>JAODKE010000035.1:18967700-18992158 GCA_026779605.1 Mormyrus hasselquistii | reverse complement strand
GCCATCTCCACATCATTGCATTCAGTTTTTATTCACAATTTGTATAGTGTCCCAACTTTTTTGGAATCCGGTTTGTAGTTAGCAACTATGCTTTTAGGAAATGCACCCTAGACTGGGACCAATCATGGCAGTAAGTGACAGAGTGCAAAAGGTTTCAAGGGCTTAAAGTGGTATAAACAGGGATAACAACAGAAGGGGCGCAGACAAGCAAAAGAAGTACAGAACTTGGTCTCCAGATGGCAGCAAAACGCTTAGTTTCTTTCCCTTCTTACCACACGCCGCAAATATCACTTTTGGAGTTTCTTTTCTTTACTGTGATCTTTGACAGAACCACATATAACGATACCACTAGTGCCTCAAGTGGGCCGTTACTCACCAGTACGCGGTACCTCTTTGTTTTTCTCTTCAGAGGGCCGGCACATCTTGATATCTGAATAACAGTGAGAGTACCAGTACCAGTTTTTCCCCACATCAAGCACCGAACACCACAAAATGTCCAAAACACATATGTGATGCTGTTCGCATAAAACTGGACACGAGACACATGTAAAATATGACCTCTTGCAGATATCCTCAATGCATTTGATATTCATATGGAAACATGTCCATGTTCTGACCAGTTGTGATGACACCCGGCATGTCAGTAACGTTCTCAAAGGTTCGGCTCAATAGGTGTGAACCGGTTCTAACAGCGAGTGCCAGAAGGGAAGCCCCCCTCCCGCCTGTCATCCGACCACCCCGCCCCCTCCCCAAGCCAAAGGGCGCTGTGATGTCATCGCAGTCAAGTCATTTTGGGAGAGATATCTGGGTTCCCAATGCCCCTTGGCCACGCTGGGATGACAGAGAGTGTTTGAAGGGCTGGGGGATTCCCCTGTATGGCCAGGAGGGGGCTGCGCCACTGGAGGGACTACAGAGAGCACTACCTTCTGTTTCCACGAACCCAGACGCTCAGCAGCGAGAATGTGTCTTTTCCATAGAAGCTCTTGTTTTCTGCTTGTTGTGTTTCATACTCTCTCTCCCGTTTACTACACTTCACAGGTCTTATATTAGTCAGCAAGCAAGAAAAATTCCCCAAACAAGGACAGCAATGCCTTGTGTGCATGTTAAATGACATTAATTAATGTAAAATTAGCTCACAATGAGAGCCCACAAAAATCCACTGTGTAGATTTAGGTCTGTGTGTTTGAGCAAATGTATTTGTTCAGAGGCAAATTCTAGCTTAAGTATGGAATTTAGGTTTAAGTCCTATTCCAACAAGTTCACGAAAGAAACTTTGATTCCCATATTTTTGTTTTAAAAGGAGTATTTTTTCCATACGTTTGCAGAGGTTGCCACATTATGTCGCTTAAAATTCTGATGAAATTGCTCTGATGTGGGCAATGTCTTCTGGGATATCTTTGTAAATTTCTGTCATGTATCAGAGCTCTGGGTCTAGGTTGAGGGTGTCTGTCCACCTGTGACAGCACACAACACACATTGAGAGCCTCTCACTCTTCATATCTTACTCAGAACCAGGGCCAGATTTCACTAGTTGTAATTTCAGTTGTGTTTGTCACTGCATAAAAATAAAAACAGGAATTTCTTATAAAAGCGATGTCAGTACTGCGCAGGACCCTTTGATATTTAATAATCTGCCTTTTCCATCAACACCCCGGCCGTTATCACTAAGGAAAACAGCTTCCATCACGGTCTCTGTGGTTTGTCAACTATTCATCACCGGTGCTAAAAATAGGCCTAGAGGCAAATCCAGCCATACAGTTACTGTAAAATCTCCAGCTTAACCTTGTTTTCAGAGCACTACCACAGTGACAGAAAGAAGACAGTGGCTAGTAGTTACGAGTAAACTGATCCACCATGCCGTTTAGTCAACCTGAAATCGAGTCATTGTGATACGCTGTACATTGCTATATTAAGCTGCAGAAATTTTAAAAAGGTATACATTTCTGACTGCAAATAACTTACTATAAATTTTAAAATGAACTACTTTTTCCCTTCAGGTACAGTTTACCTCCCCAATGCTCAATTTTAAAGATGTGTAGGATTTATAGATTTATAGCGCTTTTTGTGACTGAGTGACCCTGGCAGCTGGAGGTCGGACGGGGAGGGTATTTACAGTGTGACGCCTACCACCCTAGGTTTGGGATGTGAATGTGCGGAAATTTTGAGGGCTCTGACATGGAGACCTATCTTCACACTTCCTGTACAACTGAAACCTGACATTTAAAGGTAATGGATGTAGATTTTAGGGTCTGCATCCTGCAGTCAGATTTGTAAATGTGGTAACCGTATGTCAGCGCAGTCAGGATGACTGGTGTCTTTGAATTAACTGTAGCATTTGAGTATGTAAGTGCCCTCGATGGACAGGCTTCCCGTCCTGGGTGTCCCCCAGCCTCATACACTATACTACCTGGGATTGGTTACAGATTCCACTGTGACTCTTTTCTGCTAAAGATGTTGCAAGATGGATGAATGTATACAACATTGTGTTTATAAAAATCAGCGTGGAAGTCACCACAACTTTTATGTGTCAAATAATGGAGAGAAACAAAGAATGTGCTACAGTGTATTTCAAGTCCTTCCTTAAATCTAATTCTGTTTTTATATTTTGGGTGAAGCCAGTTTTAATCACAGACATCGGTCTAGCTTTCTGAATGATTTTTGTTTCACGGCGTATTTACGCTGACCCGAAGATGCGTGTGTCTTTGACTAACCGCACTCGCAAAGCCATGTTTATGAATGGCTTCAATGAGGCATGGTGTGTTTTCATATTATTTAGAGGTAGTTATTTATATAGCAGCCTGAAATGACACGCTGTGCAGCTGACTGCTGACGTTTTGGCATTGTTCAGCAGATTTCACCTGCTACAGTAAATACAGCCAGACTGAAGGTGACTAAACAGTTTATAAATCACTGACTACAGCTTTGACTTTCTACCTCCGGGCCGTAAGCAAGGTGAGGGCGTTTCGGATTGTGTGGGTTGGGTTGCGTGTTGCCTGTTTGATGGGACGATGGTGAGAATTTTGTCCTGGAAATCTCCCATGCAAATAAAAACATGGAGATCCTTACCACCTGCCGCTTATCTAGAAATGTATTTGTTCAGCCAGGAAAGCAATACTCTACCCACGATTTTCCTGTTTCTGTGTTTTAGCACCTCAATGATTTTTCCACAGTACTCTTCTAGATGTAACATACATCGATAATTAGATTAAGTCATTGAACAGTACCCATTACATCATAATGTTGTTTGGTTCAGGGACAGAATGAGGTCACCGTTTCTGGGATATAAGATTGCAGGTTGCCAGGTTCGTCATGGATCTCCTTATCAGTATGTGAGAAAGTTAAAAAAATAAACTTTCCACAGCACTAATATGTATGTTGGCATTTATATGGATTGATAGATATACAGCACTGGGCAAAAGTCTTAGACAGACAGAAAATGATATTTGCATGTTCATGCCATGTTGTTGTGGGGTTTCCTCTGGATACTCCTGTCCCTCACCCCCCCCATCCCCTCCCACAGTCTAAAAACATGCTGAGGTTAATTGGAATTACCAAATTCCCCACAGGTGTGAGTGAGTGGTGTGTGAGTGACTGGTGTGTGAGTGATTGTGCCTGAATCTAACCATAAAAAGCACTACAGAAGCCTCACTCCCCCACCGGAGCAAAGGGGTTTTAGCTCATTTGTCCGGTTGCATACTGATGTCCTGCATGGCCAGCTTGCTTTCACCTACAGAGAGCCAATATGTTACTTGATGTACACCTGAATGTTACATTTATACCTAGAAGGTACCCATATTCATGCACAAAGAAGGTATTTCCCCCCAATTCTCTTTTTTGATTGTAGAGAATCTTACCAAGAAGATGGTGGTGCAGGAGGTAGTGCTAGCGATCGGTAACCGGCGGGTTGCAGGTTCAAGCCTTGGTTCTTCCTGACCCCATCAAAGTGTCCTTGAGCAAGACACTGAACCCCTAATTACTTCCGGTGAGCAGGTTGGCACCTTGCCTGGCGGCCTCCGCCACCGGTGTGTGGATGGGTGAATGTGAGGCATATGTTGTAAAGTGCTTTGAGGAAAAAGTGCTATATAAATGCAGTCCATTTACTAAGACCAGACTGAAGTATTTATGACAGGGAAGGTGAGCAGTGTGCTGTGCATTCATGTAATTGCTGTTTGTCTGTATTGGTTTATTGACCCTGATTGTGCTGTGAGCTGATGTGAGGTGTCAGGTTTTGTTCCAGGCAGAGATTATTTTTGGGATTTAGATGCTGGGATAGGGCCGTCTACACTGTGCATGCAAGCTCAGGTGAGGGCTAACGGTGTCTACATTCCAGATCGTATAGTGGCAGACATGGTCTTCATGAGTCTATTTCCCAGAAGAAGACGTAAGTTATGGAGTCCATTTCACCGTCCTGCTCCCGCTGTCAGGCTGATTACTCTGGTCTATTCATGTAAGATTGATAAAGGTTGCTTCAGTGGTCATAGGGTTAGTAATGTGTGGTTCAGTGGGTTCATCCTCTGTGCCACTGATCAGAAATTCACCATTTCAAGACCCGGTCTTGGCAAAAATATGTACCCCACTGTTTGACTCTTGAACAAAAATGTTCCAGAAGTTTTGAGTAAATGGCCAGACTCTACATTCATACCCCAAACTTCAGCCTGAACTGCATGTAGGAGCAAGTCCCAAAGGAAGGCCAATGCCAAATTAAAGACCATTTCTTTAATCCAAGCACCAATACTGGCACTTTACTCTTAAATTCATTGTATGACAAACTCACCAGGAACCTTAGCTGTCCACCATGATAACAGATTTGCTTCTGTATAAGAATGTAGCAGCACTCAGAGCTTCTAAGTAACCGTTTCATGCCTGTGAAAAACAGTTCATTCTACTGATAAATATTTTTATGTTAGAAGGAATCTAGAAATCACTGTTTCCTAGCTTGTTTACAGAATGCTGGCAACATTTCCATCCCACATTAACTGGAAAGTCAGTAGTTTATCTGTATAAAACATTCAATTACAATAAATCCTATATTGCCGTTAAAGGCGTTTGATCTTGTTTTATGACTGTTAAAAAGATTTAAAAGAAGAGTAAAAAAAAAAAACCCTGAAATACAGCAAGGAGCTTAAAGCAGGCTGGCTAATAAGTGCTGATTCATTTCACAAACTGAGCCCATCCCTAAATGAAGCATGTTGTAACGGTCTTGTAATACAATACATTCGCACTGTGGGAGTGCAGGGCATTTTCTGACCTTCATAAAAATTACAGAGCAAGTCTTTTCAGACGCCTCTGACTCAGCTTCCTGGATCCGGGCTGCTCTAGGGGGGCATGTATGAGCTTTGAAGAATGGCTTACCGACGTTGGCAGAGGCCTGCTTACTAGAGCATGCTAAGGCCACCAAAATGGCAGCATCAGGACCTGAAATGCTGAGCTTCATACCGAGAGGACTGTGAGGGGCTTCCAGACGTTTCTGTGGGATTGTGAGGCCTTATAGACCTTCTGAGGGCTGACTAATGCAAGATGAAGGCAGCTAATCTGTAGAGCAGGGGTGGATTATCTTATCCAGAAAGGGAAATTGTGTATGCGGGTTTTTTGCTGCAACTCCCTAGTTAGTTTACTAAATAGACTACTAACCGATTGGCTGAAGAGTCCTCACACCTGGGTTTGAACGGCTGACCTAAAGGTTATCCTAAAAACCTGCACACACACCGGCCCTTTGTGGATGAGACTGACCACCCCTACTGTAGAGCCATTTCTTGCAGAGGATTACTGAACCTGTTTGAAAGATGGCTTGATTAATTATATACATGTATATTCACCACCTAGACATATTCAGATTCCTTATCAGGTGCTCGATGGTGGAAGATTTTCACTTAAAAACATTCAGTTTGATATCGCATCAAAATCTGAAAGCTCAAGTGGCATCCATCAAAAACGAAGAAATGCCACAGTAAATAGAATGCCTGTACTGTACAGATAGAATGAAATACAAGAAAATTCACTCTTCGCACATCTAGGTGAGAGCAAAGTGTAGGCTCAGCCGTTTATCGAGTGCATCTGGAGCTATTTTTGGGGCTATGCTTGTATTGAATAGAGGCCCAACAGTGGTATGCTTATTTTTTATGCCATGGGATTTGAACTGGCAACCATCTGGTCTCCAGGGTCAGAACTGAAATTATTTGAGTCTTACGCTGTGAAGCTTGAATAAAACTGCAATGAAATTGCTAATGCATTGCAGTAGATCTGCACAAACTCCCTCGTCTGACTGGCAGATCTCTCACAGATGGCTGTGGTATATTTTGGCTCTGTACTGATGACGGGTTGTAATCAGAAGCCTCAACTGGTCAGAATAAGGCCCAGGCTTGTGTTATATGTGATTACTGTAATCCATATTCATATTCAAATGTCCTTTTGATCAGGCATCATTTAACATCATGAGCAGTGTTAAACATATAAACTACAGTTCACTCATACACACTGAATCCGTTTCTGTGGCAAAACAGCCAGACTGATCATTTCTGATTATATTTTGAATATAAAATTGCCCTGATTAAGGCCAGAGGTCATTCTATATTTGTGTTTCCTGTAGTTTTTTTAATATATCTGCAGACACGCTTCTGCATTACATGTAACTGCAGCCATGCAGATTTACTGGCAACTGAGGCCCGTCTTCTGTTAGAAAGTAGCCCTTCAGCCAAGCCACTGATGACTAGGATTGAGTTTGAAAATATCTGTTCTGAGTTCCCATCACTGTCACAAGCAGCCAAGGCCTCCCTCCTGACAGCAGCACGCTTGACCCTCTGGATGATGCAGTCTGGCTGCGGTTCTTCAGTCCTCCAGGGTGTCTCTTACCGGAAAGTTTCCCTTTGTCCTTCTTTGACCCACACAGGTACGTTTCCATTCAGCACTGTCGCAAATACTGTCCCCCATGCATTTCTGACATTTCCTGCGAGTCACATCCAAGGCACCCGCATCTACAGCCAAGGGTGTAACACTGGGGGAGGGGGGGGGGGGTTGAGGTCCTCAATAATTTAGGGTGGGAGAGGGGAGGGTGCAGGAGCTTGCAACCCCCCAGATATTATTTTTGGAAAAAATGCTGCTAAATGGGTGTTTTGAAGAGCCAAGCAAAGCAAAATTGTATACATACCCCCCCCCCCCCCACAATTTACATTAATGGTTACAGTACTTCATCAGACACTTATTGTCTAGTTTTTGTACTGTTTGTATGGTTTTGGACTGTACAATTAAATATCTTGTATCATCTGTATTGTCTTTTGTCCTTGAAACAAACCTTGAAACTTGAAACTTCTTCCCTGTTTCATGTACCGTTTTGTATAAATGATGTAGTATTAGACTGCTACAGTGTGTGGTTCCGTGGGGTGGGATGCTGAAGCCTGCTCTCTGACATCAGAAGGTTACCAGTTCAAATCCTAGAGTGATTTTACAGTCAACTGCTGCGAGGACTGTCTGACCCTGCCTTCTCAAAAAAAGTGCACCATGTGACATATAAATAAATGAAACAAGTACCATGGGACACCTATGTCGCATAAGGCGTTACATAAGCAGAATCGAATTTAAGCTATATGAGGACGCATTTTCACTGTGAAAGTTTCTGCCGCTATGTGAGGCTCACTGCACATGTAGGAGAGAAGTTCTCTCACCCACTTTTCCTGGCTTGCCGGAGCCTGAGTAAGAAGCGATCGGGGCGAGCGAGGGGGGGGTGGTGGAAAGGGGGCTGAGCTGAGGCAGACTTCCTGTTTCACCAAATGAATGTGAAAGTGCTGCGGCACTGTACGTACACAGAATGACCCAGAACAGGAGTGCCGTGAAAATGAGGGTGCGGGGGGGGGGGGACCAGCCACGCCCGCAGATGCTGGGAATCGCCGTTACCTGGCATCATCATACAGAATCATGCCTCCAATGGGAGAAAAAAAGATGCAGAAGTAGTCTGAGGTGACATCGCAGCGATAAGATCCCGCCCCAAAGCCAGCTGAGTGAAGACAGAGGAGGAAACGAAAACCCTTTGAAGTTATTAAAAGACAAATTGATTAATGATACAGCTGGGGTGGTACGCGGCTCCGTAGGCGAAGCCTCTGCGTTTGTGGGTCCTTCAGCAGGGTCCTTCAAGCCCCCAGGTCCCTAGGTGTTGCTATGCATGTCTGTCCTGCATAGCCAGCTTCTTTTCACCTACAGAGAATCAGTTGGGGGAGGTGTAAAGACAATTTTCCCACAGGGATCAATAAAATAGCAATTATTATTATGATTATTATTATGGCTGAAAAGGATTGGATTATGTTACTTCTTTAATGGGAGCGTTTACATCATGTGCGATTTGGCTCGTATTTCGTTGGCGTCTGTTCAGAGGATAAACTTTGAAAGGACCTGTGCCTTGATCTATTGCAGGGGCCTCAAACTCCAGTCCTGGGGGGGCAGAGCCCTGCACAGGTTTTGGTTCACCCTCATTTAACACACCTGATACAACTCCTTGTGCTGATTACAACACAGGTCTTGAGCTGAATCATTTGTGGTGGAACAGGAAAAGAACTAAAGCTACACAGGGCTCCGGCCCCCCAGGACTGGAATCTGAGACGCCTGATCTATCGTTAAGAGTGATAAGGTATTAGCTTTGTCGTCTCTCATTGGTTTTATTCTGCAAGCATAATTTTCCCGTACATGTGCGATTGGGTCTAAAGCGAGTGAAACTGATTGTATAATTATCACACCTGAATGAAAGTGCAGAACTAGAGCATGTCATATAAAGCTAAAGCCACACCTTCCTTGGGGGAGTAGTGCTCAGTTCAAGACGCTGGATCCTGATACTTACAGTATCAGGACGGACTCACCCATTCCTGTGACCACAGATTCATATTGAAAGCTTGGATATTTCATACGTGTTTGTTGTTGGTATCCGTTTAAAAAAATCAGAAATTATTGGGGAAGTTGTCAGAATGACATTATTTAGCTTATTCGGGCTCACAAAGCTTGATTTTCTGATCTGTCCTAGCATGCTAGTATACTGTATCATGAGATCAACGTGGATGACCGTCCACCCAAAGAACGACACCCTTAGTGAGTAAATCTATAAAGGATCCACTTATGCAGTCTGAGGCAAAATATATTGCAGATTACGGCCTAGGTGGAGCTGGAGGTCTCGTTGTATCCTGGATTCGTACCCTGACAGCAGTGCTAATCTTTGCATGGTTTAACGGAAAATTATTGCAATCACAAAAGCTGACTCATATAGCCATTGCCCAGAATGGAAGATTGCGTAAACAAAGTGGGATCCACTGATTTATCACCGTATGAGATCTACTTAAAGGTTACTGGCAAGAGCCTTTAACACCTCGTGCAGCAGAGCTCTGTCACGTTTGTCTGCCCCTGAAAATGTATTGCAGTATACCAGAAAGCCATTTCAACTACAGAATGCCTCCCCTGCATTCCAACTTTTGATGAATCGGATTTAGTCCAGGTCACTAGCTGTGAGGTTTATTTAGTCAACATCATCCTTCACAGCGTATGAAAACCCTTCACACTGCGTTTGGCCATCTGAAAGATGCCTCGTTAACATTTAATCTCTCAAAGTGCGAGTTTGGTCAAGCAACGGTTAGCTACTTGAGAAAGTAGGATGGGCAGGGGAAAGTTTGCCGTGTAACCACAAAAGTACAAGCCGTTGTTGAATTCACTGTGCCTTGTAACAAATGAGAGATAAGATGTTTTTAGGCATGGTTAGGTACTATTGTGGATTTAACTTCTGACTAATTTGCTCAGTTCTGCATGGGATTTTGTTTGGTGCGGCAAGTGCCAGATGGCCTTTGATTCTGTAAAGCCCCTTTTGTTAAGGCCACCAGTACTGTCCACCCCGTTTAAACTGGAAGTGGATATCAGCATTACTGGAGCTGCTGCTATTCTGTTGCAGGAGGATCCCCAAGGTCTCGATCACCCGGTAGTCTATTTCTCAAAAATCGGTTAAACTAAAGTATTACTGAGAAAGAGGCATTGGTATTATTACTAGCATTGCAAGACTTTGAAGTTTTCCATTGCTTGTAATTGTTTTTACAGATCATAACCCATTAATGTGGATACTCAGTACAAGTCGCAGGCCTTTGCAAAGGAATTCTAAAATGTAACGCATTGATTCTGAGTAGAGGGGGTGTTTACATGCCTAGATATATTATTGCAATTGTTTTTCCATTTCTCTGTTGGCTCATTTTGTGCCCTTTCTCTTTAACCATTTTTTATAACGACTTAGAATGATAATTAGTGTGCTAAATGGAAATGTTGCATGCTTTAAGTTTTGTCACCTCTGTATCCTCTGAATGTTGTTTGTGGATCTATCCATCCATCCATCTTTATACCTGTTACCCAATACTGGGTGCAATGATATTCACGGACTTTTTGAGGGGCAGCTGCGGGAATTTGGGGGAAGGGGGATGGGGCTTTGCCGGTCGGTATATTTTGCCGGCCAGTCTCTGGGGTTTGCGTGATTGTCAGTTGCCGAAAGGGCCACTGGGGTACTTTGAATCATTCAGGTAACAGAGGCAGCCCCCCCGTCCCACTTGCACGGGTGTGATGTGCACGAACTGCAGTTTTTTAAATCTGCAGCGGTGCATGCTATTGCTGTGTATTACTTCATTACACTAAATTAGAATAAAACATGTTACGAGTCAGAGAAAGGGATTTTCTGTATAACACAAGCCCTTTGAAAATGGGATTCCCCGTCCAATTTCCTCTCTGATAAAAGTATCACAGCAGAGCAGTTATCTGCGTCTTTGACTGGAGACTCATTCGTAGAAAAAGCTCACTCTCACTGAAGTGCGTGTCAGTGCACTCTCCTTCATGCTATCTTCAAAGCCCACGGCTGAAACCCAGCCCTTCAGGATTAGACACCATGAGATAACATTTATAATTATAAATGTTTACTTTTACATTTATTAAACAACTCCCCGTCTTCCAGTGACATTCTAAATATCACTCCAGTCGCACACCACACAGATGTGGATCGAGCCATCTGCTAAAGGATCCTGAAGCACTGAACGTCTTTCTCATGCTTTGGAGCAAAAATGCTGAGGGAAAAAAATGGCGAACACCTCATTTTGTCTTTTCAGGTTTCCTGTCCCCATAATTCAGGAAAAACTCCCAGTGTTGTATGTACAAGTCAATGGCCCTCAAAAATATACACAGTGGTACTAAGTAATAGTGAAAGCCTTACACCAAATAAACATAGCACTAGTTCTGTGTCAGCACCTGAAACAATCTAGAAAGATTACGGTTACTGTCGGGGCAGGCACGGGTGGGAAGCAATGGCCTTACCCGCATGGGGTTCCCTAGGGGGGGCACATCACAATACATCTTAGGCATTCTTTTATAGTATCTTTGGGTTATTGTTTTTGTAGGGCCATAGGCAGTCATTTGAGGGGGGGCTGGCAAATCTCCAGCTTTAATGACCCGTTGGTTGCTTGGCAGTTGGAGGGAGCATTGGCACCGGCTTGTCATCTCCCCCCCGCTTCCCGTTTGTGTATAAAATTTAATTTTTTGGACCGTATGACTCGGCACTTAGCCATCTCTCCAATTTGACTCTCCCTGCCGGCCCCTGGAGGATGGGCTCCCCCTTTAAATCTGGTCCCTCCCAAAGTTTCTTCCTTCTTGGGAGTTTTTCCTTTCCACTGTCGCCTATGACTTACTCACTGGGGGCTTTGGGTGGGGATGCTGTAAAGCGCTTTGAGACGATGTAATGTTGTGATAATGCGCTATACAAAAATAAATTTGCTTGTTGTTGTAATTTAGTTTTTAATTATTCTTTGATTTGTTAGTTTATCCCAGCGGCTCCTGTCTTATGATCGTATTTCTTTACCTTACTTTTCTTGCATGCTTTCCCTTCAACCACCTTTATTCAACTCTTGACTTTTTCACCTGGATGCCAGTGTCCACCCCTGTTTGAGTGAGCTGAGTGCCTCTCGGAGATGCATAGGCACCCGCTGCTGCGGAAGAAGAGCCAGCATTGCCGTGAAACTACACCGACTTGCTGGGCTCGGCTTCTCAAATGCCTGACAGTCATTTATCATCCATCTTCCCCGCACAGGACTCTGACACTGGCCCTTGGGTGCTGACACCGAGGGTTTTAATTTCTGTATCTCAAGGCTGCATCACTCTTCCTCTGTGTATTCTCTGGGAGTAAGTGCTGCTAATCTTCGCACGCTCACCAGTGCTTGGCCCACAACAAGCTTTCCTATGCCTATCAAGGCTGCTCTCCTGAATGTGAGGTCAATGCCTAACAAAACTTTTATTCTGCAAGAATTTATTCCCTTAAAGAAACTGGACTTCTTCTTCGTCAGTGAGACCTGGATTGTTATTGGTAACTCTTCATGTTTTACTGACTTGGTTGTTAATGAGTTAATCGTTTTTAAACTCTCAGTTTTGTCATGGGGGGGGGTGGGGGGGGGTATTGCTGATTTTGTTCCTGTATCAGAGCCTCACAAGGGCTCCGTTCAATAGCTTCGAACTTTTTCGAAGTGTTTAGCTCATCTTCTTGCTTTATAAACCTCCTTGTGAAACCTTTGGTTAATTTCTTCTTATCACTATTGGATTCTTTTGATTTTATCCAGCATATGAATGCTCCAACTCATTCACTCGCTCATACCCTTTATCTCATTTTTTCACATATTGATATATGTGACGTTCCTTTCACTGATCATAACAATAGATTTGAATATTACTGTCAATTTTGCTACTACTCACTGTGTCTTCTATTCTTGCTTGTTAAATTCTTCTATTATGTCTGATTTTAAAACTATATTCTTTAGTCTTGATCTACATGGATAGTGTAATAGTATTGACGATTCTGTTTTAGCATTTAATTCTTCATGTAAAGCTCTCTTCAACCCTTATGAAACAAAAATATATTTAAATATATGAAATTTCAATATATTTTGCTTAACAACATTGGACATTTACTGACAATTTCAACATTTCTATGCAACTAAAGTTATGGAATTGTATGCAGAAATTGCATTATTCATGCCACAAGTTAGAATATTTCAATAAAATAAAAAAATATGCATATTTCTATAATATATGGGAAAATGTATTGAATACATATGTTCAAATATTATAATATATTGGAAAATACATAAACAATTCATATATTGATATTTACATGAACATTATATTTTTATGCAATATATTTTATAATATATTTTGAGTGAGTATATTTTTAAAGTATTTCATATTATACATCTAATAATATATTTGGACCTACACTATAATATGTCATTATATTGTTAGATGTATGATGTGAAGTTTGAAAAATACATTTACTGAAATATATTTTAGAATGTACTGTACTACGAATCATATAAATACAGTGGAACCTGAGAACTCGAACTTAATCCGTTCAGAACTTGGGTTTGAATCCTAAAAAGTTTGACTTCTGATTGAATTTTCCCCATAAGAAATAATGGAAAGCCAAGTAATTGGTTCCTGGCCACAAAAAAATGACACCTTAATATGTTTTTTTTTTTAGAATTTAAACACAAAATGAACAGGGTAAAACAAGAAGAGCATATACTGTACTAAACACATCTAAGCACATTTGTCCATGAATCTCAGGATGGCATCTGTTTTGGATTACTTAATGTTCATTCATTAACTAAGAAGGGTTCTTTGATAAGTGAATTAGTTACAGATCTTGGTTTTGATTTTCTATGTCTGACTGAAATATGGCAACAGCCCGGGGATTTTGCTGAACTTAACTACACCTCATCTCTGGGGTTTGTCCATGCCTGTCAAGCTCATACTTCAGGTCGTGGTGGTCTTGCTATTTTCTATAATAAGAAAAATAAGGTCAACTCGCTTCCTAACACTGTATACCAATCTTTTGAATCAATAACTCTGAATCTTAATGGTTGTATACCTACTATCATAGCTGCTGTTTACTGTCCAACAAAAACCGAATCCCCTTTACCGGAATGAATTCTCAGACTACGTTGCTTCTCTATGCTATTTGACAGCCAGCATAATCCTTCTTGGGGATTTTAATATCCATGTGGACACTGAAAAAGATTCACTCGCGAAGGATTTTTTGTCATGCTTGGACAGGTTTGGACTTCAGCAGTATATAGATTTTCCTACACACTCTAAGGGACATACATTGGATCTTCTCTGCTGTTCAGGTATATTCCCTATTAATTGCACTATGCCTGACATTGTTATCGGATCACAAACTAATCTCATTTACGGCTTACCTACCATTATATAAAAATAAGCTGCCTCGCCCTATTATGTTTAGAAATATCGAAAACATTGATCTATCAACTCTTACCACTGAAATCAATATCTTGCCTAGTAATAATTATTTATCCACCCCAGATGATCTTGTATCATACTACAATGACATTCATTATAACATTCTTGATACGCTGGCACCTGTTAAGACCCGAACTGTACGCTTCATTCATACAGCCCCTTGGTACACCTCTGAATTACAATTGTTAAAATCTCATGGGTGTCGCCTTGAGTGACTCTTTAGGAAAACCGGTCTTACTATTCACAAGGAAATGTATTACAATCATCTATTGAGGTACAGGGAGGCAATTTCAAATGCAAAGGCTAGTTATTATGCATCACTTATTCAGAATAACAGCAGTAATCCACATGCCCTGTTCTCTACATTCAATAATATTTTGCAGCCACCAGATATCCTGTCTCCTTATTTGTACTCTATCTCCTTTTGTAATAAACTTATGCATTTCTTTACATCTAAAATGATCGATATTTATTCACAATAGCTCCTTGGGTGCTCTACAGCTGATTGTAAATCTTGTCTGTTTTCAAGTCTGCCTACAACATCTTCGCTATCTTACTTTAAAATGCCTATTACTAGTGAAATTCTCTCCATGATTCGTAGTTCTAAGTCTTCAACCTGTAAATTTGACCCTCTTCCTACATACTTGGTTAAGCTCTGTCTTCCTTCCCTCTCTACCATTATCACTGATATTGTTCATTCCTCTCTAAAAACTGCTATAATCACTCCCATAATCAAAAATCCCAGTCTGCAGCCAAATGATCTTAATATCGTTTGTCCGATTTCAAACCTTCCTATTTTGTCCAAAATTCTTGAAAAGATTGTTGCCTCCTAGGTTCATAACTATCTCTTACAAAATGATCTATATGAAAAATTCATAGTACTGAAACTGCACTAGTAAAAAATTACTAATGATCTTTTATTAGCTACAGACTCTGGCTTATTATCCATATTAATTTTTCTTGACCTAACAGCTGCCTTTGATACAATTTCTCATTGTATTTTGCTAT
This sequence comes from Mormyrus hasselquistii, assembly GCA_026779605.1. Classification (NCBI taxonomy): domain Eukaryota; kingdom Metazoa; phylum Chordata; class Actinopteri; order Osteoglossiformes; family Mormyridae; genus Mormyrus; species Mormyrus hasselquistii. The sequence goes on along the minus strand of JAODKE010000035.1, from coordinate 18,976,852 downwards.
ATTGTTCAGCCTCAATCGGTATAAACAATACTGCACACCTATGGTTTACATCTTATCTTTCCAATTGTACTCAGTTTGTGCAGCTAAAGAACTTTACATCTGATTCATCTCCTGTTAGTAATGGTGTTCCTCAAGGTTCGTTCCTTGGTCCCCTTTTGTTTATTATCTATCTTCTTCCCTTAGGTAATATCATTAGGAAATTTGGCATTAACGTTCATTGTTATGCTGATGATACTCAGCTTTAGCTAAACCCAGTAGTATGTTTCCACCTCAGCCTCTTCTGAAAGCAATTCAAGAAATAGAGGTTTGGTTTTTTATAATTTCCATAAATTAGTGATGTGGTTATCCGCTACTTTCGTGTAATTGTTACTACCGAGTACTCGGCAACCCAGAATTCGGACTAAATACACTGAACTAACGACAGCAACAGGAAACAGCTGGTGAACATGGGGAATCCACAAGAGGTTAACAAGAGGGCGTGGCACACGAGATTGGACGAGCGGGTCATTACATTGAGAGTCCATATAAAAAATCGAGTCTTTCTGTGCATGTGCACTTTCACCGTTTTGGGATTAAGGTTAGGTTTTAGGGGTTAGGGTTAGGGTTTTGGGGGGTTAGGGTTAGGGTAAGAGTTAGGGTTAAGGCTATCGATTAGCACTACGGTAGGATGTCTTGATAAAGTAGGACGTTTTGTTAGAACACCGGCCCCGCTCGGCCCAACAATATTATAATTAAATGTGTTTATTATTAATGATATTAAACATTTTTTTATGTATTTTATTATATAATTGCTGTTACTGTATCATTGTCTAAATATATGCATTCAGCTAGTGTAAACATGCCTGTATAAACATTTTTTATAGTTTAAGCCTAAAAATACCCCTGCCACATGTTTACACATGTAAACATGAAGGATATGAGTAAGGATATGAGCTAAGGCCTAAGCATATGAGTCATAATAATAATAATATGTAATGGGTATATTTTATATATATACATACATGGAGGAAAACACGTGATAGCTGAACCGCGATACATCGGGGGATCTATAGTCACAACTTGTGTATTATCAAATTCTATCCAACATGCAAAGAAGTCAATTTAAAAATATAATAATTAAAATAATAATATAATTAAAAAGTTTATAAATAAGAATCCTTCTGCCATAAGTCTGTTTCTCAAAAACATTTATTTAGATCTTCACATATCTTTGGAAAAACAGACATTCAGCAAAACTTTGAGAACAATTGCTAATACGGCAAATAATTAAAAAAAATATTTTTTACAGAAGTATGCTGTAATTAAAGTTATACAAATTACTTGTTTCTGAACTTATCAAATATATCCTGATTCGCATTTTTTTTCTTTTAACAGAATTTTTCTGATTAATCGGAAAAATCAACTACTCAATAATGTTTGCAGTAGATGTAGACTCCATTGTCTTACTCTTCATTTGGTGTCTCAGTTTACAAATTCTTGTGTTGCTCTTCCGCACTGCACCAGATTTAGCATCTGGGGGGTGCTTTAGAACAGTGTCTGACAGATAATACAAAATTTATTTTAAAAAACTCTGCTGTCCAAAAATACATTGCTGCACGTTTGAATTTTGCAAAAGAGCTCCTGGATGTTCCACAGCACTACTGCCAAAATATTCTGTGGGCCGATGAAACCAAAGTTGAGTTGTTTGTGCGAAGAAAAAGAGGCACAGCACACCGACATCAAAACCTCATCCCAGCTGTGAAGGTGGGTGGGGGGGGCATCATGGTTTGGGGCTGGATAGATTGCTATAATCAAAGGAAAAATGAATTCCCACATTTATCAAGGACTTTGGCAGAACTTAAGGCTATCTGTCCATCAACTGAAGCTCAACAGAAGATGAGTGATGCAACAGGACAACGACCCAAGGCATAGAAGTAAATCAGCAACAGAATGGCTTCAACAGAAGAAAATACGCCTTCTGGAATGGCCCAGTCAAAAGTCCTGACCTCAACTCGATTGAGATGCTGTGGCATGACCTCAAGAAAGCGATTCACGCCAGACATCCCAAGAATATTGCTGAACTGAAACAGTTCTATAAAGAGGAATGATCGAGAATTACTCCTGCAACTACAGAAAGTGTTTGGTTGAGGTCATTGCTGCCGAAGGAGGGTGAACCTGTTATCAACTCCACATACTTTTTCCACCTGCACTGTGAATGTTTACATGGTTTGTTCAATAAAAACATGAAAACATATAATTATTTGTATGGTATTAGTTTAAGCAGATTGTGTTTGTCTATTGTTGTATTTTATGACCAATTTGTGCAGAAATACAAATAATTCCAAAGGGTTCACGTACTTTTTTCTGCAACTGTATACTGCTCTCTCTGTGAGCACTACACAGGTGATGAGGGCAGTGAGGGACACGAGGTGTGTAGCACTTCATGGAATAGAAATAATTATTTGAAAAATAATTTATGGGTTCTTTATATACTTACTAATTGAATCCCAGCCACCAAACCTTCTACAACGAGAAGATATTGTAGAGTGTCTGTCAGCAAATCAAAGTGGCATTAATAATCCCAACTATTACAAAGACATGATCGGTGGAAAAATGTACCACAAGTTCAGAAAACATGAGCCCTGTAAGAATTTCCATGGATGTTCATTGACTCTTAACTATGATGGTGTACCAATGTTTGAGTCAGCTACATATAGTATTAGGCCTTTACAGGGAATGATTAATGATCTTCCCTATCCAGTTCGTAAAAATAATGTTTTATTATTCGGTTTGTGGTTTGGAAACAGAAAACCAAATGTGAATACATATTTGAGACCATTTACTTTGGAGTGTGCGACTCAGTGGCAAGGCCCATATTGCAAAATATGACCCAATTTAATGGTCAGTACGGGTGTAGCTTCTGCCTACACCCCGGTGAACAAGTTTTGAAGTACAATGGAACAATGAGGTCTTATCCTCACAAAGTTGTGCATGGCAGAGAGACCATGATTCAACTGTCATTAATGCAAGAGAACCTCTAAATACTTCAAAGCCTGTTTTTGGTGTTAAAGGACCAACAATCAATCAATCAATTCTTTTCATTGTTATGTGTACAGGTACGGGTACCGTGTACAATGAAATGCTTGCATGTGCTCCTGCAGACAGTGAACATAGACGACAAGACGGCTAGACAACAGGACGACAAGTGAATGTAATGATGAAGTGAATTATAAATAAGGAATAAATAGAGACAGACAGTGGTAGAAATATATGTATGGGTAGCAGTGGAGGTGACACAAGGTTACTGATTGTTCATGAGTCTGATTGCAGTTGGGTAGAAACTGTTCCTGAACCTGGAGGTGCGTGTCTGAATGGACTGTAGTCGCTTCCCAGATGGGAGGAGGATGAAAAGTGACAGTGCAGGGTGGCTGGGGTCCCACCTGATACGGTTCACTTTCCTGAGACAGCGTGTAGTGTGGAGTTCACAATCATCTCCTTAGTTTTGTTGACGTTGAGGGTGAGGTTGTTGTCCTGACACCATTCTTCTAGGAGTCTGACCTCCTCCCTGTAGGCCGTCTCATCGTCCTCGCTGATCAGACCTATTGCGGTGGTATCATCAGCAAACTTGAGGATGGTATTGGAGCTGTACTTAGCTACGCAGTCATGGATGTAGAGAGAGTGAAGCAGGAGGCTGAGCACACTGCCCTGCGGGGTGCCAGGTGCTGATGGTGATGATGGAGGAGGTTTTTCAGTGAGGAAATCCAGTACCCAGTTACACAGTGAAGAGCTAAGCCCCATATCCAGGAGTTTAGTGATGAGCTGGGATGGAATGACGGTGTTAAAGCAGAGCTGTAGTCCACAAACAAGAGTCTGGCATAACAGTTCATGTTTTCCAGATGGGACAGGGTAGTGTGAAGTGTTATGGACCTGTTGCTACGATAGGGAAACTGGAAGGGGTCCCGACAGTCAGGGATGATGTTCTTCAAGTTTTCTATCACCAGCCTCTCGAAGCACTTCATGGCTATGGGAGTAAGTGCTACTGGGCAGTAATCATTAAGGCAGACTATTTTATTTTTCTTAGGGACAGGGATGTGTGCTTGAAAGTAAAGAGAGCAGCTAGCTGGTCGCAACATGTTTTTAAAATGCGACCTGAAACTCCGTCTGGGCCGGGTGCTTTACGGATGTTGAGTCGGGAAAAAGTCCTCTGCACGTCATCCTCAGAGAACCTCAGGTTGGAGTCTTGCGCTGTGGGGAGATGCACGGGCTTGTCCATGTTAGCGAGCTCAAAGCAAGCGAAAAACACGCTCAACTCGTCCTGGAGTGAAGCCGCGGTAGCTGTGGCCGCGTGTGTCCGGGGTTTGTAATCCGTGATCAGCTGAATGCCCTGCCACATCCAACGAGCGTCTGCTGTGACGTTAAATTGAGAGTCCAGTTTCTGGGCGTACTGACGCTTTGCATATTTAATGGATTTTCGGAGATCATACCGGCTCTTTTTGTATGCCCGAGGACCTCCGGAGTGAAAGGCACTCTCTTTAACATCTCTCGTTAATATTCCACATTTTGATGTAATATCTGGCATGCCTCCTGACCGCATGCATTGCGTGCATCTTGGTGTTGTGAGACAGATGGCAGGTCTGTGGTTTGATAGTCAAAACCATGACAAAATGTTCTATATTGCAAACAGAATGGCTGATATTGATCAGCAGCTTCTGGCAATCAAGCCTCCATGTAATGTAATTAGGGTACCAAGGTCTCTGCAGCACAGACGGTTTTGGAAGGCCAGTGGATGGCAAAATTGGCTTTTGTTTTACAGTGTTTTTGTGCTGAAAGGTGTTTTACCACAAGCATTTTATCAGCATTGGTTAAACCTCGTCACATTCATGTTTTTGCCATTCAAAGACATTATCACTGAAGAAGAAGTTTGTCAAAACATATGAAACTTTATATGGCAATGAAAACGTTACATCTAATGTCCATTTATGTCTTCACCTACCACATTCAGTACACAATTGGGGACCTCTTTGAGCTCATTCAGGATACATATTTGAGTCCTTTAAAGGTGAAATACTAAAAATGTTCCATGGAACCCAGTGTGTCCATTTTCAGATAATGAAAGAATTCAGTTTAAGACAGGCATTGCCACTTCTGAAAAAGATACTTTGAGAAGTGCAACAAAAGAACGCAAAGAGACTCAGTTGTTCAGATATTTAATAGAGTTCCTGTGAATGGGCAACATTACTATTCAGAGGAGTTTCAAAAAAGTCATGAAAAGACACAGTTTCACTGTTCCATTACAAAGTGGAGACAAATGTTGCAAATGTTGATTGAGGAACAAGGAAGCAAGGAGTGTTTTGCTATTGGTAGAGTATATGACAGAACGCACAGCACTCTGTGTGATTTGCCACATGTTACTGTATGTGTATCAAAAGAGAAATAAGGGAGGAAAGTTGGCTTTCAAAGTGAAAGTTTTCAAAAACAAATGCGTTCTTATTGACATACCACAGTATGCAGACTTTATGAGTGCTTTCCTCCAAGATTAAACTGCTCTTGTCTATTAAATGTTCATATATATGTTAATGTCCTAACAATGATACTATTGCTGACTCCACATGCTGTAATGGCTATCTAGAGCTTTTGTGTGTTGCTTAACCAGCTGTTGTACAAGTCTACATTATTGCCATGGTGAAAACACAAAAATTACATAATTGTATTAGGTCATTTTAACCTGTTTAAATACATACGCACAATTAAAACTGGGTGACTTTAGTTTTGGTCCGATTATTATAAATTATTTTGCTGTATTTTTGTGTAATCATTTATTTATCAATATTTTCAAATTGCAGATTCATGGCCCATATAATCTGTCATGCATTAATAGAGCAGTAATTGAATTAGGTATGAGTATTACCCACTTATCTGTACTTAATATAAATATAATATAAAAAACAATATATTTAGTCATGCATTTGAAATACATGATATATCTAAGTCATTTAATATGTCACAGTACACTGTTTAATATATTGCGGTACATTTTGTAATACATTACAATATATTTTTGTTTCATAAGGGAAGATACACTGCAAAAAGGGAAGACCGGTTCCAAGGCTTAATGACACCACACCACAGCTTCCTTTACAATTGCAGAACAGCACTGGACAAAAGATAGGCTGAAAATATCTAAGCAGATTTTTAGGACTTCTCTATACAACTTCCAGGACATACTTAAGAAATCTAAACATGATTACTTTGCTGATTTAGGATCCTAGGACTTTATTTAATGCAATTAATGTGGCTACTGTACTTACCCTTATTCTGAGACAGGATTAAATAATACTGTTTCTGTACTTCTGTTCTTAATCATAGCTTTGTCTTGGAATCATTTGATGTTGTTGATACTCTTAAGTCTACCCTCAGTCCTCTTGATATTGTTCCACCACATCACGTTGTGGAAGCTTTTCATGTCCTGGGTCCATTTTTGCTAGCTATTATCAATGGATCCATTAGTGAGGGGGTTGTGCCCTTATTTTTTAAAGATACTGTGGGGTGTCTTTCTCGAGTGTTAGCTAATTATCACCTGATTTCCTTATTGCCATTTCTAGCTAAAATATTACTTCTAATCAATTTGTTGATCATCCTAATTCCAGTTATTTATTTGAGATCTACCAATCTTGTTTTCTGTGTTATCACGGTGTTGAAATGGCCCACCTGAAAGTATTCAGTGATATCTCTCTTACTACGGATTCTGGTAGTGTTGCAGTCCTTTCCTCCTTGACCTTTCTTCTGCTTTTGACAGTAATTATCATGAGGTCTTACTGTCATGGCTTGAACAGCAGGTCAAGCTTAAAGGGGCTGTTTTTAACTGACTCAGATCATACCTTACTGGTAGACACTTCTCAGTGACTATTAATTCCTCTTTTATTCTACTGCTCCTGTTAAACCTGGTGTTCCACAGGGACCCATTTTATTTTCTATGTATCTTTTTTAGGAAATGTTTCCTATCGCTATCATGCTGATGATATACAGGTTTATATTCCCGTACGCAACTCTGCAATAAATCAACTGCCCAATTGTCTTTTTGAAGTAAGATCCTGGATGGCTGACAGTTTTCTTGTTCTGAATCAAAATAAAATGGAAGTGCTGGTAGCTGATCCCTCAACCAAAGCTTATGTTGGTCTTGGACTTTTCGGTTTTCTTTCTGTTTTTTGTAAAAGTCTTTTTTTTTTTTATTTTTGACAGTAACCTCTCTTTTGAGGAAGACATTAGCTCTGTAGTCTAGTTTTGTTTTTTCCAGCTTCATCTTTTGGCAAAGGTCAAGCCTATTTTTATCTTGCAGGGATCTTGAGACAGATACTCATTAATCTTTTTCAGCTTGATTACCGCAATTCGTATTCCGGGATCAGCAGATCCCAGATACCCAGGTTGCAGTTTGTCCAGAATGAGGCTGCTCCTTTTTTGGTTGGGGCAAGAAACTTCTTTCTGTTTTCTGTTTCTCTAATACTAGCTTCTTTACATTTGCTGCCTGTCAGTTGTCGAATTGATTTAAAATTTTGTTGCTGGTTCATAAATCATTATATAGGTATGCTCCTGCCTGTTTATATTAATTGTGTATTACACCAGCCATCCAGAGAGCTTAGATCTTCTGGTCAGTTGTCTCTTGTGGCCCCTGTACCAAGTGTAAAACTTAGAGAAATAGGATATTTGCAACTGCTGCACCTCGCCTGTGGAATTATTTGCCACATTACATGTCACCTACAACTGAACTGTTTAAAACGAGACTGAAGACTCATTTCTATTCTCTAGCTTTCCATGACCAGCAATTCTGATGGTTTCCATACCCTTGATCCGTATTTGTTTCAACTCACTGCTGGTTGTTTTGTGTTTTACTATAATCTATTTCTGTCTTATTCATTTATTTTTATTTCCATTCATTTATTTATATTTTTTCTATTTATTTTGGCTGCAGCATTGTGATATTGTTTTAAATGTGCTGTATAAATAAATTGATATTGACATTTTTGCTGACTAACCATGGTTTCATTATTGACTTGACCCAATTCATGTACAGATATACCACTATATTAGTGCATTTATATGTCACACTATGATGCTGAAGCTCGTGAAGCTTATAATCTCTGGCCTTTGGCTGGAAGACCTAGACAAGGCCTGGAGTTTGACCATAAAAAATTTGCCAGTGCTAGATTTAAGTACGCTGTACGTTTTATATCTAAAAATGAGAAAGCCATGAGGGCTGATTCCATGGCCAACAAAATGATGTGTAATAATATTACTGGCTTTTGGAAAGAGGTCCTGAGTAATTGTAAACCTTCTGTTCCTTGCACTGTTGAAGGCATCTCAGGAGAAGATAATATTGCAGCATTATGCAGACAGCACTATTGTTCCCATCCTAATTGTATGAAAAGTGATCCATATGTTTAAGACTCTGATATGAGTGATGAATCTAAAATTACAAGGACACATGAAGTGTATGATGCCATCGAGAAATTTCCTAACAACAAAGCATGTGGCATGTGTCATGACCTGCTCGTCCGATCCTCCTGTGAGCCACGCCCACCTCGTTACCTCGTGTTAATTCCCGGTTGTGATCACCTGTTGCCTGTTCTGTTCTGCTTGTCTTGTGTATTTAGTCCGCGTCTCGGTTAATTTCCCCAGATCCATCATTAATGTGCATCCCTGTCTTCCCCGTTCGTCAATAAACCTGTTCACTGGATTCCGCCTTCCTGCCTCGTCCTTCACCGTAGTCGTCACAGCATGGACTTAATGCTGAGCATTTGAAGTATGCTAGTTTCAGGCTTGCCCCTCTACTAGCTCTCAGCTTCACTGGTTTTATGATCCATAGAATATTACCAGATTCAATTATATCTCTTACTTGTCCCAGTTATTAAGGAAAAAGTTGGAAAAGTTAGTTGCCTGGATAATTATAGGCCCATAGCGTTAGCCAGCACCTTATCTAAGGTTATGAAACGCATCTTGCTTTGATAGTGTCATGATCCGCTACGTTCGATCCTCCCGTGTGCCACGCCCATCTCATTACCTTGTGTTCCTGCCCGATTGTGTTCACCTGTGTCCCGTTAATCTTGCGTCGGTCATTGTTGTAGTGTCATGGTTATTCGTGCCTGTCTGCCGTGTCTTCTGACAATAAACCCTGTTTA
>JAODKE010000035.1:18905615-18922261 GCA_026779605.1 Mormyrus hasselquistii | reverse complement strand
CACACACACACACACACACACACACACACACACACACACACACACACACACACACACACACACACACACACACGAGCTCTGAGCATCTAAAACCTGGCAGCGCTGTCCCACCACGGGGTTCAAACTGGTGACCTTCTGATCACAGGCACAAAGGCCTAACCCACTGAGCCACACACTGCCACCAGCTGCTTAATAATTCAAGACCCCCCTTCCGTTACAAAACAGCACTGAAGCGCAGGCCTTCCCCTACACACATCAGCAGTCCGTGACAAGCCACGTGTGGAAAAAACCTCTACATCAATTCAACTCTGGCCAGCAATAATAATAAAATGAAAAAAAAACCCATCACCCAATCACACCCAACCCACAGGGGAAAACATGAAGAAACTCACACATGGACACAATGGCCAGCGCCACCCGAGAAGAAGGGTGATCAAACAATTGGATATATAAAATAGAATAAATCAAAATAGAGAAGCAGCTTAGTTGAATTAATACACGGTGCCAGTCGTTTACACACTTATTTATCAGACACTTCTGTCCAAAATGACATAGAACTGAGGATCAGAGAGCAGTTGGGCCTCGCTCACTTTGTTAACCGCTGGATTTGAACTGGCAATCTTCTGACCACAGGCTCAGCTCTCTATCCTACAGAGAGGCACCCCTGATGAGACAATGCTTACATTTCTTTATTTAATCACCTTGAACAGGAACAGGCTAAAGCTTCAGCCTTGTTTATTTAGATGTATAACGGTGCTAGAAACGTTAGACAGAGGAAAAAAACCAAACCACAAGCACCTCAGCTGGATCTTCTCTGCGGAGACCTTTCCCGGAATCGAAAAGAACACACACAAAAAGGCGCTAAAAACAGGCCACGTCCTGGGCAATGTGGGGCTTCATTTACAGCCATTCAGATATTTATGAAGGACAGAAAAATGTGTTGTTTAAAAAAAAAAAGTGGTGTGAGGCAGTACCTCACAGATACGAATCAACACGACAAACCACTGCGATCTTATCACGAACAGTGGTGCTGTGAAAAATCCCGCTGAGGCCTGTAAGAAAACGGGGGAGAGGGGGAGAAATAGGGGCTCACCCTGCATGAGGAAGGTGCTCAGCAGCTGGTCTGTGGCCACAGGTTTGATCTCTGTGCGGAGGTTCACAAACCTCCCCACCACTAGGGGAGCCCTTCGGAAACCGAGGATTCTGAGAAAAGAGGACAGGTTACAAAAAAAGAGAATTAAGACTTCACAGCAAACAGTGAACATACACGGTACACTGTGGGCGTGAGCACACACACACACACACACACACACACACACACAAGTTTATAATTATATCTTTGTGGGGACTCTCCATTCATTTCTATGACGAAAACTCTAATCTCAACATGACAAACTTAAACTCTACCCAGACCTACCCTTTAGTCACCATAAGTGACTAAACAAAATATGAGACTTTTGGCATTTCGTTTTTTGATTGCGTTCACAGATCTTTGCATCTGGAAAATGGCCCTCATAAACTCAAAATAACAGTTTTCTATTACATTTGTGGAGACCAAATGTCCGCCACAATGTAATATAAACATAAGCCACACACGCATATACACAAGCTTCAGGAAGGCAGGTGGGAAGCATTACCTGTCCAGGTGAAAGGCGGCCACCTCAGCGTTGTGCCTGTCGTACCCAGCATAGGGCTCCCCCTCCACCACGTAGTCGCGACCATACCTGAGAGGCAGGGCGAGATAAAGCATCCCCTGTCCATCCAGTGCTGAACCCCCACCGGCCATAGGGTGAATGTATCACCTGACCCCTCGAGGAGCCACAAGGTAACACACTGCTTTACACATGCTTTACCAAGGACATAAGCGACAGGCTCCTCACAAAGGACAAGGGCCTCCAGGAACCAACCAAAAGGCCTTTTATTAGACAGAGACCAGGAGCCCACTGGGCTAGGCGTCCTACCTTTTCGGCTTGAAGACCACCTTCTGTCCCCCTTCCAGCACCAGCAGGGCCTTCAGTTGAGTGCCCTTGTAGCCCACGTCGGCCCTCTCCACGCGGGCGGTCGCCATGGCGCTCAGCACCGCCGCCATCTCGGGGGTGTCGTCGGGGTAGACTTCGCGGGGCCCTACCCACTGGGCGGCCACCTCCCAGGGCGATTGCAGGGTGTGGGTGAGGCGCGCACCCCGGTCCAGTTGCAGCCCTGCCTCCATCTTGCGGAAGGCGCGCAGGTCGCGGCGGCCGGAGGCAGAGCCCTCACCGCCGTCCAGCAGGAAGACCTTGGCGAGGCCGAGCAGCAGGAGCACGCCGCAGAGCACGGCCACGCGCTGCTTCAGCTTCATGTCCAGCAGGGGGCGGCCGCAGGCACGCGTTCGCCCTTCAGCCACGCACCATGGTTCCGCCCTTCCGGAATGAGCTGTTACCAAGACAGTGGGGGAGGAATGGGGGGGGGTGGCGGGTCCCCATTAGGCCATAGGACGACTATCAAAAATAACATCCTTTAATCACCATCACGGCATGGGAGATGATGTAGAGCTTTGAGAAAGCAGGGTCAGCCAATCCCTGAGGCAATTGGTGGTTAAGTGCTTTGCTCAAGTTTGAACTGACAACTTTCTGATCACAGGCACAACATCCGAACCTGCTGAGCAACAGAGTACTTAAAGCAGGACTATTCAAATCACGGTCCTCGAGGGCCGAGCACTGCTGCTTTTCCAGCTTTCTTTACCTGAGAGCCAGTTGTGAAGCCTCTGGCCAATTAGAGCCAGAAATTATTAAGATAACTACCTGGGAGACATGAAAACAAGGTCTGGATTTGGAATCGAGGGCCAGATTTGAATAGAGGGGACTTAAGTTTAATTAGGAAGCAAGAGCGAGGCAAGACAGACCCACAGAACTGGATGTCTACAGGCAGCAGCTTGCTCAGCTGGACAGCCTCGATGACAGAACCCCGACCTCATACACCCTGATACGCCCAACACAGCATGCAGAGCCCCATTACCAAGTGAGGAGTGAAACTCGTCTTCCTGACAAAGTGCTTTTAACAAGCTCATCAATGTGCATTTCATTAAAGCCCCCCTTAAATGTAAGTGGCTCAAGGTTTGGATTACTGTGAAAATTTCACACGCATGTACACTCCTACCCTGAACATTGGCTGTTAGTGCAGTGGCCCTTCTGAGGTGCATTTTAATGGTATATTAGCTCCATGTCAATACTGGTGTTCAGTGGAGCAGGAATACAAGTTAAAAAAAAACCTAGACAATGAGACATTAGAGGCTATGGCAGGCACTGGATGGTGCATTACACATGAAAACACAAGCCACAGCCCAGCTGTTCTATGATACAACCTTTCAGTTAGAAGAACCATCCCAGATGGTTACTGAGAGATAGGAGTGTTTGCATTAATCCATTCACATCTGTAACACTATAATGTAAGCATGGAACCCTGAACTGGTCTATGACTCAATCCTCTGTTCAGCACGGCCATAAAGGCACCTGAAAGCTAATCAATGCAAAACGGCAAGCAGGCCGAAGCCATTCACATCATTCTCTATACACATCCCTAGATGTCGCATTGCTCAAGCACATCGCTCAGAGTTTTTCAGAAAATAACTCCGCATGAGTATCTGGGGTCACGGCACAGTGGTCAGCTCTGTACCCTCATACCCCCAGAGCCCAGCGTTCGAGTCTCGCCCCTGGCTCTGTGTTGAGTTTGGATGTTCTCCCTGTGGCATTTCTTCTTCATTTCTTATTGCCTCTTGTACTAATATTTATTGTATTATTGACTTACTGTTTAATTGGACTCTGCTTTTAGAACATTTATTTTTATGTAGTTTTATGTTTAATTTGTGTTTACCAGTAGAAGAAAGGATATGCAGAGTGAGATTTCCATTACACAGTGTTTACTGTGCATGTGATGACAGACTTGAACTTGGACTGGTGATATGTCAGGGATGGTGCAGATACATCATCCACTCGCTCACCCCCAGTATGGGGAACGGAACACTGCCAGAAAAGGTTCTAGATTAATGGTCTGAACAGCATCTGAGTGTGGATATCTTCTCCAGAAAAGGTAAGATAAACCACAACAGAATAGAATAGTGATTTCTTCACCTGATTTTTGCATACCCTACCTTGCGCCACATGAGACACAAAGATACACATACAGGTGTGAATGCAAGCTCAGGGGTCATAGTGCAGAGTCAGGCAACGTACAGCACCTACGGAGCTGAGGGTTAAGTGTCTTGCTCAATGGGCCATGGACATGTGACAATCCTGCTGAGGCCAGGGCTTGAACCAGCAAACTTTCAGAAGCACAGAGCCTTAGCCCACTGAGCTACACACCGCCCCGCTTGTGCATCCCCCATCAAGGTGACCGAGTATGTGGAAAAGAGCGGTTGGCAGATACTGTGGTTTTCTTCTGAGGCTAATCTTATCTTGCAAATGAGTAGGGTTTTTTTTTTTAACTGTTTGCAAAATTAAAACAATTCACATGGCCAGCAGACTAACTTGTTTATCAAGGTCTGAAACTTCCTATTTCCAGCTCAATCACAAGAAAATGATTGCTACAGTTATCACGTCACGGTAGAAAAGCCCATAATCATAAGCACAGGTTAAATAAACTCTGATGTCCTCTTAGAGGATAAAACCGTATGAGTTAAGGAGAAGACTGAAGCAACTGATGGAGAGAAGCAAGGATACACATGGTGGACAGATAAGCACTGCATGCCATCAGACCTAAGATGGTTTGCACCAGCATTGTGCAGTCGGAGACTACCATGCAAACCCCGAGCATGTGTGCGTGCATGCATGCATGCATGCATGCATCTCTGTGCAGAAGAAAAGAGAGAAAGTGAGAGTCCTAATGCATCAGTTAAGGAAAAACACTTGAATAGAACTCAATAAGCAGTTGACAAGCCAGATAAAAGCCCTGAGACACAGGTTACTACAGTTCAGCTACTCCACACTGATTATACTACTAAAAGAAGAATGCGGTGAAAAGGCTGTTTCACCTGTGAACTTTCAGCCCATTTTATAACTGCTGTGCCCAGCAAGAAGCCAGGAATAAGAGGCTTGTTAAATGATGCTGGAGAGCTACGTAATCACAGACCTGTATAAAAACGAACAAACACATATTCCTGAGCATAGATCAACGAAAAACATTGGGTTTCTGATCCAGATGACAGATATGCTATAATGACTATTACGGACAAAAAACTGAAAACATTCATTGCGGACCAACAGCTTTGGATCCCACCAAACAAATCCTACTCCAAAAACAGACTGGAGTTTTATACCAATGGCTATGTTCTACAATACCTACAGCAACTGAAAGATTACCGTTACACACGCAGGCCATGTAAATGGTTCTTCGATAAGACTCTCGCTGGCTGTATGACCTGAGGTACAGAAACCCTTCATCACAGTCTCTGACCCAGATGCTCACAGAGAAGCACTAGAGCTGAAACCTTTATAAACTGGCACAGTGCACCACAGTCATGGAAAAAGACATTCACAGCACATCCTGCTATAATGAACAAAAGAAAGATGCATGTGATGTCATGCTTGGGTGTCCTGCAAGTTACACATGCCTGCTTTATGCTACACGTCCCTTATACTAGTCAATTACTATGGACACATTCTTTCAGAGGCAAACCCCTCTGATCAACAACTCAATCCCACAGGGCAACCTGCTCAGCAGTAGGGTTTATCCAGACCCTCCTTTCCCTGGCCCTTGATTCCTGCAGGTTCATTCCCTCCTTTCCCTGGCCTTTGATTCCTACAGGTTCATTCCCTCCTTTCCCTGGCCTTTGATTCCTACAGGTTCATTCCCTCCTTTCCCTGGCCTTTGATTCCTACAGGTTCATTCCCTCTTTTCCCTGGCCTTTGATTCCTACAGGTTCATTCCCTCCTTTCCCTGGCCTTTGATTCCTACAGGTTCATTCACTCTTTTCCCTGGGCCCTTGATTCCATCAGGCTCATTCCCAGCTTTCCCCGAACCTCGATTCGCAGTCACCCTGACACAGACGCCAGTGTGGGCACACCAGCCCCTGTGCCGGGCTCCTCACCCCCATCCTAAACCTGTCATCGGTGTCCCTAAACTCTGACAACTCAGGGTGGCCGGATAAAAGCACATCATAAGGTTAATTAAAACCTCGTTCAGAGCCAACTGCATGTCGCTGTATGGCCTCGTCCCTTTTACCTGGCTCTGGGAGGTGGGAGATGGGGTGTTTATAAGTAACATTACGTATTAGCGCGAAATTTAAGTGTACGATTTGGTTCGGAGTGGTTCAGGATGAACATGTTCCACACGAGTTATCCATCTGCAGGGACCTTATATTATCGTGCTTGTAGGCAAAACACTGCACTCCAGCAGTTTCCGTAACCCTGTAAACAGAGAAAAAGCCGCGCAGCCAGACAAAAAACGAGACCGACACGCGCTTCGCCCGTTAAGCTAACTAGCTAACAAGGCTAACTCGGCGAAGGCCTGCAGCCTCGGATTTTCCTTCCCTGAAGCGAGGGCCACTGATCATGTTGCCAGTGCTAAGGCGGCGACCTCTGTGGGCCACAGTGGCTGCCGGCACCTGTTCTCTTGATTTGTGCTAACGTGGCAGCTTAGCCGGCTCCCCCTCCCCCGCCGCTGACGTGGCTAGCGTTAGCCGGTAGAGGCTGAACGAACCGCCAACTGCACCGAAGCAGATGGACCGTCTCCTGGCAAAACGGGCTGCACCTGGCGGGGGTCCGGCGGAATTCTCCGCTGGGCATAACCCCGATTGTCTGGTCCGGTTCTCATCCCGGTCCAACTCTCACAGTCAGACATTGCAAAAAACAAAACAAAAAAAAAAACACCGTTCGTTTTTTAAAGTACTAATGTCTTAAATTCCGCATATGGTACTCGGGCTCGAGATCTCTCGCCCTTATAGCATTACTGCAGACACCGCCGAACCTGCCGCTTGCGTGCGCCCGGTTCGCGCTACCGCGCTCCGGCTCCTCCGGCTCTCACCTCACCGCCCGCCTGTCGCAGAGGCTCCCCTGGCCGGCCAGCAGACGAACTCTTTGATGTCTATAAACTCCCGCGAAGGTGAATCAGCGCCTCGCTAGACCGTACGGCGCGGCGCCGCTCTCCCAGTCCTGCCCTCCATCATCCTCACAGTCTCCTCCCGGATCCACGCTTCCTCACGGTGCGGGGAGAGGCCACGCCGCCCCTCGGCGTCATTTAAAGGGAACAGACTCTGGCTCTCACATCTCTGGCCACTTTGCCGTCATCTTTCATATGACTGTAGGTAGTTTCATCTGAAGACTTAGAGGTCTGTTGTGAAAGCGGAGCCCCTGCAGCTCAAATGTATTATACTGAATTATAGTGTATAAAACATTTTATTTATATATATATATGCAAATGTGCCATGATTATAGTGTGCGCCGTATAGTGTATAATCCTGGCACATTTGCATGTTGTTTTATAAGCATATAATTTTATTGTATAATCAGTCTCCACCTAGGACTTAAGAAAATGAACACAACATAACTTGAACAACAGTTTTGACTGGGCTGCATTTCAAATATTTTCTTGCCTATGTAATGTACTTCATGCATTTTGGGACATCTCATAATGTGCCACTAGTATAGTATTGACTGAATTTACACGGCAACACTACATAGTGCATTTAAATAGGTAGTAACCATTAGCCTGTGTGCTTTGAACCTGCACATTTAATTCAAGCATTTGTGACGTATGATTGATAAAACGGCTGATAAACAATTACGTAGCCATTGCAGCTGTAGAGGTCAATACAGTACAGCTCATCCAGCTGCTGCATATCTATGTGCACACCAGGGTGTGCTGGTACATCACTTTGTACTATAAGGCTCCGCACATGTGTTGCGCAATGATTTCATGCATTTATACACAACTAAAAAAAAATATTGAATCTAATGCACAATGTCATTTGCTGGCCAGTGCAAAAATCCAACATGATTTCAGCAGCTTGAGGTCTATTCAGAGCCAGTGAGAGGTGTAACTTGCCAGGCCGAATGCTGACATAATTTCAGTAATACTTCACCAGAGGTTATTTTCCAGAACAATGCCATTCCTCATTTGGAAACTGTTCGACCTCCATAGCAGACAACACAGAAGCACATTTTGCTTGTGAAAACATGATATCCATCTGCAGGAACCCTGTCATACTGCATATAATCTGTAGACTCTTCTCTGTCCACACACACAGCACATTATGAGGGAGTGAATGGCAGGAATTGTACTGCAGCACAGATTACTATTAGCTTGTGTGAAATTCAGGTAATACAGTTTTGAGTTATGATGGTTTGTATCACATTACTACTCAGTTGATAAATTTGGGTATCCGGCTGAAAAACACCAGGGACAACCAATCAGTAGGGTTTTTATTAAAATAAAAAAAAAAAAACAAAAAAAAAAACCAGCTGCAGAGATGATGCTTATTGCCACATTCACACCTGTGTCATATAGCTAAATGACACATTTTGTATGCAGATACTGGGTAAATTTGAGGTCTATGCCAGTCTCTAATAGGTTTTTGTGGCACACATTCTTGGCAGCACTAAATGTACACCCATTACATCGTCCTTTATGAATAAGATACACATGGATGCCACCCCTACAGGAGAGGAGTCTGTATTTTCATGCCTGATATAAAGTAAAACGCTTCATACAGTAAGTTCAAAGAAATAATGTCAGAAGCATTTAATTATTCAAGTAGGTTTATTTCAGTAGGAAAGGTAATAGTTAACTTGGTACCTAAAGTGTTCAAATGCTAGCTTATGTGTACACACAAAGGAACCACATTCGCCTATCTTGTACACCCTGCCTTAAAAACTGGAAAAAAACCCCATTGGAATAAAAACATTGACAAATCATTCATCATGTCACTCTAAGAAGCTCAGGTCAAAGGTCATAGCCGTCATTGGGTACCATGGCCCGGAGAAAGGGCAGGGGCCAGGCGATGGAGGTAATGGGGGACAGTTCTGCTCCGTGTCATGTGACGGGAACAAAACTGCATTTACCAGCCCAGGAGCTCTTTGCAATTTCCACACCTTCTTTTTATACAGAATTCATGCACTCAGTGTCTCATTTAAACAACCCAGGACAACTTTTTCACGATTCCTTATATATTAAATAAAAAAAAAAAACATCAACACGAAGTCAATTCAGTGAGCAATTTTACCCCGCAGATTCATGTAAGTAGTTCTGCAGACAGTATGTGTGTACACAAGACGATATATTGTACAGTATAAACTTCACTCAAAAAAAAAAAAAAAAAAAAAAAAACCATTCATGAGACTCATGAAAAATCCACGTATCACCTCCCTTTAGGCCCAATTATTTATAGAGTTATGGCAGGCACTGCTTGATGAACCTGCATAAAGTCAGCGATCTTAGCGGCTCTATTACAGACTTCTTCAGAGTTCTTTGATCAGTCAATTCGACATTAACAGAGTGTAATTCCATCCTAAAATCACAATCCATGATTGCTGAAGGGACCGATTTTGTGTTTTATTTACCTTTGTCCCCCTCATAGTATTGATAGTTATTCTCTGAGGAATGCAAACTGCTGCCTTTACACGTCGGATTTCTCCAAGGGTTTTATTTATTTATTTTTGGACAATGAGACTTTGCATTTGGTTGCTTTTCACATGAATGTTTTTGGGGCTTGCGTTTTCCTTTTTTTTTTTTTTTTTTTTTTAAACAGTTAAAAAAAAGCCCTGCTTATGTCCACGACTCGACCTGTATGTCGCAGTGAACGCAGGGCATCTGAGCAAAGGGAGAGACGCTACATGGTAGAGAACTCTTTGCTGGTTGTACTTCCTGTACATACTTACAGTTTGAAAAGAAGAAGAGCGAGGGAAAATAACAGCACACGTCCCCCAAACACGCTACGGAAGCTGCATCAGGACAGAAGGCACCAGGTACGATGGCGATGAAGCTGATAAGCGCCACGGTTGGCAAAATGGATCGGCGCTGGACACGCTGAAATTGTCATTAGTGTTTGAAGATAAAGTCACGTGTAAACATACACACATAACTAACACTAGACCTTCTTGGAAACCCAAAACCATCGACACATCTGAATGCTGAGGCATTTCCCATTCCATACCTCCACAGCTCTACCCATCACCGCGTTCTGAGAGACCCCCTTGCCATCTTTTCCCTTAGCTTCCGCTTCAAACACTCACCAGCTTTTCACTTTCTCCTTGACCTCCTAGGTCAAGGCCACCGTGTCACATTCACATCTCACCATAAAACGAAATACTGATCCCCCTTCAACAGTCTGACCATTCCAGGGACTTCTGGGAAATCCATTGTATAAATTTGGGGGAGGGGGAAGATATTGAGATCTCTTGTTCCAAAAATGCTCACAGGTTCATACACTAATGGATTAATCTGAGGGTCAACATGAACTGAACAATTCCTGGTTAGGCCAGCCACTCTAAGCCTGGCACAGTGATGTGATATGTATATATTTTTCCCCCAAAAGACTGACCTACACTTCATAACAAGGGAAAGGTTTAGTCCATGGAATGCTGTGAAGGACCTTGAGCGTTCATTCATGTAAACGAGGAAGTAAATGAGGATTTTGCTACAGAGCCGACGGATCACCGCAAGCCTGTGTGGATCCTTTTACGTGTAACCAGTCGAGTGTCACTTCCAAAAAAATGCACTCTGATTCATTGTCACCTTAACTGCATCTCAGGTGAACAGACTGAAATCTCAGCACACCAGGGCACCCACTTTTAAGGATAAAATCTCACTCCTGCTAAACATGCATAATACCCACAACCACACTACAAAACGAGGACACGCTTACAAAACACCCGCTTAGCAGAAAAGTAGTACCGGGGGCCCCATAGAAGTGGATTTAAAAGAAAAAATATGTACAAATGTAACAGACCCTATAGAACAAACAAATAATGTGCAGCACTAATACTGTCAATCCCACCCCCAAGAAATAAGGTACGATGAATCGTATCAGACAGATACAAACACGAAAATCACATCACAGCTTCAGTACGACTTGCATCTCGGGGTCATTTGGAAATAAAGTTCAGCTCCCCCCCCTAACTCCCCCCCCCCACAGGATGGCAGGAAGGGCTTTCTGAGGGCCTCTTTAAATGTGGAGTGTGTGGCAAACCAGACGTCAGCAGGCTGAAAATGTGACACTCATGTCAAGAAAAGAGAAAAAAATACCAAAAGGAACATGGAATCAGGTCAACGTATTGGTCTGGAATGAGTCAGCTGACCTTAAAGCACCCAAGCCAGCTTAGCCCACAAGGAGAGAGGCAGAGAGAGACGAGGGGGGGGGGGCACTGACAAAGACATAGTTGGACAAAGAAACATGCGCGTCTTGTGTTCCAGGCAAGAACACAAGACTCAGGAGGTCTGGACACATGTCACATTCTCTGGTACAGTAGTGATAACGAAAGTGATAAGTGGTTATGCAGTAATACAAGACAAAGTATTTCCTAAAAATTAAAAAAAAAAAAAACAGATTAGTGTAGAACACCGCACACAAGGACCCTCTGGGACGTCAGAGAAGCCTGGAATGATCAGGTGATCCGATACAGAATTCCAGGCGAGGGGGTGAGGACATTCAGGAGCTGCACTCGATGTGCTGGGGTCATGAATGGGAATGCAAGCCCTTTCTGCGGTTCGTCAAAGTGAGCAAGAACTTGTGAAGACATGGATGATGGAAGGCCAATGTCTGAAGTTGCCCTCTGTGGGTGATCCGAGAGAGCAGCGGAGAAGCAGTGTGTGCAGGAGCGTCCATAATTAAGCGAGGCGGGTGTTGTGCGTGTGCGGAGGACAGTCTCTCGCACCCATGCTCTGTGCTCCTCAAGGCGGTGGTGGCAGGTCACTGTGACGGAGGTGGTGGGCAGCCCCCCTCCGATGGCTGCCGAGTCTCACACCCCCACTCCCTCGGAGCGGTCACTCAAAAGACATCAGATTGGCTGGGACCTACCAGATAGCAAAGGGGTTCATTTTATCATTTAGGTTCATAAGTAGAGTCCTGCAATCATTCACAATTTGGATACACAGACCGTCACAGATAGCGAGAGTGAGACAGACAAACAGAGACAGAGGGGGATAGAATGAGAGTCAGAGAGACAAAGGTGGACAGAGGGAGAGAAAGGAAGACAGAGATGGAGATAGAGAAAAATGGACGGACAGACAGACAGACAATGACAAAAGAGACGGACAGAGATGGAGACAGAAACAGAGAAATGGAAACTTAATCGGTCATAATCATAAGTAGAGCTCTGCTATTAATTTAGATAGACTGATAGACACACACACACACACAGATAGTAAGACAGACAGATGGACAGAGACAGACATTTCATCAATCAGGTTCATAAGATGAGCCCCACAATTTTAAGAGACGGAGAGACAGATGGACAGACAGGGGCACAAACAGAGAAAAACAGAAGAATAGACAGACGAATAGATACTTTATTATAGCACAACTCACAGACTGTAAAAAAAAAAAAAAAGAGCTTAATGAGTAACTAACAAAAACCAGTAACAGTACGAAGAAAGTCAGGGAAAGTACTGCATGGAGTTCTTCATAAATGGCTCAGAAATAAATAGTACTGCAGAGTGGGTTGTACAGTGAAGGAATGATTGTTCTGTGAATGCAACGTGGTTAAATTTAAAGTCAGATTTACAGGTATCAGGCTATAATTAAATGCCGCGGCTGTCCAAGCTGTCCCACTGTGTGTGTGTGTGTGTGTGTGTGTGTGTGCGCCGGCAGAGTCGCTGATGCTTGCCTGCTGCCGGTTGCTCTGGCAGGCCGCACTCAGATGCTTAAACCACAGCAGAGCGTTCATCCGGCTCCCCGCTTGATATTTATAGGAGTTGCCTGAAAACCACAAAACATGGTTTAATTAGTCAAGACAAGATGTGATCTAACATTTCAGCCGTTTTCTTTATGACTATGCATTCAATCATAGCATATTTCAATCAGTGACGGTTAATAACCAGCCAGAAATGAGAGTTGATATGATTTCAGTGTCCAAAATATTTGAGTCAAACCCAGATTCAGAATCCAAATTCTCTGTGCTGAAAGTGTTAGAAATTTACATTGTGGTAATACTGCCCATATCTCGGTTCCTGTCAACAGATGTGCATCCGTCCCACGTGGACCCTGAAGTCTCGCATCTGCAATAATGCTCACTGTCATCCCATCTGGATCCAGCAGGTACAGACTATAGCTGCATGGGGCCTTGTTCCTCTAGGACCCTCCACGGTATAACATACATACATACATACATACATACATACATACATAGTGTCTGTATTTGCTAGTTACATTGTGTGCCTTGGGCCCTGGAAAAATAAGTCAAATTCTAACCTGAGCTTTGATAAATCAAGTATGATGACTATTTGTCTCTGTAAACCGCAAACTGGGGTCTTGTTTTTAAGCAGATTCAAACATTTTCCCTGAAGTCTCTTCCTGTATTTACATTTTTAAAGTGCAAGTACTTTAACCAGACTGACAATCTGTAACATTAAAGCCATTTACTGTTATTAATGGCTTCCTGAGAAAACTGCACGTTCACATAAACAACTAGCTAAGAGTTCTGCAATCAAATTGAAGACATTGTGCTGAAAAATACCGTTTAACCTTTTAAAAAACTATCTGCACATAAACAAGAAAAACCTATTTCTCTATCGCAAAACCAGAAAAAAAAATCATAAAAACTTTCAAGTCTTGTTTTCCCTGGTGAGATCACTAGTTCTTGTAAGCGGTACATCAAGGGCTTTTAAAGGAACTGATTCACCATCCTACAACATATCGGCTCGGTGCATTTGGTCTGCTGGAATCAGCCATAAATTTCCACATGCAGGGATCAGCAAATCGCATCTGGCCATTCCGGCAGCATTATTAAACGCGGCACTGCAAATCTGGCTACAAGTACAGACAGAAACAGGTTTTTATCGCTTCCACACAAGCGACAGACTGCCGGCAAGTCTTCAGATGCACATCAATATCAATGCGTGCGACACACTTTTGCAGCAGTGTGACAGGGTGCTATAAAAATGTAATACACGCACACACACGCACAGTATTTTTAAAGAAAAAATATGACCCAATAAAACAGCAGGTAGCCTGCGAGCACATTCACTGCACATTTTAGCCTTAACATGCTCATGCTCCAGACGGACTGAGATCAATCCAGTTAACATGCAGAAAAGTCATGGAGGGTGCTGGTGGCTTTGATGGGTAAATCCACATAATGGAGCCATAGGAGGGAACACTCAAACTCCCCCCCACAAGACACCTGCCCCCACCCCCCAGTGGCCAGGCTGACAAACAGCTCCACTGACATCACCCCAGACTCAGATGAGGGGGGGGGGACTAAATGTTCCAAGATGTAGAGTCTGACTGATAGAGTTAAAAATGGCAGGCATGAGGGCAGCATATGTACTGATGCACTGTGTAAGTGCTCAGATCACAGGAAGTAGCGGATCAGGACACAACATGGACGAAGAAAAGGGCTGTATTTAAACACGAAACCATGATCGGACTGTTAGGGGGCGTGGTGAAGGTCCTTCCTAGTCACTGACCTCGCTCGGAGTCCGTCAGCAGGAAGACGTCGGGGTGTTCTGGGTCATCGGCCATCATACACATCCAGCCCACCACCGAGACATTCTTGCTGGACGTGGATTTAAACTGCGGTACAGAAACATCCCCGAATGTACACTTTAAATAGCTCATACATCTGAAAGGAGAACCATTACAGTCTAAGCTGGAAGATGACACAGTGAGACTCTGCTGGCCTGCTGTATATTTTAAAGCCGTATAGCCCCCTAAGACACACTGCCAGTGATCTTCCACTGCATTTCATTGCCTGCCTTTCAGATCAGGCAGCACGGAAGTGACACGCGTGACTTACGTGTTTCCTTTCCGTGGCTTTTAGCGACTTGGCTGGATAGTAGTACAGCTGAGTGCCACTTAACGCCACCCAGTACTTTGTCCAAGAGGCAACCTAGGTGAGAAACAGAGTGTTTTCCCATCAGAAGCTCCATGCCATTTTCAGGTGCTACCTGCAGGTTCTGTTTCAGCGGCCAAAACGTTTCACTCCGGTTATATTGACATGAGAAGGGTGTCAGTTTCCCCTAATTTAATATGGCCCAGGCCTGACTCCCCCCCCCCCCACACCACAGAGCAGGAGCTGGACTCAGAATGGCCACCTGTCACAGATGTACATTTAACATGATAAATTAGCATAAGGCTAATCAACATATAGAAGAATCACAAGAAACTGAGGGGGTAAAAACATATTTCAGCTAAATTCGTCCATCTGTCTTGGATGAATGTGCATTTGATACAGGGTCAGGAGGACCACAGCCAGGACAGACAGACAGCCACGGTGAGCATAGATGGAGGGAGGGGGAGCAAAGCCCAGGAGGAGCAGACGGAGGAAGGGGGAGTGGGGCCCTGCTCTCTCACTGTGGGCTTTTTGCCGTCCTTCAGCAGGGTCTTCCTCCGCAGGACCCCCTGCACCGTGACGGCCCCGGGGTACAGGTGGACGGCCAGCTCTTCGGACTCTGCCGAACTGGAGGGAGATGGGAACCGGCAGTGAGAAAATAGATCCCAAATGCAGGTATGAGTTTAGAATCAGTGTGACGAGCGGCAAGTGACACAGAGAGAGAGAGAGAGAGAGAGAGAGAGAGCGCGAGAGCCCAAGAAACCTCACAGAGGTCCATCCTCAGGAATTCAGGGCAAGTTTTACTCAAAAAGCTGGAGAGAATCACATTTTCCTAAATTTTTCCTTTTAAATGACGTGAAGCGTCCACTAGAAAGAGCTGCAGGGACTGGGCTATGATGAGATTCGTGTGGAAAATGCTCCCATGGGAAAATTACACTGGGCTAAAAGCACGGATACAAACATGCAAACACACAGAGAGGCAGAGCAGAAATGTGCCTGGAAACAGATGCAAAAAAAAAAACACTCACACACGTTTGTATTCGTACCTTTGTGGGGACCTTCCATTCATTTTTAAGGACAAAAACCTAATCCCAAACAATGACGACCTTAACCCCTACCCCACCAAACAAAACTTTTGGCTATTTCATTTTCATTGCATACACAGATTATTTTTTTTAATAAATTTGAGGTCTCTATTGTAGGAACCTGGAAAATGTCCCCACAAGCTAAAAAGAAACAGGTTTTACGACATTGTGGAGACGTGCATCCCCATGCATCCTGAGGTCTGGCTGTTGCACACTTTCTTCTGGACATCAAGGGAAACACTGTCATCATCGGTATAAACCTAGACATGAGCTTGAACAGTGGCTTGGCTTAGGTAAACAATTCTTCAATAAATTGGAGACCAAACCTATTCTTAAAAACGTCACGGGCAGCAGAAATGTTACAAATGTTATCGCTGCAATAATACGGCTCTTTTTTCAAAAAGTGTCACACCAGCTCAACCACGGCACCTTGTGAATGGGCACTGAGCCCCCACCGGTGCCATTACGGGCGGGGGGGGGGGGGGGGGCTAATCCCCCCCGCCCCTCCGGCGGCAGAACACCGAACGAAAGGGAAAGGAGCCTGGTGAAAGAGATGGGTGTGCCAAAAAAGCGAGGGGGGGAGGCAGGGGGGGGAAAGAGA
>JAODKE010000035.1:18884364-18900371 GCA_026779605.1 Mormyrus hasselquistii | reverse complement strand
CAGCGCCCCCACGAGACGGCACACGCAGCCAGACCGCCACGCAGAGCAGGGACCGGACGCAGACACGCAGACACACACGCACTGCACACAGACACATGGACATGCACACGCACGCACGCAGAGGGCAGACCATTCATCACGGAGTTAAAACAATCCAGCATGAAGCTGACCTCCCTTTCGCTCCTGAATTCAGCGTAATTTAGGTGTGTGTGGGGGGGGGGGGTTTCAATTGGACATTACGAGCATTCCACAGCTCTTTCACAGACCTGTTTTGCATTAACAAAAAATAACTCGCGTCGGAGCGCACTCTTACTCTGTGACCATTTATCTCCATGGGGGTAGGGGGGGATGAGCGGACACAGGCGTGCTAACAGGAAGCACATGTCGGGTGACAGTGCTTTCCGGAAAAGCCCCGTGGCAGGACGGCACACGATTATCCCACATGGCTTACGGCGACGGCGTGGGTGCAGCCGAGCCCAGCGACCAGCCAAACCAGTGCCGACACCGCTGGCAGCGACACTCCGGGTCCAGAACTCTCTGCGACCTTATCAACGTCATATTTTACTTCTCTGGAAATCCCCCAGACAGGACAGGATTCATAAAGTTAATGAAATAAATCTGAGGGCCGCAGAGGGAAAGCGGCAGAGCTGAACTCCGCAGCGTAACAACGAAGATCGTTTCTAACACAAAGCGCACACCAAATAGGGCTTAATTCTCTCATTAATAAGAAGCTGGAAAGACTGATGCAAGTGATAGCTGCCCCAAGAGTCGCCTGTATTTGGCATAGTGGGGAAATTATACATCCCCAGAGTGGCGGCAGGGGGCGGGGAGATTTGAGAGTGGAAAAGAACTTCCATGGCACCAATAAGTCACGATTCGCGATATCCTCACTTGCCTTGCAATATGGCAAAGTTCGCAAACTTGCCTTGCGATGGGGGCTGGTGCCGCAGTTCCACAAAGAAAAAAGCACCTTTGGGGGGGGGGGGCACCTGCAACCACTTGGGGGAGGGGGCACCGAAGCCATACAGGGAAGGGCCGCTCTGCATTCCACAGCTATGGCACACAGTGCCTTTCAGCAGCGGACCGACAGCTTCACCCTTTACAGACACAATCCCTTCGCGATCCCGATTTCTGGGTCACCCAAACCCCCCAACCCATATCAGTTATGTGTTTAAGCCTTAACGTTTTTTGGGCTTTTTCACACTGTGAACCAGGGGTGGGGAACTTGATCCATGCAGGGCTCAACTCCAGTCTTGGGGTCCACTGCTATTGGCCGATTGAAAGGTCATCTCAAGAAACCCGCGCTGGCCCTCCGTGGATCAGGTTCCCCTCCCCAGGCCAGCTAAGTTGGCGCCTCAGTGACCACAGCAGGACGAGGGACCCCAATGTCAGTCCGATCTCTTTCCGAAACCCTCCAGGCCGCTGCCGTCTTCCTCCTCCCTCTGTGACCATATCTAACACAGGAAAGTGACACCAGAGGACAATTAAAAGTCCTTTAAGTATACAATGGCCAGCCTGCCTTTCTCTAACAGGCTTTTAGAGCCATTGCTTGTTTAATTCTTACATGCTACATGTTTTTTCCTTTTACTGAGGCTTCTGTAGAAGGATCCAAACATCATGTTGTTGTTCTCACACAGTGACAATAAAGATATCTTATATCTTATCTTAATAAGCACCAGCCACATTCAAATCGCATTTGAAGCCATACTCTCTCCCCAACACGCGCTCTCACGTGTTATGCGTTTCGAGACTCATCGTCAGATGATTTGAAAGCCAGATGTTGGCTGTTTCATTTCTCAGGAATTGTACTACTGGACCCCTTTTCCTTTAAAAAAAAAAAAAAAAAAAAAAAAAAACCCTCAATTTATTTTCTTATTTATACTAAGATTTTTATCACACACTAAGCAAATATGAAAATGTACATGATTACAGTTTCACTGAAGAATAATAAATCAATAATCATATCTGTAGCTCAAGACAATGCTAGGTTTATTATTTTTTTTAAATGATTCTGAAATATTTTGAAAATATTTATTCAACAGGGCAGCAGAAAGACTGCATGATGTCACACTACATTGCATCCTGTCCAATCTCTGCCTCTTCTGG
This sequence comes from Mormyrus hasselquistii, assembly GCA_026779605.1. Classification (NCBI taxonomy): domain Eukaryota; kingdom Metazoa; phylum Chordata; class Actinopteri; order Osteoglossiformes; family Mormyridae; genus Mormyrus; species Mormyrus hasselquistii. The sequence continues at coordinate 18,898,265 of JAODKE010000035.1, read as the reverse complement.
GCTGGGTGGACCCGGCCGGCACTCTCTGAACGTTTCCAAGCGAGGCCGTTCCCTAGAGACGTAGTAGTGGGGGGGGGGGGGAGGGCGCTACCAGATTCTCAGCACCGAGAAAGCGTGGCTAACCTGGAGGGCCGACGAGCCGTGAAGTTCACGGGCTCCATATGACATCACGCCCATCGGATTCAAAGTAAACGTTCAAAGCCACTCAAGTCCGGATACAAGCAATCCACTTATTATGCCGGAAGGGCCGGCAAGTAGTGACTCCCCTAAGCAGGGCAGGAAATTGGGGGGAAAAGGTCATAATTGCTTCCTGCGAATGTGCCCACGACAACAGACCAGAAGCGGGAAAGACCAGGAACTGAGCCGAAGGAAAAACCCATAAGCCGCAGAAGCATGAACACTTAGGACGTCATGCCAATTTACCACTGTGCTGACAAACCCTTAGATGAGGACTCCCCAGGGTGTAATTCAGAAGCAGCCTTTCTGTCATGCGAGGCTGCATATTCACGCCAAAGGTCTGACTGGCACCAGCCACTGTGCCTGACCATGTAGTTCTCACAACAGCATTACTATCCGTAGATGTGCTTTCTTGTGTGGATGCTGCTGCCAAATGAACTTTTGAAAAGAAGAAAAACTTTTTCCGGCATGTAGCTTCTGGCAGCCAGTTCCTGGTTGAAGCCCAGCCTTCACCCTCCCATCCAAAGAGTAGCGAGACACGGTGATGGGGGCGAGGGGCGAGCGGCGAGACGGTGCGCTCACCCCGTGCCCCATGAATCCAGGCCAATCACCAGCCCCGTTTGCCTTTTGCTCGACTTCCTCTCTCGGTTGATTCGGTCCGCAGCACTGGCCTCTTCAGGGTTGCACTCCACTACAAGAACGGCCCCTGTTCAGCAGAGGTGGAGATTTCGGGTCCAGAAAGTACAAATCCAGACCAAGATTTTGTCTCACTCATCCAGTTGAGTACTCTGTGACTAGTCGGTAGAAACAAATCCTTGCTCCCTGTACTCCCTGGACCTGAACCTCTGCTGTTCAGTTAGCAAACCCAGACCATTATGTCCACTGTAAAGGAACCCAGCAGACTACAGTACTACCTCAGAAAGAGTGTACTTGCTATTAGGCAGCTGGAAAAATTATAGTTATTAATCAAAGGGGGGCAAGTTGTTGACAAAGTAAATTAGACTGGTGTTAGATTTATTTGAAGGATTCCTTCTTCCAGCACAACCGATGAGGAAATCCCAGACGAGTGATAACAGCACAAGCGACCGCATGCGCTCATCCATCTGCCCAATCAAACAGCGACAGTGCTAGGAAATTACACAGATTCATCAGTGCCGTGTGATTAACAGCGTAACTGCGGTACATTTATTTATTCAACAGATGCTTTTATACAAAGTAAAGTACAGGGACACCATCCCAACATTTACATTTTACATTTTCATTGTATTTAGCAGGGGCTTTACTTCCCAAAGTGGTACAAGTGAGGCAAATGGCATGTTACAGACATGTGCGTGTCAAGGATTCGGTTAAGCGCAAGTGCAACTAGACAAGGAGTGAGCAATCCGCAAAGGGCTGCTGTATATGCGGGTTTTCGCTGCAACTCCCTAATTAGCCTACTAATTAGAGGACTGATTGGCTGAAGAGTCCTCACACCTGGGTTTGAACAGCTAACCTACAGATTATCCCAAATACCTACATACCCATCTGCCTTTTGAGGGTAAAATTGGCCACCCCTGAGCTAGGCTGAGCTTCCAATGAACACCCAGGTACAAGTATAAATAGTATTGGCTCAAGAGCTACACATCTAACCTACATACAGTTGACACGCACACTTCAAAGAAGCCATAACATCATCTTTCGTGATCCCACAGGTGACTCAGAGGGGCTGAGTTCCCCCCTCCCCCACCTGTAAGGAAGCCCCCCAGGGCGGCAGCCGTAGCTATGCAGCCTGCGGCCTGGAGCCTGTACGCCCTGCTGTGCCTCTGTGCCTGCAAACCGGGGCACAGCCTGTCCAAAAAGGCGGTGTCGCGGCCGAGGAGGGCATCTGACGAGAACGGCAAGAAATGTGCCTACACCTTCCTGATCCCACAGCAGAAGATCACAGGACCCATCTGCGCCAGTGCCACGGGGCCCGAGCCGGACCGGGATCGCGTGACGCGTATGGACATCGCAGACGTGCGCGAGGTGCTGTCCAAGCAGCGGCGCGAGATCGAGACGCTGCAGCTGGTGGTGGACGTAGATGGCAACATGGTCAGCGAGATGAAGCTGCTGCGCAAGGAGAGCCGCAACATGAACTCACGCGTGACGCAGCTCTACATGCAGCTGCTACACGAGATCATCCGCAAGCGCGACAATGCGCTAGAGCTGGCGCAGCTGGAGAGCCGTGTGCTGAACGTCACGGCCGAAATGCTGCGGCTGGCTGCGCGCTACAAGGAGCTGGAAGTGCGCTTCGCCGCACTCGCCGCCACAGTCAACAATCAGTCGGTGCTGATCACAACGCTGGAGGAGCAGTGCCTGCGCACCTACGGCCGCCATGACCCCCCTGTGGTGCCGCCGCTTGTGCAAGTGGTTCCCGAGAACATCCCGCTCAACCACCACTTCACCAACGAGATCCAGAGAAACCACAACCGCGCCTTCCCCCGCGGCTCCCGTGTGGATGCCCTGCCCACCAACAGTCCCCTGGGCTTCCCACCGCCGCCCCCAGTGAACCTCAGCTCCGAGGGTAAGGCCACATCCGGGGGGGCGGGAGGAGGGCTCACCAAAAGAATGCCAACCTTGGGCTAAAATCCAACATGACACACTCATCCAGGAAGGGAGGAGCAGAAGAGGGGTAGAGGGGCAGGGGGGCAGAGGTCATACTAACTGCGTCATACAGAAGAGAGCCATTTTAAAAGTCTGGTTGTCATTAATCACACATAATAGACACAGGGCAGACAGGAGATTGCAAATGATTAAAAACTGTGTGTAGTCCCACTGCTTAATGGGAAGTGTCAGGAATCACCATTTCTGGGTTTCCATCCAGCTGCTTGAGCAGTGAAATTGTTTACTGTATGCAGGCCAAGGCCCTAACGCAAACCCTAGTCGCAACGCTAACCGTAACACTATCGGTAACCATAGCGCTAACACTGGGCCCCACGATAATCCACCCAAATAGGCACAGGTCCCCATAAACAATCAAGAGTCTTATTCATTCCATCGTTCAATCCCAGCTCAGAAAGACCACTAAACCAAATGACCACTGTATCAGGGTAGAATCCACCCCACACCATTTGTAGGGATCTTGCTTCTGTCTAACAAGGTGATTACCATAAGCAAACCGCCTAAATTCAGAGCACGTGAGAAGCAGGACATTGATGACACAAGAGTCAGACAGGGAGACACAGGCCGGACTGCTTGTGCCCCGCAGGGCCGTTCCGGGACTGCTACCAAGCACAGCAGGCGGGACACGGCATCAGCGGCATGTACCTGCTGAAGGCCGATGACAGTGACCGGCTAATCCAGGCATGGTGCGAGCAGGGCCTGGACAACGGGGGCTGGACAGTCCTCCAGCGCAGGAGGGACGGCTCGGTCAACTTCTTTAGAAACTGGGAGAACTATAAGGTAAGGAGCGGGGGAGTACTGGGCAGGACGCCTTTTTGCTTACACAAACACACACACACACATACACATACACCTGTACTCATATCTTTGTGCAGACTGTCCATTCATTTCTATGACCAAAACCATAACCCCAATAATGATGACCTTAACCCCTACCAAGCCCTAACCTTAACCATTAGTAGTTAGGTTATCCAAATGGTGACCTGAAAGGTTTCAGTGCCCAAATGTGATCTATGCAAACCCACACAGACATATAGAATTCTAAACATCACACAGACGACACACACACCACAGCCAGAGAAAAATCTAGCCCCAGCCTGACCCACGACATTGGCCACGATTACCAAAGACACCCTGCTAAATCCATTTAATAAAAACACAACAACAGCCACGTACAGCACAAAGGAAGTGTTCTTGTATAACACTGCGCTGTCAGCACATCCCGAAGGCATCAGTGGGAGAAACGGCGTCACTCTGAAAAGCGAGCTCCGGTTAGACAGGAAAGCGGAGCCTCCCGGTGGGAGCCGCACGTCTTTAATTCATGTAACATGCCGGGAAGCCCCATCGACCCCCTCCCAAATAAGAAAAATCGGGGCTATGAAAAGAGTGAGTACAAATTCCAAGGACTCATTGGGGTTAAACTTTCCACAAGACCCAGTTAGAGTCCCTGTGGCACAGGGCAGCCATATTGGACCTTTTCGCTACAACTGACCAAAAGCCACACAGAACTTTCAGCTCTCCATTCCCTCCAGTTCATCCTCTCACCAGCAGGGGGGGCCAAAGAAAACACCGCCATGTTTCCCTGACTTAAACCACATGCAGAAATCACGATACGATTTCCAAGCCTCTCATATGGCACGCAAGCCACCTGGCCAACCATAAGCCGTGACTCAGAAATACAAACAGCATGTTTAAAACAAACAGACAGACAGTCGCATGTAAACAGCTGGGACAAAAATCAGATTCTGTTAGATGCAGTAACTGCCATAGATCTAACTAAAAATAAGAGAATAACCAGGAGAGAAAACTGACAGGTTTATCTCACGCTAAAGCTATGCTTTGTGACTCACGCAGGCCAGATGAGTGACCCTAGTCACCATAACCCTAAAAGCCACAACAAAGCCAGCGGACAATCTTCGTTTATCGGTCGGGTTTAAATCTCCCCACTAAATACAAGCTCCACAGCAACCATTTCAAAGGACCTCTTTAGCTATCATTTTTCCTACACATGGAACAAGTCAGGCAAATGCCTCTCCAGTACCATAAACCCATTTAAAGAGTTTGCTTTGTGTTTTCTTTTATAGAAAGGCTTTGGAAACATAGACGGCGAGTACTGGCTGGGTCTGGAGAACATCTACAACCTGGCCAAGCAGGGAGACTACCGCCTGCTGGTGGAGCTGGAGGACTGGGTGGGGAAGAAGGTCTATGCAGAGTACAGCAGTTTCCACCTGGAGACGGAGAGCGAGTCCTACAGGTTGCGGCTGGGCACCTACCAGGGCAACGCTGGCGACTCGTTTGGCATCCACAACGGCAAGCAGTTCACGACTCTGGACCGCGACAAAGATGTCTTCTCGGGTAAGAGGCCACCTGCACCTCCTCAGGAATTATCAGCGCCCACACCAGCAGCTTCTGTCCCTGAGGCGTTAGGTCGCTAAATAACCAGTGACCTGGACCTGTCACCTCACTGCACTGTACCACACGCTTAGATTAACCGCCACTGCACTACCTCTGTCCTTATTTGCAGACCCGAATCCCCAGTGCATCACCAATTTAGTGCCTCCTTATTGTCCACTCATTCCTATATTGGTCTCTTTTTGCACTGCTGCCTCGCATCTCGCTTGCTTGTCCCGTCATGTCGTATTGTCTCCCCATACACCTTGAAACACAACTGACAGTAAAACTTGAAACTCGGCCCCGGGTTCGACTGGGTGTGTGCTTTTTCACAGGTAACTGTGCACACTTCCACAAGGGAGGTTGGTGGTACAACGCCTGCGGTCAGACCAACCTGAATGGAGTGTGGTACTCGGGGGGTGTCTACCGCAGCAAGTTCCAGGACGGCATCTTCTGGGCCGACTACGGCGGAGGCTTCTACTCCATGAAGGCCGTGCGCATGATGATCCGCCCCATCGACTGAGAAGCGGCCCGGCTTGCTGTCCCCCTGGCCTCCGCCTTCTACCTCTCAGACATGCCACCCCCTGCAGGGCACTCCATTTTAAAAGGACCCACGTGCTATAGGGCGCTGGAGAGTATGGAGACTGGAGGCACAGACACACCATGAAAGCCTCATTTCTCAGAAACTCTATCTGTGCAAAAACCAAGATGGCCTTAGAGACCCTCAAGCAGGAGCACAGGGACCCCATGGGGGAGGGGGGGGGGCTCTCGTACCACAGGCAGACCTCAGTACGACTTTTCACTTGTGTCCTACTTGCTCGACCTGGTCTCCCATGCTACAGGAGAGACCCACACCTGCTTTGGTTATATATATGTATGTATATACGGCCTCCGCAGTAAAAGTGCATCCGAGAGGCCAATTCTGCTTCAGCTGTGTTCTCTCTCTCTCTCTCTCTCTCTCTCTCTCTCTCTCTCTCTCTCTCTCATTCTCTCACTCTCTCCATCTCTCTCCTCGGTCGGCCCCTCGCCAATTTATTAATCTCCTTATTTATAACAGATTCCACCTCGTTTTATTTATCCCTGTGAAGTCGTACTTTTTGTATGAGCCGATTAGTCACAGATGCCTTCATCCCCAACCCCATACACCTGTGTGCGCGGATTTCGGGGAGCATGAAAAACCCAACACAGCCACCTGACAGGGGATAGAACCACATCCCAGCTCGGCCTTCGCCACTATGCAAAATGAAACCTCACTTTTTTTTGTTTTTTTTAAAGGGGCTATTCTCTGCTTATATACTCTGCTGCCTCTTGTCCTAAATTCCCTTAAACCTGACAGCAGTTTGCGTGGTTCCATGAGAGGACGATGTACATACTGTACATACTGTACATACTGTACAGATGTGTTGCATGTGATTCGGCTGATTACATCTCAACATGGTAAAAGGCGGATGGAGAGGAAGTTGAGCAGACAGCTCATCACATTAAAATGTATAAAAATCAGGCAGATTCACAGAAGAACTAGAATGGGAGCTGTCAAGGATAGAGAGGAAGAGGAACAGAAACAGAAAATGCATTTGAAAAAGCCATGAGCGCCTGCACAATGTGTGCACAGAGAGAGAGAGAGAGAGAGAGAGAGAGAGAGAGAGAGAGAGAGAGATGCTGAAAGACAACACGGCACAAGGATAACAAGCTTTTATTTAAAAAATAAAGCATTTAAAAATGCAATAACTTGAATCTTATGTTTAAATGCCTGTAAAAGTGTACCTAAAGCTTAATGTAAGAACAGCATTAGTCTTGCCTGTAAGGTTTAGTATTACATAAACACACCTGTTCACTACAGCCTTCAAACTTTTCACACTGTTTTTTTTGTGCAATTCTCTTCACTATGTTTGCCATGTGGCCTGAATTTAAAAGGCGACCCTACCATGTTCACTGTGAGTCCCGTATAAGCAGGTAATTGAATTTTTTTTATTTGCTGGCATAAGTGTATCTAGCTTCCTAAGAAGTCCATTTTTAGAGCCGGGGGTTTAAACGTTATTTAGAGAACACACTATTGTACTGGAAGATCCTTCAAGGAGACATTGGTAATGAATAGGCCATGATATGACAGTCAGTGATTGTGAATGTCTCACCTTTGGCTCTTGTCCTGCACACATCACCAGCAAATCACATGATTCTAGATGGAAGCCCTTCAGAATAAGGTATATTGACTTGTCTCAGCTTCCCTTGTGATCACCTTGATGCATTCATGCAGATCAGATGCTCCATCCTTCCAAGTCCCATCATCATCATCATCATCATCATCGTCTTCTGACTTTACTGATACTGGCCAATGCAGGTGTCAGCCATTATTAAAACAGCCCTTCGGATCAAGGCCAGGAGTGAGTTTAACTGATACGTCTCAGGCTGAAGGTCAGGAGATGCCAAACCACGCCCAGCAAATAGAGACCTCTAGGGACCAGCTGGGGAAAACTGTCCAACAAAGCCCTGCCCGTGATGCTGACACTTTGGTGACATCGCCGCGGCACAGCTGCCTCCACTCCTCTTTGGCGACACACTGCATCACCAGTGGTACAGATCGCATTCCCGTCGTTATGGTGATGAGTCTGGCACCGATTTCAGAACACATGCCGGTGCAGGAATCGAGCGACTTATGATGCTGCTCCTGTAATCACAAGGCCACTCGGGGACAAATAAAGTTATTTTGAATCGATTTGAATCGATTCAAATCCTAGAGTGGGAGGGTAACTTTTCCACTGGCCACTTAAGCAAAGTTCTTAACCCCAATAGCCCCAGGGACCGGTTGACCCTGCAATCCCAAAAAAACATCGCTTTGAATCACCTGATCGTTCTGTGCACCACTAATAGATCAGACTTGACACAAAAAAAGGACAGAAGGTGCTAGAAATCCACCAAAAACAGATCCAGCATGTACATTTCCCTTTATAATTAAACCTGACTGTGGGTCCTGGGCTTCAGGAGGTTATGCTTGTACTTTATGCCTCTTCCACAGTGAGGTAAATATCTGGCAAACGGAATCGCATTCGAATGGAGGGCTGTTTGGGAAGCTGGCACAAGCGAAAAGGCCCGGCACACAGGACCGGAGGTGGGGTCACAAAACATTTAAATCAGAGCATGCATCCGCAGCCAAATAAGTCATCAACATCAATTCCAAATACATCACTGACTCCTTGCAGGCTCCGCTGAAGGACACTTTCCTGGAACAGTAGTCCCCCCCCAGGTCTGACGGGGAAAGGAAAGCTTAACCACGTCCATTTCATGGGAGCTGCCGAGATAAACTCTCCACACTCAAAATCTGTGTCTTTCCCACACAGTGAAAAGGGAATGTTTTCAGTGTTCAAATGACGAAAAGGTGTTAATCTGTGAATAGACTGATATCTATTCCAGTGATGAGGGCAGGATATCATAGAGACACCTGAAGCTATCCTGATTCCTGAATGACTGTCACAGAAGTCAGATACAGCTAATCTTCATTTTCTGCAAATGTGGTTTTTAAAAGAAGTTTCTGCACACTACAACAAGCCCAAAATGAGCCTGTATCCAGCCCCACCCAGAGGCTGGGGACTGGGAGCTCAAACTGGGCCAGACCTCCAGGGGACAGAAACACATATCAGTGTGCAAGAAGGTTCCTGTCAGGCCACTGATATGTTCGAGAGCCTCTTCCCAGCAACACAGTCGATTCTAATAGCCCCGAAGCAGCTCAACTTGCTCCCTCCAAACAGGCTGGGACATTGTCAGTGGAGACACAGGCAGGTGTAGTGTACCCCATCACAGAGGGGCACCGACAGCCCGGTTTCCTCAGAGCCGGGTTACAACGGGATCTTCCAGCCATATAATTCCATGCCTGTGCTTCCCGCGAGTGCTTCAGGACATCTATTCACACTGAGGCCATCTCACCCATTTTGAAGGCTGGAGAAACCGATTGAGATTAAACTCATTTTTTTGCATCCCCACAGGAGTCCAAAAAAAATTATCCAATAATATTTTTTATTATTTCCATTCACGGGGCCTTTTTTTTTTTAAAAAAAAAAAACGTTCTAGTTTACAGGCCCATAACACACAGTGTTGTCATGGAGACCTGTGTCACCTACTCTTAAATAACCACACATAAATAAAATGTGGTAAGTGGAATGGAAAATAAAAGACCAGTACTGCAAGCTAAAAACCACAGGCACATTTCAGACCAAAATAACATCTTTCCCTAAGATCTCATCGGGGGGATTCCAGTCGTTTTGTTTCTCTTCACTCTGGACAGGTTTTTTTGTATAAAATCCTGCACTTAATATCTTCTCCATACCTCTCCTGTCCTACTCCAGAGGAAGACATTTCCTCCTCAGACCCCACCATCGGGTCCATGGGATGCAACACAGCTTGATTTAAACCCCCCAGTAAAGGGGGGGGGGGGGGGCCCATTTAGTGACCGGGATTATTATAGGCCAAGGGTTTTGTCAGCAGACAGCGGAGTTTAACGATAAGCGGGGGGGGAGGCCAGTGGGGGATTTACAAGCTCACCAAAGCACCCGGCGCGTGTTCACTAAAACAAACGAAGCGGAGGCCGCACACATGGCGGGAGGCAGCACGGCTCGTAAAAGCTCCTCACCTTTAAAACGGAGCCCCATAGCCACACATTCATAACTTCTGTGAGAAATTACAGGGGCCAAAGCTGCTGGTGCAGAGCCAGAGTGCTTCAAGTACGAGGCGAGGAAACCACAAAACAGGACATGGTAAAAGTCACTTTGCCAGGTCAGGCGCGCTCAGTGAACCTGCAGCGAGCGCATCGTAGTCCGTCAGGCTCTATTCAAGGAGAATTCCATCGAACATGACCACGCCCCCCTGGGACCACCAACAGACCAGCATGCGCGGCACTACTGGACAGTCTGCCTTTAGCCTCCAGGGAAGGAGCACTGCTGCTCCAGTTAGCGCTGGAGGCTTATGAGCAGTGAGATGTGCGGAGGACGCACGCCCATGTGAGAGCCAGTGATTTCAAAAAAGAATACCAGCGGCGCCCAGTTTCTGACAGCTGTGATGGCTACAGAGAGGTAAACATTAATCCAGACGGCAAAATTCCATCCAGGAACTGTATATAACATTCCCCAAATACCGATTTCAAGCTATGTGGATCAATGCAATAAAAATAAGACTTTCAATGTTTGTTTTATTATAATCTTATGCGTTGCATATTTTAAATAGTACATATTTTAAGTAGAGGGGGATTTTGCTCACTTGCGTCTACGAAACACTTTCTGCTTAAGGTCAGAGTGAATGAGAACAGCGAGGCAAAACCACAACCCCAGCCAGCGCAGAAACAAACGTACGCTCCTTTCTGTGGACGTTTCCTCACTCTTCAACACAGCTTCGAGGGACCCAGTTATCTAGACTGCTGATTTTGCATTCAGTGTGGAGGACATGGGGGCACCCAGGGACAAGCCCAGTGGGGGGGGGGGGCGGATACGCAGATGACAGACACACGGCCTAGACCCCACAGGTGACAGGTGACACCTGTTAACAGACCACAAATCATGACTTCCATGGAACCGCTTCAAGAGCAAAAGCAATGGGATTTCAAACCGTTTTATTAAATACACTGGCTCTAGACAGGTAACCCACATGTCATGCGTTCCTGGGGCATTTCCATTTCCATTCAAGAGTCTATGGACCTCAGATAAAACCGCCTTAGAAGCAAATCCTACACCTGCAGGCCAAACGATCTTGTTTTTAACCACCAAATACACACACATAACAAAAACATGACCACCCAGGGTAGCTAATCACTTTCCAAAGCTCATGAGTTGTGTTTGGGGCCGAGCTAAAGACTCCCGTAATATGGTCATGGACGGCTTCCCCTGGCATCCCCGGCAGGGCACACCTTGCCGCGCACCGTGACTTTTCCATGCTCTACGCCAGGTGTATGGCCTGACCTGGAGGTCCGCAATATCATTCAGTTCACCCATCAGCAAGGGTGAAGAGTATTCAAAGGGGGCCTCCCCAGGAGGAAGCAATACTAACACCCCCCACAGTTCATAGGTCAAGTGTACTCAGGATGTCACGGTGGTGTTTACCCCCGTTAAGGAATGGCTGAAAAGCCCTGTGTCTGGTGCTACACCTGCATGCCTGAGTCAGGTGACGTGTGTACGGTCATTTGACACAAAGCGGTACAGGAACTTCCTTCCGGCCAGCCAGGTAAAGGAGCGGATGCGGGCCTTACCAAGGTATGGGATGCAGGAATTCATGCTCTGGCTCCTGATGTAGTCCCTCAAGCGCTTGTAGTTGTCTTCTTTGGACATCAAGTACTCCAGTCTCTCGAACACAGCCTTATCCTTCCGACTCAGGAGCTTGGAGAGAGAAAATTATCACAATAACTATTATTGTAGTAATAATAAAAATAAACAAATGCACGACAAAATAGCAAAACTTATCAAGCAGAAGATTCTGATGAAGTGTGATCGTGATTTTTCCCTTACAAACAAGACAGCTTCACACTGACCAAACAAATTAGTGCAAATGATGCCATGTAACATCAGTAGACTTGGATGGAGCAAAACACAGGGCTGCCAAACAAACACGGCCCAAGGAATTGAGTAACAGTTGAGTAACAAATACAAATTTGGTTACAGATGACACGTTATGTCTAAAGGATTCATAACAGATGTTTTCTACTTTAAAACAAAGCGACAGACTGTCATCCAGTCTGAAAACATCAACAATAACTGTACTGTATGAATCCTGGAGGATTTGCATTGAATCCTGCAAAAAGTGCATTGATATACATTATTCAATGCTTAATACAGATGTCTGGAAGAGGAGGAGAGCTCCAAGTCCTAAATTGTCCTGGTTTTCCTATCGGGGAGAAAACGGCATACTTCTAGACACCTTCCACTGCAATAATAATCATGACTTCACATATTCATATAAAACTCCCTCCTCTGAGATCCCCAAACACCTTATGGTCACCACATTTTTCAAGGGAAAACAAACTAGGTACAGAAATCAGTATAAAGACACTCACACATCAGTTGTGACCTTATTGGTTGGTCATTTAACATTTGAAGTTATACAAATGTTGCACAGGTGATTTTTTTAGCGATAATAACAAAATTCTAATGATCGAAAAAGAAACCAGTGACTAATATTTGTAGTTTTGCTTTATACAAACTTAGAAATTGGTACATGAAGAGGATTTCTGAGGGGCAGAGTGACGCTTGGATCCCCACAGGGCCTGGAAAGCGGGAGATCGGCTGCTAGGCTCCGCACAGCAGCAGCAACGATGCTCTCCACTCACCGCCCACGTCTTCGAGAGCCTGAAGATCGGGGCGCTCTGTAAGCCCGACACCACGGCCATCACTGCATGGAGGTTGTTCAGCTCACACAGTTTCTGAAGGGAAAAGGAGGGGAATTATTGCTTACCACAGAGGTCATTTAGAAGTCAGATTTCATACCATAACTGCACACAGAATGCATAAAATAAACAAAACATCCGCAAGACCTAGCAAGGCAGACATACATACCTTAGCGGTCCTGATGTAGAGGCTCAACACTTCGGCTCTGATCTTCAGGGTCTGAGCATGGAGGACCTCCCTGACCACCCAGAAGCTGACCTGCCAACCATGACAGACAGAGCACTAATCACCCAGCGAACAGACATTCTCACATCTCACTCATAAACCAGAGGCTAATGGTTTCGGCGGTTGGGGGATTTAACATGCAACATTTAAATTCAAAGTCATAGAATCTTTGTCATCTACACTGAGATATTTTGTTTTGTGGGTCATTAGTGCAAGAAACCGTAATAAAAAAAATTGAGGCAAATTTAGTTTCACATTGATATTTACTAATACATCTGATGCTTTTAATTAACCAAAGCAACTCGGAGTAGAGGGAAGGGTCACAATTTATGTGGGCTCCCCGGATTTCAGCCCACAACCTTCTCGTTGTTAGTGCCTGGCTCTACTTGAGCCACAGGAGCAATTCAGTTCTTAAACTTGACTGGCAACCTGGTAAAGGGGGGGGAAAAAAAGGGATTTTATTGGCTCTTTAGCTGACTAAGTTAATCACACACTCAAAACAAGTTCTCATTTTACTTATAAAAAAAAAAACTGCAAGCAATCTATGCAGAAGACAAAAGGAAAACGTCTGAGTGACACCTCTTCTGCTTCTTCTCGATTTTCTTCAAAAATCAGCCATGACACCAGGCCACGCAGCCACTACTCTCAGAAAACAAGGAAACACCAGCATCCCTGAGCCTCCCTTTTTTCCACAGCTGTCTGTACAAAATGTTCCTAAGCATCTCCTTCAGACAGATACCGGCTGTATAAATGGCCCCGGCTTAGCCAAGTCAGAAATACGGCCCTTGGAGATCAGCGGTAATCACTCCACTCAGGGAGCGTCTGAGGAACAGCAGTGACACGTTTGCGTCATCCCATGACGGCTGATCCCAAAGATTCAGCGACCAGGCGGTTTGCGGCTCAGTGAGTCGGGATGCTGTGTCTGTGATCCGAAGGTCACTGGTTCAAATCCCAGGGTTGGCAGAGTGACCCGAAGCATTGTCTGACCCTACCTTCTTAAATAAATTAAATAATAAATAAAATTTCATACATCATAATAATAATAATAATATTATTATTATTATTATTATTATTATTATTATTATTATTATTATTATTATTATTATTATT
>JAODKE010000035.1:18854880-18879323 GCA_026779605.1 Mormyrus hasselquistii | reverse complement strand
AACACTCCAACCCCCCCCCACCCCCCCAAAAGCATCCATGTCCCATCAAGAGCAGCACCTCCTCTATAAAACGTTATTTGAAAGACAGTTTGCCTGAACTGTCACAACAGACGGCAGGCAGCTCCCCACGGAAATGCAGATTCCCTCTTCAGCTCAAGAGGCTTAAAGGGCTGCCAAGAGAAAAGACACTGTCCGCTATCAGCCAGCCAGCCACAGACTGAAGCGCTGAAATATGTCCTGTGTGTCTACGGCTGGAGTTGATTGGGGAAGGCTATTTGTAAGTTTGGCCTTCATGCTGCAGTGTGTGACCACAGGCTTGTAACTGATTAAACACAGAGCAGCAGTGCTCTCCCTGTGCTGCCAGATTCCTCCAGGTGCTCCAATCTGCTCCTGCAGCCAAAAGACATGCAGTTAGGATAACCAGTGTCTCTAAATTGCTATTATTGCATGGGTGAGTATTTGCCCAGGGATGAACTGGCATCCCATCCAAGGTATACCCCAGTCCCCAGACCGGGCTAAGCAGCTGAACGATGGATGGATGAATTATATTTTCTAAAAAACATCTCATGGCGCAATTCTGCAGAAACATGCGTAAGTTAAAAATCTAATTTCTAATGAGGAATTGCAGGTGACACTGCCCAGAAAAGTAAAAACCCCTGAAAAAAAATGGTTTGACAGAGACTCAGACTGACTGAACCGTTTACCAGTGTGATTTTGGCCCAGGACGGTTTCACAAACTCAGGGGTAATATCCTTTTTAGCTAAATGCTACAATTAGAACACAACCCTGACAGACAGAGGGAGACAATCTCCTGCTCAGCTGGGCTATTTCAGCTTGAACCACAGCCATTTAACACCCCCTGGGGACATGTTAACACAGCGGGGTCTGCTTGCATGCTAATCCAAGGGCTTCTTCCTTGCTTTTTTTTAAGCCTTTAAATAAAATGCCGTTTTTAAAGCACCATATTTAAAGGAACTAATGGCCAACAGCTGTGTTCTTAAAAGCAAACTACTCGTAAAGTGTGTCATGGTGTAACAACAGTGCTAAAAATTCACCATTTGTTAGTGGGAAAGCAAATGCGGAAGTATCAGCCTGGACTAACCTCATGTTTTTTAATTAGAAAATAATGAAACTGCCTAAAGATGGTCTTAAGTGCTGTGAGACTGAAAACAAGCACTGGTGGAGTCCTAATTCCAGGTCCTACTGGACAAATGCCGAGTGAAACAGGAACTCGAATTAATGGTATTTTCTTTTTTCACCACTGACAGATTTTGAAAATGGCATAGAGTAAACATTATACTATGGTTATCCTAGAAAGTAGAAGATGGCATTTAGCCAATGAGAGAAAGTCATGTCAGGCCGCTGCAGCTGAAAGTGGCATCTGCCCGTCCCCTGGTACA
Source organism: Mormyrus hasselquistii (assembly GCA_026779605.1). Lineage (NCBI taxonomy): Eukaryota > Metazoa > Chordata > Actinopteri > Osteoglossiformes > Mormyridae > Mormyrus > Mormyrus hasselquistii. The sequence continues at coordinate 18,877,923 of JAODKE010000035.1, read as the reverse complement.
AGCGATGCCTGAAGCCTCACGTAATGGAAACATCGTCTTTCGCAGAACAGCCGAGTGTAGCTCCACCACAGAAAGACGTCATAACGTTTTACACTGGAGAGCGTGAAAATCAGAGGAACCCATCCAAAGAAGATGGATTCACTGTAAAGCTCGGCTGGACATGGTTTAGACGCGTGAGCTGCAGGCTTGCATTCTTACGAGCCTCTCCATAGCCCATAATCAGGAGGAACCTGGACAGGACTACAATGGCCAACAGGGATATTTCACAGTAAACGGGAAACGAGAAAGGCTGTAAATCAGGCTCTGACATCATGATGGAAAGCCCACGGGCATTTCACTGACCGGCTGGCATTACGAGGCGAGCCCCGAGCACCAAAACCTTGATTTTGGTCTAATTTGTCAGATCGCAAACACCCACTAACTATACAAAACATTTGCCTGGACTATCCTCTTGAAAATAAATGACGATTCCAGGAACACAAATGTTCTAGTGTCCTGCATCCACTTTCCCTGAAAAGAATTAATCCCCCTTGAAAAGAAAAGAAACAAAAAAAAAAAGAAAAAGAAAAAGAAAATAGCACGAGGAGTGGAAAAGTCGTCAAGAAAACGAGATTCAAAGGCCTCAAAGAGAAGAAGCACAAAATGCAGAAACGATGAAGCCGGACCAGAGAACGACCGACTCAATTAATGGGTTTAATGGATATAATGAATAAAAGTTATTCAAACCACACAGCACCACTATTTCACAGCTAAAATTTCCATGGGGTAATTTTGTTAGAATTCCATTTTTAGAGCAGGCACATAAAATGAAATAATATTACACAAAGGCTAAAGCAGATTCCGCCCGAGCCGCTGCTTACTCTCGGCATCACTTGAAAAAATGGGAGTGAGCGCCCCCCACAGTTAGGATGTAGAGGCTCACTGTACACAGCCCCTGCACTGCTGCACTGGGTCCAGTTTGCCTGTCTGGGTGAAGTCGGCTACTTGCTGGCCCCAAACTGTAGATGAGGGTCTGGGCCGCTCCCGGCAGCTGAATAAAACCAGATACCTTCTCAAGCAGACTTAATAACCCCCCCCCCAAAAAAAAAAACATGAAGAATGAGTGATTGAAGTTGCATGTTTCAGTGGTCCAGAACGGCTCTGTTCAAACCTGCACAAGAGAATGGCCAGCCAGGTAACCCCGGGGGATGTAAATAGCCTTAAACTGGAGGAAAAGGAGAGTGAGATGTGAAAATCGGAGTCTCACATTGGCGATAAATCTGCACCATGTGCATGCAACAAGGAACCGACCATAGAAGACTTTATGTTCGTAGATCTACAGCCCATGACCAGGATGAAGGCCACCTCAGTCACACAGACCCCTAGGCGGCCCTGCTGAGTAAATACACCCTTGTAGGAAGCAGAAATGAGCTTCCCTTAAGAAACCTGCTCCAGGCTCATCCTGGCGTGTAAGGCAGCTGATGCCTGAGAATGATACCTGATCTGTACAGTGGCAGCATGTAACCACTCCTGAAATATATCCTGGCCAAACCCCCCTACAGTGCTGAGCCTACAGACTACAGGTAGCCTTCATTTACAACAACCCATGTGCCCAAAGCAAACCTCGGCTGTACGTGAAGAGCAGCTCTACTGAATTACACACAGGGAGTTGATCATTCATGTCCCGCCTGTAACCGAACCCAGTGCCCCCCCCCCCCCCCTGCATTTACGCCTCTAGCAATACGTCAGAGTCACTACTAAGGACGTGGGGGGGTGTGATTTCCCCTCTCTGGTCAGACACACTGATTCCTTTGGTCCGCTGGGCTTAACACAGGCCTCAGTGATCTGAGACCCACTCACACACAAGCATCCTGCTTCAGCCCAGGCCGAAGACCATGGCCTGCTTTCCACCTGGGCAGCCATGTGTTATATCGTGGCTACAGGACAGGAGGCTTCCTGCATTTTCCTCCACACAGAACAACTCACTGCTTTTAATGATAAATCCAGGCAAAGGGTTTACATTATTTAAGGGTTAGGCTCTGACAATGAGTAATATCAGAAGTAACCCCCCCAACCCCCCCACCCCATGAGCAGATGTTTTTTCCATTATAAATCTGAAGGGGGGCAGGATCGGAAACTCAGGCCCCAGCTGCCTGATGCTGTCTAACCGAGACATCATGCGCTGCCGGCCTGGCTCGCTCCGCACTTCCCTGAAGCCGGCAAGGAGGCTTCGGGATGTCAGAGAACAGCAGCCCGTTCAAGCACACGGCCGCGTGAAGGTTAAAAGCAGACGGGAAACGCCAATGGACTCAGACGGTTCGACAGCACGGTGCCGGATTTAATTCAGTAGTGATAAGAGCAGGAGACAGCAGTGCAGTGACTTCTTGTGGCCAACAGGGGCTCCCCAAACAACAGGGGTCCAAAGTAAAGAGGGTCCCAGGGGCCAAAAAGGAGCCATCCTGCTGAGGCTGACGCGGTCATCGCCTGCGGTCACAGGGATGCCGGCTGGGCCAAATCCCTGACTCTCACCGGTACGTCACTTTGGATGAAAGCATCTGCTGAACAAATGTAAACGTTTCATTCATTCATTCATTCATTCATTCATTCATTCACTCATCTGACTCTTCTATCCAAACCAATTTAGTAGAGGGGTTACAATTTATGTCCGGTCCCTTGGATTCAAACCCATGAACTTTGCATTGTTAGCACAATGCTGTACTTGTTGAGCTACAGGTACCGTCACAGTGTGCACCGGCACCGAGAGAGCGGCCCACACGCCCTTGCTTTGGGTCAGCAGTGAGCCATTATAGATGCGATTGGCAGCAAAACCCAAGCAGGCGCCCAGGAGCATTCCAAGAATGTCACGCAAGATCGCCATTCAGCAGCAAGATCATCAACAACTCATCACTTTTTCCCTTCAGTATCCGTCTTCAGGCGCTGCAAGCCAGGTAAACAAAACAACCTACCAGCTATTACCATGAAGAAGACATTTATTTATTACAGAATTTCAAAAGGAATTAAGTCACAGCCAATTATTGACTGAGAGGGGAAATAATATACAATTAAAGTATCCGATGACTTCCAGACCTAATGAAACACTAGTACACATTACGCATATGTGCCTTTCTATGAACATGGCCTGGAGGAAAGTGAGGCAATCATCAAAACCTTAAATTAGAGACCAGTTCAACCTCTGTGGATTAAATAAAAAACTAGACTGGCAAAGAATGTGTCCATTATAGAAGAGGAGCTGATTCACTAAGCTTAGGCAAAACTGCCAGCTACTGCATTATAATTTATTGAGATATTTATTCTTTTAGCATTACGGTTTACTCATGAAGACTGAAGGAAATCAATCAGTCCATCGAGTGCTTTGCTGCAGGGACAAATGGCGTGTACCAAACCAAAGCTTGTAACACACTGCCCCCTGCTGGATACACTCGGCTACAGGTTCCAAAGGAACAGCTTCAGCAAACGGGGAGATACAATTCCATTGTGCCAGTATTAGGAAGGTGGCAAGCGCTCACCTCGGGCTGGATGGCTTTGAACACGGGTGCATCCATGAGTGTGATCTGGCCCTGAGAGAGAGAGAGAGAGAGAAGCACTGCATTAAAAAAAAAAAAAAAAAAGCACACATCTGATCCTCACAATGAATTTATGAACTCGTATGTCCTTGTAGGCAAACAGAATGAAAACACAATTAGGAACATGGAATATGAGAGATGTGACAGGAGGGCTAGGGGATAAAGGAAACCGCACCCCTATTGAGAACCGGGCTGGGTGACAGTGCTCCCAGCTACAAAATCTGACATTAGTGTGTCCTCTTGGGATGGGCACACGAACACAGCAAAGGAGGCAAGGCAGCAGCAACTCAGCCACGGTCAGGCTCTGTCCGTGAGTAAGACACTTCCTGAGCCAGGACCAGAGAGACTGGGCCAAAGAGCCTTTGCCCATCAGGCTGAATGAAAGACCATCGCTTTTAACTTTCTTTGTTTTACGTACGAATAATAAAAATGCAGACAACATATTGACACCTGCCGAAAAGAGACACACCCTACAGGTCACTGCTGAGGTGAAGCAGACTTTAAAAAGCAATAAAAGATTTCGTGCAAAAAAGCGAGACGGCCAAGAGGTAAGCTTACCGCATACTCATCTGGGGTGACCTTGAGGGCATCAAAGACCACGGCGTCAAAGCTCTTCTTAAGTTCAGAGGAGCCCCTGTCGCTGAGAGACTCTGAGCTGCTGCTCTTCTGGGAATAAAGGAAGACAGGTCAGCCATTGGAGACCAGGAGATGGCCATTCCGGCTCCAGGTTCAGGAAAAAGGGAAGAGCACGCGTGTCCCGGAAGAGTGCAACCACGACAAAGCAGAGTTACCCCCTCACCTCAGAGACAGGAGCTGTATAGGTGGAGACTTTCGAACGCCCATCCGGGACGTTCATCATTCCCATTCCATCAGTCGTTATCCCAAAAATGTCCTCATTGTCGTCAGACGCCACGTGCCAACAGGGCCTTTGCAAAGCTGTGGGCACACAACATGAAAAGGCTTCACTGCGAGGATCATGCGAGTGACAATCATTTATGCCTAAAACCCACAGGCAGCAGGCGTGAGCCCAACGCCGTGCCCGAAAAGAGCGCGCCCAGGGGGACCCGCCCGCGTTGACGGCACCGCCTCGAGTCACGGGCTGGGACCGCCAACGCTCCTGCAACTGAAATGCATTTTAACATTTCACCTTGAAAACTGACAAATAGCTAAACCCGAAAATGAAAATAAAAAAATGATTTCCGAAGATTTGAAACTGTGTATAATGTCATTGGGGGGATAAAAGCATTTCAAAACTCATTTTAGCAATTACACTATTAAAAGAAAATTAAACTGAAGACCGGATCCTCACAGACAGAACAGGAGCACACAGCAGTTCCCAAAATCTGCCCACCTATCTTGAGCCAGCACAGGAGGGGTGCCCTGGGGGGGGGGGGTGTTTGGGGATAACCAAGGAGCTGCCATAGTAACTGTGATTGGTGGTTTGTATAGCAGACAGTAGGTTCTGATTGCAGTGACTTACCAGAGCCCTGTCATTCCAGCATGACGAGGCCCCACTGCAGGCCTGGCCACCTCCTCACTGCGCTCTCTGGACAAGGATTTTGAGTGGTCCTGCAGCGAAAAGCAGGAGGAAGCCCATCACTGCATGGCACACGGGCATCAGGCTTACATGGATCCAAAACTGAAGCCCACAAAGTGCATGACGCAAACCCTGAAGGGCGCATTAACCGCAAAGTGAACACAGCGTGGAGTATGTTCAGTTTTTCATCAAACTTTCTGTGATGTCCTATAGCGGGGAGAAGGATTCCATAACTCAGTATTACAACAAAAAAAAAAACAATTCTAGAAAACAAAAATTCAGTCGACTGCCGTGCCTTGTATTGCAGCTAGGTGGAGCTCTGACACCGAGAAGCACCTGGTAATGCCTTCCGAGCGCACAGCCATCCGTTTCCAGTATGACTGCTTAACCACCTAAGGTAGTGCTGATTCAGAGGCTAAATATGAAAACAGGCAAACCCCAGTTAATGTTGTAAGTATTTGGTCCATCAATGAGTGTTACACATGGACTCAAAACGCGCCCCGTTCACGCTCACACAGCCCTTGAGGTTAGCTATCGGCCTGTTTATAATGGATAAACAAAAAAAGGTGGGACTATAAGGATCCCAGTGTGAGCGGTGGCGCCCGTGAGCAGGTCAAGCGGTTCAGTCACACGTGAAGATGGGAGGACAGACACCTCTCCCTGGAGTGCAACACACTCGCCTCCGAGCGGAGAGGCAGCATCACATTACAAAACACAGAGTAATCGATACATTCTGACACAGACAAAAAGTTCAGAGGTGATGTAATGCCAGCGTCCTTTGGGTCGGAAACCTCGCACTGCTTTTATTGACAGCATGATGACAGCCCCCTCCCCCCCCCGCCCCCAGCACAAAGACCCTTAACTTGAAGACCAGTGGACGATGAGGTCTTCACCTAAACTCCTTTCCTCCAAATTTAACTAGATAAAATTTTAAGGAACAACCTAAACCCACGGTCATATTAGAAGAGCCCAGGATGATTAAGGTTTCCTGTCACCAGGCAACGGTCTGCCTGGGCCGCGTTCATGCACCAGTAATACACAGCTGCCTTTAAGAATGCCAGGAAGGCAGCAGATCATACACTGGGTACCTCAGGATAGCTGGTTTAAGTGTCCAAAAGGGCTCTTATGAGGGGGCAGCCCTGAGCTACAACCCCCACGTGCAATACTCCACTTAAAGGTTTGTGGAGCTTCTAAAATTAAAAGGCTCTAACTGAAGGTGTACGACTTCCTCATGCAAGGTCAATAACAAGCAGGTCAACAGTTACGCCACATTACTAGCTAATTACACCACTTCAGTGTTGTTTGCGATTGCTTGGGGTTATTTTGAGTCAAATGCTGAGCCGTATTATGTGGAATTCTCCCCGAAGTACATGCAGATGGGCTCGTGCATTAAGCCCAATTGTCGGCAATCTAGGCAAGGTTCTTCCCTCAGTGGCAAACAGAGGTGAGTACAGACAGCCACCTGCGCGCAGGGAGTGCTTGCTCTCGTGTCCGGACTTGTTCGCAGCGGAATCACCAGTGTGTGGTGTGACATGATCTGATCTCACTCGCCCCGGCTCTGTCCCGAGGCGACAGCTGAACGGTTACAGCCGGGGCGAGTCACCATGACGAGCTGGGAAAGCCGGGAATACCTGGGCAAGCGCATGCCGAAGGGGGCCAGGCCCGGGCCGGCCAGCGGGGTTCATCCCCATGAGCCCCCGACGGCATGTACGAGGGGCTGGTATTAGAACATCTGACCGGGTGACGTTATCTCCTGTCCAAACTGTGACATTGTTAATAATTTAGACTTGGGATATAAAGAGAGGCTCCAAGAAGTCGACTGAATAGAAGCAGCCAAACCACTCCCTCTGTTCTGGGGGTTGGGATACTGTGCATGTGATCAGAAGGTCGCTGGTTCCAATCCCAGGGTTGGTAGAGAGATGTCACTATTGGGCCCCTGAGTGACAGGCTGACCCTGCTTTCTCAAAAACGAACGTCACTTTGGATCAAAGGGTCTGCTCAGCTTGGCAGCCGCCACTTCCGTCACCACTCAGGCCCTCCTATTCACCACCGAGAAAGGAAATGAACACTGCAATAGGGAAGGAAGGAGCAAAACACTGAATCTCCAGCATATCACTCAGGAAGGAGTAGAAAAACAACGAACCTCCAGAACATCTCAAAAGAGAAAAACACTGAACACCCTGAAGAGAGGCCCTGGCAGGAGGTTCACTGATGGGCCCTGGAGCATTCACCAGGTCGACGGGGTGTGGGACGGGAGGTACGCTGACAGCTGAATGGCAGCAACTGGCGTGCATCCACAGGAGTCCCCAGGGGACAGACAAAGGGAAGGTGTACTGCCCCAGCTCTGTACCTCACCAAGCACACAAAGCCCAAACATGCTGCCACAAAGTCCCGCAGCATCAGGACGTGAATCGAGGGTTTCCATTGAGGGTTAAATCATCCAGGTGCTCCGGCTGGCCCGTCAGGTTTTTCCACGTTTCCACCAGCTGGTTACAGCACTCCTACCCCCCCGTGGGACCGGGAGGGCGTAAAGGAGGCTATCCACTTGACAAGGAGTGTGCTGGAAGAGCGGGCGGCCATCGGTGCATCTGGTTCATCTGAGGTATTGCCAGATGATAGTTAAGCCATGTGAAAGGCTAGAAATGATGACGAAGGGGACTAAAGTGTTCATGAAAGGACAAACTTAAGCTGCTTCCACCAGTGAATATGCAGGGACATTGTTCACGCCCCACACACACCCCCCTCCTCCTGTCAGAAGATTTCAGCAGAGAGTCATTCTCACTTGGAGAGATTGGAAATCACACTACCTACATGTAGGGGAACCATCTGCTGCCATTTCATTTTTTTTTTTTTTTTTTTTTTTTAAAAAACGACGCCATTACAAAAAGGCGACAGAAGGCAGAAATTATACAGCTCATCAGAGACGTGTCAGCTTTCCAGAAATTCTCCAGGATACAGGCCTGGTCTGTATCGCTGCAGAAAGTGCACCGCGATGTTGGACAATCGCTAGCCACATTTGGATCCCAATGACATCACTGATAACCACGACCACAATCCCTGTAACCGCCTACTACTCTGACCGTCAGTGTGCCTGGACAATAGAAAAATAAGTCACACAAACATATTGGGAAGCAGTGCTTACCCAGAATCCTTAGGGGGACCACACTGGGGTCTATTTTGGCCCTTATCAGACACAGTGTGTGAGAGAACCTGTCAGCCACTGAGAAATGATGGGTAATTATGTTCACAGAACCAATGGAGTCTGCGCAGAAAGTACAATGACTAAATTAACAGCAAGTGAGGCATTTACTGCAGCTAGTACTTTAAAAGACTTAAAGCAGCAGCCAAAACATACTGCTTACACACACACACACACACACACACACAGACAGCAGCTCATATGTGGAAAGAACTTTGCAGACATGCAAAAGCCAAGAAATGTAAACGCTCTCGGTTGCTATAGTAGTGAAGGCAGGAGCCGGTCAGGCTCGAGGTGTGGGATGGTGCTGTGTTTATACCATCGCTCGACAGAGACAGAGGGGGAAGAGCAAGAGCCGGGGCGGACGGGCGTGTGGAGCAATCAGCCATCACCAGGAATTCAGCAACCCGGCACTCCGGCCCGTGTCGCAAGCCTATGTCAGTGTTGCCTGGCAACCAGGCTTTTTTCTCCCCTCACTCAAGCAGACCGGAGGGCTTCCGATCCAAGCGGGGGTAGGAAGTCGAAGACGGCGGGACGGGCCGGGCGCTCACAGCGCACACTGGGCTCTCTCTTGTCCCGTTCCGGACGACCCACCACTGCTTCCGACGTGGCTGCCCGGGGGGGCTTAAAATGTCTACACAAAAGATTCAGATGAAGAGCATTCATCTGAGCGGCATACTCCCCCCCCCCCCCCCCAGTTCAAAACATCACATTTTTCCAGACTTCGTGCTGATAGGAAGGATGTGTCTTGTGTGGCCCCAGGCCCCCATGCTGAGTTAACGGGCCAGGTTCTCATCCGAAACTTCTGGTTCTTTACCAACCCATTTACAGATCATCCCCAGACATGTGCCTGGGAACAGAGTCAGAGAGGCAGCAGAGGTCTATAGGGTGACAGAGTCAGAGAGGCAGCAGAGGTCTATAGGGTGACAGAGTCAAGCAGGAGTGTGAAAAGCGTGTTTTGGCAGTGAAGAGCTGAGCACCTGACCAACTAGGGATAAAGTAATAATGTCAGGGGCTCAGATACTGGCTAAAGTAAAGAAAGAGGTCAATACAGACACAGGGACCAGTGCTACTAACTTTAAGGTCATTTTAAAAATCCCAAATGATGAGTCAATGAACCTTTACTAAACAGATAAACCAGAACCTGACAGGAGCGCACTCTGTAGAAAATACCGATATAAACAAAGAACATAGGTGAGCTTCTGGCCTGTATGCCAATAACACATTTCAATACATCAGTTAGTCTCAACACACAACCCTACTAGGGTATCCACAGGACAGCCATGCAATCCGAATGGGATAAAATAAGATAAGGATACTCTTATCTGAGCAGAATTAAAAGAAAGGGCAATAACTTTTCTAAGCCTGCTGAATCCAAGACTGCTTTACAGACGACACAAATAGGCACCAAAAACAGGGCTGTTATCTGTACATTATTATCTGCTACAAAAAAAAAAAAAGTGTGGTCAAAGTTCAATGCAAAAAAAAAAAAAGCGCTAAAACACAAAGCTGGTCAATGGCAGTCATGAGACAGTATTTGGACAAAACAGCAGGACTCTATGGGGTTAATGTGCTCCTTCAGACTAATGAACCTCCCCGGTCCCATGCATGAAGACAGTGAGCATTCTGTATGCGGGCCTTCAGGGGGCGGGGAGAAGCACAGCGGCCCCTCTCATGTTCATGCTGTACTTCTGGAAACAATCCAGCTGATGTTTTTATGTAGTTCAGTTTGTTCGATGAACACCTCCTCTCTGATAAAGAGAAACCAAAAACGGTTCCTATTCAGTTCCACACTGTCCTACCGATCATTAATCACCTCACAAGGGCATACTGTATGACTATTAAATCAGGCATGTGTGTTACACGGCAGCAAAGCCTGGTTGGACTGTTTCAGAGTTTAACACGAAGTCTCCATGCATATGCTGATCACGTGTCGAGACTCCCAGTGTGTCACACTTATTCTATGCACACTGCGTAATTATTTATTGCATATAAATTATACAAAGGTGAAAACAGCCCTTGCAGACAATATCAGACACCAGATTCATGAAACTGACAGGAAAACAGCACTTGTTGACACAACAGCCTGATGGACAAATAGCAATTTGATGTAGGCTTCTTCCTCACCAATAAGATATTAGTGATAAGCGATTCACCAACATCGAGCACAGTGATTCACCAATATCTACGTGGGGGAAGATGGAGAAAAAATCTGGTCACAGCAGTACCGACAGTGAACCTTCAGGATATTTTTAATATGTGTTATTTACATATTTATCTAATGTGATATGGAGCCTGTCTTGCTGATACATTAATGACTTTAACTGGGAGCAGGTCCCTGATTTACTCAGAAACTGCGACCTGAATCCAGCGCAGGTTTGGTTCCCAAAGCAACGCAAACCTGAAATCGCAGGTCTTTCGCAGCACGGCGCTAGCTAACCTCGGAGCGGCCCTCGGCTTTTTTTAGCCGCTCGGCCTGCTGGGTAATTAGAGCGCAGGCTCCGGCGACAGCCCGCTCATTACTCACTGCGTCCTCGGAGTGACACGCTCCCGCTGCTGGAGCCCAGCTCGCTCTCTTGCTACGGCCTGCGGCAGGCACTGCGCCTCCTACCGGCACCGGGGTCGGAGCCAGACCCACACACCGACACCAGAGAATGTTTAAACCTCTGCAAATTGAACTGCGTGAATATGATCCGTACAGGCAAAGGAGCCCAGAGGTAATTTATGCTGTACCCTCCATCCACATGCAGCAGCCACACAAGCGCTTCGGAGCTCCGCACCTCAGGAGGCACAGGGGAGTGTCCAGCATGGCCTGGATTAGGCTTCCATGCCCAGGATCAGTCTTAGCGTATGGTTGGTACATGCAGGAAGAGGCATCCCTCTGCGGGCGTGAATGGCTTTCATCACATCACTCCTCAGTGAGAATGAGGCACATCACAAGGGCAAGAGAGTCAAGATCAGCTTCTGCGAATGTGGCATGTCCCTCACTGTCAAGACTGAGTCATTCGGTGTATGATAATTCATGCAAATTTAAGGCTGCATAAAGTCATGAGTAACTGCTGTGACTTGACAGAAAACTCATTTTTTTCTATTATTTCTATAGAGAGCTACATATAAACATCTAAAACAGACTGCAAAGCTATTCCGGGCCACTATTCTAAGGTTCAGATCTGCCTGCCAGTACAAATTAAAAGTCAAATTAATGTGAGTCACTAAGTGTAAACGCTACTGTAGAAAGGCTATGTCCCGCATGAATATGAATTTAATACATAATGAATCTTCCAGTCTTATAGAAACGTACCGTTTTAATTTCACATACTTTTAGCTGCGGAAATATTTGATCGAGAATTTCCCCCCCCCAAAATTTCAGGTTTATGCTTAAATAGGTATACCTTTACGCTCGCACCTACAGACACTGCTCACTGCCCTTTTTCGCTAAATACAGAAAGTGAGATTTTGTAGTATGATAGTTAACATTTTCTGATATTCCAGCATCTTATTTCTGACAAGACAGTAGTAAATGTGTAGTGACAGGTCTGATGACAGAGCTGAGGGACAAAGAACCAAGAGGAGGAGGAGGAGGAGGAGGAGGAGGAGAAAGCAGACAGAGCTCCACAAGGGGAGACGGATACAGCAGCTTGACAATGTGCAGGAACAAGCAGCGCTGGCAGGCAAGGTTTAAATGCCGTGCTTTCTGTTAGCATGCATCGCTTCCTTATTCCCCATTAATCATCAATAGACCGAATGCGCAAAAAAGGTCATTGGTATTTAGCTGCAAATTAATCCCAAGGCAGTTTTGGCAAGAATTTAGTGCATAAAAGCATCGCATCAGCCTCTCGAGAGTTAGACTGGACAACACCTCTCAATCAGGTTGATGAAGTGCCAGTATCTGACCAACACCTTCATTTACATTCAGACACCAATACCAGGAAGCCATGTTAATTCAATACTAATGCACAATTAAGTAAGTCTTAAAATAAATACAAGAATAAATTGTCCTAATGCCAAAATGATCTGGTACACATCAGGGAGCTCCCTCTACTTTTGTCTGGTCTCAGTAGGCAAGAAAAATGCAGCCAAAGCTGGTTATGGACAGAGAACATTCGGCCGAAGAAGGGGGGCACTAACAGTGTCGAATGACTCCCTCGAGCTTCCATACCAGCTCAGAGTAAAACAGGGCCAGACGGGCGCGCAACTGGGGTGCCTGGAGTACAAGTGCATGGGAGATAAGAACATCCACTCCAACATGAGCACTGCAAACCTGGGCTAGCTGAGGGGCATGCGTGGGGCGGGGGGCATGCGTGGGGCGGGGGGCATGCGTGGGGCATGCTGTTCTCCGCTTAGCTACATGGATGGCTGCCCTACACACAAATCCAGTCTCTCTAGAACAATAAACCAGTGTTACAAAGTCAGATAAAGACTAGGCCCGGGATGCCAGCTCACCACTTACCAAGCATAGAACCACTGCGGTAAATCCACCATGCTAAAAGGGAGTACTCAACACCTCTTAAATGACGCATCAACTGCAAGAGCTCATATTCTAAAAAGTCCTAATGATCAAACTAAAAAATTACAAATCCAGAAAAGTCTTGAAGCCACGCCAGCACCATGAAACACAAAGCACTAGTTGCAAAATGCACCTTCCTTCCATGAAAGATCTGAATAATCTGTAGTGTGGCTGCGATGCTTTCCAACCAATCGCTGCCAGGATGAATGGTGGCCCCGCCCCCGGCTCATCTCCAGCAGAACAATGTTACAGTGTGTTCCTGTGTGCATGATGCCGCACAGTGAATGGACAGTGGAACAGAGAGACAGTCTAATGAAAGTGGGGTGACAGCTGCAATCTTAAACAGCTGTATCTTTTAGCTGCCCCACCTCCCCTCCCTGAAAATGCCTCAGAGACTCTGCAAGCCCACCACCCCCATAAAGCACACAGATTTACCATGAGGAAGAAAACAGGGCTGCCCGTCTTCATGCACACACACGGGACATAGACACTTACGAAATACATCTAACATATTGTAATCTTTTCCCCTAGTGCATCATTTCTTAAAGTAGCTTCCGGAGACACTATAATTACTCTGAGTCTGAACAGGAAGGGACGGACCAACGCTGTGACCTTTAAAGACACTCGCGTGTTTCTTGGAGCGAGACCTTCTGACTGGATTTTGAAGGTCCTGGGAAACGCACTGCAGCTCCACCACACAAGAGGATCCACTGACAACAAGTTTATAAATAATACACACAAAGAGACATGGTTCAGCCCAACTCAGCTCCCTGCGTCCAGGGCTTGGAAAAAAAAGGTGATTGATTCAGTCAGTTACCTGGTGATAAGTGACATTCATCTGACAAATCCAGAGGTGAATAAAATTCAGAGGCAAAGCTACGAATTCCCCTGATCAGGAACTTCTTTTTAAAGAACTAGCCATGTCACAGAGAGCACCTTGCTCAAGTTCATATGCAGTGTATATGTAATTATTTTAATTAGCATGTCCTGATCGCTGCACATGACTCATACAAATTTTCATAATCACAGCCAGCCATCTTGCCCTCTTGCCAAATATCACGAAAGTACTATGGAGAAGCAGCAGGTATTATGCAAAGGAAGATGGACAGAGTAGGGACAGTACAGTACTGTTCCTGTTCAACATGGATATTAGCAGGCCGCCTCGTTACAAGGATAACGAGAGGCAGCAGCTCAGGGACAGACCCCAATTAAATAGACCGACCCCCATTAAAATGTACAACAGCTCTAAATTGATCAAGAGACATTTAGCTTTCATTTTTTTACTGACTTTAATGCATTTTAAAATATACTGTTTCAATACAACTATTACCACAGTAATAAGATAAGATAGCCAGAGTGGCATTAATCTTAAACGTGATCACAGCACACTGTAACAAATGTGCAGGTGTTTGTCTGAAGCTTAGAAGTCACTGCCAAAATCAGATACACAAGGAACAAAATTTCCAGTAAATCATAAGGTTAAAAACACACAAGTGTAGGTCAGTCATATGAGGCAAAATGCTCGATTGTGGTCTGATTTAAGTACCTCAGGCAAACTGCCTAATGCTTCTGGGGGGGGAAAGGGGGGGGGCAGGAAGGGGGAGAGAGAGAGAGATCCCAAAAATTGTACCACTATTAGCTGAGAAATTGCCTGCCTGTTGCAACTCCTATGAAAAAGTTCCTGAACACTATAAAGCACAGTGATGTATTACTTGCCTACACGACCAGCTCTGCTACTCCAACTTGAGGTTGGGAAAAGGCAACAATCCATTTTTCCCCCTCAAAACTAAAGAAGGCAGATCTGACCTACATGCCTGTGTATGCACTCCTTGTGAAAGCCTGCCTGGGGACATGGGACAGGGACGGGACGTCCATGATGTGGGTCACCCAGTGGCACTGTCCCTTTTAACGCATCTTCATGCAGCATCTCTAGGTGTCACGGCATTTTAACAAGCCTATGGCGGTACAGGGGCTACTGCAGCTTCATCTTCAATACAAGATGGCCGTCAAACTAAAATGTGCGCTCTCCCTTTAGTAAGCGGAAAAACGTAAGGCAAGCTTTCGCCTGACGTGGTCAATGAATATGGGTTCACTTTTTTTCCCCAGTTAGCAAATGTAAAGCTAAGCAAAATTACTGTAATTGTCATCATACCAGAAAATATCTGGACACGAGCCTTGGGGAAAGACCAGCCACATATTCTGTACATGGTCAAGGTGAGCCTGAAGTGTTCACCAGGATGCTCAGGGCAGGGTGAGCTGACATGGGGAAAATGCCACAGTAACAGAAGTATAATTAGTCAAGCTTTCAAATGAGATCTTTCCTGTTCTTTCAGGGCAACAAATGAGGTCACATAATAAAATTCAACATCGCACTACTTAAGGACAAATTTATACACCAGACTGCACAAGCATACCAACCTAAAGTGAAAGAAGAAAAAAAAATGTTAAAATACAATCTCTAACGGGCAAATAAAAGATAAATAGAACTAAACAGATAAAACCAATTAAAGGAAATAACCAACGGCTGTTCCAATGCTTAAGTCACAGTAAGCTGCAGAAGCATTTCCATTAAGTGAAGAGCAAAGTTACTGCATTCACACTGTAGAGATTGCAGACTCACTGATTGGGTCTGGTTATTGGCTGAGGAATCTACTAGAAAAACACCACCACCAAAATGCATATAGCCCAGCCATGAAATGTTCAGATAAAGAGATATTATACAGACAGCCATGTTTCACAATCATTTTATAAATATACCCACTCAGAAATCCTTGAGTGACAAAGGCTTTTTAAAAATATGTTAGCATATAAATTTTGTGGCACATTTATCCATGTCTTTTTATTTCTTGAAACTTCACCACCAGAAGACAGACCAAAGTTTTCATTGAAAGCTTAAGGTTAATTCCTGAATGCAAATATCACTAAAATAAACTGTGAAAACTGCCACCCTCTAACTAGTAAAACTTTGATGGTGTTGCCTTATTCCAAGCAAATCTCTGCACTCGGTATGGAAATTTATCCCATGAGACGCCAACTCATCCGAGCACAGATGCCCTTTCCAGAAGCCCCCGGCGCCCAGAATCAGCCACGACACCCGCCCCCCGCCCCCAGCAACTCATGACAAGCCGAGAAAAAAAAAGCCACAGCGTCAAAACTATCACATATGCAGCTTCCCCCTCCCCCAGACCTAGGGCTGGGGCTTATCTGCATCTCAGTCAGCCTCAGACTGCAGCTCTACACTGACAGAGACATGGCTGAGTGGGTGAGAGGTCAGCATGTGGCAAAGAAATCGCATAAAGAATAGAATAATTCAATTAACACCCTTACAAGCCAGAACACGAAGCCATATGCTGCTGAACTTCCCACAGGAATGACTCTCCGGCAGATTCTTTGAAATGTGACGGAGCCAAATCTCTAGACACAAACCTCCATATGACCAGGACCTGAGGATCCAATCAAAAGGCCCTCTCTCCAAAGTCCTGGTGGAACCACTACTGTAGCTTAACTGTGGCTCCCTATGTCTCAGATAAATGAAAGCTATCCTCTTATCAGCCATTTTCGCAGTGGGCCGATGGGATTGAGGGTTGGCGAAATTCATCTCGACCCACCCCCCACTAGCAGAATTTATCATGAGTATTTATTTAAGCGTGGTGGGCCTTTCCCTGTAAAAGCTAGGGCCAATTCTTCATCCCTGTCCAGCTCTGATTGTATGCATATTTATGGAATAAAAGACATTGTTTCTCCGGGTAAAACAATCTCATGGGGCACACATTTCTGATCCGACGTACTTTTATGTGCCACATGGGAAATTGTCCATCCCACTAACCTCTATCCACTCTCACACACAATCACATACTAGCCATCAATGGTGACGTAATATTTTCAAATCTCATGGGAAGTAATGTGTAGACCCAATGACATTATCTAACAATCAATGGGACATGTCAACACCCGCCCCCCACAAATTCATGACAGTGGCAGACTGAGACCTCCCCAGCTCCACATCTGTAAAGCGGCACCTATCAGGGTTTCCCATAATGGTTCCAGCCAATCCTTGTCTTTTAAGCACCTAACCAAACAGGAGCTTTACCATGACAGGTCATTAGTGCTGATGGAGACAGGCCCTCTTACTCACATTCAATAACTAGACAACAGTAATTACCTCTAACTGTACAGTTAAATTGCTCCAGTTAAGCCAGTCATAATTACACCTCTGAATGAGATCCAAAAGCTCCCTTTGCTCGTAGGATGGCTGACCGTCACTGAACGTCCCTAAGACAGCTGCAGTAAATCACACAAGCAAGCTGTCTGTGGCTATTTCACGGGACCGGCAGACCCTGTCCTCCCATTGGCTCATGAAGAAGCTTCAGTTCAGCGAGGCAGGGTGGAGATCCCAGCCCATATATCACATGTTAAGCTAAAACTTTCATAGTCAGATTGTTTAAAACCTTCATTAAAACTAAGAATATATTATTGTATGAAATTTCATATCAACTTTAATATATCGGATTACAATCTTTCTAATAAGTGAGAGAAAAATACAAACTACGTGACACTGCTTCCTGTGGTAGGATAAGGCATTTCAGGCTGTCCTCAGGGCATTAAAGTTGCAGGACTACCTGTCTCCTCATCTCTGCCTCTCACACTCGCATAAACATTATATTTGCTTACTTACGTTTGGAGAAACAGATGAGTTAAAACTGGCCCCTGTGCTTTTCCCTATGGCTCCTCTACTATCCAGAACACTTGGGGGTGTCACCGCAGAGGGAAAAAAAAAAGCCCAAAGAGAGAGTCGAGAGGTTCGTGGAAGAATTGGACAACACGGGGTTACTCGAATGGCAGGAGTTGCTAGCAGCCGCGAAGCCGGTTGTTGAGCACCATCGTGCTGTAATCACTTAAAAACTGCTGTAGAGCAGACAGCTGCATACACACCCGCAAGGTTTTTACAAAAACCAGTTGTTTTTGTAATAAAAATGAAAGCTTTGAGTAAAAACAACCCTGCCATCTAAAGCAGCAAACAGTTAAAATACTGACAGAAACACCCACGAAACTGCACTGACATGGATTACTGGACAATTGACGCTTGTTTTGAATGTGAATCAGAATGTACAAAATTTTAGGAACAAATTTTAACACAATAGCAAAACTGCGTCAAGTCCGAGTGCATTGATATGATTGTTAGTCAACTGATGCTCCTAGATAACCTTCAGCGCTGGCTGAGCCTTAGCTGAAAATCAAATTAATATGTGAATGTGCTGCAATGTATTAGGTATTCAACAACACAGTAGGGAGGTACCACTCTTACATAGATAAATAGGAATATGTGTATTGCATATTCTACCGTCTAAATTAAAACGCTAAACAATCTCCAACGATAGGCACTGAATGATTTTTCATTTTCTTATTTTGTGTGCTGTACTACTTATCAGACATTTCAGCCGGGACAAATACATTTAAAGTTGTTCAGAAGAAAGATCTACTAAACATTTACAACTAATTCCAACAAATATACTTGATTAAGAATTATACTACACATAAAGAATGCTCATTTTATAATAATGCTTAGTTATAAACACATAAACGGCAATCATTATAGCCACATTTCCCCCCAGATTATCTTCCAAATGCAGGCATATGTTCTCCTTTAAGCATGGAGACTGTGCATCACAGGTACATGATTAAAGATAAAAAAAAAAACAGCTTCCTGTTCGCAGCACTGGACAGCAAGTAACACTGGCAGATCACAGCAGAGTTAGGGAGTCTCACTGGAAACTTCACAGCCCCTCTGCCGTTTTTATCAAGGTATTAAAGCATTTCGGTAAACACATCAACATATTCACAACTATATAGAGAACTACACAAAGAATCATCCGTGCTTATTACGTTTAAAGTGATGCATAACAATTCAACAAAATACAATACAAACCACAGCATGCAACACACACACACACAGCAAGAAAAACAATGATGAAGAATCTTGCCATATAATAAAATTAGGACAGCATAGCATGCAAAAAGTCAAAGATCAAAACATTAACTCAATAAAACCTACATGTGTACTATATGAGAATATATGTCAAGCTTGATGTAAACGTAAAGGACAGGCCACATCTTATATTAATACCTATGAGTTCCATTTCTTCTGCCGCATATCAGATGATAGTACAAATCATTTACTTGCTTGAAATCGGCACATCCACCAGGGTTTAAGGGAGTATAAAGCCCCCCGTGACCGTGCGCCGACCACAGCTAAACGGCCGGCTGCCAGGTGTAGGGGGTGGGCCTGGGGTTGCATCGTAAACCCAGAGCAAAGCCTCATGAAAATCGACTCCTGATCTGCGATGTAAAAACGACCTACGCATGCCCGCAGCCTGGGAGCGACCACCCGCCTTAAAACGCCCCCCCTTGCAAAAATAAAAAAATAAAACAAAAAAAATATACCCCTGAGGATCTTACGCTACTATGCAACCATAGCAAAAACATAGGACTGATTTGATTTCCTATTGTACTTTATATGTACACAGACATTAACACCGGCTACAAGCAATTTGCACGGCGGCAGCATTAACAGCAGCAGCTCATTAACAAGCTTGTTCGGTGTTTAAATTTACCAGGCACGGTGTTTATCCGAAACCAGCAGCCAAATTAGAAAACAAAGCACTTACACCCCACGAGATTAGAAACGAAATGCACAGGAGAGTAATTATTGGCAACTTCTTAAACAATATTTAGTGTTTTTTTAAAAATATCAGCAAAATCTCTGGCCATACAACGCTTAGATAAAAATTATGGCCGAAGATTTAAAACATTAGAGGGCACAATAAACGGCATATCAATGCACACTAAAGCGGGGACTTAGAGATGCACTTCTGAAACGCCGGCTTGCTTTAACCTCATAACACCACCTCGGCTGATAACATGCTGTCAGACATGATATTAAAACACATTACGTTATGTCCCGGTCTTCCAGTGTTTCGTGATTCTTTCTCCCTTTTTTGGGAAAGCGACATGGGGAGTCTGTCGAAGGGGCCTAGGACGACCGGGAGGGTAAGGGAGGACCCGACGGTCCGACATACCGGGAGCCTGAAGCACGAGGCCCCGAGACACCTCGGGGGGCGGGGATTCCTGAGCCGGGGTCCGAAAAACACCAACACAAGGTGCGGAATGGCACAACCTTTAGGCTGCGGACGGCAAGGGCAGAACGGGAACCGGGTATCCGAAAGGTGGACACTAACTCAGCTAATCAGCAGCCCAGAACCGGACGGGTGGACGCTAAACCAGCCGGCACGACGGCGATAAATCCCCGCTAGCCGTGCGGCTAACGCGCGAGTGGTGCCTGCGAGGCGGCTAACGAGCTAGAG
The DNA here is from genome assembly GCA_026779605.1 of Mormyrus hasselquistii. Classification (NCBI taxonomy): domain Eukaryota; kingdom Metazoa; phylum Chordata; class Actinopteri; order Osteoglossiformes; family Mormyridae; genus Mormyrus; species Mormyrus hasselquistii. The sequence goes on along the minus strand of JAODKE010000035.1, from coordinate 18,857,756 downwards.
GTGCCCGCGCGGCGGCGACATGAGAGGCGACAAGCCGACCTGCTGGGGGTAACGCTCCCGCGGGGGGCTCCTTGAGTACGCAGCAACCAGTATCAGAGGTCCGACAGGGCGAGCCGGAATCTAGGCGATGGGGTGAGTCTGGCGCTCCGCTACGCACACGGTTTCAATGAGAGGAGAGGATGAGGAGGTAGCCGGGAGAAGAGCAAGAGGAGGGGTCAAGAGGGGAGGAGGTGGAGCCCAGCCCAGCCCAGTACCCATTTCCAACGAGGAAAGAGGGGGTAGGAGGAGGGGCCGGGAGATTTAGAGGAGGGACCGGGAGCGGAGAAGGAAGAGTTTGGCGGAGAGTAGATGGAACCTCGCAACCACTTTCAATGAGGGAAGATGAGGAGGAAGAGGTGGCCAGGAGAAAAAGAATTGTCGTGGGGGCGAGGGGGTGGGCTGGAGCATCGACAAGTAGTTTAAACCCACTGTCGGCCAGGTTACACGGGTAGTTGTCCAGCCAAAAATATGCATTATTGACCTCAAATTTAAAGCAAAAAAATGATTGTTCTTTAAAGTTCTTTTCACTGGCTGCACACTGTGTGCATACATATGCCCTGGAGAAGACTGCCCGTTCCTGAGACGAATTAGCATCCCATCCTCTTATAGGCAGTTTGAAGATGAATAGATGATAGCAGTATGAGGTTGTTAAAATGGATATCTGTTTATTGTAGTGATTTTTTTTTTCATTCTTTTTGACCTTCAGATCTGCCAACTTCATATCAGCCGACTCTTGTAACCACCTCAGTCGTTTCTTCTCCATCCAAAGAGCAGATGCTCTATTCGAAGGCCCTTCCAGATCTCTGAGCTCCTCACCCTGTCATGGAGAGTGAGCCCAGCATCCCTGCAGAGAAACTTCATTCTGGCCAGCCATGCTCACCATCTTGTCCTTTCGCTCATTATTCACAGCTTAGGACTGTAGGTGAGGACAGGTACGTGGATTGACCAATAAACAACAGGCCGCGTATGACAACTTCACCTCCGCTACACCGCTCCAAACGTCAGTGCCTGTAAAATCATCGTGACGGTATGAGGCGTACATATTACAGTATGTTATAATAAAGTAAAATATTTAAAAAGGTTTTAGAATGTACCTCAGGCAAGACAATATATACAGACTGTCTAAACTATGACACCAAAATAAGTATTCATTCCTATTTGCAAAGAGAGAGAGAGTGAGGAGAGTAAAAGCGGAAATAATTCAGATTACAGTCCTTGTTATTGCAGGATCAGCATGCTGCCTCGGTTTGTGTGCATTGATTTTGCCTGTTTTCCACACAACTGTGTGATTTTCCTGTAGCATCTCCACTTGCCACCTGCAGTCCAAGCATCTGCATGTGTCTTGGAGCCTCATGATTATCTTCAGTGTCTGCTCATTTATGTGAGGCTGTGCCCCATAATGCATCTTCCATTAAGCTGTATTTGTGAAGCAGTTATTCAATATTGTGGAGTTTACATTTCAGTTTTATAAAAGTCAAATAGTTTTCATAGTTTTAAGGAGGGCCTGAAGTGCTTTGGATGCTTGAGCATTTACTTAAAAAATGTTTTAAAAATATATTTAGTGAAAAATAGTGATATTATAGTGTAGTAATCATTTCTGATTCTGATTGCTGAAATGATAACCGCTGCATCAAAAAGCACATGATGATTCCAATTTCAACAAGCACCAGCAACCACTTCCTAGTACTGTAGCACCACCTAGTGGTTAATCAGCGGAACTTTAGGGCAGGGCTATTCGATCGTCAAGGACCAAACACTGCTAATTTTCCAGCCATCCTTTACCTGTGAGCCAGGTGTGAAGCCTCTGACCAATCCGAACCAGTAATTGTTAAACTAAATAAATACATATATGGATAAATATATGGTTCGGGGTGACATGGTGGTGCAGTGGTCAGCATTGTTACCTCACACCTCTGGGACCCGGGTTTGAAGCTCCGCCTGGGTTACATGTGTGTGGAGTTTGCATGTTCTCCCCGTGGGGTTTCCTCCGGGTACTCCGGTTTCCCCCCAAAGTTCAAAGACATGCTGAGGCTAATTGGAGTTAATAAATTGCCAGTAGGTGTGCATGTGTGAGTGAATGGTAACAGTGTGTGAGTGTGCCCTGCGATGGACTGGCCCCCTGTCCAGGGTTGTTCCCTGCCTCATGCCCATTGCTTCTGGGATAGGCTCTGGCCCCCCTGTGACCCAATAGGATAAAGTGGGTTGGAAAATGAATGAATGATAAATATATGGATAAATGTATATTAAATATAAGCTGGGATACTTCACTTAATGAGGTGGGCTGAAAATGTTGAATGGCATTTACGAGATCAAGGAGCTACTTGTCCAGTTTATTTCATTGCTTGAGCCACGGCAAATGCAAGTACAGATTGTTCTACCGGCATGCAATCACATAAATACCACTACCCATATAATTGTCACGTACAAACTCATTATGAGTGCAATGGAGAATGACAGTCATATTAAATATCCTGACTGCCTCTCAAATCCAGCCCTCTTTTGGCTACATGACAGAATATTTTCATTTCCGGATTCAGTACTCCACTGCAGAGGTACAAGTGTTACATAATTTTCCAGTAGCTGTAATTCTTCCTAATATACACACATTAAACTGTCTTTTTTTGTTGTACTTCTGACATATATGACACCTCCAAAATCTCAGTATTTTACTGTTTTATCCCTATGCATACAGTTGTGTGGCAAATAGACTCTTTGGCTACTGAAGAAACTAAGAATAAGTCATATTCAATAGCATATGGGTGAGCAGTGTTGGGCATTTCAGGTCCATTAGCTACAAATCCAGACCAAGGTTTTGTTTCTACCAACCAGCTGAGTAT
>JAODKE010000035.1:18829535-18842514 GCA_026779605.1 Mormyrus hasselquistii | reverse complement strand
CCCTTCCGGCGCCGCAGCACACCGGGGGGGGAGCCAGGGGGGGGGGGTGGGGGGGGGAGGCGAAGGGGGGCGGGGGGGGAGGGGGGGGGGGGGGGGGGGGGGGAGGGGGGGGGATCAGTAGAGCAAACCTCAACACCCCGGCAAATGGCCTCCTTCACCATCCGCAGCGCGATGGGGGCCTGGGAGGGGGACAGGGGACAGTTAGGCATCTCCAGACATTTTATGTTCCAGAAGTCTCCATCCCTGTGGCTTTCTTGAAAACATGACTATACTGTTCCATCTTCTGATTGGTTATTGCTGTAATCCCAGTGACACTAACTGAGTCATGCTAATTACATAACAGGCACCTTGTATTGCACTGGGCCAATCTGCAGAAATTAAAATGTGACCCCCCCAATTAATAAATCTAATAATAGGAGAGACCGGGGACAACTGCTGAATGGGGTCAGTTGCTCGAAGGGGTACAGTAATTTTCTACCATAACAGATTCCCCCAAACACTGCCAATGCTGAGTTAAATAGTACAACTTCAATTTGAAAGAAAAAAATGTTCGTTTTTTTTGCGTGATTTTATAATAGTATATAAAAGTAATTCAATGACTGTTCCCAGTCTCCTCTAAGCCTGATGTGGGACCTTCTGCCCGCCGCCCGTTCTGGCACCTGCGGCAGTATTTCTCGGGCTAGCTGCAGAGCCTCCCTGTAGGCCGCGTCTCCGGCCTCGTTCTGCTCCGCCACCCTGTTGACCAGGCCGAGCTGCAAGGCCCGCTCGCCCGTCACCCTCTGCCCTGTGAAGGTCATCTCCTTGGCCACAGCAAAGCCCACCAATCGCGGGAGGCGCTGGCTGCCCCCTGGAGGTCAAATGGGCAAGAAACAGGTCCCGAGTTGTCACGGCTTTTGCTTGGCCCAAACCTGGACGTTCAGTAAGGTACCAGGGCCCTCTCGGGACCTCTTGATGGGCTGGAATCACATTCCATGCTACATCTCCCACCACTCGTACTGACACACAACTGAGCTCTACCTAAAGTATGACCAGCTTCGGCTCACCCCACCCCCCCGACCACAGCTCAGCCTTTATTGCCAAGTTCAAGATAATTGTGCTAATGACAGGAATAAATGAATAGTGTTCCTCGTTTAATTTTATATGATAATGTTACTAATTATTTACTGTGCTATTATATAATGAAGAATTACAAATTAATTTCAAATAATAATAATAAATCTTAAATAACTGGTGCTTTGAAGTCAGAACATCTCTTTTTCATTTCTTGATCACATTCAACCGAGTTAATTCTTTGACCCCAATGGGAGACTATTTTGTATAGAATTAAAAAAAACAGACTTTTTATAGAATTTAATTGACCTTAAGTCCCCCTCAGGCCTTGTTCTGCCCTGCGTCTCCCGTGAGCCGACCTTAGCTCCGATTCTCTCCGTCGTGCCCCCATTTGCTCACCTGCCCCCGGGAGCAATCCTCGTGTTGTTTCAATCAGGCCCATCTGTGCCGTGGAAGCTGGAGGAAGAGGAGGAGGAGGATGAGGACGAGGCGGTGAGATGGGCCCGCTAACACTAACCGCTAACCCTGATCACCCTATAGGCCCATAGAGAACCGTGCCCAAATGCTGACTAGCTTAGCCATTTGCAATCAGGCCCCGTGTTCAGAACTAGCTGACCTTAACTGTACATGAGGACGTGACCAGCGGCACCTTTCTGTGGGAATGCTAACTCCTCCGTGCGTGAATCACTCCCATAGCAGGAATTTATGCCCCACATATATCAAGAGGCAGCAATGAGGATGAAGACAGCCATGTGGTGTGGAGAGAAAATGAGAAATTTTACCCCCGTCAGCTCCTCCAACCCCTTACTCCCCCCCCCCCCACCTTCACACTGACCTGCTGTGCGGAGATCACAAGCCAGCGCCAGCTCCAGCCCCCCACCCAGGGCAAAGCCGTCCACCGCAGCGACAGTGGGCATCGGCAACACGGCTGCAACCACAAAGAGACGAAACAAAAGTCGCATCATCAGAACTGCGAGCTCAAGAACAGGTGTCACACACGTGACGGTCGGTCTCAACTGCTGGGAGAGCCGAATACGTACACAAGCACACAGGTACAGGAGTGAACACGGTGCACGGGAATAATCGATGCACATGCAGGAAATACGGGTAAATATCTCACCGATTTCCGTCATGAGTGACCGCAACCCATGGACAAAGTGCTCCGCTTCAGAGTTAGTCATCTTAGCACGTTCCTTCAGATCAGCACCTTCAAAGGTAAAGGGGACGGGATGTTACCACGCTTTCTGGCCTGAACACGTTTGTGTCTCCAGAACTCTGTCACACCAGCATTTTCTATGGGACGCTTTATTTATTTAGCAAACGCCATTATTTTAACTTTTATTTTAAGCAGGGTCAGCCAGTCCCTAGAGCAACTGGAGGTTAAGTATCTTGCTCAAGGGCCCAATGGTAACATCACTCCGCCAACACTAGGTTTTGAAACGGTGACCTTCCGATCCGGACCTCCAGAACCCTGTCAGTTCAGCCTTTTCTAATGCAATATCAGCCCTAAGTGAGATTCTGTCCCTGTGAGTGATGCTGTTGACCTTGACGGATGGTGACTGACCTGCGCAGAAGACTCCAGGCACCAGGCTGCGGAACACCACCACACGGACCGCGGCGTCGCCATGGAGACGGGCCACCGCCTCCCGCATCTGCAAACACGGCGACGTGGCATCACCTCCACGGAGACCGTGCGTCACGCCCCGGCAGCCCCTGAGGACGGCCCTTGGGCCCCTACCTGAGACACCAACACCTTGCCCAGGGAGTTTCGTGCCCTCTGCCGGCACATCAGCACCTCCACGATCCCTGCAAGAGGTTTGTGTTTTTAAAGGAGGGGGTGATTGATGATAAATGGGATACAAATGTGAAAATAAATGCAGAATAACAACTTTAAAGATGCTCAAAGGCCTTGAAGGCCTTACTTTGGTCAAAATAAGGTGCATCCTGTAGAGAAGGGACCAGAAAACAGCAATCAGCTAGTGTTCCATCGGGAAGCCAGTGACTGTATTAAAGTTCTTGTTTCTAATTTAAGGTCTCTGTGTATAAACATGGTCTGTTGTGTTTGGGAGGGAAGGGAGCTTGACGTGTCCGGATGTCCAGTGACGGTGTTTAGTGTTTACTGTCACGTAAACGTGCATTTGTGGTGGCCCCCCCCTGCTGGTCACAGACAGTCATTGCACTGGGGAGGGCGGAGCCCCAGAGACCAGCATGCCAGCCCTGTGAGCTTCACGGTTTGCCTCGCTGCGGTCCTTGATACCTTCGTGGATGCAGGCAGAGGGATCACAGGTAGTAAAATTCCACGCAGCGGGAGGAGTATGACATACGATCAGACCTCGTTCACGAGAGGCAGAAGGATCCCCATGTGACCGCGGCCAGGGGAAACCATACACCCCAGCACCTGACTTCAGGGCTGAACCCCTCCCACACGGGCTCACCCATCACACTAAAGGGCGGAGTCAAGCCCCCATAATAAATTAGCTTCTCCCACGTTTCAAATAACTACCAGGATTTTTTTTAGATTCCCTCTTCCGAAAGGAGTAAGCTTCCTGTTAGACCCAGTCCAGCCTGCATCACACTGTCTGTCCACGTCCCCTCTTCATTTGTACAATTTAAGAGATGTGACGTCTAAAAATCTGGGTTTTGCGGAATCACCACATGCCCAGGATGTAAATTACCACTTCCTAGATAAGAAAGTGAAACTCATACCTTGGCTTTGGGTTCCAGAATAACATGCCACTCCTTACTAAATAATATTCTCCATTTGGTATTTTTTTTTCCCTGTACGTTTTTATTACAGACAAACATTCTAATATCGTCACCCCATATCAGTTATCTATGCATTGTGAAACATTGTATATTTATTGTGGTAACACCTTAATCTCATTCTAAATGGGACGTGACTGTTCTGTAACTTAATTATCAGGCCTAATTTTCGCACATTTTTGTGTTCGACGGCATTTGTACCTTTATATTAAAATAACTACGAAAACCGATCCAAATAAGCCAAACACAGGCCAGGGGTATGGAAATAATGCAGTTATGAGGATATGCATAAGTTCTGCCTTATTTTATGCGTACAACATAGGAAAATCTAATTTTGCAGTCAATATAAAGAATGCATCTTGCGAGTAACCTTCCACAGGCTCTTAGGAGTTTGCGTCCGTCATCAACCATCAAGATGGAAAACCTGACGATCAAGCGATTATAAACCGCTACTTATTGTGTGAAAACGTGAGTATAATATGCGAATCACACGTTACCGGCGTCCGCCCCCTCCAGCCGACTGAGATCCACTTCAACCCCCGCAGAGAGCGAGGAGTCAGCGTGCGCCCCGCGGCATGGGGTATCCTCGGCGCCGGCTTTTCCTCCTGAACCCGTTGGGTTAGGTCTGGGAACCCGGGCCCACAATCGCCGACACGGCCATTGTCTCAGGGTAGCAAGGAAAGTCATCGCAAAGCTTACAAAGCAGGGATTTTGCACCTCCGTCGTGAACTGTCCAAAGTAGGAAGACAGGCGAGGAAGTTTTGAAAGAGGATATCCCGCCCTGAAAGGAGGAGCGCCGGGGGAGCCGGGATGGTAATGCGGCTGTGTTGCGGTTATGTACCGTGCTCGGTGTTTTGCTTTGATATCCCATAAAAGCCTTATTTAATAAGCCTGCACCGCAGAGCTTCTTCATAGTGAAGCGCGTCGAAAGCGGACACGAGTGTATATGCGCTTTGATCCAGCATAATGAAAAGATTACTGTCAACTGGTATACGCAACAATAACGAGGGTGATTAAGTACAAAGCAGACGCACACAATTATAATCTGTATTTGTTAAAAACAAAATGTCTTTCCATTTATACAAAAACACCAAGGTTTAACACGGTGTATCGAAATTGGCGTAGAATCAAGTTTTAAAAACTTAAAAAAGACAGACTAAACAGTATAGTTCAGTTAGGCTTAACATAAATCCATAATATTTTCCTTACGATAGCTTTATATGTCATCGTCTAATACTGATCAAATACTACGACAAACAGTAAAATGTGATTATATAATTTTATCTTATTACTCAGATACATTGTCGTGGTATAGTAACTGTTCAATGTGTAATTAAGAATAAATAATTAATAACTTGAAGTCAGAATTATTAAATATTTTAAGGACGTCTCATAATACACCCTGAGATACACTCTAAAATTACGGGCAACCTCCAGATATTGGAATAAAAGTGTGAATTACAACGCTAAATACGGTATGTGCCACGAAGGCGGTCTTTCAGCGCCCTCTGTGACATGCAGGCACACGTTGTCAGGGAATGCGTCATGACGTCACACAGGCTCGAAGTGAGGTCAGGTGACAAGCTGATACATTCAGGGTTAGTATGTTGAGGAATCATAGGGGGTCCTGCCAAATATCTCCCCCACGGAGAGCTCCCTCTCCGACAGGGGCTGTCCACGATGCCGGAGGTACCGTGCTTTCTGGGCCTCAGCCAAAGCCTGGGATAAGCTGGGAAATGTGTGCACTGTTTTTAATCGCCCGTCTGGGGCCAACGGCCGAGCCAGGGGTGGGGTGGAGGGGGATCGAGTCACGTCACCCTCCGTCCACGTCCCAGCATCTGTGTCCACATTCCTTTCGCTCTGCCTCCTCTTCATACTTGGATCTTCTGCGTCGAGCCCAACCCCAGGCTTCCCCCTGAGGTCTGGCAGGGACACTGGCCCCGCCCCCGCCGAGGACTCCCCCTGCGGCTCTCCGCCGGCCACAAAATCCCGAATGCGAGCCTGGAGCCCAGAGGAGGTGCCAGCAGTGCCTATGGGCTTCTGCTCCTGGGGCCTGTGCAGGAATCACAGCACCGTCCATGAATGGCCGATATCCACAAGCATCCATGAGACATGATGGATGATCATGCAATGACTTTACGGACAATCTTTTATGACATCATTGTAGAGAAGACCAGATATATGATTCAACATTTCTAGTTTGCTAAGAATTAAAGCTTATTTCAGCTGCAACAGCAATTATGATATATTTACAGTGAAGAAGACAGGCAAATTATATACCGAATATAGTTTATAAACCTGTTTCAGTTAAACCGGTGTTTACCAATGTCCTATCTGGATTACCTATCAACTTAGATTAAATGCAAAGTTACCCATCAGAAAAACCGTAAGCTATCCCTGTTTCGGATACGCACTCTGTGGTTCACAGTCCAGGAGCTTACAGTTAACAGGGGAGAGGTACAAAGGGCACCGAGCTGCCAACACCAGTAACTGAGAGCCAGGTGCTAATGTTTACCTTATCCACAAGAGGGAGGGGTAAAGTCACGAGTGGAGAGAGGTCGGAAAGGGATACGGCAACCTGCGACAGCGCCTACAAAATGCCGCAGATTATTTTCCTTGCCCTGGATTTTGCTTAAACTCTCAATAACATCTACATGTGCCAGGGTCATCGTTCACGTGCAAAAATATGCTTTTTAAATAAATTACAGATAACATTGATGTTAGAGTTCAAAAAGATCATCGTACAGTGCATCGTTATCGTTTAACGCCAGTTGAATTTTTCCATGTAGGCTCTGATAAGCATAATTCAGAAAAACCCAGCACGGTAATTAATAGATTAGTTACGCATTTCTGATTGTGTTCATGCCAGAGAGTACTGCTACACTCCAGTCAGACCATTCATATGCAAGAAATATCACCAGTCTTATATGCTAAAAGTTTGGGAATTAAACCACAGTGCCCGTTAAGACCTGTGATTGGCTACCAGACGGGAATAAAGTCATAGCCTGGGTACGACTCACAGACACAACGACTTAAGTTGAAGAGGCGGGAAGGGGTTGTACAGTCTGCATGACCGCCGTGTGCTCAAGAAGGCATTGGCAATATTGGATTATAATGACCACTCCCTCTACAGGACGTTTGTGGTTCTACCTTCAGGTAGTAGATATAGAGTTCCCCAACACAGGACTAAAAGATATAACCTTTCTTTTGTTCGTGTTGCTGCCAATATATCGAATACACACAGATGATGTCATTGACGGATTTAACCATTTCTGTTCTGGCTCTTCTGCTTTCCCAGTCTCTCAGTAGTGACCATGCACTGGGGTGTACTGGGTACTGGTCTGTGCTTTTTTTTGTGGATGGTCTGCTTTGTATTATGTATTGGTCATTGTCTTTATGTTGGTTGTCTGTTTTTAATGATGTATTCATTTATTTATTTGTTATATTGGCTGCAACTTAAATTTCCCTGGTGGGATAATAAATCTGGGGTCGGAGGAGATTCAGGTCCTGCTGAACAACACGGAGAACTGTGCTCTTCTTCTACTGCAGGTTATGGGGCAGAAATATATGACAGAGTCTGTATCTGCATTACCTGATGGCCATTTTACCAGCATGTTCTTCTTCATTTCACATAATTATTTACACAACGGACATTTTGTTTTAGCAGATTTTTAAACGGTTTTAATTATGGATACATTTTAAAATTAATTTTAAAGATAAAATGAAGAATGTCCCCCTCTCTGTGTCCCCAGGCTCACTGCTGCCCCCTGCTGGATTAGTGCTTATGGGAAATGGTGTGGATGTACTCTTCAAAGCTACATACCTGGAAGTATATATTAAGCAAAAAATTAGAAATGCTTGAAAGAAAATAACTAAGTAATAAATAGAGTTCCATGCCTTAAACGCATAACTGAGCTACATCAGCTGCCTTCCTACAAAGTGCTTTGGATCGTCTCAGAGGTGTCGGCACAGAACGGCAATCTCACCAGTTTTTGTCAAGGCTTGTAGTACATGGGATTCTGGGTAACACAGTCCTCTTGTATGACAAGACCGGCTGATTGAGATCTCGCCCCCAAGGTCGGGGCTGTAAACCAGAGACATTCCTCCTCCATGAATTACCTGGGAATTAAAGGGAAGCATTGTTCAGGTCCGCAAAAAAAGTCACGGGTTCAATGAGAGGCCAGTCTCTGTTTGTTCAATGCGACGTGTCCAGGTACGGAACCCAGTGACGGTCCAGTGTCCGCGGGCTCACCTGTGCACAGCGCACCCAGATGATGGCACAGGCGTTTCTGTTCCCTGGTCAGCATGCTCAGGTGGTACAGGCACGCCTCGTCCAGCCTGTGCTGGCCCTGTGCCAGCCGGGCCTCCGCTCTCCTCTCCTCGCGCTCCTGTACGTCTCTCCGCCACACTGCTTTCTCTCCACGCTGCATGGCTGTCTTCGGAGAACTCGGACTCCCGTAATATGAACCAATCGCTTTCTGCTCTGAAAGCTTCAAGGTACGATGGATCACTACAGTTCCTGCTCTGTTTACCCCACGCAGATGGATTATACCGGGACATGCGTTACACTGGTGGGTGGTGGTGTTCATCACCATTCAAACTGTGCATTTGTGTGCTTGTCCTGATGGCAACAAATAGTCTCTGCACTAAATATTAAATAAGTGTGTTCCCTCTATAAACCGGCCCCCAGTCAGACTGTGAAATCTTATCATGTGTTCAGGAATACCCCTCTTTAAAATTGCCATTAGGTGCATTATGATTGCAAAGGCCTGTTACCTATAGTGAATAAATAAATGTATAGCAAAGGAAAGCTCCACATGTGCCCTGGCATTCATGTCAAATTTTCAAAGGGCAGAGATTTTCACCCCCCTGGGTCTCGCGTTTGCGGTTTTGGACTGGGCCAAAGTCACTGTCACTCCGCATTTGGATATTTCCTTCTGATGGCTCGTACAGGGCTGTCCTTGAGGGCTCCCTGTTACTGTAGCGCACAGAGCCTTTGTGCTGCATGTCAATAGTGTCACAATGAAATTAAGGAGGCCCCCACTCACCCGGCCACAGCTCCCAATAACCACTGGTCCCTGATTCAGATGCTGCGTGATTTGCTAAGTGTCCTACTATAGCCCGTAGACACCTACACCTGAGCCAACACCATTTAAAAATGCAGCTCCGTGGTCCATCCCCTGAATTTTATCATTTCCGCGCAGTTGCATTTCATCAAAGGAGAGCGCATGTTAATCGTACCCATGAAGCCGCTTTGCCAGCACTGTCGATGATATTTACCTTTCGTGGTGACACGGAACGCAATTTTGGGAGATAAAATTTAGCTGGCAGCACAGGCAAGTCTTCACCCGAAAACGAAAACATACATTTGTCACTGCAGTCCCCTTTACTCAGGGAAAATTAAATTTCCTTCAGTTGTGAGGTGATTTACAGGCGGAAAACTTCCCTATAGTGATGCCAGTGCGTTATGGGTTACACTTAACTGCTTAACTTTTCCCTGAACTATTATATTCTATAATAAAAGAGAGCTTTAGACAGCTTTTTAAATTTGGGAAATCGTATTATTTGAACTTACCCTGCCTTGCAAATAACCTAAAACACCACCTGAAAATGAAACTGTAAGCAAAGAAATCAAAACAGAAGCAAAATATTAAGTAAAAAAAAGCTTCATACTCACCACTCTCTTTTTCCTATATTGTTTTGAAACTTTCCCCGCACTTTTAATAGTCTCAGTATTATTTGTATTGTCTTTTTTCTCTTTTATCGTCGCATTTTGCGCTGCATTAATTCGCTTACTGCAAAAGCGGCTATTTTTCTCGGGGGAGGGGGGTTGCTGATTCACTCCGGATTGTATCCCTTTGATTGATGATAAAATAAAGAGAGCCGGGCTTTTTCACTAACCTATGCTATGTTAATGAAATGTTTGTTCTTGATTGTCCTTGTGCCGTGACTTTTCGCAAAATTGCAGGGATAACTCAGTTCGGCTGCAGAAAGGGGGACCGCCGTTTCGCGGCGTTGCCAGGGGTAACGGGACAAAACCGTAGCACCAATGTCACCCAGTCGCCTTAGAGACCGGGGACTCACTTACGCCGGTCCGGAGCAAGCGGTGACCCCAAACTTGCACACTTTAGAGTTAACGTAGAAATATCGCGCTCCTCCATTATTATTTATAAGATCCACCTTTTTTGCAATGCAAATAAAAACCAGACTCGTGTTTGTTAATAGTGGTTAATCCGTTTTTCCAGGAAGTAAATGGACACGTTTCGCCGTGCTTTAAGTCTAATGATGATTAACAACCCATAACTGTTTCAAAAACAAACTAACAATACCTGTTCTGGGATTCCACTGGTTACTCTGGTACAATCTGAACAAAGGATATGTGTGTAACCTAAGACACAACAGTTCAGTATATCGGAACAAGAAACGACAAGGCCTATCTGTATTTAAGCATATCGCTCATGTTATGTTAAGGTTTTTTTCACATGCTTTAAAAATAAGAAAATAATTAAATATCTAACGCTGTTATCTCGACGCCTTTTTATATTAACATGTTTAAGTGAGCGCTAAAGATCGAGGCTACATTACTTTGTTATAAATTGTAGTAACATAAAATTTAGGCTATGAGTTTTTTTTTTATTGAGGAACCAGTCAATGGCAGAAAGCTTCAAGGAATCGCGTTTGAATTGTTAATGTGAAAGTTGTGTACCACACCTGGGCTTTGACCAAGAGCCCGTGGATTTAAATTTGGCCGCAAGAGGATTACTGTAGGATGCACTGCCGGTGCGGCCGAGGCATAGTACTTAACCCCAATTGTTTCAGTAAATACTCATCTGCGTTAAAGGATAAACCCGTAAAACTCGCCTAGCGCTTTAGCGCTGCCAGCTTCTATATAATGTAGCCTTTAATTGAAGGAAAAAAAAACATTACCATTTATGGGCAACTTCACACCTCTGAATTTAGTACTTTTGGCATGGAGATTAATGTCGCCCCCTTCAGGCTAGCCTTCAAACTGACCACTGTAAATCTTCCTTTTTTGTCAAGATTATCGATTTTGACCCAGTTGCTCCGGGACTCCGCATGTGCAGCTTGTATTTTGGCAGCATTTAATTCGGGGAAAAATTTTATAAGGGAAGCCGCGTGCCTCCGACTGTGAACGCGTGAAAAGGAGGGGCGATGGGCGGGCCGTTCAGACTTTGGGCAGCCTAGAGAACAAGGGCACCGTTTAAAGGCTGGTTCATACAGGTACAGGGTGAAGTGCGTAGCCAAGCGTGCTTTTAACAACAGACTTTGAGCTAAACTGGTGTGTTTTTATAATGGCTGACTAGATAAATGGAAATCAGTACCTCGTCAATCAAGCTCTATGCCAAACTATTACGCCAGCTGCGAGATCCATGTCCTGCTTACATCATCTCTGTCTGCTGATATCTGGGTAATACGTAAGTTACAAAGAAAAAAGAAAGATGGCACATTCAGTTCAGGTAATTGCTGAAAATGTAGAAACAGCCTTAGCAGCACCTAGATCAGAACCAGGGCATGACCCAGCATTGTGATCAGTCAGACGGTCCAGCCCAAAACGCTGGACACAGCTAGAGGTATGAGTAACAGTGGACAGAGCTAGTAGGGTGTGAAATGAAGGAGGGCATGGTTTTACCAAATTACACGCAGAACAGTCCACTGTACATTATGCACAGCTTCATATATAGAGTGTGGAAAATCAGCATCAAGTTCAACCATATTTAATGAGCTCAATGAGTTTAAGAAACATACTGTACTTGATGTTCAAACACCAGTTCACCAGTTATTTTTTACACTGTAATTTTCAGTAAATGCCCTCTCTCTGTGATTTTATGTGGTACCGATACCCTTTTATCCCCCTCTATGGATACCTCAGTGCTGGTTTGATAAATGTATGTGTGGCAGATAAAGCGTTATGTATATTCAGAACTGAATTTAATGTAAATGTCTGAACCTTCATGTATGTGGACATAAATGCCTAAATAGACACGAATGGGTCTTTGCGTCATTCACAACCAAGTTCAGCAGATTAGAGAAACTACAGTCTGTGTGAGTGTTTGGCATTTAATACTGTATAACACAAACCGTTATGATTATGTAATTTAGCATTGCTACTGACAAATTTAATCAGGCTCTCCTTTATGCCGATTAGACAAAACAGGTCCATAATAAGGTACAGAAAATACGTATCTGGGTGTTTCTTTTTCTGCTGGAGTTCATTTCCCAGTCTGAACTGTGCCACAATCCCAGGCGACATAAATTCGTTGAATTAGGTAATAAACACAACCATAGGCCGCAGTAAATGATTCGCCACACGTTTGTTTTGTATAAATCTGAGAGATTTCAGGAGCACGGAATGGAAAGATAAGGCAGTTTAGCAGACCTCATTAAGGGGACGGTAATGTATGAGGAAGTCGGGACCACCGGACTGCGGTGGGGGGGGGGGGGGGGCGGTGGGGGGTGGGTGGGCCGGGGTGCTCGGGGGTGTGGGGCCCTTCGGCCCTGGACCCACTTTCCTCGATGGGGGGGTTGCGGGTGGTACTGGGGGGCTTGCCGCCTGTCCCCCCTCTGCGGGCCTCCCTGTACAGGGGTTGGGCGTCCCCTTAGTCCCTCGCGGGGTCCCTCTCGGGTTGGGCAGGTGGTCGTCTTGGGGATGCGTGGCCGTGGGCCCTTGTGTCAGCTCCCCTGACGGCAGCAAATGCCAGCACATCCAATGACAAATCAGTTCACACCTGCACTTGCATGTATAAGAATGGTTCAGCGATCAATATCATTATTATTATTACTGTTTAGCTCTGTTGTATGTTATACATATAGGAATTTAAATATTCATGTATATGGGTAGGATCACGTGTGTGTATGCTACATATATATATATAATACCTATTTGTAACATTATTAATAATTATTATTATTTTTATTGTTGTTATAATTTTTGTCTGATGTCCTTAAGTAATGAGTGTTATGTTTCCTATGGTTGTTTGTATTCTGTCTGTATTCCCCTATACTTCATTTTCTCCATCCCACCTACATCATTAGTGTTATTTCTGTATACCTTTGTTTCCTTTTTTTCCCTCCCCCTCTCCCCATGGTGATTAATGTCTGTTATTGTTACCATTGTTCTTTCTTTATCCCCCCCCCCCCCCCCCCC
>JAODKE010000035.1:18778810-18828764 GCA_026779605.1 Mormyrus hasselquistii | reverse complement strand
CACAGCTCCCCAACCTCATCATGCCCCATACCCCCCCCCCCCCCCCCCCTTTCCATGCTCACGGTAATGTGACGCCACACCTGGCGATCCACCGTGTCCCAGGTGTTTGGCGCCTTCTTGTCCCACCCCCTGAGGCCCAGTGAGACGTTCTACGGCACTGGGGAAACCTTCCTGTTTACCATGCAGCCGAACTTCCAGGTAAGTGGGCTTGCAGAGAGAGCCCAGGGCCGCCCCTAGTACAAACCACCGCCCCCAGGGCTTATTGCCGCCATCTCCCAAGGGTCCTGTTGCTGTGTCTCACCTCCTTTTCCTACCAGTGTTTCCGCTGGACGGGTGCCAACTCCTTCTTCATCAAGGGAGACCTGGACTCCTTTGCTGTTGGAGGTGGGAGGTAAGGAAGTGTGGGGTCCCTGTTCTGCCGGCAGTCATAATGCACATAAAGACTTCAGTAGGCACAGCGGCACTGAGGTTGGGGCCAACTGTTGCCCATAAACAGTCACTACACTAAATATTAAAAGTGCCATAGATTTTTTTTTTCAAATTGTTCACTGGTGTCTTCAAAGAAGGCTTGTGAAATAGGTGTGTGGTCAAAAAAATGCTCAGAAGCGCCCATTTGCAAACCTATAATTTGGCTTGAGAATAGAACAGGCGGTTTCCTCATATTTGGTGGGCTCATTAATATGTTCATGACCTCTGCTCTGAGGCAATGCGATTTTGCTGCACGTACCAACCAATTTTCTGCACTTAACTGTAGCTCCACGTCAGCAAAGGTACAACATTAGCATAAACATGAGTCTGTTTTCAGCATTGTAACAAGAACATTGAAATTATTTTTCATCTCACGCACCGAATGATTTTACGATGTACCGTCATGCAGGTTTTAGCACAAACTTCAAGCAGCAAGCTGAGCAGCTTGTAAATGTCATGAATTTGGAATATTTTTCAACTGCGCTATTGATTAGATATTTGTTAAGCTAAACAAAAGCCTCTTGTCCATGTCAGTGTAACGGACTTTGTGATGTTTACTATTCCCCTGCTATGTTAAGTATAGCTGCTAGCACAGTAATTAGCCACTGAACTGTTCTAACTATGCAAATGGGGGCTTTTGGGAAACGTCCCCCCCCGTTGAACGTCAGCTGTGCCTGTGGACAGTTCGGTTCCTTGGGAAGTGTATGGAATGGGTATGGAAAGTGCATGGAAAGTTCCGACAACCCTGTCAAAACAGCGAACGGCACACTTAAGCATACATCCTGCTATTTTCGCTGTTGTCCTCTGCTTTGTTCTTCACAATACCTGCAGAACTCTGCACAAGTCCGAATGCGCACATTCACTGATCCTGGAAGTGTTACGTAACATTCTAGGAATCTCAAAATGCCTCGTTTCACTTCTTTTATTCAGGAATTATATTTTTACGTGGGAACAGCAGTGTTTGAGGTTCATGGTATCTCATTTCCATGTACCGAACTCTCCTCTTTCAGCTATGCTGCAATAAAGTCAAGATTTCATTCTATGGCACCTTTTTAGAAACGCATTCCTCCTTATTTAGGAGATGTTGAGGCCGCATGTTCTGCTAACCAGCCAGCAAGCGATGATCTTGACTTCACTCACTAGCTATTCATTTAGTTTTTGAAACATCGGGGGGGCCCAGAAATATTATCTGTCCTTGGGTATGGACGTCTGGGTTGTATGATACTGCAGGCCGGTGGGTGTTCAGTGTTACGCCTGCTAGAAGCTACACTGAAGTCCTCCGGTACACCAGGGGGCATTGTCAGGGCAGTGTCTAATAGCCGCTCTCTGTCTCCTCCCAGTGGCCATTTTGGCCTGTGGCTGGATGAGACTCTGTACCGCGGACGCAGCAGTCCCTGTGACACATTCAACAACCGCTGCCTGTCTGAGACTGACGACTTCCGTGTCCTGGAGTTGGAGGTGTGGACCTTCTGCTGAGTTGGACTCCCAGGGACGAGGGGGCAGCATAGAAATACTGCAACTAGAGAAGCAGCTGGAACAGTTTCAGAAATGGGACTTTCTTCCCGATGGCCCTGTAAATACAGATTCCTGCTCCATTCTGTAACAAACGTAAATCACTGGTACGACGCTACACTCTCACTCACGCTGTCCACTTAGCGCACCTGGAACACAACCTAACTGTGACCGTCGTAAAGGACTTCAAATGCAGTGTGTCATGTATAAATAAGACTTTTCCAGATTGCACTGTACAGTTTAACACGATAAGCCTGGAAAGACTGTTGCTAGAATAATTTGAATTCATTTGATTTAACTTAATTCCTCATACTCCAGATGCTCCGGGTGTGATATCGCGACACCACACCACACCTCGCCGTCCATCCTGTGAAGAATAAATAAACCTCTGAAGCAAGCCGCCTTATCCGTGCCTTATTATCTCCATTAGCAACTAACAGCTGAGGCTGGCTGGCAACAGCAGGGCAGTGATGAGAAGAGGCCATTTTAAAAAGGTCTCATTTTATTTAGCCAGATGAGAGGGAACATTTGTTCAGTGGTATAAGGCAGGAAGCGACAGCCTGGTTTCCATTCGGCTCCTGTGAAGATCAGACGGCCAGCAGAGTCCCCATCGGCTCTGAGCACGTGCAGCTGGTCCGCTGTTAACCAGCTTCAAGCACGTCACGTTTACGGGGGACCAAAGCAAAGCCCCCCACCCTCACATCAGTGACACATTCTTGTTTGAATTCCTCACGGAAGGTGCCATCGCTAATCGAACTACATGCAGCCGTTGCTTTCATATCGCTGATGTCAGGTGCCCAGAAAGACAACCTTCACACCAAATGGATCGGGGGGGACCCTCACATCCTCTGAGTATTACTGTCCTCCAGAGACCAGAGGGCTGATGCTGCTCCTAAGGGATTCAGCAATGACATCAGGCCTGGCCCCGTCCAATCGGGACTTTCGGATCAGGCCTTCACAAAATGCTGAAAGCCGAGGAAGCAGACATCCAAGCGCCCCCTGTGTCCCGGAGGACAAATTGCGGCGCTGATGTTCACAGGAAGCCCAGGGAATGCACGGGGCTGTCGTACGCCACTAAGAATACAGAATAAAAATTTTAAAATCTTCAGAGTAATAACTGATAGTGCAGCCTTCGCTTATGGCAGAAGGGACAGAATCTCAGTCCATCAAAGAAACAAGGTCTTTATAACCAGACCATCAGCATAATACAATTACCCTAAGAAAGAGGTCGGCTCCTGCAGTGCGTTACAGGTGAATAAGAGCCGAGGTCGACGGCATCGTGTCAAATGTAGGAGGAGTAAAGAGCCCTTGAGAGGATGGGTATTAACCATAAAACGAGGCATAAACTCGATACTGGGCAAAACCCAGCAGCTCCTACAGAATCGGAACCGGTGAGGAGGGACAGACTCACTGTGGAGTCAACCAACAGCGGGGTATGGGGGGGGGGGGGCTGAGTCAGGCTCCCCATAGTCCTTCCAGAGTGTGAAAAACATCTGGAAGCCAGGATGGACCATCGTTATCTCTACAAGCGTGTAGATATGCTCTCTAAAGCATCTTATGACCCTAAGTAATCTTTAGCTTTCTCCAACCCTTCCTGGAGGAACTGGATGTAGGTGGAGGTGGAAGGGTCTTCAAACCCCCCCGAGAAGCTGAAAGTGGTATGTTCCTCCTCCTCTGGCTTCATGGCTGTCTGATCCAGGAAGTAGTTTGCATTAATGTGGTGCACCTGTTAGGGAGAAAAATAACCATCATGTTAATCAAAAATGATGGTGTCATGGTAAGGGTGTCTGGGACTTGGAGCACTAAACACTGCCCGGCCACTCACCACAGTGCCATTGGGCAGCGCCAGGATCAGCCACTCACCACAGTGCCATTGGGCAGCACCAGGATTAGCCACTCACCACAGTGCCATTGGGCAGCACCAGGATCAGCCACTCACCACAGTGCCATTGGGCAGCGCCAGGATCATCTCCACGGGGAAGTTGTACTTCTCCAGGTGCAGAGCAGCCAGGCGGCTCAGGGCGGGATTGCGGGGGTCAGCCTGTTAGGGGGAAACGATGAAGACGTCATGTCCATATGATGAAGGCTAATGCAGAGAAGGGACTGGAAAGTCATTCACCAACGCAAGTCAGCTCTTTTAAATGAGCATGTGAACGATGAGAGCCGTGGGGGAAACACACCAGACCAAGGGTGGGCAATCCTGATCCGGAGTGCTGGTATCCAGCAGCTTTTCTATCCTTCCAGGATCAGGGCTGCCTGATCCTGAACTCGACCTTCCTGTTGGGGTCTGCATCTTCTCCATGTGGCTGTGTGCATCCCTAATGCATTCTCCTTATGAGAAGCAAAGGTTTTCTCATGTGCCGTGGCAAATAGTTTCACAGCTGCTACCACAAGGCCACGTTCGCCTTGCTGAGCAGCAGAAAGCCCACGCACCTGACCCCCCCCCCTAACCCCCCCACCCGAACCAACTAACCTGCAGGTCTTCCAGCTCCTTCACCAGGGACCAGCTGCTGATAAAGCTGTGGTTGAGCAGAGCTAGGACGGGCGAACTTTCCAGGACTGTCTCCCGGAGAGTCCGCCCCGAACCTGCAGAGGTAGAGAGAGGGAGAGAGGAGACCAAACTCAGATGCAGGCTGCAGAGTCACTGGGAGGTGCCATGCATACAGTGGGACCCCAGTATCCGTGGTTTACCGCGGTCCGAAAAACAAAAATTGGTTAATTCCAGAAAAGTCTCAAACTATACACCAAGCGAGTTCAGGCAGCAACACGATGAGTCCAACCAGCCCAGTCGCTGACAGATGTCTCCCTTTGTCTCCAAACCTGCTGTTCGCACAGAGCAAGGTACTTTATTCTTACTGTATTTAATGTTGATAACGTCTTACTGTGCGTGATTTAGCAATTAAACATTATCACATGTAAGTACCTAAAAATCACGGTATATATGGGGTCTGAGGATTGTTCCCTATTATCTGCGATTTCGGTAGGTAACTTTCGGTTTTTCGGTTTCACCTCAGCAGGACTGGTCATCCAGAGCACCCCATAGCAAGATGGAGTGCACCAGCTTCCTTTCCGCCTGGGCCCTGTCGAAGGCCTTGGGGAACGGCAGGTAGGGCACCTGTGGCAGAGAGAGCGATCAGCTCAGCTCATACAGGAGGGCCAAGAGCTGCAGGCTCCGCTGGACCCTGACTGCAGTAGACGCACCTTCTTGAAGGGGTAGAAGGTGACCTCCAGGCGCCGAGCCGCCTCCTCGCGACTGATCTCCGACTTCCATTGGATCTCCTCGAACACGAACTGGACGGGGTCCCCGTCAGCTCCGCCCACCCTGCTGTCAATCACGTTCCCATGTTCATCATGTATGAAAGTGGGGACAGAGGGTCCGGTGGCCTTCAGCTCCATCTGTGGGCGACAGATAGCGAGCGCTCAGCTCCAGACCCATACAGATCCAGTCCCTCTCAAGGTCGGCTCTGGTACCTGCCGCTCCACATTCTCACTCTGCTCATCGTCACCTGCTCAAGTGCTCAGATGAAGGACAAAGGCCCTTTCATGTGGGGAGCCTGGGCTTAAGGGACGTTAATTCCTTTTAAGATTAATGTGTACCCCTGTAATGCTGGCCAGAAAAAGCAAATGATAGAGGGTGGGAGAGAGGGAGGGATGGAGGGATGAAACTGTACTGCACTGGGCAAAGAAAAAGCCAAATGCCAGAGCCTGGGAGGAAGAGGGGAGCCGTACTTGGGGCAGGTAGCCGATATCGACCTCCATGTTGCTGCTCTCGCTGGCTCCGTACAGCCACTCCATGTCCACGTTCAGCGACCTGAGCAACAGGCAGGCAGGAAGCCGGTGGCCATTAACCCGGATGGTTCTTCTCACGTCTCATGTGGCACAAACGGCACAGCGCTGACCTCGGCGGCACCCTACCTGTCACTGGGAACGTAAAGGTGGAACTCGCGTACGTGCGAGGCGTCCCGCGAGACCACGATGCTGCCGGTGAACTGGCTTGGCGTGAACCAGAAGGGGTAGTTGGGGATGTCATTGAGCTGAAACTCAGCATGAATCCTGTGGTGGGAAGCGGGGCGTGTCAGAAACGGCCGAGCTGAGGACACCGGCTGACACACGTAAAGGGGAGTCTCTTGCCGAGTGGTGGGGCTGAGCCAACAGCGCTGCTGTGCCAATTCTGACACTCATTGCATTCACTCACAGGGACGTGAGCATCATGGCAACAAGCCAGCAGGCCAGCCTGAACCCAAAGACCCTCACCTGAAGACGATGTCGTAGTAATAATCACTGGCTGCTCGGATGCAGGCGACTGCGCCTTGAGGGCCAAAGCGGGACTTGATAAAGGGGCGGGGGTGGAACATGCTGAGCAGGGAGTGGATAATCACCTCCATGGGCTGTAGGACTCTCCGATGCCGGGACAGGAAGTGATGTTGTGGAGTACAAATGCCGAAGGTTGGAAGATGCCAGTGGTGTCCGGCGGGGAGCAGGAGTAACTGCGGGTGTGTGGTAGGGGAGGGGGGAAGGGGAGGAATGAGCAGCAGTGGTAATAAACTGCTTCCTTGGATGGCAGCGACACACAAAGGACACATGCTTCACTCTGATGACCTTTATTGAAAAAGTACAATGTCAGCAGGCCATACACGTCCACGTGTGAGCGAGTAACCAAGGAGTCTGTGACAAGATGAGGCCAGTGGCCAATCAGAGAAGCAGAACCGGTTTCCCGCTCTCCAGAACCCCACCATCCAATCAGAGGAGCTGAACCGGTCTCCCTCTCCCCATCACCCCATCAACCAATCAGAGGAGCCAAACTGGCCTCTCATTCTCTGGCATGCCATATCAGAGTGTAAAAAAGCATTTATTCTTTCAGAGATAATAATGTGTTATTTTCACTTAATATAAGTTACAGAAGTTTTTAAAGGCAGAACCCTGACAAACAAACAATAGGGTTAGTATGTTAGTCTGTAGCTGATTTCATTTCATTCATTGCTGATGGAGACATGGAGTTAAGTGGACAGAGCACCCTAAGAAACGCACATGAAGGGGAAAAAATGATCGAAGATAGAGGGATGGGGCCTGTATAGAAATGGCTGAGGATGTGAATAACGGGCGGCTATGAAGACCCGAAGGCCCAGGCCTTTTTAGTATGATTAAGAGGGCAGAAGGAGAGAGAGAGAGAGAGAGAGAGAGAGAGAGTGCTCTCGGAGAGCGTGTCTGTGAATTACGACCATAGGGGCAGTGCTGAAGCCTCTCCTGAAGATGAACTGTGTAAGATGCCAAATGTGAGGTTTTATGTGATTCTATTCCTGTGTAGGACTTTAAAAAAATAAAAAAAGAAAAAAACCTAGAAATTAACTTTCTGGAAGGCAAAATGAAATACCTCCTCGCCTTGGCAGCCGAGCTCGGAAAGCCGGCGCGTGCCGGCTACATCATTTCAAAGGCCCCGAATGATGGCGCCCCCTTTCAATGCGTTGCTATGTTACAGGGACCGCGGCGCTAAATCGCCCTGCGCTGGCGCTCCATCAGAACCGACGGCAAATGAGCTCCTGGCACCAATGAGCTCCTCTAGAGTGCCCCCCTCCCCCCATAAAAGCTGCACGGTGTATCCTGGTGGCAGAATGGAAAGGAGGTATACTGCACAGGACAGGGAATATGTGACGGCCAGCGAGCGTCTTTATTTTTAGAGCAGGTGTTCAGATTCCCCCGGCCACCGGGACCCAGTTGGCTGCCAGGTACACATCTGTCACCTCTGGCATATGCGGTCATGATCCAGTTACTCGTGGATTTGTGGGAAGGTGCCGGAAAAAGGGGGCGGGGAAGTGGATTTCAGCTGGCCCTTTCTCGCAGAGTTCTCAGTGGGGCAGGGATGGTATGGCGAAATCAGTGCTGGCGAGGTAGAACGGGAAGTTACCCCGCGAGACCTCGAGAATTCTCCTGTCCAGACGTATCTCTCTCCCGCTCGCTCCAGGCAGGATGCCATGGTCCAACTTGTTAATCTCAGAGAGGAACCCACCCACAGACACCAGAGCCTCCTTATTCTCCAATGGGACATCTGACTCTTGACATTTGAATTGCTCGCCCTAAATAATTGAACCTATAGAGGTCTGGCGGGCGTTTATAAATATTCAGGAGAGCTGAGAGCGATACTTCTGAGCATAATTGCAGCCGATGTGTGAGGAATGGTGTGTACAAAACACACAACATCGAGTTACAGCAGAAACGTTTAGGGTAGCCGACTACATTCTGCCCCGGGACTGGAGTAGTTGGCATAATTCTGTCAATTAAATCTTTTCTAAGCATTGTGTGTTTTTTTTTGTTTTTTACCAAAAACGTTCAACTTCGGTGCATCTTTTTCTTCTTTGAGGGAGAATAGGGATCTCTAATCCGCTAATTTCACAGCAAACAGTACAAAGGGGGGAATATTCTGTACACCGTTTTTTCGGAACGCCAGACATCTGTGTTAGTGGCAGAAGACCACAGTATTACCCCAGACAGTGCAAACATTAAATTAATATACATCACCCCAGAGAGCACCCCCTTACATGTCACAGTAACCGGTTACAGCACTTTGCATGATCCAGGGTCTGTCAGGATGTCTTATAACCCAGATGGGCTGAATCACTTTACATTCATTCCTACAACACTGCGTGCATTCCTACAAACCCATGAGAGGGTTTTCACAGGCACCGAAAGCCCCCCCCCCACCTTGCTGTTCACAGAATGAAGGACAGATGTCAGGAGCCCTGGTCCCCAAGTCTGGACAGCCAGCAGCTCCTGAGACCATATACATAGGGCTGTGAGGTGGTATCCATGGAGACGTGGCTCAGAACATCAGATCTTTGCCTCAGGACCACCATACCTCCCGAACACAGCTAATTTCCTCTTCCCATCATCGCTTGGTATTTATATCTGCAGTTCCAGAACAGATTAACACTTTGTACATGTCATTAGCACTCACAGCACTGACCCGCATGCCAATGTCCCAATGGAAGCACTGATGGAGAAGGAGAGGCTATGTAGGATTTTCCGGATCAAAGGCTCAGACCCTGTAAGGCCGAGACCTTTGGGACTCAACCAGAAACTGAGGTTTGCAAAACTCAGAATGAATCTATGTACAGAATCAGTCAAAACTCAGGGCCTACAGGTGGGGGAGGGGGTCGAGTAGGTGAGGCGCTTGCACGATGTGCAGAAGTTCTGCACTTGACTGAGTTTCATCACACCTCAAAACTTAAAGACCTAAAAATCTGCGGAACAAACAAATGAGTTTACGCTACGCAGAACTGACTCCACCACTCAGTGCTTGACCTGTCAAGGCATTATTGCTGAATAATTACATCCTGTAAGGCTTTTGGTGCTGTCTGTGGAACAAGAGTCAACCAGGAGATGTGGAGTCAACCAGCACTCCTTCTCTCCACCCTGCTGCTCACATATCACAACCCCTTTTGCTTTACAGTAGTTTTTACTCTGGTTGGTGTTATTTTTTTCTTATCCAGTTTTATCCAGACACCACAGAAAATGCAGTGTTATGCGGTGTAATGACCCTATCCCAGTTAGATGAGAAGCAGTAATGTTCTAAGTGACTATAATACATGGCTGATCTATCCTAATTGACCCAAATATGGGTCTGACATCCTCCAAGACTCAAATACCTTCAATACCGTCAATAGTCCGCTCGCTACTATGGCAGAAAACCTCAACAACGAGAGGAGTACTTCTTCACGCCCTCCACGCCTCTGAAGATTGTTTAGTGATTGGTGTGGACACGCCAGTCCACGCCCACTCCCCCTGCTCCACACTAGAACAGACCGGAGAACATCGAGGCCGACTCAGTGGCCAGTTCCATTGAGATGGTGAGACAACATGGCGTGCCCCCCCCACCTCCTGGCCTGGGAGTGTCACACGTGCAGGCCGGGCTTCTTGAGGTCCCCGTTGCCATGCACGTTGGTGCGCACGTGGCGAAAACGGTCTTCAACCTCGCGATCCAGCTTCTCACCGCGTAGCTTGCAGTAGCGCTCGTACACCACCATGAACACGCCCATGACCCAGGCCACCACCGTGCCCGTCGAGAAGATGACAAAGCCGATGGCGATGAAGAAGAGGTAGTCCCAGTAGCCGAGGGTCTGATGGCAGTCCGTCCGCAGCTGCATGCCAACATCTGAGAGGCGCTGGCCCATCATGTCCGGGGGATCCTGGCACACGATTTGCCCTTCATCTGACACACGGGGAGGGGGTGGGGAGGGGGGGAGAAGTGACGTCATGACCATGGGTGCCTTGGACAGCCAATCACATCGTAGCTTCTTAGCAGGGCACCGTCGGGCTTGCCTCGAGCAAAATTAGGACAGAATGGCATCCCCTAATGTCTGCACCTGCTTCTAAGCAGGTGATAATCGACTTGTTTATGGCCAAAATGAAGATTAATCGCGAGTGAGTCATCGTGTCGAGGGACACGCAACAGTTCACACTCACACGCACACTCACACACACTCGCACGTGGGCAGATCCATTTCCCGCTCCCTTTGATTGTGTTACCGGCCGGAATAGCGTTAAGGGTTTTCACGCCAAGAGGTCCCCATAATGTAACGTCACACCTGCCAGGGTGTCTGGCACTCATCGCGTTTCTGCCCCTGGTTTGGCCCCTCGACCCCCCCCCCCCCCCCGACTGGGTTCTCAGCCAAGTTCATTACTCAGCGCCTCTCTTGGGCTGGTGCCGTGTTTCAGGCCAGGACCCCACGGCCCGTCCCAGGTGCCATACCGAGAACACATCACCTCGCTTAGCCTCTCCAGCAGACCCCCATCCCCCCACCCCACCCCAGTGCCTTTTCTGTAATGGAGACGATAAATAACACTAACAGAGCTGCTCCTTTGTAAATTAACTGAAACGTCCAAATGAAATAGGTAAAAGTGCCCAGAAAAATCCCTGCAGGAACCTTGCGGGCTTCACCTCCGGCCTCGCAGTGGCACTGCTCATACTAATCTGCTAAGTGAGTTTGTCAAGGGCCCTTTTTAGAACCCCGGGCCTTAAATCCTTCATGCCTTTGCTTTCACGCTGGGGCCGCTGCACCCAGATCACTGCAAAGCTCGTGCAGCCCATGCAGAACTTTTCGGGATAATAATTTAATCCATAAGGGCCATGGAGGAGATGCCGCAACAGTACAATAAATGACAAATCATGATTCTGTTTTTTGTTTTCTTTTTGAAAAGATGAGGCTCACAATTGTTAATATTACGGGAGAACCCTAAAAGATCATTTAGATGTCTAGATTTAAAGAGGCATAGGTTTCTGAAAATGGCCCTTAGACTGGTGTTTACAGTTCGAGCTCCGGGTCACCTCAGATGTTTATACGTGTACAGAAATTGCCCCGGCAGCTGGCTGGCCGGCCGCGGTTTGGCGTCTCTGCCCCCACCTGGTCGCATTAACCCACGTCATGGATGCCCTGCATCAGCCCCTGTCTGCATCTGGGAACTAGTGTGGAACCAGCGTCCCTTAATGAAGCAGCTTGGGGTGTGTCAACCACGACGTTACCTTGCCCTTTTCTTCAGCTCGCTCCACAAACACAAAAGGGCCAAAAAAGTTCCGGAACACCAGGCATCTTTTTTGAGAAACCAGGATCAGATAGTCCCTGGAACAAGTGAAGGTTAGGGGACTTGCTCAAGGGCCTGACAGTGAGCTCACCCTGCTGAGCCCAGGATTTGAACTAGCAACCTTTCAATCACAGGCACAGCATTTAACTCGCTGAGCCAAAATGTACCCTGAGCTTTCTGAACGCCTGGGTGGAGAGTAAAAACAGGGGTCTCTAATGTGTCTTTTGAGTGTGTGTAGCACCCTTATCATACCTCAAAAAGGAGACCGATTGGTTTCATTTTGTTATGAGCCTGGTAGATGGATCCAGCGGTTTACAGCACAACTGATTCATTCGCCGCAGATTTAAATTTGCAGTCCTTTTAAAGTCCTTTTGCAGATCTGAAATCCATCCAAAGTAATTACATTTACTCAATCGATATTCTTTTACTTGCATTTCATAAGTCTGCCTAAGAGTCAACATGCTGGACCTCAAGTTTGATCTAGAAAAACAATAGTTCTGTGGTGCTCCTTTGCTTTCAATTAAAAATGCTAATTTATAATTGGGTTTGCACTGGACACAGAAAAAAAACGCTAATTTCAAAACTAATTTTGAGAGCGAAGTTGCCATCTATCAACCTTCTCAACCCCAACGAGTAAGATTTATATAATTAAACAGCTTGTTCCTTATACATCTCTCACCACCACTACTGAGAGTTCTTTTGTAATACAAATAGGCTATTTTTGATTTGTAAAAGACTTTGATTTAGTTCACCTTCAGCTTCACAAATGAGTCATAGTACAATGTAATATATGTATGACATAAGCAGACATATTTCCTCAGTTACTCAGATTTATGTTTGAGTGTTTTAGTACTGGTGGGGTTTTTTATGTACCCTGGTCGATTCGCCCTGATTGCACCCTGAAACGCCGACAGATCACAGGATTCCTCCTCAATATCCTCATAAAACCTTGATATGTTTCTCAGACAACTTCTCACTTTTGCTAATCAGACAGTAGAAAACAGAGCGGAGACTGGAGCATTTGTTTCCAACACGCCGTCTCCCAGGGCAAGATCAAAGCAGGTCATCTGTCCTGCTGTTGCCTTGTTTAATGCAAGATGGTTTCCACGTATTACTATGGGTACAAGGTTCCCTTCCTCTCTGTATTATATATACAGTGTGTGTGTGTGCCTGTGTGTCTCTCTGTGTTTTCCATGCAGTAAATATAGGCTATAGAACCTCCACTGCTGGCAATACCATACTGCATCATAAACATTAGCATAACCTTTCCTTAACATTCATTTCTGTGTGCTTTTTTATTTACTCAGTATGCTGCACCTGTAGTGTTGGGGATTTGAATCCTGCCTCCTCTCTTTCAGCCGGTTTCCTCCAGGTACTCCAGTCCGACGGCATGCACTTAGGCTAATTGGCATCTCTAACTCACCCCAAATTCGAGCATAAATGTGCCCTTCAGTTGAATGCCACGTACCCTTGCTTTGTGTCCCGAGCTGCCTGGGACAACCCCCTCCTGGGGAAAGCAATTGGCAGATATATTTTTTGTTTTTTCTAGAAACTACCTGAATAGTCTGTATTAAACCGCGCTACCTGAAGAATGAAAGACAGACTGATTCACAGCAACTAGTGAAGGTGGTGTACAGGCCGTATAGGTGAGCCCAAAGCTAATGCTACACGGCTAATGCTACATCGCTAATGCTACATAGCTAATGCTGCATGGCTAACGCTTTTTGTCAGCAAGGGGCTTGTGGAACCACGACACTCTGCCATGACATCTGCAGCTCCCTCAGGTCCCTTCTTCTCTGATTTGTTAAAATGTTTCAGTATGACCCATAATATTTCCCACCACAGGAACTTGTCCCAATTATACTTCCTGGGAAGGTGTTTTTTTTTAAAATCCCTATAGCACCTTCCGTTCGACCAGGAACTATTGGGGTGGGGCTTATAGCAAAAAAACTATAAGCCAAGTTGATGCCAACTTGGAAGTTATGTAGAAGTGCTGGAAAAAGAGGTAAGAAGAGTGAAGCAGAAATGGGGCAGACACAATTATTTATGTATCTCAATTACATTAAATGTAATTGAGATACAATAAAAATATTTATGTATATCAATTACATTATATGCATTAATAAATACCCTCTCTGCTTGGTTCTCCATGTTTCTGCATCAGAAAATTTGATATCCGCATAAAATTTGGCATAAAAGTGCTCTGGCTTTCCTGAAGTTTTTTTTTTTATATAGAGGTGCACCAATATGGAAATTTTGATTTTGATAACAAATATTTTCGTCTAATATTGCCAGCGGCGGTGGTGAAACCTGCTGGTTCTAATTAATGGATTAACATTACATCTTTTTTTATTCTAGAACATAAAAGATTGATCTATTTGTTAGATTTCATGAAAAATGTTTTCATGAATAAAACATAAATAAAACGCTGTGTCCCGTTTTGAACCAATACAAGATGCAATCAGTCCCATATTTTTGGACCTTGAGATGAACCCCCCACCCCCAATGACTAACAAAACAAGTGGTTCATCCTCCATTATTTTGGGGTGGCAATGTACTTTTGTCCAGTATGAAATGCCATGTTATGCATAACCTACAAACTTTTTGCATCCCCCATGCTTATATAGCATAAAGATGACAGTTCCTGTTCTGTGACGGGAAAACATCTGATGAAAGTGGCCAGGAACTCAAAACCAGGAACCCGGTTCCGGAACATTAGTGGGGAAACACCACAGCATTCTGGGGAAATCACACAACATTCTTATGATACCACTGAGGGAAAGATGTGTCTCAGAGTTAAAGCTGCCATAGCCATGAGGTCTAGTGTAAACACGTCCGGGGGCACTGTGTTTCAATCCCAGGAAGGACTGATGTCACTGCTCGGCCCTTGAGCGAGGCCCTTAACTCCAAATTGCTCCTGGAAGTGTCTGACCCTCCTTTCTCAAGAATGCACACTGCTTTGGATGAAAGCATGCAGTAATTATATTAAATGTTAATGTCTGTCCTTAAGTTTATTCTGTCATCTATTCTCTAGGACAGCCAATCATAAATGACCAAAGAGTTCACTTATATTTTCAATTTATGGGCGCCCAAAGGTGGAGGGGGTAGGAGCATGAAGCAATCTTGTGTGTCACCCTTCCATTTGCGAGTCAGCTCTCTCCCGAGGTCCCCCTGACGGAGACGCCGTGCGTCCGTGCGTTAATCACAGGCTGCGTATATGCAAAGCCGAAGAGATTCGCTTTCTGCTAAAATAGGGTTAAGAAAAACTACTTTTAATATACGGGAGACGTGTCATTGAGGAGAGGGTTCCTAATTGCGTGCGGAAACGTCGGGCACAGCTGCAAATGTCCTTGTGTTCCTCACCTAAAACCATTATAACAAGATTACTAATTTCTTAAAAAAAAATTCCCCCAATCACCTTCCTCCCATCCCGGGCGTGAAAGATGCTGAAGGTTATCGCAGAAGTAATCTGCATACTCCCGTCAGCTACAACTCATCCTCCGTGGGGAGGGGTATCTCCATCTACCATAAGTCATCTTGCATTAAGAGGTGGGTATGTCTGCTGTATCGACTTTTTACTGCCCGACGAAACACGCAACCTTATAGCTTCGTCTGAAATGAAATTCCCTGCGCTACATCCTACATCCTTGCTTTCTCTCTCTCTGCTTCTCTCTCCCTCTTTTCCACACTCTCTTCAAATGTTTACTCTTCGTCTCCTTCTACACGCTCTCCGCGGGGTGACCATCACAGCCAAAGAGTGACCCAGGAAATCGCTTCGATCTGCACGGCCCCCAAATGTCACCCTAATCTTAGAAGTCACCGATAACTTTCTAAATATAGTATATCCCATGATTAGACAGCAATTACAAACTGCAGACAAAAAAATTGTAATGGATAATTAGTATTGTGGAGCAGTTTGAAATCAAATAATGTTCCCATGATAATTTATATTTCACTCTCTAGGGAAAGTGTGTTATAACAAATTAGTGTTATAAGGGGGAGAGCTAATTGAGGAGTATGTGTTGTCCAATTTTAGTAGTGTGATTACCAGAGGGGAAAAGGAAACAAGCAGGCTTCCTTCAGATTGGCTAGCAAAATTATGCAGATTAATTTCCATCCATCCACCTTCCGGTTGCTTATCTGCAGGGTCACGGAGAGGCCGGAAGCCCCTCCCACACAGCAAAGGCATCGTCAGCATATTTTATTAATTTTGACATTTACACGCATGGTCTAAGAAGGTTTCCGGATCTTTCTCAACACCCCATTTGTCTGACTACAACAGCCCAGAGAAGGAATTCTCAGAAATGTCACAGTTCACGGCAGGATCTAATGACATAAAAGTCATTGGTGGAAAGAGGCCAGGCCTCCTATCCCCCCCCCCCCCTCCACAACCCCAGGTATCCCTATGAGCCTGTCTCACCGGGTTTGCTGACCTGGCTGTTGTAATAATACGATGCTCTCCGAGTCGCAGCGCCATGAAAGCAGGACCGAGGGGGGCAGGAACGGCCCAGCTGAGCTGTGATGCCACATACAGGATAGACCCCTCACCTTTTGGACAGTTCTTGAACAATAGTTCGAAGGACTTTTGCCCAGAATTAAGTAAGAAGCAGTTTACATATCGATGAAATATGTCTTCCATATTTGTTGGTGTGTTGGCGGCTGCCGAGGGTTGGTCCCCGCCTGCGCCCATTGTTCCCGAGTTAGGCTCCGGTCCCCCCCACAACCCAAGTTAGCATTGAGCGGTTTCGTAAAATGGATAGATGGATGGATGTTTTCCATATTTCAGGACATGGTTTGCGCTACTTTCCTAAAATATAAACCACATCCGGTTTCTCAACATATAAAATTAATCCTATATTTTGTTGCTAGTAGGCCTACTAGCTCCATTATCGTTATGTATAAAGAAATTACACTGTTCGGCTGCCCTTGAAAAGTTGAAAGGCATGGTGAATATCCCAGTCAATGAAGCAAAACTACGAGATTTTCGTGCATACGCCCAGAGACTGCACATCTATCATTATTACTTACATCGGGGCTGGAGAGGTGCACCTGAGCACGGTGGCAGTCCGGGAGCCCCCGACTGATGTATGCGTTTTACATACGGTGAAAAGTACGTGCTCAAACCTGACTTGAGCTGAGCGCGGCAGACGTACAGCGGCCGTCCACACTTCCGAAATAAAGTCAACTGAATAGAAGTATCGTACTTCCGCAGATTACTTTTGAGGTCACGTTCACCCATATACTATTTATATTAGCCGCTAAATCTCCAGGGACGCAGTGCCAAAGAGCGGCTGTCTTGCTTTTCACTTACGCGAGTGAATCTAGCGAGTCACGCCGAGCTCCAGGCAGAAGTTTAGTTACGAGCGCATTTTCAGGACAGTCGCGGTCCACGTGCGCGCCGTCAAGGTCACCGACAGAGGTGGACTTGGAAATTTCTTTAAAGGAACGTCAGATTTAGTGCTGTTTTTTTGTTTGCATCCAAATTTTGGATTTATGCATTATCTGTTTTACGTCACCTATAAACAAAGCCAAATGTCACAAAAAACATTGCATTTCTTTAAATATATTAATAAATGTTGCTTGGGAGTCTTTTTACACTTCATCTTAGCGAATCTTCATCTGTACTGAGACTATACTTTTGTTTCCTTTAAATCTGAACTTAAAAAGTTAATTTACAGGGAAGTAATATTTGACCAATACAAAAGAAAGGGAATGTCGGAGAATACGCGGCCAGGCTCACCTTGAAACTTGAATCCCTCGATCTGCACCCAGAGACACAGGTCCTCGGTGTCGCAGTCGCATCGCCAAGGGTTCCCGCTGATGCCCAGCGATCGCAGCGCCGGCAAGGCTATGAGGGTGGTGATATTAAGCGCTGTCAGGTTGTTCCTGCTGATGTCCAGCACTTGCAGAGCCAAGTTCTCGGCGAAGGCGTCCGGGTGGATCTCAGACAGAGTAGGGTTGTCCGTCATCCTCAGCATCACCAGGCTGGCCAAGGGTCCGAACGTCCGGTCGTCTATGTTAATTAAGATGTTGAAGGACAGGTCCAGATAAGCGAGCTTCCGCAAGTTCCCGAAGGTGGACTCCGTGATATCTGTGAGTGAGTTGTTGCTGCAGTCCAGGTACACTAGGTCGGACAGGTAGTTGAGCTGTAGCGCCGGCAGTTCCCCTATGCGGTTGTTGGAGATAATAAGCTGCCGGGTGGCCAGCGGAAGATCGGTAGGAAAGTCGGTCAGCTGCTGCCCGACGCACTGGACCACCAGCTGGTCGTCGCACATGCAGCGGCCGGGACAGCCGGCCGTGAGGGCGGGCGATGGTGCCACCCCCATTACAAATATCAGTAAAAAGATGAGCCGTAAAGACTGCGCGCTGGGCTCGGGGAGAAGACGCATGATACCACCGAGGGCTTCATGAACTCTTTCTGGATCGTACCCCCAAGCACCTCCACATTCTTCATTGATCTGTATTGCTGAGATCCACTCTGTGATTTTTGTTCACTGATGCCGACGTCAACACCTCATCCCTTTCGCACGCGCAGGGTGCCAGGACACTAAAAGACAAACGTGTTTCTGTTATTGCAAATCCCACTTAATAAAAGCTTTTAATTGCAATGGATTTTTGCTTCGCATCATCCAGGTATTCGGTTTGCTTCGGTTAGTTTTGGTGGTAAGACTTGTGAAAGACTTGTTTATTTTGTTCCGAACAATTCAGAGTAGGATCCATTGGTGCGGTTCTCTTGGTTCTGGCAGCACGCAGAATAAAGCTGTGTCCTGTATGAGCTGCGAATTCCCTTTTGGTCAAAGCGAGTGTTAAGCAGTTGGTTTTATTATGGTCTGTCTGATGCTCGCCGCTCCGCTTACTCTCCCTGTACCGCTATGTGCTCGCCGGCAAAAACGAAAGGAGACTTTACCCTCTCCCTCTCTCTCTCACCCTCCCTCTCTGTCTCGCTCTCTCTCTCTTGCTCTTTGTGTATGACCGTTACTTGAATGAGGGACAGCAAGAGGACAGCAGACGACCAGCACGGTGAGCCGTGTGACCTCCCTGGCACCCGAGTCCACCGCCCTGTGTCGTATCGTGACGTCACCAACACCAAAATGTGAAAACCCTTTTGAAAACGCAAAAACCTTTTAGGAACAAAAAAAAAAAACATTAAGAAATGCAAAGACCCTTAGAAAATGCAAACACCGTAGATGTAAAGGAAATGCACTTTTCTTTAGGAAACGGAGAAACCATTAAGAAACGTCAGTGAAGTCTACAAAGAACGACTGATTATTCCAGACACATGTCAGGGGAATTTCTCCAGACGTTCGTGGGCGTCGCAAAAAGGAAGTGCCTGTCTGTTCTAAGGTAGGACGGTGGTGCTTCTTGCCCTCTGCCAGCGCCTGTGGTCGTTGGTTTACTGCATGAGGCTTACCGACGGTCTCGGTCATTCAATTACCATATACAAGGAGATGGGCTCATTTGGGTCATATAAATGATTTAATGTCAAAATGTAATGGCTATTTGTCATGCCGTGATTCCCCCGCTGACTCGAAATAACACATGATGGCTACTATAAGGGCGCACGGAGAAACTTATTTTCAGTATACTGAACGGCCAGTTAAAATAACATGAATTCATCTTAAAGCTATTAAATATTAAGTGTTTCTGTGTAATCGCTGCACGTTACTCTTCAGATTCTCCACTGAACAAAATGTTATGTTTTTTTAATAGTTACACCTACAGCGCACATTAATGAAATTAACTCCTTCCCATCCACGATATATGCTTTCCAGGTTTGCAATGATTCAGCCACAGTCAAGTAGCAAAACTGTCGCGCTTACTAATCATGCCTTTAACGGGGTATTTTACAGATGCGGGTCGGACTGAGCTATTGAATTTTTTTTTATTATGTAAAGTCTTATTTATGTAAAATTGACTTCGTTGCGATATTTGTTTTATAAGATCCATTTTCGGTTGCTTATCCCGGCAGGGAAGGTGATATCCCGAGCAGCGTGGGGGACACCGTGGGGCTGCACCCTGGACGGGATGCCAGTCCATCGCGAGGCACAGATACTCACACACTCATACATTCTGGGCAATTTGGAGACCAAAAACATCCGAAAAGGGGAGACAAATTATGACGCGAGACTCGAACCCCAATCCTGGGCTTGTTAGTGTTTAGACATTAGCAATTTGAATATGGCAATGAGGAAAAGGTTAAAGACAATACCCAAATGAACGTTTGTTACCAAAACGCCATTTCAGAATATTAAAAATAAAAAAGCAGGGGTTCGAAAGTTTTTTAAGAACGGCGTCATTATATATTAAGAATTTCTATTTATGTGTAATTAATTCTGTTTTATTTATGAGAAAGTCGTACCTCTAAAATATGCTGGCAACCTATTAAGGCCTAAACTCTAGACAAAGTAGGGCATCGAGTAAGCCCTGGCCGTTTTAATACAAGCTGGTCCGGATCTCACCTTCCATTATTCGGACAGTCGGTGAGGTTTAATAATATGAATGTGTGATATATACCATCCCGTTATTATTGTATCGAAAACAATTATCCGCTGTTTATTTGTTATGGTGTAAAAAGAAAAGTGTTTATATGCAAATTTCCTTGTAAAACGTAGATATATTTCTGCAAACACACGGATGTTGCAGATTGAGATAATTAGTGTAACTTTCCTCCCTGGACGTTCCCCGACGTCTCTCCTTTCAGGCTGGCATGTATCTACTTTGGTTCTTTACTATTTAATGCCCGTATCGCCTGCCTGGAAGGTGGAGTCCAGGGCTGGCACGAAGCCTCAGGCAACTCGGCTGTCTGCAGTTCACTCGGTTATAACCGATCTCCCGCGACGGCTGGGTTCTTGAAGTGAAATATGTATGATATTGTAAGTCCTTACAGTACGCCTGTTGGTAAACAAAAGTACTGCCACTATTAAAGCCCCCCCCCCTTGCTTCAGAATTTCGTTTCATGCAAAACAGAAATATTGTAGGCCTAATGCAGTTTCTCACCTTGATGTGTGTCATTTTCATACCGTTAATTATCAAGCACCCTAAATTTGGCATCTGGAGGCTGAAGAGATATATAAGATCTCTTCCCCTCATAAAACACAAAGCTCAGAATAGAAGCCACTTAAGCAAACTGTGAATCGGTCTGTAGGGGTTCATGGCCTACGTAAACACATCTAAATTTCTTCCAGAGTTTACGAAGTACATGTCCCGTTAGTGAACTTCTTGGTTATGTTACTGAACTCAGACTGCTAGCCTATTTTATGGTTTCACAAGAAAGATAAAAATAAATTAACTTTATTACTTTGATCTGCATTATTTTAATTTAGAAATGTATTTTTAATGTTTTTTCCACTTTGACCTATTTATCAAAGCAGATACACTGAGGTAATTTAGGTTAAGCACCTTGCTAGCTAGATATAACGGAAAGTTCTGCAATTCTCTGGGGATCTGAACCTTGAGCAATGGCTTGCACCAAATTACTTATGAACTGTATTTTGTATGCTCTTGTTGCAAATAAAATTCTTAATAGCTCACTGTGATTTACTGCCACTGTTTTAATGCACCTGATGTGTTGAAGTGTAACTATTTAACACTGATTTCATCTTCAGCACTTTCACAGATGTAGAAGGTTGGATTTTTCTTCCTTGATAAATTCAGGCCATGTATGATTTTTCAGTGGCACAAAAGCAGAACAGTCCTGTGACCAGTGCAGGTCGATGCCCATGTGCCTCCTGGACGAGCTCCACAGCTGGGCGCCACCTGTCTGACAACTGACAAACTGACTCATTACACCAGCACCCCATCTTGGGTGTTTAATGGATTGACTGGTACTGATTCTGAAAAGTACCATAAAACCAGCTTGTTCATAGGTTTTTTATACATCCCATAATGCTTGATGCCTGTTTCTCTCATGATGCCTGAGGACGTGGATGAGTGGGAATAGAGTGCAGGTGGGTCAGAAAGAGGCTTGCGAAGAGGTCATGCAGGCCACCTTCTGGTGCTGGGATCCATTTGGACATGTTCACTACTTTCCAGACAGCTTGGAATCTCAGGACATAACCATAGGAATACAGACAGGAATGCAATCTTCTCACTAACGCATGATGGTGCATCTGGATCTTCTGCACAGACCCAAGAGGACTGCAGCAGATGCACCACACACATGGGGTAGGGCGCGGAGGAACACCAGCCCTAGAGCCATGGAAATGTACCGGTTCTCCTCATTTCTTATAGGACAGGGTTTCCCAATCCAGTCCTCCGTGCTCCATCCAAGCTGTCTCTCAGACAGTCCACATTTTTGCTCTCTTTTGGCAGCTGGGAGGGAGCAAAAACATGGACCGTCTGTAGGTCCCTGAGTACTGGATTAGGAAACACTGTTATAGGACAATAAAAGCATTACTGGTCAAAGCCCATGTCGCTTCCTAAGCAAGCATCACCGGCAGCAAACCCCACCTGAGACTAATCAAAACCGTCTTGCTAAATCAGCAGCTCCACAGCAGATACGTCACCTGATGGGCAGACCGGCACTGACTGACAGTATGTACCTAATGAGGTTTTAGGAGCAGGAAGTGTCCTGGTGTTGGTACTGAATCAGAGGTGTCCAGCAGGGGGAGTGACTGAGTCTCAGGTTACAGGATCCTCGTCCTACTCAGTGTGTCTGCATCCCCAGCCCCACAGATGAGCTTGGCCCAAAAAAGGAGTGTTTGTCAGGTCTGCTCTGCTTCTGGGCTGGTAGGGGAGCTCCCTGGGGTGTCCTCGCTCTCAGTCACCTACACCCTTCTCTGTGTGGGCACCTCTGGCTGGGGCCTTCTCGTTATGCTCTGTGGCAATTGGGGGGGGGGGGTGCCCTGGAAGGTGGCCATCTCACTGCAACACCAGGGGCAGTACCAGGATATGATCCAGCAAGATGAGGCCAGAGAGAGGCAGTGCTCAAGGCAGGTCAGGCAGAGGAGGCGGTCACTAGCCATATCTCATCCTCATACAGGGGCCGTACGGGGGAGAGGGCACCCATCCTGTCCAACCTGAACTGAGCTCAGCTTCGCCCCCTGGTGACTCCATGTGTTGTTGCACACCGTGTCAAGACCACAGGTCAGGCGGCGACACATGGGCCATCGGAGCCGACCTCCCAGTGCCAGGCTGGGATGGTGTAGACAGGACCAGCAGGAGGCATGCCCACATGGCAGACCGTGACACTGTCTGCAGAAATACAGGGAGCCTCCGAAGGGTGACAGGTCTGTGAACTGAAGCACACAAGACAGGCTGGGGAGTGTTCAGTCCTCTCCATGATGTGTGTGATGTAACCATCATGCCATATTAACCTTCCACAGGATTATGGACCTATGAGGCCAGGGACAGGATTTTAGTTTTCCCAGATTCAACGCTTCTCTAAAAAAACTGACTCCGCATCGAGCGGCATTCCGGGCTCCGAACCCTCTCCGGGGCACCAGAATGACTCAGAAGACGAGATTCCTCAGCCCGGCTCCAGCTCCCGAAGTCGGCCCTCGGTACTGGGAAAGACTGTCCGTATGACAGTGACACAACCTCATAGCTCCTGGCCGGTACCCAAGGACCCGTTAACGGCAACAAGCGCCACACCAGGTAACTGCCAGCACCTCAGTGAGACGATTCATTTGTATTTATTAAAAAGGAAAGGTGAGAGAGACAGAGGTGTGTGCGGACAGGCTGCGTGCAGGGGAGACGTGTGTGTGTGAGGGGGTTATCACTGTAGTTCTGTTGGACCAATGCCAAGTCAGCTGGGTCAGACCAGGAGCATAGGATGTTCCATTTGATTCCAATTACATGATAGGGCTATTAAAAAAAAAGAATTAAATAATCTACGCAAGTTATTGCCAGAATAATCTTAATTAGGAGAAGGTTGGGGGGTCTGTGAGTATAATTAAACCATACATTCTGTCCCATGAGGCACACTGCTAAACTTCTCTAATCTCTTCAAAACAGAAAATAAAATATCAGCAATTACACTAATTTATAGCAAGACAACATTCATTTTCATCAGTGTCTGTACTGAAAAATAAACCCAGACTATACCGGTCATAAAAAAAAGAGGCAAATAACTGAAAACAGCCTGCCATGCTTAGATGCTACTTTACAGGAGTAGTAATCGAGGTGTTGACGGGCTGTATTTTAGCTCAAACTTATAGCTTGAGATGTAGTGCCATCTACTGGACAAAAGTAAAACATTAAAGTCATTTCTCCTTTTTCTATCCCCCAGTTAAAAGTATAGTTTTAATTGCTTCACAGAACGCCTAAAAACCGCTGCCACCCGTAAAATGTTATGTTTGATCAACGCACACTAAATCACACACCTGTTTTTTTTATTTAAAAAAATAAATAAATAAATAATGATCAGATTTTAAAACTATTCCCACAGCACGGAAGTTGGATTATTTGCTCTAGGTGGCTTGTTTTTATGCAAGTTCTCTCTCCATCACATGGGCTATATCACGAGCTGAGCCACGCGACCGCTGCAGGTAGGACACTAACCTTAAAATGCTAAAGATGATGACCTGGCTCGATACTTCTAATTAAAAATTACAGCTCATGGCATTTTGATGCAGCTCTTGCTCACGTAAGCCACACGAAGAATAGTAATTTTAGAATTCCCTATTTTCCAAGGTCGGTTTATTTGTTTATTCCCCTTTTGGACAGAAGCCCTTGGCGGCACAGAAAGGAGGCCAAAAGCGAATGGCAAAGCGTGACAGATAATTAAGCAAATAAGTAGAAAGCACATATGATCCAGCAATAACATTCTTTTGAACACGCGTCATATTAATTATTCCAGGATAAACACCCAGCTTAAATATTACATCGAGCCACAATGCAGCAGACACACTGATCACAGCACAGAAAAGATCTTCACCAACCTGCAGGATCCACCCTCCTGGCCTCCAGTAAGTTTCCATGACAAAATGAAGTGTTCGTCTATCCGTCACACCGCAGTGGGCACAGCCACCCTCCCGCTTGCTGACACCGTGTTCCTCGACAGTTAAAGTGACAGCTTATTAGAGAAATGGATCTCCATTGCCTGCCCACCCGACCGCCAGCCAGGTCCATCCCACTTGCATCCATCTCGCTTCCTGTATTCACACTGCGGCCAGAACGATATCACCCATTTTAAGGGCCACAGAAACGGGGCAGGCACCTTTTACTCTTTGTTAGCTTAAAGGCTTGTCAGACGGTGTTCATTCGAGAAAAGTCGTCAGAATTTCGCCAGTAACGTGCTCCGTCCTCGTTTAAAGTTTTTACACAAAGAGAGAACTTTAGTTTTACACTTTTATGTCAATCACACAAATGGCGGTGTCCACCTGAACGGATTCCTATCTATGCGATGTACGGCTTTCAAAGTTTGCAAAAACAAACAGCAGAAACAGGACAGATCCCATGTAAAAATGGAGAAGCTAATGATAGCACTGATGGAGATGAGGTCTATGCTACTAGCAAGGGGAATGTAAATGTACAAGATAGATTAAAGTAAACATTAACCCTGACAGTCTTCTCAAGTCCCATTTTAAAAGTGTCCACCCCCCACACGCCTCGCCAGAAACGTCCACTTTCACACTACAGCAATGAGAGTGATCATATTGCAAAAAAATCAAATCAGCACTTTGGGTAAGTGCTTTACGCTCTGCTCATAGGGAAATGCACTTTAAAAGTCAAAGGCATTTTTGTATAATATCCATTTACATATCTCGACTATGCATATTATATAAATGGTTACACAAAGGGCTGCCCTCTCTGTTCTCTTTCAATGCACTCAAATCTCTTCATATGCCTTACTTAATCATCCTACTTAACGAGAAGCAGTACCTTGCTGTATGGAAGTTCATTTTAAAAGTTTCATTTTCAAAAATGACTCAAATAAATCAATATATCCACAAAAAAAAAACTTGTCAATTAGTGTTGAACGGATTCCGTGTAAAAGGAAAGCGGCAATGAATCAGCCAGTGCCATCTCCTTCTAGGCTGTGATCAAGAGCCTGGAGTCCAGCATCCTGGCTCCCCAGAAATCCCCACTCTCTGAGCAGCGCCTCACGCTGGCCTGGAGGGGTAGAAAAGTACATCTGCTGCTCCTCCGAGTAGCACTGGTCTGCCGGGATGATGTCCCGGTATCTCCAGTCTCGCCAGTGGAAGTTGAATCTCTCCAGCAGTTCCACTCTGGCCTCCTGGGAGGGAACACAGTCTGGGGGGGGTCTTTGCTGTAGCTCCACTCCAACCTCCAAGCCCGGGAACACAAGCAAAGCTCTGATGGCGAACCAGCCGCCTAGTCTGGGGTGAATACAGACCCCAAACATCTTCTGTGAGGAATACATGAAAACAGTAAATCATCAAGTTATCCCAGGCAATGAAGGTCAAACGGTAAGAGTACGCCCTAGATGGGGTGCTAGTCCATCAGAGGGTACACACATACAGTCACATATAATAGATAATTCAGAGATGACAATTCATCCAACTGCATGACTTTTGTAGGAAGGAACCTAGACAACTCAGGAAGAACATGCAGATTCCACACACACACATACACACAGTTAGAGCAGGTTTAGAACTTGCAACCCTGAAAGTACAAGTCTTCTAGAACTTCTATAACCTCCGATAATGTCAGTAGCCCATCTGTGAAGAGACAGGGCTGTACAGCCTTCCATCTCCAAAGTTCTTGGAGAAGACAGATACGTGTTTTTATTTAACACCGCATGGTGTCTATATTACTCCAGCCACATGTAAACCTCCAGTAGCTGGCCTTGACCTCATGAGACATTCACACTTATAGTGCTCATGGGAAGGTTAACAGCAAAGGAAGAGACCATGTCCCGCACCCTGTCCCCCCATGGTTCGGCGATGACATCACTCCGCTGGTAGTAGTAAGCTGCCCCGGCCACGTGCGCAGCGGTCTGTGCCAGGAATCGAGGCTTCCGGCTTGGGAGCATCTCATAGTCGTAACGGATGTCTACAGGGAGGTCTACAAAACACTGAGAATGTATAAAATGTATAAAATGTGGTTACCATGGACACCTCAGCTAGCTTTGCTCACATAAGAATCATCACATGTAATTATGACTTCATCGTTATAAATGTAACATTCATAGGGTAACATCTAAAAGATGAAGAAAAATTCCATAGGTCAGGGCTATTCATATCACAGTTTTCAAGGTGCTGGCGCTGCCAATTTTCCAGCCTTCCTTCACCTGTGAGCTGGGTGTGAAGCCTTTAGGCATTCCGAATCGGTAATTATTAAACTAACTACCTGGGAGAACTGCAAACAAGGCCTGGACTTGGAATCGAGAGCCAGATTTGAAGAGGTCTACTATAGGTTTACAATTTCTCCCACAGATTATTAGACCTGTGTAGAAACATGTACACTGTAAATAAGATATAAACAACTTCTGACCTGTGTGTCTGGCATTACCTGTGACACGCAGCTTGAGATGCAGTGAGCTACACACTGGTCGATGGGGTCACGCACGCCCTTGTAGGCGCCATTCTTAAGGAACGGTTTGAAGGCTTGGTCAAACATGTCCGGGGTGCTCAACACCACCACCGCAAGTGTATCGTCAGGGTAGGGAAGGTGCAGGGATGCTGAGAGCAGCGCATTGTACCAGCCTATCTATCAACAAACCGAACAAAATATGTTAAGTTTACTTAATTCATGATTTCCATCTATGCATCTGTCTTCTAGCTTGTCCTGGTCAGGGCTGCGGGATTTAGGTTCTTTAAACCTTATTTCTGGAACGTTTTTCTCATAAAAATAGGGGGCGTAATAACTTGAGAAGCCGAACATGTTCAGTTCGTTAATAGCACCGATAACTAGGATATCTATGTAAATGTTAAACACCCATTTAAAACTGTATAAAGCACACTAAACCACAATAATAGATACAACATTTTGTCGCTAAACACTCAATCACATTATAAGTTACTAAAATAGCTATAGAAAAGACTTGAAAAAAG
The DNA here is from genome assembly GCA_026779605.1 of Mormyrus hasselquistii. Lineage (NCBI taxonomy): Eukaryota > Metazoa > Chordata > Actinopteri > Osteoglossiformes > Mormyridae > Mormyrus > Mormyrus hasselquistii. Next base: position 18,801,252 of record JAODKE010000035.1, on the reverse strand, counting down.
GCGTTTAAACAACATTTTTGTAGAAACAAGCACCGCCGTGTCGTAAGGTCCACTACCTTAAAAGGGTAAACCTCAAAACCCAGGGCTGTAAGGGAGTCATGCAGTTTCTTCTGCACCTCGTCGACAGTAACCTGGGACATCGCCATTGAGTGCGGTACATGCCGGCTGACGCAACGCGCGCACTTCAACTCCCAGCACTCCCTGCGCGCCATGCGTCTTACGCACTGGCGTTAGAACGTCCGTTTGTCGGCTCCAGGATTTAAAAGTGATGCGGGATAGCGTAAGTAGCTTCATTAGACAATTCTCGTTATTATTACAAATGGATAAGTGGTTTCCCCCACTTAACAGTATGTTAGTGTTTTTGCCCTTTTCTGGCATTTTTCGTGCGGAGAGGAACAATGTGGTGCCTGGTTCTGATATACTGGTCTATCTCTATCTGGATCCCATCGCCAAGACCATGTTGTTCAAGCTGGTCATTTTTTAACAATTCCAGTTATTTATGACCCAGTCGTGGGAGCGACCTGCTTCGGTGGTTGAGCTGTCTGTGTGGTATGGCTGCTAGATTATAGCAAAAATCATAATCACGATTATTTTGGTCAGATTTTCGATTACGGTCATTTAACACGACTACTCATTGAGTTTGGAAATGAGTAGTTTTGAACTTCAAAAACGTGTCTTTTTAACAGTAGATATTTTTTTTAACTATAAATGTAATTCAATAGAGAAACAAATAAAAGGGGTGTGCTGGATTTATAACACAAGACAAAATGGGGGAATCATAGCGAAACAAAATGTGGGAAAATAATTGTTTTTATCCCAAACGATAATCGTAATTGCAAATAAAATTCGATTGCCCAGCTCAACAGTGTGGTGGTACCATGCATGTTTAATGCTGCGCTGCTTACCTTGTCCCTGTCGGTCCCATAATATTGCATTTCAGCTTAAGCCAATTTATATAGGTAAGGGGAAGTTTGGCTTTGCCTGAACTACAGATAACCAGCAAGGTTTCTGGGGAGTCCTGAGGGGGATAACCGAAATAAAGACGTTTACTTAAAAAACTGACGAATCAGACTATGTAATCTTTGGTCGGCTCATACTGGCAAGATGCTAAATATCGTCAAAGGCATTCACCTAAGGTTTTGGATTATTTGCTTCATAGCAAGGACGCAAGATATTATTCAAAAATTGTAGCAGACAAAATGCTTAATTGCACTTCGAATATACAGTTTAAGGGATGGCCACTGTGCACATATTTACAAGCAATAAGCTGGTAGCAGAACGATAGGGGTAAGTAAACTAGGGTAGGAAACTGTTCTAATGAATATCAGCTGAGCTCTGGCGGTGAAGGGTTGGAGTTTGGGGATAAGTCTGACTATATATGCAGATACACAGAGGTTACTGTGGACATTTCCTCTCTCCCATTGCTTAAATAAATATATTGTTTATATAGGAAATAACATCACCGGACATTTTCCAGTTTGCATATAAGCCCATAACTACTGAGTGTGCAGTTTATTATGTCAGATAGTACAGCATTATATTACAGGTGCAACGTCCTGTTATCTGTTCACGGTGTCTAGCATACTGGCCATAGTGTGAATTATGGTACTGTGTTAAAAAAAGTCAGTAGGCAGGATATTGATTATTTTTGAACTGGACTGAAGTTACCTCTCGGTCATGACTGATCTGACTTAGCTGTGTCTTTCATAGTTGTATGTATATATCATATTTTGTTATCATTTACAGCCTGACTCTGTGTTGCAGGTTGACCCCTAAATGAACTGGGACACTCATTTCAGTTCCATTCTGTCAGCAGCAGATGGCAGTGTGGCCAAGATGCGGGTGAGAATTGGGTTTAACATGTTATATATATATTGAACATAAAAAAGCCTGTAATCTAGTTACTACATTACAGAAGGGTCTCCAGCCCCAGTCCTCAGGTGTTTTGTAACTCTGGGCCTCGCGGGATCATGTGCTTCCCTGGTCTAGATTTGTAAACAAGCCGCGGAGGCCGAATGGAGCGTATGGAGAATGTCAACGAAGCGTGGAACCGGTCTAGTGGTTAAATACAATGGCAGAGACAAGGGTTATGGAAAATCCCCGCATCTTACCACGCTCTCCGCCAAGGCTGGAGGTGCCATCCGTATCTTCTGAGCGTGTCGTATTTCCTACCCATCGGTGCTCTTTTGTCTCTGCAGGAGCGCCTGACCGCATCGGCAAAGGCTGCAGAAGGTGTGTGGGATTCTTGTGGGTAACAACTTTTCTTTAACAAATGAGCGACGTTTCAAGGTTTCAATGGACCAGCTGGACCTTGAAATGAGCCTAAGGGTGTAGATAACAGTCTGCTTTTGTTATGGCCCTCAGCTCTTGGACTGGTGTGTAACTATAGCGACAGGGGAGCTCCTTGACAGGGAAGGGGGTGACCAGGTGCTCTGTCGACTTCAACATGACGCTCTCTCTTCTCATCCACTTCCTGTTTCACCACAGTTGTGTCCCCACCAAGTGATGCGTCCCGGGGTGTCAATTTGGGGGCCCCGTATCTGTCACAAGCCCCTCTTGCTCCCGGTCCAGCGGTACCGTGGGGTGACATTGCTGCTATTCATGCTCAGCTTCAGAGCCAGAGCCAGGTGAGGTCGTGTCCCTCAGACCAGATGTTGTTCCTCAAAAATTCCTTCAACCATCCATTGGGTAAATGGTATTGCCACTTCTGATCTCAGTGTTCCTACGTTATCAGGCCATCGAGTCCCTTACACAGGCCCTGCGTTCCATGGAACGGGAGCGTGACTCCCAGCAGCGCCAGCTGCAGGCTCTCCAGGGTAATGACCTTCATATTTGTACACCTGAGAAACACCATAGATACAGTGAAATGCTTCAGTAACCATTTTATGACAGGATGCTGTTTGCCGAGCTGTAAATTTCAGTTAAATAATAATACGTTCGTAAGCCTAATGCATAAGTGATGCGAGTGTGATTTCTTTATTTATAATATATGTAATGGCTGGTTTAGTGGAAGAGTCACAGCAAGGTTGTCATACTGAAAGGCTTTTGCAATAGGCACAGGAGACATGTTTTCACAGGCATTATTTATCCATTTAATTGTCTGGGCACCTGTACTGTGATCAGTGATGATAAAGTTGATTCTAATATAATGTTTATTATTTGTGATTTAAAGCGAGTTTAACAGCGTCTATACATTTCCCCTGTGTGAAGCACTGTTCCCACGACGCTCTGTTATGCGCCGACCAACGAGAAGGCCTCTTTGAAGTTCTCATTCTTGACGTGTTCCAAAGCCCACAGTCTAAGCCTTTGATCTTTTAACAGCAGTGTTCCACTCTCTTTCGCATACTGCAGCAGAGACAGTTAGATTGTGACTAATTGCGAGCGCAGATTCCCACGTGCTGCAGCCTGCCGGGCCCGACTGACAGTTTTATGGTTTTGATGCCTCTCGCCGTAAAGCCTGGGGAAGGGGGGGGGGGATTTTTTTTAGAGCAACAGGCTGTAAGGCAGACGTCACGTAGCTGATGCATAGCATTAACGACTCTTTTCAGAGGAGCTACAGAAATGGCGTGAGCGTGGGGGGGAGAGGGTTTGGCCCGGGCTGGGAGCGGAGCAGTGGAAAAGGAAGGTGGGCAGGGAGCTGAGCAGCTTGAGAGGGCAGATCGACATGGCAGCGTCACTCAGCAGCCAGGAGGAGAGGTAAGGGCATCCTGCACACTAATTCCAATGAGTTAGGATGCCGTGCCCATGATCAGAAGGTTGCCAGTTTAAATCCCGGTGACAGCAGAGTGGATGTCACCATTGGGCCTTTGTGCCAGATCCGTTGCTCCAGGGACTAGAGTCTCTGTTTTCTCAACTGTACGTTGCTTTGGATAAAAGTGTCTTGTAAATAAAGAAATATATGTATAAAGTCTTCAACACTCAAAATACCAAGTTAGATAAGTTTTATTAAGCAGTTAATAGCTGAGGTGATTCAGAAGATCTACCCATAGCAAGGTAAGCACCTTACCAGCGACATTCAGAGAAGTGGCATCTGTCGTCATGGAAATGGCTCTGAATGGCATTGCTAAGGCAATTTGTGAGCGATGGCACATCACAGGGCATCAGCCAATTAGAGGGAGGTGGGGGTTGGGGGGCAATGAGAAGACGAATGGGCTGAAATAGTATCCCTTCAGCCTCTGTCGCCTTCTGGTGTGACTGGGTTGCATTTACAGCTTCAGTTCCAGACTGCAGAGGGAGGAGATGGAACGGCTGCGGAGGGAGGTGGACCAGCTCAAACAACAGCTAAGTGAGTCTTGTTTCTCGAGGCAGAACAGGCCAAACAATATGCGGGGATGTGGAAATGATCTCGGCTTAGTAATTATTCCATTTTAAACTTATTTTTCTCTGAGTCAGAGAATGAAGTCATTTTGTTCATGACAAAAGAGTTAAAAATATGGGTAATGAAATCTGGTTCCGTCCATTCTTCCATCCATATTCTAATCATTTATTCCAGCAACGATATCAAAGTTATTCATTTTACACATCAGAAAAATGTGCAAATCTGTTGAAGCTTAACCTACAGGTAAATACAGGTAAGTTGCTAGATTCTGTAAAATTATCTTGTCACTCAGGTGTGGGATTTATAGCAAAATATGTGTCACAGAAGCAGACATGAAAGCAGTTGTAGCTACAAGCCCAAAAAATTCTCACGAGATACCCAGCCCACTCAGGGCTGTTCTTTATTCCTGAGAGGCTCCTGGCATATTTTCAGGCTTCCCAAGGTAGGATAGATTATAAAGCGCTCCTTTTCAGCTCATGGAGTTCACGTGTCATCCTGCGGGGGGTATTTTTGTCAGATTCTGAGCCCATTTCCTCGTTTCATATTTCAATTCTTCAATATCAATAGCTTAACTTCAGTGGCCAGACAGCCCTTTTGCCCTGAGACAGAGCTTTCTGCCTGTCCATCCTTTGTGCTTATATTTTTCCTCTTTTTGTTTTTTTTTTAAATCACCTTTGATCTGTCTCCTCAGGGACAAATTGTGAACTGCACCCTATTCGCTGCCTTTAAAGGTGTAGGACTGGGCAAATTAACCCCAAATGGAGTATATATACTTTTGTGTTTTTTAATGAGACTGTTCTCTCTGTCTGTGAGCCTTACAGTCTTCACATAATTCAGTCGGAGTACACAGGTGGGCTTTTATGTTCTTCTGTTTTAAAATAATCCTTTTGAAATACACCATTCTCACTGAAACTGCACACAGGGCACGGGAAAGACCTAGCACTGTTTTTCCTGCCGGCTCGCACAGGTCTTTACATGTGTAACCAAAGGGGGAGGGGGATGGACTGAGGGGTGGGGCTTGGGTAATTAAGCTCATGCTTCATGGTTAATTAGGCCTTGACTCACATCCCCGCTGAATCCCCTGGCGTAGCTGAGGCCAGACGGGGTCACTTCTCATTCACGGATGTGTGCATCTGCAGGGAGGCAGGAGCAGGATCTGTCCGAGCAGCAGGCCGAGGGCCGGGATGCGAAGAGGCGTTACGAGCGCAACTGCAAGGTGCGTGTGTCCCTCAGAAGCGCGTGGGGGACAGTGACACTGTCAGACACTTGTAGACCGTGACCATCCTCCCCGTCACATCCAGACCCTGGAGAGTCTGGCGGACAACTACAGGTCACACACCTTGGACCTCACCAGGACCGTGTCACAGTACCAGGATGTGCATCAGGATGTTCAGCAGCTCAAGTCAGTGCTCCGCCGACAGCTATGGAGGAAGATGGGTACAAGGGGCATGTTTATAAAACTAGCAGACTGCTCTTGTGCCTCTACTCAGCAGCATTTTATAATTTTATCCAATTCAGGTAGAGTCATCTAGCGACATGCACCAACCGAACTGACAAAAATCTACAGGCAGGTGGAGGGTTTTTACCCGACCACTGCCCCCTACTGACAAATTATGTAAAAGGGCTGTCATTCCCCGCAGTGGGTCAGTCACCCATGTATCCTGCAGGTCAGCTGTTTCAGAGCTGAGGGTTTGGATCTTGGAGGAAGGCCGTGACCCCCTTACGTGGTCGGCCCGCGGAGCAGGTGGGGCGTGGCTGTCCGGTCGTGGTTATGGCGTTGGTGTCTTTTTAATGTAGCCAGTGTTCAGAATGGTAACTTGCCTCATGACGTCTTTTCCAGACCAGAAATTGGCAGGAAGGTCTCCCAGCGGGCACAGGGGAAGATCGGCGTTGGATTCCGAGGAGGAGTCCAGCCCCACGCCCAGCCTGGGAGACGTGAGCTCGGATGAGCTGTCCTGGTCCGAGGACCTGGAGACAGGTGAGGCGCGATGCTCTAGGGGCATTTCTGCTGCCTCTTACCTTTTCAGCAGCTCTAGTCAAAGGTTCATTGGCCACATACCCAGACGTTCCCCCTGCTTTCCATTACTGAAACCTTGATTTCTCAATCAGGTTTTTTTCTTTGTGGTGGTTTGGAAATGTTCATGTGCCGTGTGACTAATCAGGTCAAAAGTGTCTTAAAAGCTGCCAAACCAAATGTTGTAGCAGCCATCCTTACTGTAATGTCCCACCCATATTCTCCTCCATCTGCCCTGAAACAGGGACCGTCTGTCGCGCCCACTCTATAGAACAGACCTGAACACATCTCTCAACTGTTTGGATAAACTGGCACAAAAGAGCCCCCCCCCCCACTCCACTTTGAAGTTTCTCTGAATACATGCGTGGGAGTCGTGTGCAGGTGTTAAACAGGTGGTGTGGTGTCTGTAGGCCATGGGGGACACAGGGGGTGGGGGCAGGGGGGCAGACACATCAGTGACAGAGGGCTGGATGGTTGCAGTCCGGACTGAAAAGAGACCCACAGGCAACGACGACCCGTAAAAACCCATAAACATTCAGCAGTGGAGATACACACACAGCTGGGCCAGTTGGCTGGCTGTCAACGGCTCCTTTGATCACATGACAGGCCGGCAGGACAATAAACATGACGCCCCTTGTGACGACCTCCCTAGATTCAGCTCCAAAGGGGAGCACACGAAACCCCGTCTCTATTCATTCAGCTTGTACCACTGTCCCAAGGAGGTTTATTTGTAAACAGTCGTCGCATTTCCGTCAGCGATTCAATCTGCCAGCAGCGTGCAGTAGATACCGTTACCTGCAAGGAGCACATGCTGGATATAAATCACAGCTGACCTTTCTCCTGTGTTCCAGCACCCCGCCGGAAACACCCTGGCAGTTTCCCGCTGTCGGAAAGCCAAAGCTCCGAAACAGGAAGCGGCCTAGAAGAACCGCCTGCAAGGAGCGATGAGCCGGAGGAGGAGCTGCTGTCAGAGCTCAGCGTCAGTGACCTCTGACAGGGGCCACCAGCAGGCGTTTAGAATTTCGCAGTAGTCGGAGAATTAATCCAGGATGCTTTGAGCGTCTGGGTGGTGGGAGTGCAGGTGGCAGGGTGTACGAACAATCCCAGGCTCCGTCAGTCAGATCTCTTTGCAGTTAAAGCATCCTGGAGACATGATAGAAGTTTGGATGCTGTTCCTCACCACACCTGACTCTGAGTGATCACTCACTCTCTATCTTTGTAGCTGTCAGTCATGATTAACAGCAGCACACCTCCAGGATGGAGTTATGTGTTAGTGAGAAGTGAGATGGGGCACCAATGCAGTGGGGCAATCTCTTTGTGGAGGGGACACCGCCCCCCCCCCCGGCGTTACAACCGGGTTAGTATCAAACATCCAACATGTACTGTCATTTTAAATTACCATATTCATCTTCAGCGTATTATATAAATGAATATTAGTTTCAATGACCCATTTTTTAAAAATGTTTCCGTCACATAAAGAACTCAAACTGAAAATGTTGGCTTTGAAATGTTTTATTAAAAAACAAAATACACTCAGAACGCACACAAACTTTAGGCACATTGCAGGAACCGTGACAGAACGGAACCAGTTTTGGTGCATAACATACTTACATTTTGGTTGTCCGTGATCCCTAGCTTCTATGTGTGAAATTAAAATTTATTGCTGCAAAAACACATATAGATAAAGCAGCAGGATTTCTGGAACTTCTCTCCATACCTGAACAGAGCATATGGCTTTTGTCTAGTGGCCTTTGAAGGTCTCACCACTCAATGTTGAGCAAACTGTCATTTCACTTCTTACCAAAACTGTTTTTAATTAAAGAACCACACCACACACGGTTTTGAAGGATGACCGGCTCACCATGTTCACCTGGACACTGAGAACCCGGAAGCCTTCAAGCTGTTCCCAACGCCGAGAGATGGATCACATTAGGAAACAGAGGCTTGTTATTACATTTAACTGGTAATTATGGTCCATTTCATGCATTACTCTCCACTAAACTCAGGCTTGCGTTTGGCGGGAGGAACTATAGGCAAACGAGGCATCGGGAAGATGTTGAGATTTTATGTTGGCTTCCCTCAGGGAACAGATGCTTGGTTTTTAGAGAGGTCTGGGTAGCTGCAGAAACAAATTACTTCCATAGCAAAGTGGCTGATGGGTTAAGTATCAACGAACGAGGATCTGTTTAGCGTTCCTGCCTGGGATGGGAGATGTGACGATCACATCACCATCCCATCCGGGCCTAAGGAAGTCAAGATTTGGTCAAGGAACACATTCTTAGATTGTTAAAACACTCAAGATGGAAGAGGATTCTGTAAAAATCCCTTTTTAAAAATTAAAAACGCTATAGTAACATCACATGAAAAAATGCTAAATAGAGCTGGGGAAACGTTCTCAAACAACTCATACTTTCCCCAAGGACAACATTAAGAAGTCACCAAACACCAACAGCAGAAAGCAACCGTGGCAGAAGCCATGTTCATACCAACACACAGTTTGGTTGAAGAACAATTAAAGAAACCAGTGTCTCCATCACACTTATGCAAATTAAGCATTTGACTCAAAACACAACCTCTTATCTATCCAGCAAGCCAACTGCTAAGGCACCAAAACAGTGTGACGGGACTTTCACCCATCTGCACTAACCCACGCAAACAGTCGACAGCACCAACTGAAAGTCGCAGACGCCTGAAAACATCTGAACATGTCGTGTCTGAGGTTCTCACAATCACAAACCAGCTTAGAATCAGCCCAGGGAGAGGCGAGAGTCATAACCGAAACAGCATCACCGCCGTCAAAGTGACCGGCTTGGGCAGTACGAAAGCAGCAGGAAAGCAGCAGTCCAGCACTGTGTAAGACTCAGAGGCCTACGGGAAGAGCCTGGTACCATAAGAGCATGACATCTGGTGGATATCTGATGGTGCTATCTTCCATTCATATCATGGAAGGGACCAGTAGTGCAGAATATTCTCCAGAGACAGAAAAAAAAACAACAGAACCAGCTATGATTTACCCAAAATCCTCTGTCCATGTTCATCAGTGACTTCCTGTCAACCTCATCTTAGGCAGGATGGGGGGGGGAAGCCCACAGGCCCAGCATGTAGAAATCCAAGAATTACAATCAAGCTGAAATAAACCTCTTAATTCAGAGTCTACAAACTTCCCCAGGGGGCGACGGCAGCCTCCAGTACCCTGCCGAGGTGAAGAGGTAGCGGAGATGGAGTAGCGCTTCGACAGGGAACTGGTGAGGAACACTGAGGAGGAATGGGCTTACTGAGGGGGGGGGGGGGCTGTTCTCAGTAGCTGTACATGGAGAGGGGCGCATCCTCCATCATGTCGTCCTGTGTGGGCAGATGCGTTCGTTAAGCTTGTCAAGTTCATCAGCAGGGTAAACGAGACCCCCGAGATACCTCAAGAGCTCACCATGGGCAGATCCTGCAGCCGGCGGAATTCCGGCTGGTTATTCCTCCGTCGGAATTTCAGGAACAGGAGTAGCGCGATGACGGCCGCCGTCAGGATGAACACAGACACCAGGCCGGCCAGCAGCGGGTCCAAGGGTGGCTCCGAGCCGTGCGGGTCCTCTGCAGGGGACACATCATGAGGTCAGACCCTGCCCACAACATGCTGCTAAGCTGGAAGTGTGTCCAGCCGACTAGCGGGTACGATGGGGACAGTGGCAGTGTAGCAGCGTAGCGAGCAGTTGAGACTGGAACAGCCTTGCTCTGTGTCTCCTCGGCATACAGAAGCTCCGCCCTCAAGTCCAAGGGAAACTGGCACAGACCGCCTCGCGGCTTCCGGTCGGAAATAACCGGAATCCCCCCCCCCCCCCCAATTTCCGCCAATCCAGTCCATATAGCACATATACAAACAGTGCTGTATTAATGGGGAATCATTCCAGCAGCTCATACATATTTCATACTTTGCATATGTTGCATCATTATTTTCTCATAAGCAGCATAACTGTGATTTGAATCACGCCACATCATTTAAAGGAAACATACTTGAGGATATATGATGATGTTATAACTTGCGCACTGTGAGAAGAAACCAGGTGTGCTGCGCGAGTGACATCGTCCTAAATGCTAACATGCTCCGCCCACCCTTAAAGTCCCCGGGCCCCTGGGGACCACAATGGCAGAGGCTCACCCTCGTCCTTCACGTTGAGCTGTGAGGGCCTGTCCCGGGGTAGCTGGGATTGGGTGGGGAGGCCGGGGGAGGGCTCGCTGGACCTCGGGGTGGGCTGAGGAGCCGAGGCGGGGTGGGGGCTTGTCGCGCTGGTGGGGGCAGCGCTGCTCAGGTGTGTGGAGTCAGGGAGCGTGCCTACTGTTGGGTGGACCCCCCTAGCAAGGGTGGTGCTTGTCGGTGTAGAGGAGGGGGGCACTGAGTAAGAGGGAGGTCAGCACAGTGGAAATATATAAGCATTTAAACTGTACACTACGATAAAATATAGTTATTCTTAAAGTTAATGAAATGCACTGAACATATGCCAAGTTATGCTGCAGACTATCCTTTTATCGTAGTTAAAAATGGTATGATTTTGCATCCATAGTTTCTACACAATGTATCATTCTGGCTAAAATGAAACGTTCTAGTTGTATGCAAAAGCAACATTGAAAATAAAGTACTAAGTGTAAAAAGTACAGAGATTTTAAAAACAAAAATATTTCTCATTATGTTACAGTTAAAAACACACACGCACACAAAGTATAGAATTAAAAACTCCATCCATTAAACCAGCTAAAGACATTGAGTGAAACTCACAGGACTCTGATGCAAATTATCCTGGACAGCAGAGAGCCGTATAAAAGTAGCTGCACAACCAAAATTACAATTTCTGCCAAAATCCAAAAGTCCTGCTACCTGCAGAATCCAGCTGTTAAGGGGCAAAAAACTGGACTCTCTTGTTTTTATTTGCTGCGTTTCTGTACCTGTTCCGGTCAGACCACAGGTTATACTGAATTTCTAGCCGAGGGTCACATGTGGAGCTTTGTGTATATGTGTGTGTGTGTATGTATGTGTGTGTGTGTGTGCACGCATGTGTTTTTTTTGGGGGTGAGCTAGATTTGTGAAAACAGAATCTCCGTGCCATCTCACAATGGCCCCAGTTTCATGTGTGAAAGGTACACTGTTTAACTCCATGCAAATGGCCGCAGACCAAACCCTCCCACACTGTTGCCGTCTGTGTCATGCCATCATGCCACGTGCCAATGCGACCCTCGGGCATGCCTCTAGCTGCTAGTCTCCCTCAATAACAGCACAGTGCCCTGCGTGATTCCATTGTCATGCCGCTTCATCCCCCCCTTAACTATGGCCAAGTAAAAATAGCCCAGAGTTCCCAGCTCAGCATGGCAGCGAACCCAGGGCGTAACTCTTCTGTCCCTTCCTGGAATCTCCTCCTCGGCCTTATGTGGACTGGGTGAGCCCAGTGTCAGCGTGCCGCATGCTAAGAATAGCCTTGCCTTGTTTTTTAGATAAATGACGGATTTGTTTGTGAATCCCGTGAGCAGATCTGGCTACGAAGCCCAGGCTACAAGCACCGCCTTCATCTTAAAGGCTGCTTGTGCTCTTTTATCCTCTGAAACGTGCAGATTGACTTTTTCTGGACTTTACTGTACGTTCATTTACTGTAAACCAGCTCCAGCAAAGTTTACCTAGGAAATACCATGATTTCTCTTTGCTGTGAGACAATCGTCGACATTTGGGGTCTCCGTCGTGAACCGTGAACAGTCACGCTGAACAGTGAGGTTCCAGGTAAGAAATGAAGGCAAATCATTTCACAAATACTGGGAAGAATTTACCTGAAGAGTTTGAGGCGGAGGTCGCACTGTACTGCAGGGTGCTGTTCGGGGCACTTGTAGGGGACCTACTGGTACTGCTGCTGTCGCTGTCATTCATGATGGGACCATTTGGAGCAGGGAGGCCAGCACCACTGGAGTCATTGTCATTGCTGAAAGAACCACTGGACACTGGAACCCCACCACCACTAGGGGCGCTGTTATTTCTGATGAGACAGTCAGAGGCAGCGGGGCTACCAGCACCGGGGGCGCTGTTGTTCCTGACAGCGCTGTCGGAGGGTGGGAGGTCTTCACCAGCAGCACTGCTGTTGGAAAGGCTGAGGTTCTGATTCGGCTTCATGGTGGGTTGTGGCGCTGTGGTCCCCGTCACCGAAAGGGAACTTGAAAGCAGAGGGGGTTGTGAGCCTGGGCAGGGTTGGGGGGCGGGGGGGCAAAAACACAAGCATTCATATACGAATTCGGAATCCTGCACAAAACGAATGGAAGCTGTACAGACGGATGTTCCGTGATACAAACGAGGGTGAAAAATATGGACATCATTCATGAAGGACCGTCTGAGAAGCACGATCTGCTATGGTGTCATGCGGGGGGAGAGAAAAATACCACAAACCATGAGCCTCAGTCTAGTTTCGGCCTTGGTCGCGAATAAACGGTGCAGTCGTTATTTATGGGTCCTGGCTAATGGCCCCAGTGAGCATGCAGGAGGTGTAAGGAGAGTCAAGGGTGTGTCACTGATGTAGCGCCACCCTCAGGAGAAGGCTGGCTTAATTGGGCTGATGGTGGGCAGGGTCTACATCGGCACTCTGTGCTGTTTTGTGTTGGGGGGGGGTGAATCATTCCTTGATGAACATTTTGACCTTTTCATATTAGCACTTCTGTGGTTTTCCAGGCATTGTTCACAGAATCCCCATGAACAGCCTGGGAGGAAATGGCTTCTGTCCAAAGCTGCCATTCTCTGGTACCTCGCTGAGGGCCCATTTCACCCAGCGCCTGCCCAGCCCTCCTGCCCGGGACCTCTTCATGGATAGCAGAGGAGTTTATGGGAATGGTGGCTTTGGGAATTTTGGGTCACGAAGTGGCAACTTTGATGGAAGCCAGGTCGCATGGCTAACAGCATCAGCTCTGCATTGATGACAGTGTCTGATTCATTCAGCCCTAATTGCCCAGGAACACAAGCCCAGTCACAGGGCAGTGCCACACGAGGGGGCCGGCCAGCTCCCCCACAGAGAGCACACAGTGCTATTACCGCATCCCCAGGTAGAGTGGCTCTCGAGACAGAAAGTGAACAGAACTGACATTCTCAAGCTCTGGATTTTTTCCAATGTGTGTTTTTCACAATAACAGAGCTACATTTGCTTTGAGATGTTTCTAAAATATATTATTACTATTCAAAGCTCAATCAAAACAATGGATGCATATATGATGCAGATGGGGCAGGGTGTGCAAGAAGCAGGAAATTCAGAAGGAAAAGCTGGGGGAAGATGGAAAAGGAGTGGCCTCTTTCAGGGAGAGCGGCACCGCGAGGCAGAGAAGAGGCACATGGGTGCATTAGCAGGAAAGGGCTGGCCAAGTTTCAGCCCACTCCGGCTAAGAGACCTTGCAGATTCACCTCGAGTGTCTGTGTCAGCTGATTGGACGTGGGCACAGTCTTCGACAGATGCCCAGCATCTTACGGGCCAATAATCCTGCTTATAAACACCAAACTCTCTTAATGCTTCCAATCTGACTAAATCCCAGTGATCCTGGATAATGTGGACAAACTGAAGAAGACCACAGCTGCCCTACAGGGTCACCACACGGCAGAAAATGTCTATTCACACACTAACGCCAGACAGAAATTACAAAAAAACAAGTTCTTTCCAGGAAAATATCCGTGCAGACAACCACAGCCTAACACTGACTGGAAAAGCTGGATCCTTTTAATAAAATGATGTCATCCAGGCTGTAGGACGCATGGGGGATTTCATTGGCCGCTGTCTGCATACACCAACCTAGAATGCACAGTAATTTAAAAGAAGTTGAATGACCGGAATTAATTTAGCACTGTTACAGTGATGCTTGCTGTAGAAAAAATGAAAAGACCACACTCTATTTTGAAAAATGTACATTCTTAAATCCTGGTTTAATCCTGGTTCTGCTGGCTGAAGGCTATACTGAGAGACAGACTGCTTCCAGGCTCAAAATTTCTAAGACAGAAGTGCACAGAACACAAGGTGAAGCAGGAGACGACCAAAAACCAGCCAGGAAGAGGGCAGAAGTGGCCGGCAACTTATGTGCCTCAAATCGGAGGATGCCCTCAAGTGACCTTCATAAAGAACGGGAAACATTAGGTGGTGTGACGTAGCCTGTTATGAATTGTCTTAGCAGTGCACCAGAAGATCCATAAAGCAAGGAAGAAGCCCTTCATCAATGAGAATCAGGGAAGAGCCAGGCTGAAGTTTGCAATGAAATGTATATTGTACACAGGCACATACCAATAAATTGAGAAATGTGTGAAACTGAAAATTTTGCTGTGGTCTCAATTTTTTTTTTTCCCCCCAGAGCTGTATACCAAATCACTATAAACTAGGGCGTTTATGATCCAGTATCACCAGTGGTGGCTGTATGCTGCTTTCTGGGGCAAAAATATCCCAGAACAAGGGGTGATAAATGTGGGGAGAATTCAAACTACAGTGAAAGCGCAAATCTTTGCTGGGGAAAGTACTTTTCTAGAAAGTGTGCAGATGAGTCCTGGTTTGTAAATAGGTCTATAATTATACCGTTGTCTCATTATACTGCCCTGAGAAAAATATTAGCTTGGCAGTTTTTAGAGCATGTTATATAATTAGAATTTCCTGTCTGTGGGTCTATTTTTTCTATTGACAAATAATATACTTGTTTTGGTAAAGATCTTTACGGGTCAGAATTAATCGTACGCGAAGTAATGGTCTCAGATTTAAAATCTCAGCGCCTTGTTACATAGGTTTTGAAACCCCAAAATGTAGATACATTCAACTATAAGCGACACATAACAACATAAATGCATTTGGGTGCGTAAAACAAACGGACAGCACTAATCATCCACTTCATATAAATGTAAACGAAACAAAATAAAATTAAATAAGGGTAGTCGGGGTCACCCCGATTTCGTGCCCTGAGTCGAGCAAACAGCAGGAGTAGCTATTAAGTACATCACAAAGCCCTGACATGCTAAATACAGCACAGACACAATTTCAGCAGCAATTACTAAAATTGCACAAAACAGATCTCCCCCAACACACATGCACAATATTTAATTACTTGGTGGCATGCTTTACCCCTAAAATCCCTGATTAGTGACGAGATTAGACATTACAGTTGACCTGTAACAACGCTTTGACATCAAACGATGAAACTTTAGAAACATCGACTCCAGCTGCGGTTTCAGAAAAATATACTTACAGACCTGCACTATTTACAGGGTGAAGCCGCATCGTACTTTCATAAGTTAAAAGTTAATGAATTTCATAGTTTTTTTGTGAGCTTTAACATTTCCCAAATATAAAAGTTTGCAGCGGAAAATAAACTTACCTTCAAGTTGAAACCCGCATGTCAGAAGCACCACCGTGCAAAGCACTACAATCACTTTTGTCTTCATCTTTTTTGCCTTTTAATCTAGACCGAAGCAGCAGTTGGTTCTCCTCGCCTGTCTTCCTTTGTTCAGTGCAGAAATTATATTCAGGCTCGTTGTCAGCGTCCCCCTCGGACCTTAACAGCAGCTGAAGTCGGAGATCTAAAAAAAGGTGAGGCTGATTGTCCGTCCCACAACGCAGTGGAGTAGCGCAGGGTGCGGGTGTTCACACTGGGCTACGCCGCCGATCCGCATCCAACCCGGAGACTCGCTGCCACGTGTTTCAACCCCCCTACGAAGTCCCGAAATCGAGGTCGATCCGGTGCGTTCACAGGACGGCAAATACTACTGGCTCTTCCCGGCCCTGGCGATCGGCCAGCACGCTTTACGGGAGAGGATAAAAAGGGCGTAGTGTGCCAGGAGCACAGGGGCTACTGACAGCCACGCCTCTCCAGCCCAGTCACCGCCCTTTCCCAGTAGTGGTACCGTGACAGTGTTGAATGTGTATGACACTGTGTTTAGTACCGTAACATCTGAGTCTGCAACACTTGCGTTTTTTCAGCCACATATAGAGAGCGGCAGAGACGTGCTGGGCGGCGTCGGGGTGTCGCGCCCCACCCTCAACGTGACAGGCTGCTCATCACCTTAACCCTCGTGATTCTTTGACGAGTAGTGTTTTTTTTTTTTTTTTTTTAAATCTGGATTAATTTAAAATTTGGGACATTTCATCAACACCACATCATCACAAGTTTAAAATATGATATTTTAATTAATGGCATATTAATAGTTCTTATGGGCCACAGAACAAACAGTTTAGAGTGAACAGGTCACTTGGTATGAAGTTACGTCCTTCCTATCTTATCTAATTCATGCTATTAAATCCTGCTAAAAGAATAACAATTATCTAATCTCCTTTCACAAATTACAGCATTGCCTAAAGTAAATAAATGTGAATTGTTTTACCCAAATGTCTTTGGGAGGCATGCTTTCTCCAAAGCATTCTCATCACCTCACCTCTAAATGGTATGAGATTGTGGACACAGCTGTTCATACCCCCAGAAAAAAAAGTTTCTTCTCGCCTTGCCAGCTGGGACCGCCTTGCCAGCACTATTTTCAGAGAGCCAACAGGGGCCGCTCTCATACTTGCACGTTCAAATCAGGGCAGCCTAGAAAAACTTTAGTATCCATAATTCACTGCGATGGACCCCGGAAAAGGAGGCGACTAACAAGCCTGTTTAGAAAGCACTAACATGTTTTATATGATTACAACCGCATCCGACATTTTACGCTTGCCCTTGTGTGTAAATGGTAGTAACATAACTGATCAATGTAAAATAGAAATTTGAACATTTTTGAAAGTTAATTTAATGTAAATATTACATTTCTTTCATAAATGTATACATGTTGAAATTTAGTAGCAACATACATTGAACTAATAAATTGATTAATATTTAAATCGTTTGGAAAAAATACATTAAAATTCAAAATAAATATATATATTTTTCCATATCAATGGGAACACCAAGTTTTTTTCTCCAGGACCCCTGTATGGACTGTCACACTTGTCACTATTGCCCTGCGCTGCAAGACCGAAACGCCGTCTTAATATTGTCAGCCTGGGGGGTGACGATTATAGGACGGGAATACAGTACGTTTTGAAATGTGCTGCTGTACAGTTTTTGCCTTCGTGGTATGAGATGTATGTTTTTTATTTTATTTTTTACCAAAAGCCGCCATCTGACCCTTTCCCCTCTCGACTCGCAGATTGCGTCCCCTTTAGCTCTGCAGCAGCCGGGCGGCAACTGGACCAGAGTGACGGGGCAGCGTCGATACGAACCTCGGGGAATCGGCTGCAGACATCGACGCCTGTGTGGACGTGAGAGAGCAGCCGGGGCTGAAAGAACCGGGCTCTTCACGGTTAACTTGCGCCGTCGTCTCTGCGGTCCAAACCCCCCACCCCCATACACCCATTCATCCATCCATCATCAAGGCAGGTAAACCAAAAGCTGCAGCCGAGTCCGCTGCTCGGGTGGCCGTCGGGTGAGGAGCCCCTTAACGGCGAGCGGAAGGAGAGGGCTTGACCCCGGCGGACCGACCGACCGACATACGCCCAGAGTTCGGCGCACCGGTCCTGAACATGGAGACACCGGGCCGGCTGTCCCAGGGCCAGGAATCGCTGGACTTTACGGTGGAGAACGTAGAGAAGGTCGGCAGCCTTTCCGATCGGGTTCAGTCTCATGTCACAGTACAGAAATACGAGGGACTCATGTTATAACATGTGATAGTAATTAATATAAATGTTCATATTTTCCCCACTGTTTTTCAGTTACTTTGCGCGATGCTTGATTCGTGTTTGCTGGAGCTATTATTTTAACGTCATATATTCTTTTATAGGTGTCTATAATAATCTAGCTTGTTAATGACATTAAGTACAGTCGACTAATAAAGGTAGATTATCGGGATCAATATGAGGAATCAGTATGAATTCAGTGCATGAGTAAAGACCCCTTTCTGTTACTTTATTGGTATGAAACACTTGTTACCACATTTTTAAAGAAAGTGCTGCTAAATGATTGCACTCTATGCCGGTTTGGATTCGTTCTGCCAGTTCGTCCGGGGTCCAGTAACCTAAATGGTCCTACTCCCGTGTTAATCTCTGCTTTTATCGGTTGGGCGGCTGCTGGTGGCTTCATCGCCATCCTGAGCTGTTCATTTTTCTAAAAATATCAGACCTGTGTTTTGAAAGAAGTCTCCAACTGTCCATTTAAAATACATCCCTGCGAATGCTCGGGCGTTTTCACCCGTCCTGCTTGATTGACCGATATGGATCTTAATACTTCATATTCTCTATTTGATCAGTGTTACAGTGTAGTTAATAAAAGACAAATAAAACCCAGCTCGGATGTAAATGAAAGGACAGGAGACCGTAAGCCTCCACTTGATGGTCAGTCACCGGCTGCTGCCGGCCGGCGCTTTCCATCCTGATGTGCTTTGAATCCTGTTTAAACTCGGCGCTTGTGAACGGGGAAGGCGATTAGCTAGTGGATGGTCTTACTCCAAGGTCGCTTTATTTTCCTGCAGGTATTTGTATTGTTTTTTTCTTTCTCTTTTGTTGAAGATTGTTTTAAAGTCTGGATTCCGATTAAGAATTAAGGTGCGCAGTCTGAATACATATACACTTATACCTTATACGTCTTTAGTGGTCGTATCTAACGAACAAGTTTTCCACTTAAAGATGACAACGCGTGATTTACATAGTTTTACCATCCACCTTCACAAAGCCGAACTACGAAAAAGGTCATTATATCTGAAAACGACCTAATGAAAAATTGCGTCATCCTGCCTGTTTATAGCCCTGGGTTTCATGATGCTTTCAATTTGGATAATAAGAATGAACTTGTATTTCTGTAGATAATTGGTCTTTTTGTCAGGCTGGTGTGTGTGTGTGTGTGTGTGTGTGTGTGTGTGTGTGTGGTGGGGGGGGGGCACTGAGGTGTTCATGGCGCAGTTGTTGTCCCACGTGGCGTGTATGCGGGTTTTGTTTGTGTCTTGCTGTTCGTCCAAATCCCCTTCTTTATCAGGAATATTTGGTGCCCGGTCATGTCCGGAGGGGATACGTGTGTGTTATGGCTTCCTGTAACATCTCCACGGTGTGGAGTCCGTCTGCTTGTGAATGAGGCCGGCAGCTGAGGTGCGGCTCAGAGTGGGGGGCTGTGAGCCAGGGTGACCGTCAGGCCGCCTCAAAGATTTGATCAGATTAGGGCTGAGGCAGCCTCCCTATATCAGACACAGGTGGCTGAATGGCTGCCTGTTTAAAAACGGGAGATGGAGAATAATGGGAAGATTCAATGAGGAGAAGGGTTTCGGGAAATATCCGATCACCCTGCTAACGAATTTTACAGCAGGCTGCAGCCTGTAGTGTCACCCCCTACCTCCTGCAGCGTGACAGCAATGGCCTGCGTGGCACAGAATGGACTGCTGTTATTCCTCTGACCTTATAAAAATGTCATGTAGCACCTATTGACTCAAGTTTGAATCAAAAGCAGTTTCTAAAAACTCATTTTCATTGTTCAGCTTCTATTTGAGGGAATAAATCCTTCCTGTATCTAACACTCTGGTTTTCTCGTAGTCATATAACAGCTGTTTTATTTGTAATTTAACTTTTATATTATAGAACAAATGAAATATAATATATATAATAAATGAGAAGGAAAGCTGGACCACCAGAGTGGGCTGCATGGACCAGAAAAATGGGTAAAAATTTGTACCTTTGCTTGTCTTTGTGGCTGTACCCTTGTAATTGTACCTTTTAATGTACAGAAATGGACTCTGAGGAACATTCCAAAGGTACAAACAGCATTAATGTACCATCAATGGTGCAGAAATGTTCCTCAGACTCTCTTTCTGTACCTTAAAAGGTACATTTAATTACGTCTAAGGGTACAATTGGCAGACCCTTGAGGGTACAGCTCCAGTGACAAGCAGTGGTACAAATTTTTACTCCTCTGATCGGTTGGTTGCTGCTTTGGGCGGGGGGGGGGGGGTTTGAATTGGGGGTTGGTTTTTGGGTGGGGGGGGGTTTGATTTCGTGGTTGGTTATTGGGTGGGGGGAGGGTGTTGGATTTTTTGATTGGTTATTGGGTGAACAGCATGTGATTGGTTTGTTGTTTGGTGGAAGGGTTGGTTGGTTGGTTGTTGGGATGGGGGAGTGTGATTGGTAGGTGTCTGTCTGGCAGTTGGAGGTGGCCAATTGATGCCTTTAGGGAAGATGCAGGTTCCTTTAGAGCAGTGATTCTTAACCCAGGCCTTTGGTGCTTCAGCCAGTCTGTGTTTTTGTTTTATTCTACGCCCGATTTTTCTTGTCGGCGTATCATAAAGCCCCTGGTTACCTGGCTCAGCCGTGCTGCTGGTGGGCTACCGTAATGATTTAGAGGGTGACATGATGTCCATGTGGAGTCAGTTGATACCCTGGGCTGCCGGTGGAGATGTTGCAAAATGAGGTTTGGAGGGCACTGGGGAGCCAGTTGATGAACCACCAGGTTGTCTTTCCTGAGCCAGTGGTCTCCGGGTGACCGTGCCAGGCTCTGGGCATGTGTGCATGCTCCAGCCACACAAGGCCTTTTGTCCAGCATAAAAGCGCAAAGCTGTCTTCCAGCACAAGGGCGCATTGATACGTCCTGTGAGTGATTAAGCAGGGCCGAGCCACGTGACTGGAGCCACGCCGGAGACGAGAGTGCAAGCTAATGTGCCTTCGAGCCTTTGCCGTTAAACCCAGCGCGTCCATAAATCGGACTTGTTGTCCTCTGTCCACCAGCACCTTTAAGATCGGTCCTCCGCATGCTTCCACGAGTACCATCGATCAGCTGAAGGTCAAGCACGGCAACAGGGGGTGGGGGAGATGTGTGATTATCTGGCTGCAGACTCCTGGAATTACGGTTTCAAAGCAGATCTTTGGTGAAGGGGCCCTACAGCTATAGACTAACTTATACCCCTTTAGCTGTAGATTTGCTCTATGTAACGTAGTGGGAAGCTCACCTGATCACAGGTAGCCGATGGCTAACAACAGTGAAGGTCACTGGTCCCAGAATGCACCTCTGCCTTTGTACCTTTGAGCAAGATGAATCGCTCCCATCGTACGAAATGGGTGAAGATAGAATATTGTGTTGGCTTGAAGAGTGTGAGTGGTTTGGGTCGCTGACCAACTGCTTTGTGGAGACCTGGCACCATGATCACAGTCTCTGCGTGGGACCCACAGCCCTGGTGGCCAGAAGGCATCTGCTCTGGCTCTGAACGAGCGGGCATGCAGCAGCTTGGCTGTGGCGAGGGGGGGGCGGCTCCGTGCTAGATTGTTATCTGATGATGGGGAAGCGATTTCTGTTGAATGGTGAAGTGTGTGTTTTAATAAAATATTCTCTCTGGTTCTGGTATGGCTCCGGTTCATCAAAGCTGGGTTTTTTGGCTCACGTTCCTCTGCTGTCAGCATGGCGCTTTGTGCTGCGTGATAGGAAATAGGACCAGAATTATCTCTGGATCACAAATATACTGAAGACGTGAAAGAAACCTTAGGCATTAGGCGTAGCGGGGACGGCAGTGTTTTGCTGGCAGAAGCTCCTTTGCTGTTAAAAATAAATGAGAGACGTGGTGGTCTCCTGTCTCACTCTCCCCCCCACCCCGAGCTTTTGTTTTGCTGTGTTCCCCTTTGTTTAATTATCGCTGCTTGTCCATAGTCTCTGGGGTCCCTTCGCTCTCTGTAGAGTTGCCACAAAAATAACACTCCGATAACACACGGCTTCCTCCAGCTGTACGCGCATCTCCTTATCGTTCCGTAAATGTAACGCTTTAGCTATGCATAGTATGGCCCTGCATTCATCTCGCCGTCCACCTGTTAGGCCACTGCAGTGCCCTGGGCTGTCCGGCTATCGATTCGCAGCGGCGGGGGGGTCTCGATTTCCGCCCGTGTTGTTCTGCGTGTGTGTATGAGGCAGTGGCGGTTCTGCGGGGCTTCAGTTCTCCGGGGAACAGGACGTCTCGGGCCTCCCGCCGGGAACACAAACGTGCGGCAGGCTAGTCATGATTCAGATCTCACTACTTTTCATCTGTGAGTCCGCTTGGCGCTCGCTCGTTAGCAAAGGTTAATGACGGCCATACCATAGGGGTCGCCTAAGACCATCTGAAAACACGATACTCAGATCAGTATCGGCACCGATCCAGACCTATTTGACAGA
>JAODKE010000035.1:18742481-18765381 GCA_026779605.1 Mormyrus hasselquistii | reverse complement strand
TATGTGCCATTTTTGAGAAGTCTGTGAAGACCCTCCTCCAGGACTTTGCCCCTATGGTGTCCCAGCTGAGCGAGATGCTTGGCCAGATGTACAGCACCATCCCACAGGCCTCTGCACTGGACCTCACACGCCAGGTGAGATGACCCGCACCGAGCCGTTAACTTGGCAGGATCACGCTTGCATACCCGAGGGGGACTGAGGGGGTCTGTACTGACCTTTTACATCACATCTCGGTTCAATCTTACCAGTTATTTTGAACACATTACAAATTCATGCATAAATATATTTGTTTATAGATGGCATACAGTTCAAATCAGAACCTGTTATAATGTTTCTTGACCTGTTCTATGGCTAGGTTAGAACGTAATTCATGGGCTATCTGACCCTGCTTTAGTAAGTGTACGTCGCTTTGGGTAAAAGCACATGCTTAAGTACAGACTGTCGTAACACTGTAGTGTGTGGTGATCTCCTTTCAGATGGTCCACATATTTGCCAGCGAGACAGACTACTTCCCCCCTATCAAGGCCCTCTTCGAGCTGGTCACGTCCGTCACGCTTTCCATCTTTCAGCAAGGTATGGAGGAGCTGCAGCTTTGGTTGGGGATGCTGTCACTGAAATGCATAAAGGATGGAGCTGCTTGCTGCCTGTCCCTGTTTGGGTTGCATGATCTCCCCACTCGCTAGCACCAGGGGGACGGGTCTGCTTTATCCCAGGTTGGGTTACGGTTTTTGGAATGCTATCTCTGGATAACATCTTAACTGTTCCCTTTCTTATGTTTAAAAGCTTTAAACTTTTTAACCACAAGCTACGACATTTCTGCTTTGGATGTTTTGGACACAACAGAGTCCTGAAAAAATATGTGGAAAGGCTTTCACCAAAATGATCAATCCATTAAAGCTTTTGGAAGATGACTCACTGTTTTGTGCTACGAGTCCCTGATGTTCATCACCTGACTGATGGGTCCATCGAGTCTCCTGCCAGCTTGTCCCTGAACCATTAACCCCATATTTTTCTATCAGGTTTCCCACTGATGAGTTTCAGAGGTGGTCTGTGTTTCTGACTGGGGTGTGTAGTGTTTGTGTTGGAGCATGGGGGTATCGGTGCATTACAGGGTGGTCTTATCGCACGGGATCATTTTGGGGAGGGGGGGGGTTGCCATGGAAACACCTTGCAGTAACAGGTACCTCCTTGGGTTCCCGCTCCAAAGTCCCCTCAGTTCCTTTAGGTTTGTTCCTTTTTCTCTCCTTACGTATTTTCTGTTCCTCCAAATGGACTCATGTTTCTGTCTCTTTCTGTTCCCGTTTCCCAGACTGCTTCCAAAACCTCCACCCGCCCCTTTCTTCCCTTCGTTTTACTCACGTGTGCAATTATTTCAATGATATCGTTCAGTTCCTTCTTTTTTGTTTCCACATGACTGTTAAATCTGTTCAGTTGCTGTTTGTATATTATTATTATTATTATTTCTTAAGTTACATCTTTATTATATTTTAGGACCCAGGGATCATCCTGATATTGTTGATTCATTTATGCAACTCCAAGCTCAGGTGTGTTTTTGGTTTCTTATTTCATTCACTTTCGGTTTCTCTCTCTTTGTCTCCTTTTTTCCTCTCTTCCCCCCTTCTCTCTCTCCCTCTCTCTCTCACTCTCTTGTCTGCCGGAGGCCTTGGGGACCTCTTCTCTCGCAAGGCCATGAGTCATGGCGTTGCTTTTGAGAGTCCTCTGGCCGTTTCAAAACCCACCATTGGAGCAAAAACTCAGTTTCTTGCCCCGTTTGGAATGCGAGGCAAGGGGGTAGGAATTGGTTGCTTAGCAACACTGAGCTGAGGATACTGTGACCCACTAGTTAGCATCTCAACTGCCTACTACTTGGTTGATTAATATTCCACCATGGAAATCTGTAGGGACACATGAAGATGGATGAGGAGATGCTTCTTGGGGTGTGCATTAAATCCTGAAAGGTGGAGCTTATTTTGATGAGAGGTGAGTGGGCAGGGCTTGTTGCTATGGTGATCTCGTTTTAGAAGTTTTTGCAAGGGAATCGTGATGTAAAACCGGTGATGGGCTTAAAGTTTTGAAGAGCCTGACTGTGTAAAATGTGCCAGGCAGGAGTACTTTGGTTAATGGCATGTGGGCTTGTGGCTGAGTTGTTAATAAAAAATATCCTTTTGCATTACCTGGTAAGAAGGTTCAGGGCTTGGAGCAAAAATATCAGAAGAGTAAACAAATGTCCATTACCAATAATATAACAGCCTGTTTATGTAGATGCCGCACAGTGCATTATATGTGATGAGTAGTGTGTTGCGTTATATGTGATGAGTGATGTGTTGTGTTATGTGTGATGTGTTGCGTTATATGTGATGAGTGATGTTTGCGTTATGTGTGATGAGTGATGTGTTGCACTATATGTGATGAATGATATGTGACATGAGCTAGATTTTGGCAGGAGCAGCTTGGTAGCTCAGTGGCTGGCGCTATTCCCTCACACCTCCGTGATGAACATTCTGTCCATGTTGCGTGAGTCCAAAGACCTGCAGTTAGACTTGTCTGTAGTATGTGCTTAGGTGTCTGGCATCCCATCTATGATGTTCCCCTGCCTGGTGCTGATAGATATTACCATGGATTGGTCTTTTTTTTCGGTGCGAAGACTAAATGTGAAGATCACATCAATAATTCTTAATTGGTAAGAAGTGTATTGGCATCTCCTGATAGGCTGTGGCCCTGCCTCTGTAATGAGCTGTGCCTTTGCTGTCTCAGTCCTTTAATGCTGCTCTGTTGGTGGCATCATGATGATAAACTAGGGAAAAGGTAGAGAGGGAGCATACGAGGGTGCAGACCAATGATACAGACCAGCCGATTAAGTTGCAGCCTAGGAAACGTACAGTAAAAGAGGTCGCGGTAATCCCGCCCTAGATAAAATCCCTACCCTCTTCCTCCCTGTCATTCCATCCTAAAATCAGACCCAAAATTAATTAATGGATCAATTAATTAATTAAAAGTCAATTGGTCCCCTCTTTTATTTTTCTCTCAGGTTTTCATTTTTCCTTCTTTGGTTTCTGCCTTTGAATAAATCTCAAACCTCATATCTGACCTTTTCTCCTCTCTCCTCTCATCCTGAATAATTTCCTTAAAACATCAGTTGTCTTTATTCGTACATGTTACTTATGGATTTCTGTTGCATACTCAGTCCAAATCAGGTGAAGTGACTGCAATGAAATTAAAATGAAAACCAAACCATCATACATTTAATTTACCTTAAGTTAAATTTTGATGTTTGATTTTTCAAATCTGTTCCTTACCTGATCGGTTTGCATTTGATGAGTTGTGAGCGAGTTTTTTTGTCGTTTTCCTTTTTGGAAGGTTAGTTTCAGGCAGAGTGAGAGGGCAGGTGGGTGAGGAGGTGGTGAGGGCCTCGGGTGGGGGCGGGGGTCTAGTTTGCTGTGCTTCATCCAGGATACACAAAAGAGCTGCCCAGTTCAATGCCTATCTCTATCTCTCAGGCCCTCAAACGGAAGCCAGACTTGTTCTTGTCTGAGAACCTTGATGTGAAAGCTGTGTTCCAGTGTGGTAAGTGTGTGATGCTGCTTAGATCCTTGGACCGGGTTGCAGACCCCTGTGACCCTTTTATTTTAGATATTGGGTGCTGTGCAGCTCAGTGGGTTAGGAGGATGTGAATACTGGTTCAGATCCCGGGACAGGCATTGATTTAACCCTCTGGAGTCGACGGCATCGTCGGCATTGGCACATATCTTTCCCGTGTATTTCTGTTCGTAACTCGCTGAAATCTTATTATAGAAACATGAAAAAGAACGCTGACTAAATCCGTAATCTGTCTTCTTTTCAAAACGTCCATTGTCGGTTATTAAAATTAGGTTGAATTGGCAAAAAAGTAAACCATGTCACCTTACTTTGTTTTGCCTGCATGGGCGGCGTGTAGTGCCGCTGTCACCTGAAGATCGTTATTCACATTCTAAATAGCCGCATTAGTGCGTATTCAAATCGCATTCGCATGGTAATTTGATGAACAACACAGCAGTGAAACGCGATTCAGATACATCCCCATCTGGCCAGGTGTCAATGGCTCATTCATGCACATGAAAGTTGCTACGTATTCAATGAAAGGAGCCAGAAATAGTGGCATGAGTTATCTTTTTCTTATTTATTTCTCAAATGAATGTTGCAACTACATCATTTAGTCGTCTTCATGTAGCCAAGACTTGGTGATCACATATCTGGGATCAAAACAAACTTCCACCATTGCTAACCCTAACTTATGTTTCTGCAAGTGTTCCAAACTGCATTTTGCAATGTCTATACTTTGATGTCAGATTACAAACTTCACATAAATCTGACATATTTACAAAGATTAAGATAAGAGCCAAAACAAATATATAAGAAATAATTTAAGTTTGTGATATTGATACACATTCTTCAGTATACCTATATATTTGTAATCAGAGGTATTGTCCCAGTTGCAGTGGCAATTTACTCTGGGAAATACTTCATGAAGAGGCAACTACTACATTAACACAGCAAAATATATTGGGAGATTATCATTCACAGTTTTGGCCAGATTATCACTTCCAAGTGCGGGTTGAACAATGATGCGATGAGGCTGTTTTTCCAGCCGTATGGACACCGGGTGCAGGTTCCAGTATATGATCTTGATAAACCCTGACAAATTCTGGTGTCACTACTAGTTCAAGCAGCTAGACATCTGCCACATGGTCAAAGTAGAGGTTCTGGAAGGACAAAGCAGCATTTAGTATCTGAGTCATTTTCATTCTGCCCTCTCACCCCCAAACAGGTGTGCTCTCTCTCAAGTTCCCAGAACCCCCCACTGTCAAGTCCACCTGCCTCTTCTTTGTAAGTAACAACATGTGTCAAAATTATTCTGAGCACTCTGTACACATATCATGGTTTCTTAGCAGGGTATATTTTTATTTTTATATAATATTTCATTGAAGACAAGCTCTTCACTGTCCCAGTAAGTTGGTGGTGCTGGTCAGGGTTCATGACCTGTGCTCTCTTGCGCCACTCTACAGACGGAGCTGCTGCCTCACTGTGGAGACATTCCTCCGGTGGGTCAGGTGGTGCAGGAGGATGGCAAGCTGCTGCTGCAGGCCGTGCTGGAGGTGAGGTGCCGCCCAGGCTGGTATCAGTGGGACGTCTCAGGACGAGGATGGTCGTGATCCCCCTTTCTCTTTTTTCCACTCTATCCCTGCCTCTTTCTCTGCCTCATTCTCTCTCTCTCTCTCTCTGCCTTTTTCTCCCTTTTCTCTACATTCCTCTGTCTCTGCCGCCTCCTGTGTCTGTTTTGCTCTCTCCTTCTCTCTTTCTCTCATTCTCTGCCTTC
Organism: Mormyrus hasselquistii; assembly: GCA_026779605.1. Classification (NCBI taxonomy): domain Eukaryota; kingdom Metazoa; phylum Chordata; class Actinopteri; order Osteoglossiformes; family Mormyridae; genus Mormyrus; species Mormyrus hasselquistii. The sequence goes on along the minus strand of JAODKE010000035.1, from coordinate 18,760,028 downwards.
CTCTGTTTCTCTCTTTCTCACTGCCTGTCTCTTCCTCTCTGTCCATCTCTCTATGTCTGCCTTTTTCTCTCTCTCTGTCTTCCTTTGTCTCTGCTTCTCTCTCTCTCTTCCCCTCTGCCTCTCCCTCTGCCTATCCTTCGCTCTAGGGCATTGGGGGCCAGTCGTCCCGTAATCTGATGGACCAGTTTGCAGAGATCCTCTTCTCCATGAACAAGCACTGCTTCGCCTTGCTGTCACTGTGGCTGAAGGAGGTCCTCCAGCGTCCCAGTTTCCCCTCCTCCCGTGTCTCCATGGAGCAGAAGGATACCTTCAGCCAGCAGATCCTCAGGTGAGCCTTCCTGTACTGTTCTGTGACTGTTCCTCCCTCACGGCCACCTGGATGGTGTTTACCCTTGAGATTTGGGGACAAACATTACACCAATAGGACAGGGGCCCCCTGAAGTAACGAATCCGGCCCTAGTCACCCCCAATGAGTTGAGTCAGTCTTAGACTGGATGAGGAAAACATCTCCAGTACAAACTCAGAAAATTGGGGGGGATTTAAAAAAATAAAAAGAATAAGAATGCAGTGAGAGCAGAATTTGGCTTTCAGTTTGCCGTCATCCTTTAATCCTTGGCCCCCTAACCCCCCCCGTGTTGTCCCTCCTCTCAGGGAGCGAGTGAACAAGCGTCGAGTGAAGGAGATTGTGAGAGAGTTCACGCTGCTGTGCCGAGGACTGCACGGCACCGAGTACGCCGCTGAGTACTGAACCAATATCGCTTCCGGATTCTGGAAGCCAGAGCAGCCTGCTGCCAATCAGGATCCCAGCACCCCCATCGCATTGGACCTCTGAACAATAAACCCCGCCCCCAGATGACGCAATTCATCAATCGTGACCAAGACTGCCATGGCGGGAACAGTCAGGGCTGTGTAGTCTGTTTATTCTCATTTTGGGGGGGGTCATTATCGACAAAACCAAAACTTCTTCCAGCAGACCCAGCCCTCACCCAGCACTTCAGAAGCATGTTTTCTGTGATCTCTAACCCCCACCCCCCCACCCCCCCTAATCCTGGGCTCGTTCCTCGGTCATGCGTCCGTATGATAAATAGTCCTAGTTCATCTCTGTCGTTTTAGAATGAAACAAAGTAATAATGTATATATAAAAAGGGTTGACACAGTCTTGCTGCTAGCCGGAAGAAGGAGACATGAAGATGAGGATGATGATGATGATGAAGACACTCGCTTTTCCGCGGCACAAAGGGGCCAGGAGGCCCTATGGCGTCACCTTGTGCCCTGTCTCTGCCCCGTTGTTGCCAAATGTCGTGAAGTGTAACATGTCCTAGGCTTCTTTTTATAATTATGTATATAATTTATATATATAGCTGCGTATATATAAATTATATATGAGACATATGCGTGTATGTATGGATATGATAGATAACATTATAAAGTCCACTGAGATGGAAGCTAAACCACTGCGTTATAGGCAACTAATACCGCAACCCTTATAAGGGACAGTTAACCACGTTACCCCGAGGCCTGCACTTAACTGTATATGCAGTGGCTCATGGGTATTGAGGAATGGGGTCCCATAGCTAGTAGACCTTCAGGGTTAGAGCAGGGGATACCAGGTGGGAGGCTGTCATTTTTCATTGGGTAGTGTGCCTGAAGAGTTATTACTGAACCTGTTTACCCTTGATACCTCGGGATCCTGGTCTGAAAGGACACTTCCTGTCGAGGGGACGCTTCCTGTTGAAGTGGGTGTGTATGTGTGCGCACACCCGCATTTTTATTTGTTGTCAAACTCTGACATCACTTTGCATCACAAGCATACACATAATGTCTTTGATAAACATGCCAACCCCCCCCACCCCCCTTTGTCCACTGTTTTATGTACACACGCGGTGCATGAGTCCTCCAGCTCGCTCCCCCTGATCGCTGCAGGTCCGTGACTCCGCCCCTGAGGCGCCTCTGGATTCGCAGCGTGTTTGTTTGGGTGACGGGAAGCGTGTCCTTGGCGGTAGCATGGGGTGGTGCGCATGCAGTGTGTCAGGGTACAGAGGGATAATGTTTCTGTCAGCTGATCGAGAGAGATGAGGAAGGGGATGTGGAAAAATGTACATCTTTTTTTTTTTTTTGTATCTGGTTTTAATTTATTAAATATATCTATGATGGCATGCCTGGTTCTCTTTGAGTGCGACGTGAACTCAGTGACCGGATCAACGTGATTATAAAAAATCACGCATTATAAGCCCCATCCAGTCTGGTAGCTTGGCACAAAATCAGATTTGGGAAATCATTTTTTTCCCCTCTTTAGCTTAAAAGCAACATGGATTCCTTTCGACTCTTAAGTCCTGGGCTCCGTTTCTCTAAATGTAATCAGACTTCAGGTAATTGCTTTTATAGCGCCTGGAGCAGGTAAATTTTACTGCGGTATAAAACGCTTTTTCCTATATTAGAATCAGCAGTCTGAGTCCTGCAACAGCTAGCATGGAACCTCTGGTTTGGACAAACTATACAGGAAGATTAGCGAAGGTAATTGAATAAAACAACACATTTTGGGATGTGTCAGAAGAGTCACGTCTGGGATAACATGGAACACAGAAGCAGCCAGAATCCATTAGAAATGGAATCATGCATCAATGCCGGTTTGCCTACGCAGAAATGTGTTTTGCTGTGTCAGCGTGACGGCCTCTCTGGTGACGCTTGATGTGGGTTTTTTCACCATGAAGTGAAAAGCCACATGCAACCTATTGAAGAAGGTAAACCTGAAACAATCACATTCTTAGAATATTTGGAAAATGTATGTGGAAAAAGTAGGATGACAACCCAAGAGAGGGATTAAAAGGAAAGGTACCACATTTCTGCTGTAATCTTCTGTTTACATCTCTTTTTTTGAACTTCACACTCATGTACTACATTTGCGTTTATTTGGCAAAGCAAAAAAACATATAATATATTAATATACTAATAATACATTATTTCTACAGCACTTTTGAATGTACTTTCAATGAGTGGACTAGGCATTAAGTGCAGCCGGGCTGAGTTTGTAAACAGTATGGGAGCCAGAGATACCCAGCATCTTCCAAAAGCAGCAGGAACCTAAGACCACTATCCAATCAGCAAAAAGTCAACATTAAGAGCATTCAGGGAATATAGATTGATATTCGGCTATTAGAGGAATTTCTAGAACAGATGGATTTTGAGGTGTTTTTTGAAGGTGAAGAGGGAGTCTTATGGTTTGGATGTGGTTTGACAGCTCATTCCACCATCAGGAATCACAGTTATGGAGTCACAAATAGTAGTTTGTGGAAAATGTTCATGTCCAATACCCAAAGGGAGCAGATTACAGTTTGGTGAGAAATTTTGGGGTTTGGGGACCCTTAAGCATCAATTAAGAGTAATACTCTGGTGACGTATTTCAATATTAATTTGCACTGGGGCAGGTCTGCACGTCTGTTGGGGTTTAATAAAGCATGAAAAAGTTACAATGCTGTGGCTTAATATCTAGGCCATTATCTAAACAGGTCTTGTGCATTTGTTAAATAAGCCTCTGTAGGCGTATAATTGCATCAACCACTGGCAGGCACAAGGAATGCTAAACTAATGCTAAGAGATTTAATCTGGATAAAAGACGGTTAAGCCAATGATCGGCTCCTCCTGTGGGTGAGAACACTGACTGGCTAGCCCTGAATTATCTTAAATGTGTTTCTCATCTTGCTGATCACAGCTGATATTCTAGTGGAATCACCTTCCAAATGATTTTTGTGATAATTATGTTATTACCGCACTATTAATTTTTGTTTTCCCGTTGAATGTCAGTTGAGTAAAAAATGCTTTAGACCACCCGGAATGTTTTTGGATGTATTGGTGAAGGTTGGTGTAATAAAACCTCATAGTGTTGGCATTAGCATGGAATACTGCACCTATGGGAGCTCATGCATGGGTTGGTAAAGGTTCCATATGCTGGACTCTTTAGCTCTTCAAACAGTGGCCCATTCATATTGTCCACATTGACAAACTCATAGACATTAGGGCATATGCCTGCTAAATCCTCGAGGGATTAGGGTTATTCCACTGTCAAACATCGAGTGCGTGACTCTGCTCTCTTGCAGTCATTTTGAGCACTTTATCCACAGCTTCCATAAGTCCACGTTTCTGCGGACTTTGTCTAGGGGAATTTGCCCACAGTTCATAGCGTTGTGGCATGAAACACGGAGTCTCTAGAGGACGCCTGAAAACATAATTGGCAAACAAACCATAGCTTTTAGTTTTTGCATAATGATGCTGTTTTGACAAGAAAGAGCCTGGAACATGTTCGGATTTTGCAGTCAGTCCCTTAAGTGCTTTGGCCAAGAACAAAGTAGAAATTTTAAAATATAAAGTCCCAAACCCATAATAGCAAGGAGCATGTTTTGGCATTGTCATGGTAACGTTGCAATGTGCTATCCTATTCCTATTAATGCCATTTTGAGCCCTTTCAGCCTCTTCCAGTCACTTAAAAGGTAGATGACACTTAAGTCTGTGAGGGCTCAGGGCTTAGGTCTTAGGGGGGACATTGGAATTAGGCCAAGGGTCCTGTCAATGTGGGATTGATCCCTGATTGCAAGAGATTGGGTTCACTAATGCCATGTGATGCCACAGACTGATTCCTATTGGTCAGTTAGAGTGGCTACAAAGCGATATAGTGCCAGTTATTGTGTATGCAGAGTCATCTTCGGTGTTGAAATACGACATCTGATATTCTCTATTGAAGTGCATCCCCAGGCATATTTGCTAGACAGAAATATTCAGTCTCGTTAGATGATGTGTAGTAAATTAAATTATGCGTGGTCAGCTTGAAAAACATTCACAGACATCAAACATGTCCTGAGGATTGCAACAAGTAAAAAGCAAGAATAACATCCTAAATATTAACATAAATAATGATATATTCAGTGTGAATATTGGTGAAGCTGTTTATACCTTACAAATCTCTTTTCTAGAAATCAGCTGAAGCCACTCCGATCTCTACATGTGCCACTGTTATAGTATGATGTCACTACTGGTGTTGGATTTTGGGAGCAGCTGCAGTGACTGGTCTCTAGTGAATGATTATCACAGTGCCGCTTAGTGCTTTGACAAGCCTGGAAAGCGCATTGAACAAAACGTCATATTCCTTTGTGAGCGATGTGAATCTAAAATGGCTGTAAGATAAACTGAAGTATACAAATATACAACAATCAAGGCAAATATAAATAATCTATAAAAAGCGGGTTTACATGCCAGGGCAGAACTTCAAACTTACGTATACATCAATTGCACATTAAACATGAAAGGTATACGGTAATTTAGTCATTCCTATCTCTTGTTAATACATAACTGAATAAACACTTGATCAATAGTCCTATATCCTCTTTATATCCTACAAAGAAGAGCTTTGGAAATGTCCGAATGGGGACACAATTAAAAATTTATATATTATAGTCATTTGATCTTTCGTAATGTTGCTTCCACGATCTCAAAAGTAGGTGAATTGCAGAATTTATATCTAACCGCGTTTTGTAGGATTGTGCTCCTGGTCGTATACCACGCCGCGCAATGGTCTGGCAGGCAATGGGGATGTGCGCATGCGCAAATTGACGCATGCACCGCCGGAAGCCCACAGCGTCTGGCAGCCTCGCACGTGGGTCTTTCTGTAGTGGCCGCACAGAAGAGCGAAGGTGACGAGAAGCTTTACTGCAGTGTACTTCGGTAATGGTTTGCGCTATGTCCTTTTCCTGTCGCTTTTTGTCTAGACTAAAAACCAAGTAAGTTCTTTTAGAGAGCTCCCTGTATTCGCGTGCGTTAATTACTGCAGAGGAGCTTGTTGTCTTAGAGCTTGAGAACTTTAAGACAGTTTATGACTTGAACATGACTTGTTGACTAAAATGAATATGTACATAAAACATTGTGTTTTCTTTCTTTAGAAACTATCAAAATCTATGCATGCTTGATGCAAAAACATTTTGCCCAAAATGGTTAGTGAGTAGACTGTTTTTTGTCAGTAAAGCGACTTTTTTGGAAATCAGGGCGATCATCGATCTCCCCCGATCGAGCCTTTTGGAACAATAATCAGTAGAATCGCGCTGTGCATACAGTGTGTGCTGCGGTGACACAAATAGGTAATCTCATTAACCGATGCAATGGCTTTATTTTGTATCAGAAGGGGTACAGAATATCGCAAACGAAATACTTCCCTTCAAATAATAAAAAAAAAGCTTAAAAAGCTAAAATCTCTATGTTAATTTGTGTTGACTTACTGGTTGTTTGATGTAGAAGCGTTGGTGATGGTTAGACGTGAGGCTTGGATTACTATTTAGGTCATTTGCATTACATATGCCATCTATCCATCCATTTTTTGTAACTGCTTGTTCTACTGAGTGTTGCGGGGGGGGGTCTGGAGCCTATCCTGGAGATTATGGGTACAAGGCAGGGAACAACTCAGGATGTGGTGCCAACCCATCACAGGGCACACTCACACCTATGGGCAATTTGGCAGCTTCAGTTAATCTCCACTTGTTTTTGGACTGTGGGGGGAAAATGGAGTACCCAGAGGAAACCCCAGGACGACATGGGAAGAACATGCAACCCCACACACATGGAACCCTGGCAGAGACTCACCCTGTTCCGAGAGGAGTGAGGCGATAGTGTTAACCACTGCACCACCATGCCACCCTTGACTAATTATGGCTAATCTAATAGCTGTTTAGTTTAGTTTCAGAATCCTCAGCCCAGGGCTGACCACTTAACCAGCTTGCCACTCAACACAAATCACAGCAGCACAATGAACGGGCTGTTTCCACTTACACGTAAGTTGCTGTAATACCCATCTCTCTGCATTCAGTGGGCCATCGTAAGTAAGTGATGGGTAGTAATTAGTGACGCACCGATAAGGACATTTTTGGCCGTTACTGATAGCCGCTCCTTTAGAAAACTGACGCTGATACCGTTAGTTTAGGAGTTTCTGCTTAAATAAATAAATAATATGAAAATATGAAATGTATTAATTTTTGGTAAGAAATCCCCAGCAGTGTTTTATAACTGTATACATCTTAAATATTTAAAACATTGATAACAGACTGATCATCAAGTTTGATAAATGTAATTTTACAAATAATGTCCTTTGTTTTCGCTCTTTCTGCATTGAATTTTCTTTTGCCATCAAACACTTGCATTACTGACGAACTAGTGTTATTCAGCAGTACTGTAGCCTTCTTTATCAGAACTGATTTGTTTTTCAGAATCTCTTCACACTCAAAACTGACTCACCTTAGGGTGAGCAATCAAGTTTGTTGCGTTGAAGTTGCTTATTAACCCCTGTGTTCAGTACAATGTTTCTTTGCACCACGTATACAATATTGGTCCTGGGGACTCAGTTGGATTTTTTTTTTATGATTTGCGTATATAAATCCTCCTTGTGAAATTTTAGCAGAGCAATGTTTGCAAAATGCATTTCTACCAACATTAAAATAATTCCTCACAGCAGACATTTTTCTGACTGTTTAGTATGCCGGTCTGCAAAACGGTATGGGTCACCATTTTAAAGGGAATTATGGGCGGTAACTATCGGCTGATGGCCGATCGTTACTGTATCAGCCGATACCGATAGTTGGCAGACACAATGGGTGCATCTCTAACAGTATTATAGACATTTTGGTCAGGGTCTGTCATCCTGCTATGCCTTTCGGACATTTCTTCAGATCCTGATGCGATGACTGTGCAGCGCTTGTATAGGAGGGAGGCTGAGCGGAGCCGCGGCCTGCAGAGGGCCCTGCTGCTCTTCCCCGATGTGTCCATCAGCACCGAACACTGTTACAATGTGGAGCTGGCCGGTGAGAGCTGCGGGTACTGGGCGGCCGTGGTGCTTACGGGAGGGGATAGACCAGTGAAGATATGTGATGTTTGGGGGAGGGTAAGAAGAGAGTGGAAGGCAATTTGTGCTGTATCACAGGATCTGATGGCCTTGATCCAGAGCAGAAGGAGGTTCTCTGCTGGCTGTTCAGCTCCCTGTTCGTACGAGACCAGCTGGTGGAGGAACCAACCTTGGTGGCTAGGGATGGAGAACACCTGGTGGAGATTGGGCCCAGGTAAGAGGGGCTGCTGGAGCAGGACTTTATGTGGGTGGATGTGGATGTTGTGTCTGAGGGCAAATTGTGAGATGGACATGAGGGTAGGGGGGATTAAGATCTTGTGGGATCTGTTTCCTCCCATATTTCTTTAGGTTTATTAACCGTCGCATTGTTTCATGCATCTTCTTGCAATTCGTCTGCATTCGCCTTCATCGCGGCTCCTGGCTTGCTGTGTTGTTCTGCAGGTTGAACTTCTCCACCGCATGGTCCACCAATGCTGTTTCCATCTGCCAGAGTGCCGGTCTGAGCCGGGTCACGCTAGTAGAGCTGTCCCACCGATTTCTCATCAAGGTACCAGGATCAGGGGGCACTTGCTTGTTATTGGTTACAGCCCTCCATAGCTGTAAACAAATTGTGGGTTGGCAGCCGTAAGCTGACATGGTGCCTGTAATTTATGTTTATCCGGTGTTTTTCCCTTTTGGCCCTGCAGTGTGCCGATGGTGTGAATCAGACGCTGACCAATGGAGACGTAGAGAAGCTGGTCAACTGCTTGTATGACAGCATGACCGAGTGCATCTACCCTCATCCAATCAGATCCTTTGCTGTGGAGACACGCCCACAGGAGATCTTCGAAGTGGATGTTCTTGGAGAAGGACGCGCTGCCTTGGAGAAAGCCAACGACGAGCTTGGTGAGACACCAGATGCGTCCCAACTATTGTAGATGATAAATCTGGTCAGTTAGTTAAGCATCATCCTTTTAAATCCATTAATTAAATTAAATCAATTAAATTAAAAATGACCCCCCTGTATAATTTATACAGGCATTCATATGTGAGAGCTCAGTTGATCAGTGTCTGTTGGTTCTGACCTCATGTTCAGAGATCATACCCAGAGGAAGCTGGGAAGGGTCATTTGACGCTTAATGCGATTAAATCATTTTATGAAGTCACAAGACGAGAGCGCCATTTTTGGGTAGCTTATTGTGTGGGTGGGGAAGGTGAGGAAATGGAATAACTGGATTAGAGAGTCAGCTGGCGACTCACCACGTGAGCAGGGAAATCAGAGCTACAGCCAGGATGATGGGTCACATGGCCAACTTTGTGGCATATAACGTTTGCCTGACGACGATGGAAAAACGTATCTCGTAACAGAGACAAAGCATCTGCATACGGCCTTTTTTTGGGATTAAAAAGTAATAAAGTCTGTCTGTCTGTGTCTGTCTGGCTCTCTGTCGGTCGTAGTTGGCGTGCAGCGACTGCAGGCTGTAGATAGGTGCCATATTCCCAGGTGCAGTTTCATGTCAGCTGAATCTTGTGCTCCATGTGACCTGGCAGGGTTTGACTCTCCCTGCAGGCCTCGCCTTTGACTCTTGGGATCTAGATTATTACACCGCCCTCTTCCAGAGGGTCCGCAGGAACCCCACCAGCGTGGAGTGCTTCGACCTCGCCCAGTCAAACAGGTCTGGCCCGTCCTCTTCCGGTCTGCAACTTGAGACTCCTCTCCTGGTGTTCCGGGCTCCCAGTGGTATCTCATCCTTACCTCGTGTTTTTCCTGTTGTTCCTGCAGTGAGCACAGCCGGCACTGGTTTTTCCGTGGTCGCATGATCATCGACGGACAGGAGCAGACGGAGACTTTGTTCAGTCTCATCATGGGCACTCAGCGCCACAGCAACCAGAATAATGTCATTAAATTCTGTGACAACAGCAGGTGAGTGGAGTGTGAAGCATCGGGCAAGGAGGATCAAACACATAATAAACTTTGAAATTAAAATCAGGTTACTGTATACATTCTATATAGACAGAAGTATTGGGACATATCTCTTAATCACTGAATTCAGGAGTTTGATTTAGACTAAAAAATAAATTAAGCACCTAGCCATGCAGTCAGGTTTACAGACATTTGTGAAAGAATGGGTTGTTCAGACACACTCCAAAATCTTGTGGAAAGCCTTCCCAGAAGAGTGGCAGCTGTTATAGCTGCAAAGGGGGGACCAACTTCATATTGATGCCTTTGTATTTAAAATGGGAGGCCATAGAAGGTCCTGTAGGTGTAATGGCCAGCTGTCCCAATACCTTTGTCCATATGGTGTACAAACTCATAATAGATACAGGCTGCCGGTTTAAGATCAGTAATTTGGGGCAGTGTGTGGATCAGCAGGTTGGGACACTGTCTGTGATCAGTAGGTCACCTAGGGTCAAATCCTAGGTCCAGTACTGCAATGTCTCCATCGGACCCTTGAACAAGGCCCATTCTACAGATTGCTCTGGGTCTGGCTGAACCTGCTTTTTTAAAAATTTACATCAATAAAGTGTAAAATATAATCTCAACAGAACAGTTGGATGTCTAATTTACCTCAGGATACAGTGAAGCAACTATGATTTGTGCTTAATCATACAGGCTAAATCTATAAAGAGGAGGAATCCCTTGAGTCTGTCAGGATGTAATGCTTTTCTTGAGGAATGAGAGGAATTTTTGCAGTCCTGAGGTCAGGAGGAGGCCAAAATGCCGGATGTCTTGTCTTCAGACCCTTAGCTGTCAAAACACCTGATGTGGGACCTGGTGGTGACCTTGCAGCCATGTCAAACTTAATGAGATCTCGTCGTTACGGTGTTGTAGTCCAGAAGCCGTCATGGTCTTGAGCTTAATGTAGACTGATGAAGTTAGGGATGTGAGCATCTGGGCTAGTCATGCTCAGTGTTCTCGTGCAGGTCTGCATTATTGCTGATGTATGAAGGGAAGGTTGGACTCTCATTTTTAAGGCGGATGATGATGATGATGATGCCACCTTCAGGTTTATTGTGATGATGACGTTTGACAATAATGGGATAGGTTCTTCTGTTTATCTTGCCCTTATTAGGTTCACCCTTAATAAGACCTAAATGGATACAGCCTTTGAGTAACGTACCAGATCAATCTCACTGCAGTTAAGCCAATCATAGAGGTATGCCCAGATTAGGGATGTTTCACTGAAGATGCTAAACACTGACCAGAAACATGAATGCCGTCATCCTGGCTTAACGTTTATTTTAACCATGGATGGGCCGATCCGCATTCTTTCAGTTTATGGGAAAGAGTTGTTGTGCAATTGATTGTACAAATCAGAGCTCTCTTTTTACAGACTAAACTAAAAAACGGACGTGGATCGGTCATGTATGGCCGAAACCCAATCCGTCTAATGTAAGGGTGTCTAACTCCAGTCCTGGGGGGTCAGAGCCCTGCACAGTATTTGGTTCACCCTCATTTAACACAACTGATTCAACTCCTTGTGCTAATTACCATACAGTGCTTGAGCTGAATCATTTGTGGTGGAGCAGGGAAAAAACTATGCTATACAGGGCTCTGGCCCCCGAGACTGGAGTTTGACACCCCTGGTCTAATAGGTCTGGATCAGCACTGAGATCGATCTGCATATTGGATTAGTGCATCTCTTTTAACATCATAATGAAGACTAATTGTCTGATAAAACTATTTGCATTTTTTAAATGTATCTCTTTCCTGTATTTATAATGTGGGGAAACTTTTGAGTTGCCATACTGATAAATGCAGTGGATGATGTTTATGCAGACGAGTGATGGCGTTGCACAAGGATGCACCTTCATCCTCTTCTGATTGGCTTTCGGTCACGCTGGGTGCCGCCCCTATTTCACTGTGTCTCCCTGCCCCCATCACAGCGGCATCACAGGCATGGAGCTAGACTTCATGTACCCCACCGATCCGACTCGGCCCAGTCCGTACGTCACCCGTTGTGCCACCCGGCACGTCATCTTCACAGCAGAGACCCACAACTTCCCCACGGGTAAGTCAGGGTGACAACCCCCCCTCCCCACCAAGGGTCACGCCTGCATTTGAACATAGCAGTTTTCTATTTGGCACTCAGTACAGTGGTTCTCAGTCCTGTCCCAGACTCAAATGGTAGTTACTAGGCTCATAATGAATGTGGCAGGTTGAAGGCAGTGTAGGTTGGAATGAAAACATTCTGTCTCGGGGTGGGGGGGGGCGCAGTAAAAGGATTTAGAACCACTGGCTCAGCAGGTTAAGATTCTATGTCTGTGATCAGAAGGTCGACAGTATGAATTCCAGTGCTGGCAGATCGATGCCACTGTTGGGCCCTTGAACAGTGCCCTGGTTAAGTGTCTGTGTATCTCATGGAGATCAAGAAGGGACAGGTGAAAATACAATTTCCCCAAAGGAATGAGTCAAGTATCACTCTTCTACACACTTCTATTCTGTTTGCAGGTAGTTAATGATGCTAATTTAGTAAGTAGGTTAATTTTTAGATACTGTAAAATCTGTACGGTAGAAACCATGATACGTAGATGAAGTATGACCCGTTTCCACTAAGTGATGTTATATCCTGGGTCTCACTTTTCAGGAGTGGCTCCATTCAGCGGGGCAACTACAGGTACCGGTGGCAGAATCCGAGATGTCCAGTCCGCTGGCAGAGGCGGGCACGTGATAGCAGGCACAGCGGGATACTGCTTTGGAAACCTGAACATCCCTGGTAAGATTCCTGGGAAGACGGACAGCAGGGGAAGCCCAGTGTTAAAAAACACGTTGAGGACGTTGATGATTATGGACATAAACATGGCGCATTGCCCTCAGAGATGATACTGTCCGGATGCCGGGGATATTGTCGTTTGTGGTTTAAAATCAGAACCACACTTGTTTATCACACAGCCAGCTGAGGATCCTGTATGATATTTGCTGTATCTGCCCTCTGGTGGCTAGATTGAGTATGACCTCTCATTACTAGTGCAGGACAGTGCAGAGGAGGACAGTAATGCCTCTTTCCACCAATGCGGTACCAGAGCTGGTGCTTGACATTTTCCCAATCTAGAACTGGTTCCACACGTTTCCATTGCAAAAAAATGTCACTCAAGCACTGAAGAGATCCTGAAGCATACAGTAAAGTTACATTTTTAGTTGTTTAAACTGTTTATCACATGATGCTTAAAGGGATAGTGGTAAAACGATGAACGAGAATAAACTCACACACACAGACTGAAGAGAAATACAGTCTTTAAGGAGACAAAAATGGATGCAGGCAATAGACAGAGTGCAACGAGTCATATTCTGAAAAGTTAACGGTTTAAAGTCTGATTTTTTTTCAGTTTGGCTTGTTATAAAAGCTTAAAATCTGAAACAGATCTAAAATAAATAAATAAAATGAATGGAATTCATATGAACTTTATTGGCAGCTATGTTACATTTCTATTCCATTCTTTTTTGAAACTGGTGGAAACACGGGCAGGTTCTTAAAAGGCACCAGTCCAGAACCAGAACCAGCCCAGCACCAGTACCGGCTCCGCGTTGGTGAAGACAAGGTATAAGAGGACTGCCAGTCTTCTTGACTTTCCCCAGTAAAGCATGTATTTCTTGTGGTGTGTCTCAGGGTACGCTCTGCCCTGGGAGGATCCCGGCTGGGAATATCCTAGCAGTTTTGCATCACCTCTCCAGGTGGCCATCGAGGCCAGTGATGGTGCCTCGGACTACGGCAACAAGTTTGGCGAACCAGTGCTTGCAGGTGCTTCTAGCTCTGTCACGCATGCCATCATGAACCACCGTGTGAGCATGAGGCGGCAGTCTCCATCTGACCAGATCTGAATTCCCCTCTCTTTAAAAAGGCTTTGCCCGTTCCTTTGGCATGAGTCTGGCAAATGGGGAACGCCGGGAGTGGATCAAGCCAATCATGTTCAGCGGTGGGCTGGGCTCCATCGAGGAGCAGCATGTAAAGAAAGAAGAACCTGAGCCTGGTGAGGGGATGTTCAGCGTTTTTCTTATTCATGCGATAAATTACTACTGGGTGACAGTGACAGTAACCTCGAGTCGAGTGGTGGATGAATCCTCTTCCTTCCGTTTTTCTCAGGGATGGAGGTGGTGAAGATCGGAGGGCCTGTCTACAGGATCGGAGTTGGTGGTGGAGCAGCTTCTTCCATACAGGTTTGCTGATCTCCTCTTGCAGTTCTGAGTGCTGTAGAGGGGGGGAAATAAAATCACATTTACTTGAATCTAGACCATATATGCAAAGGAGAAGGGTGCTTTTGGAGGGTTCAGGTCCATTGGGTAGCATGGAGGAGGCAAGCAAGTTGGGTAGGGTGCCAGTTGAGGGGACCGGTCTGTTGGGTAGGGTGGAGGAGGCAGGCCAATTAGGTAGGATGCCAGTTGAGGGTGCAGGCCCATTGGGTAGTGTGGCGGAGGTAGGCCAATCAGGTAGGGTGCCAGTTGAGAGTACAGGCCCATTGGCCCACCTCCTCCACACTACCCAATCGGGTAGGGTGCCAGTTGAGGGTGCAGGCCCATTGGGTAGTGTGGAGGAGGTGGGCTAATCAGGTAAAGTGCCTGTCAAGGGAGCGGAATCGTATCCTGACTGTTTCCAAGTTCCCCTCCTCTAAAGAACTACACTGTTGTACCCTTAAGCACTGCCTGTTTGAGGGGGTACCTTAAACCCTAATAAGTTCTGAAACAACAGACGGTGCAGCCATGGATCAGGCCTGTGTGTGAGGAACTCCTTTGGTGCCACAGACTGCCAAGCCAGCATTTAATTTTGACTTATCTAATGGGGGTGTATATTAAAATAGAAAGCTGTTTCTGTTTTAATATATATGGTGAAAGCTGATCAGGAAGAAAAGGATTGTCACTTGAACCATTCCCCGGTTAATACACAGGCTGTCTATAGCATATCACGCCTGCGTTCTCCCCCCAGGTCCAGGGTGACAACACCAGTGCACGGGACCTTGGGGCCGTGCAGAGGGGGGATGCTGAGATGGAGCAGAAGATGAACAGGGCCCTGCGTGCCTGTCTGGAGCGACCCTCGGGGAATCCCATCTGCAGCATCCACGACCAGGGGGCGGGAGGAAATGGTGAGGGAGAAATGGTGGCAGTAACATAACGTGGCGTATGCCGAACCCGCATCTGAACGGATCAACACCTGGTGAAGTCTGCCGTGGACACTTACCCAGTGGTCCTCTGGTCTGTGGACTCATCTCCCTGCGGTCACATTCTCTCACATTCCCATGCGATCCCCTCCCTGTTCACACCCTGCTTGTGCTCCATTCACACTCCATTCACTTTTTATATTGTTGATGAATGGCTGGCTTGTGCGGGGTAGTGACCTGCCCCCATGGCCAGTTCAAGGATTTTTAAAAGGACCCAGGCATATCATTAGTCAATGATATCTTTTACATTGGTGTGTGACAGGGAAGGGGCCACTTCTGGGGCCAATCAGCTTTCAGCTGGGGTCTGTGACCCTGTGGCCCAACCCCTGTATACGCTCCTGACTGTCCCGTTGTGTGTAGGGAATGTTTTGAAGGAGCTGAGCGAGCCAGCTGGAGCCATCCTTTATGCCAGCAGGTTTAAGGTGAGGGGTGTTCTCTCTAGTGTCCCCGGTGGTCCGGAGGCCTTTCTGCGCTCTCATCTCTGGCCGGCTCTCTTTCTCACCTCCTGCTAGTTATTGAGTCTCTTGCTTCTTGTCTGTTTCTGCTTGTGTTTGAGGAGAATGAGACAGATGATACCTTTTTCATTTTTTGGATTTGTATTCTTATATAATATATGGTTATATAATTTAGTGGAGATGTGGGTTCCTGACAGCTTTGTATGTGAATTATTAGTAATGCTGTCTCAAACCAAGGTTGGTTTGTGTTCGTCTAGTCACTGAATCAGGACTGTAATATGGCTGTAACACTCTTATGGTGTTGGGTTTTATGGGATTTTATATAGATGTACAGTGTTGGCAAACTACTGAATTGATCTTGGTATGTTAATGATTAAAGTGATATTTCTGTAAGTTTTGGTGTTGTGAAGTGGTTACCAAAGCTCGTGAGAAGCAGCGAACACCAGGCTATTCTAGAGCTGCGTGTCGCTGTCTCTACGTTTTATATCTCTTACTCAGATTTTGCTGTTTTGTACTTTGTCACCTTGCATATTCCTCACTTCAGCTTCACTTTCCCCCTTTTCAGATTTTCTTTGGCCTAATACTGCGTCTTTTAGTGGAAAATTTAGTGATTAAATAAATTAACTCAAAAGAGAGAGTGGGATTTATATAAATGGATGATTGTTCATATCATGCCCAGCAATGTGTGACGCCTCCCACAGACAGGTGACCCAACCCTCAGCACGCTGGAGCTGTGGGGTGCCGAGTACCAGGAGAGCAACGCGTTGCTGGTGCGCCCTCCCGACCGCCCGTTCCTGGCGCAGGTGTGCCGCCGGGAGAAGTGCCCCGTGGACTTTGTGGGTGAGATAACAGGCGACGGCAGGGTGAGTGTGCAGGCCTTGGCCCAGATCACCACTAGGGGGCGTCTGGTTCACTCTCTCCGACAGTGAGTCACGCGTCACCTGGTGATCTCCCACGCAGATTGTGCTGGTGGATGACCGTGGCAACCCGGGGGAGGGAGGTGATGCTGGGCCGCGGCCAGTGGACCTCAGGCTGGAGTGGGTGCTGGGGAAGATGCCACAGAAGGTGAATTTGGATGGGGAGATGGCCCTGCTATACTGTGTGGTGGGCGATGCAGTAGAGTATACCATGAGGGTGTGCTGTGGGGGGGGTACAGTTGGGTATACTGTTGGGGGTACAGTGGAGTATACTATGGGGACGTACTGTGGGGGGTACAGTGGGGTATACCATGAGGATGTGCTGTGTGTGTGGGGGGGTACAGTGGGGTATACCATTAGGGTGTGCTGTGGGGGGGTACAGTGGGGTATGCTATGGGGACGTATTGTGGGGGGTACAGTGGAGTATAACATGAGGGTGTGCTGTGGGGGTTACAGTGGGGTATACCATATGGGTATATGGTGGGAGGGTGTGTTCTGTGAGACTGTGTTTGAGTGTGAAAAATGGTCTCGTCTCACAGTGGCCAGTGTACCCCCTCTCCATCTCTCCAATTTCCAGGAGTTTGTGCTGAACAGGGTGCCTGCCCCACTCCTGCCCCTGACTCTGCCCCCAGACCTGTCAGTGCTGGATGCCCTCGACCGCGTTCTCCGGCTTCCCGCAGTCGCCAGCAAGCGCTACCTCACCAACAAGGTCAGCATTCTAACCCCGTGCCGGCCATTTGCGCGGAGCATCACCATACACAGGTCAGATGGAAAACCCTCTCTCCCCCCGCCCAAAGGTTGATCGCTCTGTCACAGGCCTGGTGGCCCAGCAGCAGTGTGTCGGCCCCCTCCACACGCCATTGGCCGATGTGGCCGTGGTGGCTCTGTCCCCCTTTGGCCTCCAGGGGGCGGCGACAGCCATCGGGGAGCAGCCAATCAAGGGCCTGGTGTCCCCAGGGGCGGGGGCTCGCATGGCTGTAGGGGAGGCCCTCACCAACCTGGTGTTTGCCAGGGTCACTGCACTCAAGGTAAGGTGGGGGCATGCAAAAGCATAGAGTGGGTGCAGGGTTACGGGTGGAGGGTTGCGAGTTGTATTACAGTAAAACTGGTCTAAGTCGCCGGCTTGTAACTCGTCAATGTGCACAAGTCGACGCTCAAGCAAAAGTCCCGA
>JAODKE010000035.1:18720702-18732768 GCA_026779605.1 Mormyrus hasselquistii | reverse complement strand
CATTTTTAAAACATAAAAATTAAAGTTAAAAAAATACCTTGGTATATTGGATAGTGGCTGCAAATACTGGGGTGATTTTAGCAGAGGTTTTGAAATCGCTAAGCTAACACACTTTGACAGGAATAGTAGCATAGCTTTACACCATCATGACGATCATTTAAACGGCGCTTACTTTGGCTGCCTAAGACATTTGCACAGTACTGTATATATAATGTCTGTTTATTTCTTTTTTTTTTTTTACTATAATCATTATATACTAGTGTGCATTTAACGCGAGTAACAGAATATACCTGTGCTTGTGGTTTCCGCACCATGGCAGGTTCTGGCGCAGCAGATCTCTGACTTCCCGCTGCCGGATCTGGTTCGTGTGGCTGAACACTCCGATCCAGTGGAACTGGGTCGCCTCCTGCAGCTGGTTTTGGGCTGCGCTATTAAATGCGAGAGAAAACAAGGTAACCTGAAATTTTAATGGGAATTCAGGGGGAGCTACTGAAAGGACCTGGATTTGTATTTGGGAACGGTGAATTAGATGTTATTCATTTACATGTAACAGGTGATATTTAAAATATAGGCTTTATATTATTTTAGAAGTATATAACACAAATTAAATTTTGTGACTGAATGATTGTGCAGGATGTGCTTCAGGTTTTATAGGGTGAATTTGAAATATAACTTTTATTAGTTTAATACATTCAATTTTTACATTATTACAAATTACAAATTCTTCTGTCATGCCTCATTTCGCTGTCAGACAGAAACAGTTTGTTCCTTTGAGGGTATAATTACTTGTCACTGGGACTGTACCCTCAAGGCTCTGCCAATTGTACCCTAGCTGTAGGTTAATGTACTTTTTAGTCTAATTTTAGGTACAGATATGGACTCTGAGGAACATTTTTGTACCATTGGGGGAACATTGTTTGTATCTTGAGGAACAAAACTGTACCAGGGCTGCACCCTTTCTTTCTGACAGTGTTTTATATGAGGTTTGTCGAGCGTTAAATTGATTAAAAATGTTTTTGTTCCTAATCTCAGTGTAAGGACTTTCTGTAAAATAAAAACAAGAATAATCTGAATTATTTGTAAACTGCTGTATGTTATATGGAGCTACAAGTTTGCATATCAGTAAATGTTATGGAAAAAGCAAAATTTGTTATTTAAGCGAATATGATTTGTTGTCTGTGTAAGCAAGCTTTAGCCAATATGTATTCATAAAATAGACCTGTTCATAAATTAAACTGTTCTGTTTGCAGAATATATCCAGATCATCATGACGTTGGAGGAGTCGGTGCAGCATGTCGTGATGACAGCCATTCAGGAGGTGATTTTATCTGAAATGAGAAAACTCTCAGAAAATAATGTGTCCATTCAGAGAACAGAAATGACAATGAACGCTTTTGTCAGAGATTCACTTTCTGGGGATGTTACCCTGCAGAAAGAGAGGCCTGAATGCTGCTCTCATAATATGACACATTTTGTTATGCTTGTGCAGTGGATGCTAGGAAATGCAGTTGTATTATTTATGCCACTGTCGCTAGTATGTTGACCTTCCAACGGCACTGAAAAAAAACATGGATCTATTTTAGCAAAGGTTCCCAACATTTGTGGCCTCCGCAGGTTCTTTTTAACCTTTTGTGCCGTTCGTCATCATAGAACCACAGTAAATAGTCGTCATTGTATTGTTTGTATCTGCCAGTTAATGAATAAGGAACAGATGTCACAATTTGGAGTGGACCCTCTGCTGGACATCGAGCAGCAGGTAGGTACTCGCACGGCGCCGTGAAGATAGTGGCGCCCTCGCATTTGACACCCGGCTCTCCCGGTGCCCAAAGCCTGATGCGGACTTGTGGCTGTGGTCCTCAGCTCAAGAAGGCGTTGGAGGACCTTTCGGAGCTGGCGTCTGAGAAGGAAGAGCTGGCCAAGAGGTGCCTTGAGCTGGACACTCAGGTGGGTGCAGCGCATCCGGGGATAAACACATTGCCCCTCCCACCGTTCAGCATGTGGTGTATTTCAAACCCCTTAGCATGTAATCACCACCTTTGTTAAGGATTTGCGGAAACATTGGCGTGAAATGCAAAAACCACCAAATGCAAAACCCTAGGCTTTCTTAAATGAGCGGAGACCCCCCCAATGTTCAACTCAATGTTACACTCTTTTGCGGAAATGCTTATTTATGTGTCCTTATATTATCCTAAAAGGATTTGAGAATGATGCACAAACTGCTTGATTACTGCCTTATTAGAAGCATCCTGATGTGGCTTATAAATTAGCTGATTCTTGACGCATTTGATTCATCTGATGGTTCTTGACAGATTTCATTTATAAGACTTTTACAACTCAGTCCCCATATCAAGGTCACGCGGTAAGTAGGAGCTCATTATCCAGCCAGACCGCCACTAACAAGGCTAACAGGGTTCCGGGGACCAAGGGTGACCTAAACAACATCGCTGTTGTCTTCCTGGGTTAAACACTGAGCATCTGTGTGTGTCGACTCATCTTCCTAATTCCTGTCACATGATCATAAACCATCTAACACGCGACGACTTCATCATCGTCATCTTTTAATGTCTCTCTCTCCTGCAACATTGTGGTGTAAATGGAGCCATGTTAACAGCGCTAATCCGATTCCGGGCTTTTAGCGTGTAACTCTCAATTTGCAGGACACAAAAGTGGATGCGTTAACTGTATGGAGGTGTGGCCTGGATTGGCTAGTTTTGAAGGTTTTCCGGTGGGGGGAGTCCATCTCGTGAATAAAGTCCGCAGCTTGAAAGTGCTTTGTACCATGACGTCGCTGACTTTAGTGAAGTCACATTCTGCGGACTTGCTGCTGCAGGCTGATGCTTACAGCATGCTAAGGCCTGGTGCTGTGGGAGCAGGCTCTGTGCTGCAGGTCTGCTGACGTAGCTTCTTCTCTGGCTCTTTGATGGTGGTACAGAGCAGTCAGCTGTGGCTGGACCTCAATTCTGCTGTAAAGTAACAGATCCTGGAAAAACATGGAATGTCATAATAATGCATTCCATGTAATTCTGGAAAATGACAAAACCCATATATGGGACTGCCAAACAGATCTGTTTTAAAATTCTCCCTCAGGATGCTAAATGCCCCCACCCCTAAATGGTGTAATCTGGAGCCTGTACTATGAAGCGGGGTTACTGGATTATCGGGGTTACTGGATTATCGGGGTTACTGGATTATCGGGGTTACTTGTCGGATTTAAGGTAGTCTGGGCAAAATGTGTACGAATATGAAGTCCATTTAAACTGTGGTACTTTAAATCTGACAAGTTACCCTGATAAGTCAGTAACCCTGAGGCACAAACCTGAGATTATTCTGCCTGATCCCCTGCTGGTGCATAAATGCCTCTCCATGTCACTTTTTATTGGGATACATTCAAGACTGATGTATGGGCCTCTGCTTTGTGTGCTTTACCGTAACTCCACACCAGAACTGCGCCTCACCGGCTGCATATGAGGTGATTTCGGAGGCCATTGACCAGACAAACACATTTAAAGGTATAAAGGGTGATGGGAATAATGTCCAGGAAATATGCAATCTACGGTCCGAGACTGCTTGGTCATTCCAATGCGGTGTGCTTTACATTTTGTTCGAGCTGTGCTTCCGGTCAGAGAGAAACAGGTAGAGAGAGCCACCCACATGCGGTCAGGGGTGCGGAGTCTGAGGGAGCGGCTGGTGTTTTGTGGTCAGGTGGCAGTGCTCCAGGAGGAGAGGAACAGCTTACTGGCTGAGAACGACCTGCTGACGGATCGATCTAGCCAGCTGGACTCCTTCGACGACCCCAGTACGCCGTCGGGGAAGAAATACTGCCAGCTCCAGTTCCAGCTGGAGCAGCTTCAGGAAGAGAATTTCAGGTGCCAACCTTGCTTCAGCCTTCTGCAGGCCAGAGAATCCTGTACCTGGCAGCTACGGGATTGAACCTGGGGCGGTGAGGTTCATCTCCTAGGAGATGGGCATCTTGATCTGCTCATGGGGACGGTACAACCCGCAGTTCTTTTAACTTGCTAAGACGTGATATCCGAATAGCCCATGCTGTCGGTTGTTTTTGACGACAACACCTGCCAAAATACAGGTTAATTTTTTTTCTGTATTTATTCATATATGATGGTAATTTGGCGATGGATATATTGCTTTTGTCTGATCCGGCAGTCACATTGTATTATTGCTGTATCTGGTGATGATAATGAGCCATAAATAGATTCACCTAGTGCCTGGCTTTTAGCACGCGTCTTTGACCCCACCAGGCTAGAGGCCGCGAAGGATGACTACCGCATCCACTGCGAGGAGCTGGAGAAGCAGCTCGTGGAGGTGCAGCACCGAAACGACGAGCTCACCAGCCTGGCCGAGGAGTCGCGCTCCCTGAAGGATGAGCTGGACATCCTGAGGTCTGCCTGGCACGCGTGAGCCCAGCCCGCATGCTCTAAACTCAGGACGTTTTCCTCTGGGTGAACCCTGTCTGTCCGTTGGTCTGGGTCCAGGAGCTGTTCTGACCGGGCTGTGAAGCTGGAGGCCTCAGTGGAGACCTACAGGAAGAAGCTGGAAGACCTGAGCGACCTGCGGCGGCAGGTGAAGGTTCTCGAAGAGAAGAACATGACCTACATGCACAACACTGTGAGCTTGGAAGAGGAGCTGCGCAAAGCCAATGCGGCTCGAACCCAGCTTGAGACCTACAAGAGGCAGGTAAGCTTCAGTGTGGGCTGCGTAGCTGCAGGACCTTCTCCATCTTTTTTTTTCACTTTTTTTGGCACTGTGAACAACACACAAACATGACATGTTGTACGTCTCAGGAGAGAGAACCAGCTGACCGTAGGTGTCAGGGTCAATTCTGTTGCTCCGAGAACCCTGACCATGGCTTTGATTGTCTCCCCTGACTGCAATTTGTTTGTATTTACATTGATTTATCTACCAGATGGTTTTCTCCAAAGTAACATACAGCTGTCAAGGAGCCAGCTAAGCAGCTATACTAAGCTTCTGATGAATAACTAGTTAGGAGTGTAAGTTAGCACTATGTAATATGTTACAAAGAACATAGCAAAAATCTAATGATAGAGCTATTCATATTAAAAACAACTGAAAGAATAGCAGCATTCAGGATACATGAGACCACCTAAGGCAGGGGTAGCGAATCTTATCCAGCTGCTGTGTGTGCGAGTTTTCACTGCAGCTCCCTATTTAGATTACTAATTAGAGTACTGATTGGCTGAAGAGTCCTCACACCTGGGTTTGAACAGCTGACCTACAGGTTATCCCAAAAACCTGCACACACACACTTGGCCTTTGTGGATAAGATTGGCTACCCCTGAACTAAGGGATCACAGACAACATATCAGTGTCTGGAGGCTGAAAGTGTTCTGGGACCTGATTTACCTGATGTTGTGAGTGATTCAGATATGGATGTGTAGCAGATTCTAGCAATTGACGACGTCAGTCAGGAGACGTGTCCAGCATGAGACTCGTCATGTGGCGCAGGGACCTCCAGGTGGCGTTATTTTGCAGCATTCGGTTTTCCTTTGGTCCCACCTCTCGCAACGCACATTTGAGTTTACCTCTTTCATTTCCTGGTATATTTACTTGTGCTATGTTGTCCCCCCTCCCCCATGTATCACTAGAGAGGGAAAGTTAACCTGGTTCTGTTGACTGCCCAGAACAAAGGGGTTCTTGTATGTAATCCACCTGTTCATCCTGCCCTCCCCACCTCTGAAACCGACACTGACAAAATGCAGAAGCATAATGAGATGGTTCACAAAAGAATTATTTCCCTCTGTTTAAAGATCGGGTGTCATGGTTCCCCAGTGGCCAGGTAATGCTAGGCCACACCTCCACGTTTGAGGTTTAAATAGTATCCCCACAGTCTACAAATGTACTGTTTGGTGATTTGGCATCTCTGAATTGCTCACAAATGGGCCAGCATTCCATCCAGTGTGTCCCATACCTTTTGGGCTTTGCATCCTGGAAAAGAGTCCAGGCTCACCTCTATCCTGAACTGGAAAAGATGGATGGATGGAAAGATGGATGGATGGATAGATGGATGGATGATTGAGTATTTTTCTTCTCATATCAGGTCCAGGAGCTGCACAGGAAGTTGTCAGAAGAGTCCAGGAGAGCTGATAACTTGGCCTTTGAAATGAAGAAGTTTGAGGAGAAGTATGATACTGTCATAAAGGAGAAAGAGGTACAGTCAATGACTAAGTCCTGCTTATGGTTCCGACAGCGGAACATGCGGTGATGACTAATGCTGATATTAATTAAATTAGCCTATTGTCTGGTCCAACATCAATAAGCATCATAAATTAATTTGCATTCTTTTACTTGTTATATTCTTCAGTGTGGCAAATTTTAATGTATTTATTCTCTTTTGTGACACCAGAGAGTGATTGTCGAGCGGGATTCCTTGAAGGAGACCAATGAGGAGCTGCGTTGCACACAAGCTCAGCAGAGCCAGCTCCTTCAAGCAGGTTTGCCATTGGAGGCTTTGTTACCATGGTGATGTCTTTAAGAGGAATTTCAGTATGTTATGAAGTCAGAGTGCTGGTCATGTATATTGCTTGCTATGTTTTTCCCACTCATCTGTAAAGAAATAAGAATCTGATTTTTTTTTCTTGATAGGAATGTTTCCTGCTGGAAATGCGACGCATGATAACCTCGCAGCAGAACTCCTGCCTATAGAGTACAGGTACCTGCAGCTTTAGTTTGCTGAGCCTCTCTTTGCGTCTCACTGTGGGCCTGGCTATGCGTGCTTGGTTTCCCTCCCTCAGTCCCCTCTGCCCCCCCCCCCCCCCCTTCCCCCGGCAGGGAGAAGTTCATCCGTCTGCAGCACGAGAACAAGATGCTGCGCCTGGACAGAGAGGGATCGGAGAACGAGCGCATCGCCGAGCTGCAGGCCCAGCTCGAGGAGGCCCACCGGCAGCGGACGGAGCTGGACACGGAGAACAGGTGCCACCATGATGGAAGTGCTTCGTGGCTGAGCGAGTTTGGATGCTGTGCCTGCGATTCGGAAGGTCACCGGTTTGAATCCTGTGACTGGCAGGGTAGTCACATGTTCATGGGCTCCTGAGTAAGGCCCTAGACCTCCAGAAAAATACTCCAGGGGCTGACCCTGCAGTCTGACCCCAAGCTCCACTCACCTCTATATGTGTGTATGTCTTAAAAACAAAGAGGGTGATGGGATATGAGAAAACTAAAGAATTCCAATGTACTTATAGAGATCAATAATAAAGCTTCATTTTCATTGTAGGAGGCTCAGTGTAGCTCTCATGACATGGTACCGATGATGTAAGCAGAACAATGGACCGGCTCTGTCCAAGAAATCCACCAGTTCATAAATATCTTGTGGGAAGGGATGGTAGCATTGAGGTTAAGAACATCAGTTTTTGCCTTTCTTGCAGTTCTACTGGAATTTCTGCATATAACACGCTGTGGACACCTAGAGAACTCGGATAAGTACTGTTTGTAATGCAATACGACAGACTTCATGGTCTATCATTCCCTCAGGTTGAACCAAGAGAGAATCTCTGAGCTGCAGCTCCAGGTGGAAGACCTCCAGAAAGCCCTGCAAGGCCAAGGATCCAAAGCTGAAGATGTTGGTGGAATTTCATGCATCTTTATTACTAATTATATAAGTGGAAATAGATAGTGATGGCGATGAAGCAGTTGTATTCCTTCTAGAAGCATGTAATGACTCGTCGCTATGGTCCTCTTCTGCCGTAACAGCTCCTCTGTTTTTATTTATAGTCGCATCTGAAGAAGAAACTGGATGCTCACATGTAAGTAGGACTGTAGAATTGAATTACCATGATGTTTTTTTTCTGATGATCAGGCAATTTGGCAGGTGCATATGAGATATGAACTGTAAAATCTTTTCAAGGGTGCAGCTGAACGAGGCTCAGGATGAAATCATGAAGAAGAAGGAGCTTCTTGAAGATCTGCAACCAGACAGCACGCAGACTAGTGAGTAAAATTAATCCTCCTATATCTGGCCCTGTGGTCATTATGTTTGTTATTTGTTAACAGAGGGGGGTGGATCATACGTCAAATGCTCATCGTTCTTGTTTGTAATATCAGGAAGGTTCCTTCAGGTGATGTCTTTACCTCCATCCAACACTCCTAAAAAAAGTTCCTTGAGTGAAAGACCAGCTATCCTTTTATCTTTCCCTGAAGCCGTGAAGATTGATGAGCTGCTTGGTGCTCTGAAAAAAAAGGATGAAGACATGAGGGCGATGGAAGAGCGCTACAAGATGTACCTGGAGAAAGCCCGGAATGTAAGTCATGTCAGTCAGAACCTTCAGCTGGAAGGTGGGAGCTCTGAGGACCAGACCACCAGTAGCAGCCCCATCAAGGGAAAGGATTGACATGTATAGGTGTGAGTACTGCACAGGTCTGTGTGTCTGGTTCAGTTTTTGCTCTGGATGGTCACTCGCAGGTCATAAGGGCCCTGGATCCCAAACTGAACCCGGCCACAGCTGAAATCCAGGCCCTGAAAAACCAGCTTCTGGAAAAAGACAGAAGAATCTTGAGTCTTGAGGTACGGTCCAAGCCTGGTCAGGTAGAAGGGAGATGTGTTTGGCTGAGCTGTGTGTTGAAGATGATGATGATGACAATGGCAACCTCTTCCTTTTCCCTTTGTAGCGTGAGTGTGAGCAGGCGAAACTCCGTGAGTATGAGGAGAAACTCATCGTGACGGCCTGGTACAACAAGGTAGGCCGGTCACGGGCGACGTGGTCTTCACAGAGCTGTGAGCTGATTGGTGGGGAGCTGCACCATTCTGCATGACACACAGCAAACATTTAGCGTTGAGATGTCTTCACGTTTTTGGTCTCCAGTGCTCCCAGGGCAGTGTTATATTTATATTTATATTTCCGACATTGAGGTTTACTTACACTTTATGTTGCTACATCAATGTTAAGACGAACAAATCAGCAGCCCTGATACTAGTTAACATGTTATGTTAAATGTTATAGTCTGTATTGCAGATGTTAAATTCTAAAATGTTGTTTATATTATTCTCTAATTGGATTATTAAAATTAATGAAAGACTTGAGACCTTAATTAATACTCTGTGAATATCGTGTGCTGCTGTAATGTTTGTTGCCTGTCATGGCTGCTTTCTGATCATTTCAGTTTAAGGTTATCACTCTGTGACACTAATGCTAATTAATTGATTAATATCCTGTGTTACTCTAATGAGTTTTGGGTGTCATGGCTGCTTTCTGGCGGTGCCCCCCAGAGCCTGACCTTCCAGAAGATGGCCATCGAGTCGCGGCTGGCTGGGCGTTCCAACTCCACAACAGCGCCCCCTGTCCAATCCTTCCTCGCACAGCAGCGGCAGGTGACCAATGCCCGGCGCCCCCTGTCAGTCGGCGTGCCCGTGGCTGCGGCCCCCTCAAAATAACGTCGCTCCTCACCCCGAACGCGCCATCAAGTGACCTTATGCACCGGAGCGAGAATCTCGGATCCCGGTCACGGCTTCCACTCCACACAGGTCAAACCCGCAAAGCCGCTCGGCCAGCACTGGGGTCTTTTTATGTGACGGCGGGTTCGGGTCACATCTGGGG
This sequence comes from Mormyrus hasselquistii, assembly GCA_026779605.1. Taxonomy (NCBI): domain Eukaryota; kingdom Metazoa; phylum Chordata; class Actinopteri; order Osteoglossiformes; family Mormyridae; genus Mormyrus; species Mormyrus hasselquistii. The sequence continues at coordinate 18,723,205 of JAODKE010000035.1, read as the reverse complement.
TCTTGCTATTGTGTCTGGTAGCTGATCCCAGGTCAGGGAAATTCTGTGAATACTCAGTATCCATAGTGATAACTGTATAAAGCTGAACACTCTCATCCTCGTGTGTATATATATATATAACTACCTTGGGCACATGCAGACAGGAGAAGTGTGTTTAAAATTCTTTATAAAGCAGATTTAATAATATAATTGTTACAGGATTTTTTTCTTCTTGGGGTTAAATGTACAAAAAAAATAGAATATAAAAATGGAAGCGAATTGGTGCTGGACATCAGCTTCTTCTCTTCTCGCAGTAGCTGTAGTTCGCGCATTTTGAAGGGGTGTCTCCTGTCGCATAGAGACACCGTATGTGCGCTGGGATCAGGGCCCCACCAAGGGGTATTGTGCTTAACGTGTTTGAAATAGGCCAGTTCGACCTGTGCTATTTATTTCGCCTAAAGAGTGAGTTGATTACTGCATGCTCTGTTGAAATGGTATAGGTAGCTTTGATCTTTTTCAGTTTTTTTGTGTTCTGAAATCTCAAAGGACAGTGGCAACATGACAAGGAACCACTCCTGCCTTTTGACATTAACAACATTTGTGATATTTATGAGTTGTGCAGAGGGATTTCTGTCAGACACAAATAGTGTGACTCCTGATGTTTTCAGAAGTTGACTTCTCCTTCTTTAATACAGGTTTATTAGAGTAGTTCCAGTAAGAATAGACCCAGCCCAAAAATTAGGGGTCTCTAATTGCACTCAAACACTTCTCTCCACGTTTTGTTTCTGTTGTCTATTTATATTTCATTTCAAGCTACTCTGTATCTTTCAGCTAGTTATACACTCTGGTCTTTTTAAATTCCTGTTGTTTTTAAACTATATAATAGTCACATTCATGCACAAAGTATCCATAAAGTGGATTACAAAGTGTGTTTTTGTTTTGTTGAAAAAACATAAAAACATTATGATAAAATATTGGATAACCGTAGTTGATTTAAGCATCATAAATGACTATTACTAAGGCAGAAACTGATCAGTGTAAACCAAATAATAAACTCGTAAAATCACATAAATGAAATGCCATACGAGTCGAGCCATAGAGATTTGAGATATTTTTAAACGATTTTAAAACATTGAGATTTAATCTAAAAACCTTTTCCATGGTAATTCTTGGGTAAATTTGACCTAAAAGAAGCATTTAATGAAAATAAAATGCATTCATTTTTTTAACTCGTTAGTGTCATATTTATAGTATAATAAAGTATTCTATATTTGTTAATTGTCTTGTTAATTTAGACATGATTCTGATAACCCACTGTGTATGCTGGTTTTTGTTACGTTTGAGTGGCTATTGGACAGCACTTCTAAAATCAAATCACATCAAATCAATGTATCTGTGGGTTCACTGATTGTTTGGTTGCTGTATGTGCTTCAGTTTTGCTGTGAATTGGTTAATTTACCTTTGCTCAATACATGAATAAAGCCGTTTTAAAGCACAGATCCACCTGCAGCACTTTCTTTAATGACTTATTATTAGTCGAGTCAAAATAATTTTAAATACTGAAGGTGTGTGTATTAAAGTGTGACTTTAACAGCGTGGTCTTCATGAAGCACAGCGGATCATTCGCAGGACAATAGACAGTGGGATGCGGCAGAAAAACAGGACCCGTGTAACTCTCTCCTTGCCTCTGTCGCATCAAGACCGTCCTTAGCGAAGGGTGACGTGCACTTTGAAGGGGAGAGGCGTTAAAGTGGCCCCAACTTGTCCCGCAAAACTGGGCTCTGGCCCCGGGAGAAATGAGAAGGTGAATTTTTGGAGAAGGGAGGTGAAGAACAGGAAGAGCTCCATCCGAGCCAGCTGCTCCCCCAGACAAGCTCTCTTCCCTGTGGATGTTTGGGGATTGTGAGTTTGGTTTTGTTTTCCTTCTTTAATGTAATGTGACTTGAATCTTGAGTTAATTTCATGAAAGATATTGTCGGTTACCTGCAGAGAAGGGCAGGAACGCATCCCGTCTCACAAATTTCCCATCGGAATCCAGGAAATGCCCGGGATTGAAGGTGTCTGGTTCAGCCCATTCGCTCTTGTCAAACAGCACTGAAGTCATGTTCGTCATGACTGCCGTTCCCTGGAAGGTGAATTGAAGATCCATGTTTGGTGCGGCTGCTGGTTTGCTCAGGTGCTTTAGCTAAATCTAAGCTCTGAGGAAGCCATTAATCTGTTTTTTTGATAAAGTTCATAGATCGATCAACATTGAGAACTTTTTCTAATTTAACTAATTTTGATTTTCATCATTTCATAGCCAGGATGTTTACATCGACACTGAATTCGTATACGGGTCATTCCATTTCAATTCAACAAGTGGCCTTTACATCATTATTTTTGATTATGATGAAACTTGGCATGTGAATTACACATACAGTACCTTCCAAAGGTCTGAAATGTTTTTTTTTTACATTTTAAGAGTAAAATGGAATGACCCATAATTGACTTTCTTAGGTACATTTTGTATGAATTTGATTCGACT
>JAODKE010000035.1:18661953-18676513 GCA_026779605.1 Mormyrus hasselquistii | reverse complement strand
CAGACTCCTCTAGAAGACCTAGTCCCCCTCTGATTTTGTAGGCTACTAAATATCATTAATATTAATGAAATAATCATTCACTTCTACCTGGCTTACTCTAATGCTTTATAACAAGCTCTACATCAAAAATCCTCCGAGCCATGCCCCAAGTAGTTCCCTGGTCCCTGCCCGAGTCATGCCCTGGTCTCTGCTTGAGCTAATTACTGTCAACCGAGCAGATCCAGCGTCATCAGAAAGGGGAGAAAGAAAGCAGAGTATGCAAAAAAAAAACAATAGACTCATGTAGACGTAACAGGGCCTATCACAGTTGTTCTGCCCTCAGGTCCTCTGTATGGTTCTTTCGTCATAGCCTCCATCAACATTACCGGAGGACTTCGTAGTTCAACAACACTAGAATTATCATGTTCTTCTGGGTCGTATTGGTGCCATCTATAAAGTGAATAACCGGACTGAAACACTATGAAATATCAAAGTATTTCCGTTTTTTATTGGTGATGGCGTGTTTCTTGTCTGTCGTTATGATTGCATTACTCTAAATAATCTGGTGAATACTTCAACAGATGGTCTGGAAAAACCTTGGCTTCATGCGTTGTGCTACCTTTTCCCTCAGTATTTTGTAAGTCAAACCAAACTCATGAACACAATGCAAAAGGCACAAATTCTTAAGGATTTTGCCGGACAAAGGTGCTGTCATGCAAGTTTGCATTTCCTGTGACTGTGAGGAGTATTTCTTGTCATCTCTGTAATAATTGCATGGTGGAACAGCAGTGATCTTTTGATTAAACAATCTATGAGTCTAAATTCCTGAGTCTATACTGATGCATAAATTACTCTGTGGTCGGGTATGTAAGTCTTGATGGTTTTCTTGTGCTCTTTTCCTGCATTGCCTTGACACTGTCTGTGCCTGTGTCAGAAATCTATTACGTTCCATGACATTCAATCATGATGCTTTTCTTTTTTTAATTGGCCGTCCTTCAACATATATCTCTTAATGTTCACTCTTATTTCTCAAGAGCTCCTCCTTCAGGTCCGACTGGACATTAATTTTCCCCACCTTTTCTGATTGTACCTCATTCTCTCACTTCTCTACTGAAAACTTCTCTTCAGCCATGACAGTATGAAACCCATAATGATGCAATCAGCATACTTCTGTATTGGATAATCATGAGCTAGAAATTAATAATAACTGTAAGGAACCGATTGTTAAATTATCAAGTCCTTGAGAGTGTCACAGCACTGGGGGACACGGTGAACAGAACTCTGAGGAGAGTACGAGGACCCAGGACAAGGAATAGTTTCAGAAGAGAACCAGGAGCGCAAGCACAGGAACAGGGTTACAGAGCTATGCAGGCACACAGGAACAAGGGAACCTGCGACAAGGGGAAGACATCTATCTGTAGGCATTCTTTGGATGACTCTGGGCTCCAAAAGCAGGATGACTCTTAGCTACCTGCTGGCATATGGTAATACCAAACACTGAGACAGGAATACCATGGTGGGGTTTGGGCATCTGAGAGAGCTAAGAGGTGGCTAAGAGCACCAAGTAATGCAATGTGATTGAGCAGGACCCACCAGGGACCTTCCAGATCAAGACTAAAATTACATACTTTCTCCAGTAGCTCCTCTCATCACATCACAGTCAACCTGTGGCTGAATAATAATACATAGAATAGTGCGAATTGTCCCAAAGCAATTATCAATGATCCTTAGGAGAAGGTTGAACAAATAAGAGGAGTGAGACCTCCAAAGGATGTTTGATTTATTGCAACTGTCTTATCAGGATAAGAGTGCGCTGTTCAGAACCCAAAGGATATTCGAAAGAAAGTAATTATAATTAATGAAAATTAAAACGAGTTTTAAAATGACAAAAGGAGAGGGGGGGGTGAGTTCTCTAGAGGATTTCTGATGTAGAGAATCTTGGTTTTTCGGATCATAGTGAACCGCTCATTACCGAATGGTTCTGATCTGAAATGTGGAGTAAGCCTTCTACATACCAGGTGTTTCGATCCTCAGGAGTAAGGATCGACAGAATGGAAGGGGAGAGAGGGAGAAAGAGAAGACGGGACAACCAAGGGAATGGGAAAAGGGACACGGGAAACACAGGGAACTTTTTAATAGTTTTTTATGTTTATTCAAAGACACTGTACAAACACCAGGTGCAACAGACTTTAGGAGTGTCCAAGGCCAAAGTAATAAACAAAAATCACTAACGAACACAACCCAACCTAATCTAACCCAAGGTGAAACGAAACAACAATACTAATACTTGTCTCCTTAACCAAACAACAGATAAATCACACGCGTTCGCAGAAACAAAAACAATCAGTCACTCCTTACACGAGCATAACGATATGTCGGAAGTCAGGCAAGGGATTGAAAATAAACAGAGAGCAGTCAGAACCAAAGCGAAAGTACAAGGGGGCAAAGCAAGAAATCAGAACCGTCGTATACAGGAAGTCAAATACAATACAGCAAGCCAATCAACCAAACACAACGATCAATGAACCGTTAAAAGGTTTTTATAGAATTTCTTATCCCACATTGAAAAACAAGTAATTTGGAGACGGTCCCTTATCTCGTATTCGGGAGTAGACCTTCCCTAGAGATTAATGCATTTTATAAATATTACAACACATTATTTTCTGACAGCAGTGAAGCGGGATCTCATTGTGTTAAATTTCAGTAAACAAAATGAACACGTTTTTCTGCTTTGGCACTCATACGAAGACAACTAATAAAATTCAAAATCTGAATATCCGAATATGAAACCAACTTTACCGCAGTCATTTACCATACAGTTTACAAGTGTTGAAGGTTGAGTATAATGTAACCTGAGTTCATCCCAGATTGTATCTGATGTACAATTTTATGCCGGTGCATCAATGTGAATCAATGAATCTGAATTTCTCCATATTAAAGATTTGTTACTGCATTTGAAGTGATGTAGGGAGAGGCTGCTACTTCAAAAACACTTTTATATGCTTGATCTGGAGAAAAGAAAAAACTTTTTATTCAAACACGTAGGTTAAATCAGACTTGTAAAGGGTGGTTATTTTATATATCTCTCTTGCCCCTTTTTCTAATGTAATAGTTTTCTCTTTAATGTAATCTTATGTATTTAACTTCTGTGGATAAATGTATAATGAATATGCAGTAGACACGAGGTGAAAACAAGGTAAGAATGTAGCAGAAAAATGCAAAATTAATTGCTTGCTGCACAATTCCATATGATAGCAGGAGCAACTTTACATCGGTGGGTCAAAGTCCCATGTTCCTGTAACAGAGACCAACAGAAGCTGGATTGTAGCATGTAGTTATTTAAGATAAAAATGACAGAGTAAGTTAGCCCATAAGCCGTAAAAATGGTTTTCAAAGGTCAAATAACATCTGCATGCATGCCTGTAGTTATCTGTACCCCCATAATTCATAGCGGGCACAGAAGCCAGGTGACCCAAATGTGGGAGACTTATTATTAAGGGAATCAGGCAGATATAAATGGAGTTGTTAGGCGGGAATTGGAGTTGGGGTCTCAAGACCTGGAGAGTCGGTAGCCATGAGAGTCAATCCTACACAAACACAAGAGACAAGGAACAGGAACAGATTGGGCGAGGCAGGAACAGGCGAAGAGGGATTGGTGAGGCGGGAACGGAAGACAAGCTTATCTGTGTGCTCGGCAATGACACTTCACAATGGGCTAACAGGCGAGTTTAGTTTTTAAAGTCGGGAAGGGTGCGATGTTAATTGGCTTGCCTCACCCCACGGGATGCGACAGAAACAATATTATATCATGTGTTTGACGTTAACTGTTTTTTTTTTTTTTATAAAATATAAACCCAGTTTGCCAAGCAATATGGAAACATTTTCAGTCTTCATTTGGGACAAAACATCGTTGTTGTGAACAGTTTTAAACTCATGAAAGAAGCCCTAATACGCCATGGAGAAAACTTTGCAGATCGCCCAAAAGTGCCACTATTTGAAGATATTATGCATAACCGGGGTAACTTTTAAAATAATAATCAGTGAACGTTGTTTGAACTGTATAATCAATGCTTTTGTTCTCACAAACTGAAATGCAGTCCAGTATTTCTTGTGATAATGCTAGTCACCCATTGTGATGATCGTAAACGTCCATAAAACAAGCATTATCTATTTATTGTAATAAACCACACTTTATCGCTGTATCAGTATTCTCCCATAAACCAAGCTATCTGAATTTCCTTTTCACACCACAAGATGGGGACCAGTTATACTTGTTGCCACTGTTGTAGCTGTTTGCGGCAAACTAATAAGAAGAATATCAATATGCATTATACAACATTAGATATGTTATGTTTTCATTTGTGTTGAATCATGGAACCATCATTTATAAGAATATGTATGCTCACATGAGCAAATATTTTTTGGTTTCTTCAAAATGAGAAAGTGTTTGTTTTAGGTTTGGTGTTCTCTAATGGCTACCTATGGAAACAACAAAGAAGATTTGCTCTCTCAACCCTAAAGAACTTTGGGCTGGGCAAAAAGAGTCTTGAGCCCTCCATTCAGGTGGAGAGCATGTTACTGAATGAGGTCATAGCCAATACACAAGGTACAAACTTTACCAAACATGGATGTTTGTCCTATGTTGACCTAGTCAAGTCATGTAAGATGTAGCCCTTTGTATAATCTATATAAATATTCTCATTTGTTCATTTAAAAATCATCACGGCTTGCTATGTCAGTAAAAATCTTAAATGCAATAAAATATAATCCATTGACATTGAACTGGATATATACCTTGATGAAAATCCTTTCCTTAGGCCAACCATTTGACCCTCAGTTCATCGTGAACAATGCCGTCTCCAACATCATCTGCTGCCTGGTGTTTGGGGATCGCTTTGACTACAATGACAGCTACTTTCAAACTCTGCTGAAACTGATCAATGAAACTGTCTATTTAGAAGGAAGCATTTGGGTTCAGGTTTGTCACTATTTCTCAACTCCAGTGTTCAGGGATAAATAGAAGTTTAACATGTTTTTCTTTCAACTAAACTAGCTCCATTACCAATGGTGGATTGATGCATGGGCTATCCTAAGCCATATAAGACCTCTGCAAAATTAGGGGCCCCACCTAGCAAAACAGGGGCCCTACCCCTGCCCTGCAAAACTGGAATGTTTACCCCACTCCCCACAACTGGAATATTTTCAATTTCTTCCCATAACATTATTCCCCCCAATCTGATCAGCAAATTTTACAGACTTTTCATTATTTTCATTTCTCTCTCAATTTCAAAGCATATTTCAAATGGCCCTATGGGGGGGTGCAAGCTAGGGTGACCAGATAATCCATGTCAAGGAGGACACTTTGAGCCAGGACAGGAATTGTAAATTACCATTTCAATTAAAAGGACCTGGATTTCACTTAAGCACTGAGTTCTTGCTGTGTGCAGAATGGTCAGTCTCCTATAATCATGCATGTGTCACTAATGCTAATGTGAAACAGCTGGGTGAGTTTTTCAGTCAAGGAAACAAACCAGTGAAAGCACAAGAAGAGCTGAACTATTCAACCAAGCACAGGATCCTTTCAATTTGAAAACAGTTTGTAAAACCCAAAGTAGCTCAGAGTGTCCTTCCTGACATGGATTATCTGGTCACCCTAGTGCAAGCTATGTCAGCATAAGGTTTCCAGAGAAGGTAATCCCTCACTACATATTACCTAAATTACTGTTTTTTTGTTTTAGATATATAATATGTTCCCCTGGTTGATGCGGAGAATCCCTGGTCCCCACAAGAAAATAATTTCACACTGGAAGACTCTGGTCTCTTTTATCCGCCTAAAAATTAAGAAGCACCAGGAAGACTGGGACCCATCATCTCCTAGAGACTATATAGACAGCTTCCTGTCAGAGATGGAAAAGGTATTAGGATGGACAGTTAATTGTAACTGGCAGTTGTACAGTAATGTATTTTTTGAGTTCATATTTCCCCGTGATTTGATTTGGGTCAGCAGTGTTTGGGATGGGTAAGCATTTAATAGGTGAAATACATTCTCTTTTTGCTCATTAGAGTTTAATTAGAAAAGTCTAGAATGAAAGAAATTATTCATATGGAATTCGATGTCAGTGGAAAAATTCCAGTTTCTTTTCCCCATGACAATAGAACAAAGTGTGTCTTTTTTCTTCCAGCGGAAACATGATGTTGATGCCAGTTTTAATGAGGACAGCTTGTGTTACTGCACCTTCGATCTATTCCTGGCTGGAACTGAGACTACATCTACAACTCTGTACTGGGGCTTGTTGTATATGATCAAATATCAAAACATTCAAGGTTGGTTTTATTTAATTAACCATATTTTGGGAATAATAAAAGTCATAGAATCAGAGAAGGGTAGAACGGTGGTGCATGGTTAACATTGCTGCCTCTCAGCAAGAAGGTTTTGGGTTCGGTCTTGGGTCCTTTCTGTGTGGAGTTTGCACGCTCTTCCTGTGGGTTTCCGCTGGGGGCTCCAGTTTCCTCCCATGGTTCAAAAGTGTGCGGGGCAGGTTGATTAACCTAAAAGTCTAAATTCGCCCTGTAGTTGTGTGCGTGTGCCCTGAGGTGCCTTGGGTTGGTTCCCACCTGCGCCCATTGTTCTCAGGTTAGGCTCCAGTCCCTCCCGCGTCCCCAGTTGGGATTAAGCGGTTACAGTGATGGATGGATAACCAGAGAAATTTCAGCAAGCACATTTACACTCTGTTACAGGGGTCTCAACCTACCAGCCCATGAGACAGTTTTATACAGCCCGTGACATATGTTTATTTTATTTTACTTTGTACTAGCAATGAAATGGTTGCCAGTTTCACCAAAAAATTTCATACAATTAGCATTACTATTTCAAATTTTGATTATCGTTAAAACCATGGTTGATTACCGTGCATTGTAAAACCTGCCCAGCATCAAGCTGTCACTAAAAACATGGCAGAGAGCAGTTACAGTGCTCTGGAGAGTTTTCTAAATGACTAAATTTGGTACCATCATATTTCGGTTTTTAATCTTTGTTACTACCACCAGTGGTGGGTATAGCTAACCGAAAAGTTAGCTTTGATAACTGCTAATCTGCTCAACTGTCGCTAAATCGATAAACCACTTTTACTATATGAATTTAGCTGTGGAACCTTAGAAAATACAATCTGTATCACAGAACAGGATTTCTTATTTAGCCAGATAACTTGTCAGATTTAAAGTAAATGTGAGTGAATGAAGATCCATTTAAATTTAGCTAAGCAGGAAATCCAGCTTCGTGATACAGGTCCCAGTTCTCTGCTTAGTTCAAGCTAGTTTAAATGGATTTTGTCCTCATTCATTTACATTTAGCCCAGCTTACATTAAATCTGTTATCGACCAATCATGTCTTGTTTTTACAAGCAGTCATCTAACAACATGTCAGATTGACATTTTGATAAATTCAGATAAATTCAACAGACAGGAATAAATATATATGATTTTAGGGTTTACAAACATTTTTGACCATTAAATTTTTTTCACTTGCTTGTTCTACAGTTAGCTTCCCCAAAATTTTAGTTTCACTAATTGGTTTGCTGATGGTTTTCAAAGTTAGTGGTAACACTAATTCACTAACTAAATAGTGACCTTTATTAATTATTAATTTACTAATTAGCTGTTAACAGGTTAGTGGAACCCTGCCCACTACTAACTACCACCAGATTGTATGGTTTTCATGTGTTTATATAGGTATTTGCTATATTATTATTGTAATGTTTATATGAACAAAAGGTGCATGTATTAAAACTAAATGAACATTTTCAGCACATTTTCACAATACCACGATAATTCTGATAACAGTGATAGTTTTGGTTACTATAATTGTGATATTAAATTTTCATTCAGTTTCATCTCTATTTTCTAATATTGTATTCTTCCTTTAATTGATGAAAGGCCCATTTTTTCTAGGTAAATTTAAATTTTCAAGTTGAAAGAGATGGGACATTTTCTTGTTTTGTGATTTCTCACGTGGCTCTCTAGGGGGAACAGCACATAGTGAGTGACCCCGGGTAATTTGAGTTTGAGACCCCTGCTCTATCATAAGTTGTCTGGAGAAGAAATAATACACTAATTATTGTGTTTTTTTCTGATTATAATTATATGTGGTGCTTAACCCCAGGTTTATAACCATGGTAAATGGTAGCTGCTTATATGAAAAATAATTACTGCTGTAAGTGACTTTAATTGTCTTTCATTTCAGAACACTGCAGCAGTGCTTAGTGGATATTATGTTTTACAGTGAAAGCATTCGCTTAGTTTGTTTAGTATGTGTGTACCCTGCTCTGTCTTTAGAGAAGGTGCAGGCTGAGATAGACAGTGTGATTGGACGGTCACGTCAGCCCAGCATGGCAGACAGACCGAACATGCCGTACACTGACGCTGTCATCCATGAGATACAGAGGATGGGCAACATTACACCACTGAATGCACGTTCAACCACAAAAGACACAGAATTGGGAGGATACACAATTCCAAAGGTGAGCAAGGATATTCCACATGAATCTTGTTATAGTCGTTCATGGAATGCTGACACCTTGACATGTTCTTCCCATGTGATGCTACGCTCGTAATGTTACAGGGCTCTTTGTCTCTGCTTTAGGGAACAATGGTGATAGTGACTTTACACTCTGTGCTCTTTGATGAGACTGAATGGGAGACTCCCTTCACCTTCAATCCTGGACATTTCCTGGATGCAGAGGGGAAGTTCAGGGGGAGAGATGCCTTCCTGCCCTTTTCAGCTGGTAAAATTTCCTTTAGATCTGAGGATTTCTGCTTCACAGTAGCTTCTTTTTTTACTGTTAAATCTTCTTCTGGAGGTGCATGTAGTATGATTATCGTAAAATACACTAAAGTTTTATTTTTAGAATTTTAAAAATATTTTCCCACAGGGAAGAGAGTGTGTCTGGGGGAGCAGCTGGCTCGGATGGAGCTCTTCCTGTTCTTCACCTCCCTTCTCCAGCGCTTCACCTTCTCTCCACCACCTGGGATGGAGCCCAGTCTGGAGTTCAAATTGGGGGGCACCCGCAGCCCCAAACCCTATAAGCTGTGTGCTAACCCTCGCTGAGTTATCTTTCGCAAATAAGTCAATGACAGCTAAGATTCCAGATGTTTCTCATAACTTCCCACGTCACGGTACTTCAAGTGTGATGTGTAACAAATACTGGTATTTCAAGATTCAGGGCTCTTTTATTATTATAAGCTTCATCATTAAATTTATTCATAAAATTTTTTGTTCATTTTGAACATACAGTATAGAAGTCAGTAACATCACAAGCTACAAAGTAGTATACATCCCTAATAATTCAGGTGGGTAGTATGGTACTGGTGAATGCTGAAAATGAATGAATTAATGATAACAACAAAACAACATTAATGGGAATGCTTTTTTGTAAAAGATACATTTGTACATAACAATGGATGCATGCTGTACTCTTTTGAATTTGTACTTTCCTGTCAAATTATATTGGTGAAAATGAAACAAGCTGGCAAACAATGGGGCTTAATGGGCAGGAAGCAATATGTAGGGAACTGCCATGGGACTGAGTAAGGCCAACCCGTGGCAGCGATACAATGCGTAGTCGCGCGAAACCGTAGATGGCGCCATCAGCGGAGCAGCGGCATATATCAATCATTTCATTTGCCAAAACGTCTACTGTCATGTTCGGGGAGGAAGCAGGCGATGGAGGCCGTGAATGAAAATCAAAAAAGGGGGTTTATTGCCGAGGTAACACACAACAATGCATGCAACATTAATGACGAGACTGGGGAAACAAACTGAAATGCGGACTTAATACACTGGACTAATGACAGCAACAGGAAACAGCTGGTGAATACGGGGATTCCACACAGGGTAGATGAGGGGGCGTGGCACATGGGAAGAGCAAATGAGCAGGGCATGACAGAACCCCCCCCCCCCCATAGGTGCGAATTCCGGGCGCACCCAAGGGGAGCAAGGAACTGGACCGGGGACACGGGACCTGGAAAACAAAGCAAAACATCAACGGGGCACAGGGAACAAGACAGAAACGCAGAACAGACACAGAGACAAGAAGCAGGACAACCACTGACAAACCACCGGGAACGCAGACAGACACAGGGGCACCAAGGGAACACCAACAGGAAGAACCAGGAGTGAATGAAGGAATGGAGGAAAGAGAAGCAGACACAGGGGGCACAAACACAGGAGGCAGGAAGGCAGAGGACAGGGTCAAATGGGGAGCCGGAGGGAACGGCGGAAGCCGCAGGGGCAGCAGGCAACCGCGAAGTCGGAGTGACCCTCGGCAAGCGCGAGGAGGGAGCAGGAGGGAACGATAACGGGGCCGATGAGGAAGGCGGAGGGACCGACGGAGGCGGCGAGGTGGAAGGTGAGTCAGGGGGAGCAGCGAAGAGCGAGACAGCACCTAAGGAAATGTGCTGCGCTCTCCCTCGCTACTTTCCCTGCTTCTCTCTTCCCCAAACAGGCACAGCGAGGTCTGGCAGCTCGCATGACAAGGGAGGAAGGAAGCCGCTTTCGATCCTTGCCTGCCAGATCATGTCCTCGGCTACCCAGCTTCTCAGCCAGGTTACATACCTCCGAACTTCTGCCGTGAGGCACGGATCTTCGGCAGGGGAGAACCATGTCAGAATGTCCCTTGACCGGCAAGCAACGGCTCGCACTGTGGGGTCTCCCTTTATCTCTGGCTCCCCGAGCCAGTATTCCACCTCGTTAAGAAGTTTCAGGCGTTCCGCCTCACTGAAGGGAGGTGTCTTTTCTTTGAGTCCGGTCATTCTGTCACATTCGAGGTGGAAGCAGGCGACGGAGGCCGTGAATGAAAATCAAAAAAGGGATTTATTGCCGGGGTAACACATGACAATGCACGCAACATTAATGACCGGACTGGGGAAACAAACTGAAACGCGAACTAAATACACTGAACTAATGACAGCAACAGGAAACAGCTGGTGAACACGGGGATTCCACACGGGTTACATGAGGGGGCGTGGCACATGGGAGCAGCGAATGAGCAGGGCATGACAGTCTACTATCTAGATGTCATGTCTGATGCAGTACTGCTGCAGAAGTTTTGGTTCCCGCTAATGCAAATAATAGAACACCTAGCTGTTGTGGCCTAAGCAGACCTACTCGTAGCCATGCTTTTATCCCAGAAATCCAGCTTCTGGCGGCTCTGCGTTTCTATCTGGCAGGGAACTACTTGGAGGTTGTTGGAGATGAGTATGGGCTGAGCAAGTGCACTGCGTGACAGTGTGTTGAAGCAGTGACAAACATCCTCCTATCTCCTGTGAGGACATCCATCTGCCCTCAACAAGACATGAGCTCATTGATGTTCACCAAGGTTTTAATGCAATAGTAGGCATCCCCCAAGTCCTGTGTTCAGTGGATGGGACACCCATTGCAAAGCCATCTGTGATGGACCACGCCAACGCCTGTGATGGAGCACAAGGCCAGACTCCAGGATGTGGTGGCAAAGTGGCCAGGCAGCACCCACAGCAGCTTTCTGTGGGCAAATTCAGCTTAAATAAATAGACATTTTACTGAATGCAAATACTGTACAACAATGGGATTTATTGTTTATTTCTTCTTTTTATTCTTAAGTTAATGAACCAGGTAAATTTTTATGATCATCTTTCAATCACTTCCTGAGCACCATCTTGGTGTGGTGTACTGGTGTTATGGGTGGTGATCCTGGGGGTATTCCACAAAGCAGATTTCCTCAGATAGATACCTCGAGCCAAATGTCAAAGCAGTCAAATATGAAAAGTGGTAAGTGACATTCCTATTGGACAATCCTTACATTTGACTTATCTGCTAATGAAGAAATCCTGCTTTGTGGAATGTCCCTCAGGTTTAGCATGGAATCCAGAGTTGAAAGCTTGAACCTGATCACATTCCATTCCAAGAAACCCAGATTAGACGGAGAGTCAGGCAATCACTGTGACTGCGTATTTCATGTATTTCAAAGTAGTAAATTTCAAGGCCTCTTTGGTTACCCAAAAAAACTGTAAATTGTACCTTGTTTCCAGTTGAGTGATGATGGATGGATTGTCAAGCAGGGCAGGCAGGTGGACAAGCACCAGATACAAACTACAGATACAACCCAGAAAGAAATCACAATTTACTTAAATAACCATAAAGAACTATATGCCTATTATCTTCCGAACTCCTTTGTTCTCTGCTCCTGGGGTGAAAGGTGAGTGGCAGCCATTTTAACTTCAAGGCCCTCTCACACCCTATCAAACTAAGAGTCCAACACACAATAAAAGTAACAGCTAAAGAATATAGGTACTTCTGTCCCACATTTTAATTTACTTTTATTTAAATCTAAAAATGGCTCCTACACATTGTGGCAATGAAAGCTTGGAACTAACACTACTTGACAGACTTAGTTCAGTGAAATTCAGGATTTAAAGGACGGGGCTGTAGTTGTGTCAGCAAGCAGAGTTTGGTGGTTTGATTTGCTGTGCCCTTTTCTTCCAACATCCTTCAACATAGAAGTGGAAATTCTTTTCTGGTTAGACATTCTGTCATTCCCTGGCACATATCTTTGTGAACAGTACTGTTTCTCATCCCAATCCATGATTTATTCAATAGCCTAATATTCCCAACTGCAGAAAGTTGGTGACTTCTGCACACTGTGTGCCTCTGCATGCGTTGTCTCTGCTCTGTGATTTGACGTGGCCTACCAGTTCGTGGCTGAGTTGCGGTTATTCCCAATTGCTTACACTTTGTTATAATACCATTAACCGTTGACTGTGGAATATTTAGTAGTGAGGAAATTTCACAAATGGACTTGTGGCATCCTATCACGGTACCACGCTTGAACTCACTGAGCTCCTGAGAGTGACGCATTCTTTCGCAGATGTTTGTAGAAGCAGTATGCATGCCTAGGTGCTTAATTTTATACGCCTGTGGATATGGAAGTGATCGGAACACCTGAATTTGGAGGGGTGTCCCAGTACTTTTGTCAATATAGTGTAGGTCCAGCATACTAGGGAACCATATTTATCCCCTCTAACTATGCTGCATAAAAAGACATGAAGCTACTAAAATGTCAGCTAGATAAATATGATCTCCTTAGCTTCAGTGACTCATGTAAGGGATCTTATAACATGGAAAAATCTCATAATTTAGCAAACAAACTATGTTAACATCAAACTTGTGTCAACACTAACATAGACCAAAGGGATCCATTGCCTCCACGTTTGTGAAACGTTTCTCATGACCGAATCTATATGTCAGTTGCAGTGCAACCAGCCTGACAATATATTAGAAGAGAATTGTGTTGTACTGCATTACGCACAAATGCCTGCTGTTACTGAGTGAAGAGTTGAAGTGGCTCTACAGTTACAGCTGGAAACACTTCATCATCAAATGTGGGCGATATTTCAATTCCGGCTTGGATGGCATCAATGTTTTTGTCACTGTAGAATTTTTCACCCTGTGTTGCTGTAGCAGTATTTAAGAGTTAAGATGGTGTGGAATTATTTTCTGTTTGCAATGCATGGTGGTTCCAGGTCTCTTTAAAGCGCTCTAGCCTGTTTTGAAGATAAATAATATGCTGTGAAAGTCTATGAACATCATTATTAAGGCTTAGAACCGCTGAATCCTCTAAGGAGTAGAATGTTTTGCAAAAGTGCTGCAACACATGCAATAATACATCAAGCTGAAGGCATTGTATCCTTTGATTGTGAAACTCCTGTGTTCAAGTCCTTGAACTAGATGCATGAATAAATCCACAAGCAGGTTTTTACCACTGTAGCCAGATCTGACTCTTGCAGGTAGTCCATAGAGGCATGTTGTTTTGAAAAACTGAGAAAGCACTGTTATGGCACAATTGTCTGTGCTACAGTTATGAGTAGGAAAGTAATGGAGTGTCCATCAATGGGACCGTGAATAACAAAACCCCATCCAGAAAGGGGGGGGGTCGTAAAAATAAGGAAACTATTACAGGAAAATGATACATAGTATGGACAGCAGTTTGGAAACAATATAACTGTTTTTTTCCCAACTTTATTTATTGTTTTTTTAAGCAGTACTGAATTGAAACAGGAGATTAATAAGCATATATTGAATCTATTGAATAATTAACTGTAAACGTAAGTTTTTAACTTGCTGTAAATGGTTTATAAATATTAAAAGTATGTCAAGTCTGGTGATTAACCTTAAAAGGTGAATGTTTCCATCAATGTGCCACAAACTATTGCAGTACACAATAAACCCATCTTGCAATTGTCTGGGTCCATTGTCACATCGTCACACCGTCACACCATGAATCATGTAACAACAGTCACACCCTGTGCATGCATCAGGGCTCTCATCATCTGAAATACATTTTTGAAAAAATAAAAATGACCATGTTCTTACAAAACTGTGACACATAATTGTCAATACAAAAGATGAAGACCGCCAATTACCTCATTCACTGAATTTTGATACTGGCCCTGAAAGTGCCTCACTTGCTGTTCCCTTTTGTCATTAAAATATTTGTTGCTTTGTTCTTATTTTCTGATGTTATGAAGTGTCATAAATCACAGAATAAAACAA
>JAODKE010000035.1:18584256-18612338 GCA_026779605.1 Mormyrus hasselquistii | reverse complement strand
TGTTCCCTGCCTCGTGCCCGTTGCTTCCGGGATAGGCTCCGGACCCCCCGCAACCCATTAGGATTAAGCGGATTGGAAAATGGATGGATGGATGGATGGATGGAATTTTAAATTATTTATTTATTAATTTTTATTCATGTTATTTAATTATCCCTAGATGTTTCTCACTTGCTTTTAACATTATGCATGTCTGTGTGAGCTAGAAACAAAAATTTAAAACTCCTACTATTTTCTCAATAAACAGCAGAAAATCGGAGATGATCTTCCTGCTCCCCATGTGGTAGCGAGGGGTTGCGACGCAGAGAGCACCACCACAGATAAGTGAACCGGGACCTGACTTTTGTGTGGCTTTCTGATCATGTAAAAAAGCTCCTTTAAGCCAGGTGAAGCAGGGAATGCCGCGGCTCCCCAGAGGGAAGACCCAGTTACTAGTCTCCATGGGAGCAGTCTTCCATGAGAGCAGCACCTTCCTCCACCTGCTCTGAGCCCTGCTGCAGGTAACACCTCCAGAATGAAAGGGTAAATTCGGATGGAAATGCGGTAACCAGCAGGAAGACTCACCCCCCCCACAAGTCACATCGCTGGGCTTTGATAATCCATGATCCACGCCCCTTGCAGCATGTCATCTAATTTCAGTTTGTTATAGGCCCTATTCACCCTATGAAAACCATTATATGCAATATAGGTTGTGGAACAGTGCCCCTCTCCATTTAGGTACATATATCCTCACAACGACTGGTTGTCTAACGCGAGTATATTGGATCTACTCTGCTGCTACTCTCCTCTTCACCTCCTAATGACCTCTTACAGCCTTTTGGCACTCCCTCTCTTTATTTCACTTTGTACTGTATCCCTCCTCGGATTGCTTAATAACCCACATAATTATTCCTACAATGCATCTAATATTTCACATACCGGTACTCCTTACATCGATTTAACACCTACCCTTTATCATCCGAAAATGCCGGATGATTAACAATAATTTCAAGCTGATCACTTTGTTCATGACGTAATATGTAAGTTCCTTCTACACTGCGGGATATTGCATTTTAGTTTCCTAATAACCTTGCATTAGCAATTCATTTGTAGTTGAGCCACTTTGTTTACTATTGAACTCTCCTGGGAAAATTCTACTAAGATTTCTCATCCGTACGAAGAGACCCTGAAATAAATGGAGATGTGAGTTGAGTGGTGGAGATATGATGATTGTTAGAGACAGCTGGGGGTTTCTTGGAAGGGAGTAAAGCCAACTTCATTAATAAAAAAAATAAATAGATATGGTTGTGCTGAATCATTCAAATTCAACAAAAGCCTGTCTAGAATATGTATGTGTGTGTGTTGAGAAACTTCATGTAGGTGTGTGTGTGTGTGTGTGTATATATACACACACACACACACACACACACACACACACATCAAGTTTCTCAATTGTTCAGCTTTTTATTATATACCAAGACAGACGTCTTTTTTAGGTCAAACTTTAGCCATTTGTGCCCCTGCTAAAATTCATTTAGAGTCTTTTTACAATTGCGAGGCAGGCCTTGATTTCCCCCATGCAGTCCTGCTTTTCCCCAGATCGATGAGTGTTTCCACACCATTTTTTCACTAGCGTCCACAGAGAAATTTCCCCTGAAGGCTTTGGCAAGAAACGGTGAGGCAGCTGTCAACAAAATTCAATCACACGCACTGCGTGTGTGTGACACAAAAAGATCATCAAAGCTACTGTGGTTACAGTCGTTGGCGGGGGTGCTTCACTGTCACATTTCATAAACCAACTTCACCACCGGACTAATAGAAGCTGAAGACTGCAATTTAATGAAATTGCACGGGCATACTCGCAGGTGTTGTCAGCGAAGCAATCGCCGCCCTGGGACTTGCTGGGATTGTGTGCCACCCCGCGTATGTGTGACAGGGCAATTGCTAATCACAAGAGTTTGGGATGAAGTCATTGAGGCACGCAGCCTCGCAGTTTGTGCCTCTGCTGAGCGCCACACGTCTCTAATAATGCCAAGCAGTGCTGATGGGGCTATCACAGGTAACGGCTCCTGCTGGCTTGTTCCTTAATCTTGGCTCTCGACAGGCTGATAAACTCAGCCTTTTATGTCCTCTGCACTATAACCAGAATCCATTATTAACCCCCTTATTGTTAGACTCTGCCGCTTGTACTTATTTCAACAAAATTAGTGGTTCTTTGATGAATGAATTTTAAAATGCTTGGAAATAAGTGCACCTAATAAAAGTACAGCTAAGTATAGATGCATCTTTTTCTTGTCTTGTGACTCTTACTGCAGTGCCACACAATATAAGCACTGAAAATGTAGGCTATGTAACAAAGAGTTTTAAGGGATGCTTTATTTATATTGTCCTGTATTTGGGTAATATGTGTGAAGAGGCCCTTGTAATCAGCGAGGTTTAGCACCTCTGCAGGACGGGAGGGCAGGTGCACAATGTTCTTCACGGCCAACGTTACTGATACTGCTGTCGTACTGATCAATGTCACCATAATGCATTCTCCGTACAGCCCCTGCACTCAGCCAAACGATACCCTGGCCCACCTCATTCAGTGCCAGCCTTTTCTGTTAGTCATCACTGTCACGGCTCGTTATGACCCCAATTGGTGCGGTTAGCTCATTTCTCAGAAATTATGTGCTTCCCTCACAGCTCTGCTGATGAAATGGGGAATATTTTGAGCAACTATTCAATTCATATACATTTGGCAGCATAGAAGAAAACAAATAAAGACATATTCATATTAACATGTCCCTGAAAAAAACATTAGTTTCCCTTTATCTAGCAATACCATAAATTCTCACGGACTTCCAGTTAGGCAATATTATTTTAGCCATTACAGGTTGTTAATTAATGGCTGTTTAAATTTGAGGAATATATTTTTACTCAGAGGAATAACTATGATATATTCCTAATCAAGCTCATGCCAGGGAAATAAAAACCAATCTTTAATTAACTGTAGAACGGACAGATGACACCTATAGTCCATTACAGATAATACTCTGAAATTAATGTAAAAAAAGAGGGCCAGGATTAGAGCTACTCGGTTATAAATCATTTATTATAACATAATGTATAAATCTAAAAGCTAATAATATGCCGCTGTCACAATTCCATGAATTCCAAAAGCATCTATCAGCCTAAAATAAGACCTTTACCTTCAGTTGGGATCCTTAACAAACTAGATCTCACAGGATTCAGTGTGACATTGACAGTGTAATAAGACAGCAGGACATGAAAAATCTGGATATACAGAAAAGAAATGTACAAATTTGCATTTAACTGTTCATTTTAAAAGATTTCTTCCCCTGCTGGGTTTTCTGTCCTTTTCATCTGACTTCACGCTTCACCAACAGTATTTAAATAAGAAGAAGCCATCGTCATTTATTCTGGATCGCCGAGCTTGGCTAATCTGACAGTTACTTGAACAAGAAATGAAACATCCTAATTAGCACGCTGAAGACTTCAGAAGTCAACAGTCAACCTTCCTGCAGGTTGTGCCAGACAGAAATGAGAGTGACTTCTATAATTATGAGAAAGGGTGTCTGTAGAGACAGGGGAAAAAGCCTGTCGCCTGGCATTAGTTTGTATAATAAGGAGTTTAATAAAGCAGACTCATGTCAGTATTTATGAGTCTGCATTAAGTACCTGAAAGTGGCTGACTAACATCTTCATCGAGGCGGCATTCACTGCAAGAGGCCAATTATTTGTAGGCTTCGTAAAATTTATTAGACTGTGATGGAATCTTCAGCTCTCTTAGACATAGGCCTAACTTTAACCTTTCTGATTTAATGCTTCCACCTTGCAGTTAAAACTCAAGTCAGTCTATATTTCAGACAGACAGATAGAGAGATAAATACACTCTATAGATCCCAAGCAGAAAATTCTATCTTCTTCAAATCGATATTGGTGATAGCGGGATGTGATAAAGGAGAACAATGACCTATTTTTTCAAAAATGTTCTCTTCCCTGGGAAAAGTGTTTCTCAGCTAACACTGTTGAGAGACACCCCAAGGATAAGCAGTTTCTCAGCTTTGCACTGGTGTTCAATGCCAAAACTTACTTTCTGGAATTTAATTGTCATACCAAGGACAGCTTATAAGCTAACGGAACAATTCAGCAGCGTCTCTGAATTTGAGATGTAAACATTTTTAGTCATATTTCAAACAGAATAGTTAGCCTGCTATGTCCGATACTATTCAGTTTGATTAAAGAGCAAGATCTTCCCCAGTAACCTAAATTGTTTAGTTAGTATGCTCTGCCCACCCCTGAATATACTCTGCCTGAGGCTGCTGTTATTAATTAATTGTCACCCAAGGTAATGAGCTTTGAAATGAGAAATTCCTCCACAAGCCATGATGAGCTGTGAAATAAGGCATTATAATGAAGAACGGACTTTCATTAATATCTATGGAGTAAACTGGATGTGGGTGGGACCACAACATGTTTTTCACTTTCATGTTGGACAAATTTATTCTTTTGAACTTAAACTCAATTTATTTTCTATAATTGTGTGATTCATCATTGTCTGAAAGTCCCCAGTTTCTCCTGAGAATGCCAAAATGCAAAAAAAAATTATAAAAAATGTGCAGATAAAACAAAATGCAAATACTGGGCGGATTATCGAGCCCAAGCTTGCTTTTGTTCATGTATGTCATGATAAACCTCCTTGTGTTCCTGACCTGAGGGGTGGCTGTGTTCCTGCCATCCTCAAACAAGGTTAATCGAGAGGGAAATGGTTCAATGTCAATGTCTGACCACGCTTTCTTGATTAGACCAGAATAATGTAATATAAAATATATAAATACATATATATAAATAAAGTTGTTTGAACAATAATTATAATTCACTCTTTTTTTGGCAGTTTGTAAATATGGAATATGTTGCCAGTTCCCTTGGAGTTAAAAAGTTTGTTTCTTGCAAACAGCTGAATATGAGGGTTTTTAACTACTAGCAGGCAGGAAAAAGGAGTTCATCTGAATCTGAAGAAAACCTCTGCTGTAAAAGAACCAGGGGTGCCATAATAGGGGGTGGGGCACAGTTAGGATAATTCCAAGGGCCCCTGTCACCCTGGGGCTCTAAAATACTTGGAAAATTATAGGATGCGTCTGGGTTTGAGGCCCAACATGATATACTTTCATGGGGCCCAAAATCCATAACAGAATCTCAGAAAAGGACACAGTGCATATTTGGTGTGTATCTTTCTATGTTTAATTTTATACAGCCAGAGAAGCAGAACGTCTCTCATGCTTCCAGAACTTTTCAATTTGTCACTGTGTTTTTCCTTATGACTAAAGAGCAGTGTCAGTAATCAGAGAAGCTAACAGCTTCCTCCAGTTCACACAGGGGCCAGTGTGGAAATCAGTTATCATTCCAGGGACCATGACTGCGGGACTTACAGCTTCACTGCCAGTGAGAAAACACAATCAGCGGTCATGCTAATGAGACAACTGACACCAATTACGAAACTTGATGACTGCAAGGTATATTTGTTGACGCACACCATTTGCATAAGCAAATAGCTTGTGTTAGTGTGGAACGAGGTATCAGGTAGCTTATTAATGCCAAGATTAAAATGTGACACTTGATACTGACAGAGAAATCCAGAGCGATGTGTCACCTGTCTCTGCTCGGGCTTTGGCTAATTAAAAACAGAACCAACCGAAACCATTTCAACTTCTCTCTCAACTGTGCATCAAGCAGACAGTTGGACAGAAATACAGAGAATGTGAGACCCATACTGAGAAGAACTGGATAAAATCAAGCACGTTGTTTAATAACATCCATAAAAATTATTTCAATGCATATGTGCCCAGATGCAGATGGCAAGCAGTTCAATCAAATTCCTAAATAATAAATTAGAAACCTTAAACTTTGTATGATGAAAGCTGGCACATGAGGTAAGACCTTAAGAAGAGCTCAGAGTTCCCTAGTTACCCTTTAAAGTGTTAACAAGTCATAATCAGAAAGTTCCTCTCGGCGGAATTGAAAGCACATGTGAATTCTAAGGTGAGGGATTTTTTTGTTCCTTTTGACTAAAATAGCAAAGGTCTCTGGATTAACAGAGCTATAAGGTTCAGAATGGAAAAAAACAATGTCAACAAAATGTAACTTCCTCACTGGCATGTTCACCTGACTCTCCTGCCTCTTCCCTAACATGGCCCTGATGAGCCATGCCGTTGCTTGTTGCCCCTCAGTAGGCTTTCTGTTTAAGTACCTGATTGTCTTGTTAGCCCCAGTCCAGTCATTGAAGTCAGTTCTCTTGTTGTCTGTGCCCTTCCTGATCCTCATCTTCCTTTTTTGATCCCTTGCAATCCTGTGTATTTCCCTTTTCTGTTCAATGAAAATTCCCTCTTGTTCTCTTAAATGCCTGCTCATGAGTCCTTCATCCCTGAAGTCACGACACAAAAAAAGTCATGTATAACAAGAAGTGTGCTAAGTGCAGTTTGACCTTAAGGTATTAAGATAATTGTCTGGACTTTAACTTTTCCATGTAAAAACACATACAGGCTGATCATCCAGGCATAAATGTTCAATGACAGAGTCTTGTGATAATCTATTCCCAAATATCCCACATATTTGAAGTGTGGATTTCTGATGTATGTTACTACATTACATTCTGCCTGTTGATTATATCTTTATATATTTCCTTAAATTGTTCTTCCAGTGCAGGGTTGCATTGAGTTTGTAGATTCTGCATACTGCCCAGGGTAGCCCCTGCATTGGATGCCGTTCAAGACCATGGAAACGTGTAACAGAATGGATGGCATAGTCCAATTCCAGAAGGGGTGGAGCCCTATAATGCTGTGCTTGCAACACATTTATTTAATAAATACATTAAACTGCAGGCCTTTGGACTAAGGAAGGAATCCAGGGCACCTGGAATAAATCCAAGCAATCAAATGAAGAACATGGAATTGAACGTGCAACCCTGGAGGTATGACATCCAATTTATTATTATGTTTTTAAGATTATTTCATCCAACCTGTTCAACCCAATTGCAAACACATCTATCAAGAACTGTGCTTGTACAGAGGTATACCTTTATTTTAATTTAATAATTTTTTTTTGTGAAATTCTCCCATATGATGCAAGATTGCAATGGCCTTTGAAGTCTAGAAGGCTATACCTTCAAGGATGAGAGCAAAGTTGTTTAATCCAGCCTTTTCTTTGTCACGAACAAACTAAAATCCACTTGAAGCCTTTTCAGGGATCCTCTTTGATTTCTGCTAGGAATATCTGTCAGGGCAGGACTGCCAAGAAGTATTTTGTAGTCATGGCCTTGAAACACCACTTATCCAAATCTGAACACATCACTGGCATATCTTGTTTTCCCCCATGGGTTCAAAGAGATGTATAGGCTCCTCTCACATCATTAATGAGTTACCGACACATCGTCCACCATCTTCGCATTCACCAGGAAAAAAGCTTATTTTTGCAGCATCGATCACGCGGTTTGTAAAGTCTTTGGGGACGACACATAGCTCAGATTTCTACTAAACAATTAAATCTTCAGTGACAATCTTACACCCCTATGTAAAACTGTGGTAAAACTGTGGGATTGGGAAGAGTTGTGGGGTGAATGTGTGAATGTATACAGAAAGTTCTTCCCTCATAATAGACCTTGTTAATGAAAATAAATCTTTTTAAAAGGATAGCAAGTAAGTATAAAGTGAATATATTCATTTTACAGTATCAGCTTATGTAGATAAAGAAGTTGCTACAGACTTCCATACAATAGTATCGCTGACATTTATGTTTACATTTTTGTAACTATTGTTTTTATTTAATGTTACTGTCTATTAAATGTGCTCTATTTGTGTTTTTACCATCTAAATGTATGTTATGGTATGAAATTCTGCAGTTTCACTTGGGATTAATGAAGTATCAATCTATCTGTCTGTCTGTCATCTCTGACAAAGCAAGGCTCTCCTCAGCCTCTTCTCAGCCTCATATTCATTAAAAAGACCGTGAATGATGGTACATTTTTGTTATTGTTGCTTAAGCAGCACTGGGTTGTACAGTACTGAGTGTATACAGCGTAAACAGCAGCAGGATGAATTCCACTTTAAAAGGTTGGAATAAGGTTCCCAATCAATTCAGCCAAACGCATTAAATCAAATACTCCATGGCAAGTTCTGCCCACAGTTTGTGACGTTCTGGTCCCCCGTCGGGTTTTTATCTCCAGGAGCTCTGAGTAAAGTACGATATTTTATTTATATGTCGCGGCTGCTCACACGTCTATTTTGCCTGCTGGACTTATTAGCAGGCTGTAATCAGGCTTGTAAAATGGTCTGCTTCAGCCCCACCAAGGTCAGACATGGCATTTGAGTAATGCCTTCCCCCAACGAGTCGTATCTGTCAACTGTAAGTGTTGCCGGCGGCATTATTACACTTGGTTGATGCTTTCTACTTTGTGTGGTTTGACCACGATCTTACCTGCAGAGCTCAGCTGACCTCACTGGGGTCCAGAAGCTTCTGCTTCATATGTATGTGCAGAGTAAAACTCTGCGCATTATGGATCTGCGCCAATGTCCAGAAGGTCATGGGTTCAAGTCCTCTGGCAGGCAAAGTAATCATACTGTTGTGCCACTGAGTGTTGCTTTGACCTCAAATGCTGCTGGGGTTCAGGCTGCTCCTGCTCCATGACACCGCACTTTCTTTGCCTGTACATGGCCGACAGTGTCTGCTACATACATAAATGTTCACACCATATCAGTTTAATCAGCATTGTGTTTGCATTCTAAAATGGGTTGGAATTCAGTGACACCTAAGTCACTTATCAGAGCTTAAGAGCAGTCCTCCATTTTTCTAAAAGGTAGATATATGTTTCATAAAGCATGGGGGGGTTAGTGTTTGGCTAAGCGGATTAGGCCTCTACGTTTGTGATTGGTCGGTTGCCAGTTTGAATTCTGTTTTCTGCAGAATAGCTAGATCTTTGCAGGGCCCTTGAGCAAAGTCCTTATCCCCCTGTCAAATGCTCGTGGGGCACTGGACAAGTAGCCCCAACCCAGGGCAATCAGACATGTTCAGTAAAATCTGACTGCTGCATTAATGCCAGCTTTTTAGTAACCATCTCCTACACGAAGAAATGGAATCCAGATGTGAAGGGCATCAGACACCAGAAGCCATGGACAGGAACATTAATTTAACTTGAGCATTCAGATAAACTCAGACACATATCCTCTTCCTAAAGTCAAGCCAGAGTGACGTATTCACCTAACAAGGAAGTCTCTGGACCTCTGGAAGTGACCATGGTACTTTGGGAGAATGAAGAAACTTACAGCAACACAGGGAGAACATGGAAATTCCAGATATGCAACACACCCACTGCCCACACCCAAAGGTGGATTTCATCATTTAACTCTCCAGATTGTGTGTAATGAGCATTACTGCAGTAATTCAGAAAAAAAGTTCTGTGTGTAAAGACGAGTGCTCGTCCTGTAAAGGGTTACTAAAGTTCACCGCTGAATAGGAAGTCAGACTGCCCCGGCATTGGTGATAAATTCTGCATCATCAGTTCTCCATATCCTGCTTCTGGAATATACTTACTGAAAGAATGCATTAATCATCCATTCATTTTTACCGTTGTGAATATATATTATTGATTGTAGATATAGACACATATATATTCATAAATATGACCAGTACAAGACACTAAAAAAACAATGCGGCCATATAAGGCAGAGCACTAGACGTACCATCTGGGTCTTTCAAGGCTCATTGAATTGATAGAATACTAATGAAAACCATATGACAACAGCATACTAAGTGCGCAATTAATATTCTAAAATATTCCTGCCCAGCGTGTGGCTGCACAGTGCTTTAGGCTGCTCCCTGCAAAGTGACGGTGTTGCCTCTCTGGCAGGAAAGACGTCCGTATTAACCTTTTCGCCTTCGCCTGTCTCCCTTTCAAGCCGCCTGCGATGTGCCACGTCAGGTGCATTGCCCTGGCTCCTGTACTTTAAACTCCCTCCCAGACCTCTTGTCTCCCGTTTGCTTCTGAGCGGCCAGCCTAGTTGTCTGCAGGCAAATCGATGGTCTCATAAAGAACTATCTTTGTGTGTTTGTTTAGGTAGAAGGAGGAAAATTAACACTGAAAGCAATGCATAGGGTGACAATTAAATGATTAAGTCCGAGATCATTTTAAAACTTTGCTCAAAAATCTAGTATTGATCAAACATTAGGAAAAAAAATATTGGTGGATTTGTTATTTCTGAACTTTTTAATACATAAACAACATGGTTATTGTGAATATTTACATCATAACTCTCATAGGGGACAGAGGTTTTAAAAACTGAATTTAAAATGGAATAAAGTATTCTTGGAATTATGATATTCAGCCAATATCCATATTATAGTATTCAGCTCCCTATAAATATATATTTTTGGGTGGCCTCTCAGGTGCTGAGGAGATTTCAGTCTTTGTTGTCCTGTCCCCAGTAGACTCCTAAGGTTTTAGCTTCACAAATGTATTATTCTCTCTTTCTCCTGGGTGAGCAGGGGCAAATAAATAAAGAGTCCAGTGATAATTGCCTGTTAAGGAAATATAATCCTACACCTATTTTTGCCTTTAGAAACCCCTTCAGGCAGATAATAAAAGGAAGATTGAAGCGCTTTGTGAGGTAACATTTTTTTTGTGTTGATTTGCATGAATTATAATTGCAATAAGTTATGAAGGTGATGTGAAGTTCCTGGTTTAGATGAATACATCTGGTCCTTAGATGCATGCCTCCCAACTTACAGTGGGGCTCTGGAAAGACGTCCAGCCTCTTCTCATTTAACCTCAGATC
This sequence comes from Mormyrus hasselquistii, assembly GCA_026779605.1. Taxonomy (NCBI): domain Eukaryota; kingdom Metazoa; phylum Chordata; class Actinopteri; order Osteoglossiformes; family Mormyridae; genus Mormyrus; species Mormyrus hasselquistii. The sequence continues at coordinate 18,601,536 of JAODKE010000035.1, read as the reverse complement.
CCATCTCAAGATTCTGTGATGTAATAAAGGGCGAAATGAGTGGAGAAGGTAATTAAGATGGAATAAATTAAAACAGTTGTTGAAGGTGTCAGGCTCCGAGGCCTAAATTTTCACTAAGTAGGCACAGCTGGCTTAGGCTAATCCAACTGCATATGACTGAAGGAATTGTGGGAAAATAAGCCAAGAAGATCAGATGACTGGCATCAGGAGATTGTGAACCCCATGAAAGCACATCATACTGGGCCCTGAACCCAGACCAATCCATTTATGTTCCAAATCTAGGCCTCTTATTACTCAGGGGGCCCTTGAAATCATTCTGACCCCTCCCCCCCATTACGGCGCCCCTGTGTATAAGTGGTTGTGTGTTGGCTTGCTTCCCCCTAGTAACCTGGATACTAGATCGCAAAGCTATACTATTGGTTCTCATGTGAATGCTGATGCTTCATTACTGCCCTGCCCCCCTAGCTTCTGTATGTGTCATGTCATCCCTACCTCTTCCCTTCTAGCCATGAAAAAAACAAACTTGTTTCATCCACATTCCATGTTTTTTTTACCATGCTAACATAAAGTGCCTAATGCAAAAATAATTACCCATTTGGCACAATTTTATAAAAGGATACACTATTTCATTGTATCTCCAGAGCTGATGTACTTAACTAACTTAATAATTGGAAAATCTAAATGAAAATGATTCAAACACCCTTGGTGTTTTTTGGTTTATGCTTTCTGGGATTTTGCATTCAGCATTCTATTGACTCACATGCCTTTTGTATGGTCCTCTTGCACTTGACACTTACTGATGAGAGAACATACAGTTTGTTGCTTTGGCGTCACTAAGGTGCACTGACCCTGGCAATCCATTAAGTGCCACCCATCCCACAACACGCTCACACCTGGCGCCTGTTTATTTATTTACTCTCAGCACTGGCTAGGTGTTGACAGGACCTCATTACATCTTCACTCTGTCACTGCATCTTCACTCTGAGCAGCGACTCAGGGCTCTGCTGCTCCTCTGCATTAAGAGCTCCATCTGCCTTTGTGCTTCAGCTGTTTTTTTTACTATTGTTGTTCCTTCTGTGCTGATCATCGACATGTCTTAATTAAGTGCGAGTGGTGGATGTTATAGCTCACGTTTTAAGTGCAAATGAATGTGTGGATAAATGCACAATGACCGGCAACATTTAGAGAAACTGGACATCAGTATTAAGGAAAACTGCAAGAGAACAATATGCTCGTTTTATTTTAATGAAAAGAAGCTTTATTTACCATTTGTACAAGTACGGGTATTGCTACACTGGAATGCTTCTTTTCCCATATCTCATCAAGTTCTGCTTTTTAAGCTATACATACACTCAAACAGAGGTGGGAGCAAAGCCTGAGGTTCAACCACCCAGTGCCCCTGGAGCATTGTCAGGGCGTCGGGGGGTTAAGGGCCGTGCTCCAGAGCCCAATGGAGATGTGTCCACTCTACTGTCTATGGAATATGAACTGGCAACTTGTGATCACCACAACATTACCTGCAGAACCACAAGTCACTCACCTAAGCAGTTCAGTCCTACAATGACTGTAGAAGGAACACCTAAGACAGGGGTAGCCAACCTTATTCGCAAAGGGCCGGTGTTTATGTAGGTTTTTGGAATAACCTGTAGGTGAGCTGTTCAAACCCAGGTATGAGGACTCTTCAGCCAACCAGTCCTCTAATTAGTGACCTACTTAGGGAGTTGCTGCTAAAACTTGCATACACACCAGCCCTTTGCGGATAAAATTGGCTACCCCTGACCTAATAGATGAGAGTAAGGGAGTGCTCTATAAAAGCTGTCTGAGGATTTTGAATGACACTGAATTAAACAGACAGTCTTTAGTCTGGGAATTAATGACAAATCTCAAAAGCTAATTATTTAAACTTGAAGGCTAATGTGTGATATTTTGGATATACCGCTGTATTTTTAAATCTTGGCATCGACATTAGCCGAGCCGAGACAGGGAGCCTGGTAGTTCTCCATGATCCATTTTCTGTAACCACTTGGCCAACTCAGGGTTGCTGGGGTCTGGAGCCTATGGGTACAACCCTGGAAAGGGCGCCAACCCATTGCAGGACACACTCACACACCATTCACTCACATGCAAGCACACTTATGAGCAATTTGGTAACTCCAATTAACCTCAGCATGATAACCTGACTGTGAGGGGAAAACAGAAAACCTTGAGGAAACTCTATGACAACATGGGGAGAACCTGCAAACTTCATGCATATGGAACCATGATGGAAACTGCAACACTGGTCCCCAGAATAGCTTTGCTTTTCAAAATACTGTAGAAAAACAGTATACTGTAATAGTATGCCTAGACAGAATTAGGGTATGAAAAATTAGATACTGCCAAAGCCTAGTGAAAAGTGTCTATAAATGAATAGGCTATAAGGTTATTATGTCACTTCCTGAAATTTCATGAGCTGGTTGCAGGACTTGGGATGTCAACCAGAGAGGAACTGCAATAACCATCATGGAGGATCTACAGGCAGCTGTAAAAAGTGAAATGATGTGTGAGCTGGTATTTGTGACTGGGAGGCAGAAAGGTAGATATTAGACAGGCGCCTTCAGCTTCAGCATTAAGGCAGAATAACAGAAGAAGGAAGAATATTTTTACAAGCTCTTTGGATTGGGCTGAGAGAGGGAGGAGGATATGAAGACTTAAAATGACCTGCGATCTGATGTTATTGCTAGTCTTGAGATGTTACTGCTTTTGTGTGAATATGAGGTTGGGCTGCTTGTCACAGAATGAGCTAAAGTGGGTCAGCTGTTAGGCTGAACAATGGCGACAGAACATTGGATCAGCATCTTGCACAGGAGGGATGTCATGATCACTGAAAGAGTTGAAAAGGGAATCTAGAGAATGATTATGAACGATGGTACACTTAGCTAAGTAAGAGATGTGGCAGGAGACTGCATGGAGGAACAGAGACTGGGAGATAGAAGACCAAGAGAAGTATCCTAAGTGGAGATTTCAAAGCCCTCTGCTACCATCCTGGGAAGAAGGAAAATGTGAGAATATAGAGTGCCAGATGTTATGTGACATGTTCTGTTTTTCACCCAAAACTAAAGCTGTGAATTGCAGGGTGGGTGAAATAACATCTCCAGACATCCCAGCTTAGGGATATTCAGGGAGGCAGATGAGGGGCATCTGGGAGGGCAAGGGTGCAGGCCAGTGCTTGGCTGGTATTATGGTAATACCGTATATATATATATTGCTGACTGGGGTGGGGGGGGTTAAAATTTGTTGACCGGAGCTAGAGATTGGTGGTAAAATTTGGAGTGAGGTTGCAGCGGTAAAACCTCTTACCAGCTAATTTTACCATGACATATCTCTGAGACATTGCTCATCATTTGCAGGTGTCAGAGAGCTGCTGTCAATTAGTGGAAGACTCCTGGAACTTCGGGAGAGGTTGCATGGCTTTCCCACCAGTGATCCTGCCATCCCGGACGGCCCGTATGAGGGTATGGCCCCACCCATTTATTACATGGCTTTCTGATTGGCTGCTTGATTGGATACTCAGTAAATAGGGGGTTTAAGTGATGAAAGCCGTGATGAAATCAGGGCTCGATATAAAAACATTCCTGATTACAATTCCTGATCCAGTTCTTGCAGTGTGGGTACCTATTCCTTGCACTCTAGCAATTGTTTGCATTTACTTGTTCCCAAAGTTCACACCGTTTATCAAGGTCAGTTTTATGTTTGTTTGGGCTGCATGGAATAAGCTCCAAAAGGCTCTAAGACTTCAAACATCATGTGTTTAAATCTATGTTGATAAGGGGTGTAAAATTTGAATTCAAGTTCATGTAATTGTTTTAAATACATTGCTTTAATTGTTTTAATATTTATTTTTATGTTATTGTATGCTTCTGTTGTCTCTGTTTATATTTTTGTTGCTGTTGACAGACTGCAATTTTGGCCAGGGTCCTTTTGTAAAAGAGATCTTGATCTCAAAGAGTCTTCCTGGATAAATAAAGGTAAATAAATTAATTAAAATTAAGCATGCTATTACAATTCTAGTCTACATTGTTTGTCAAAAAGGGTTGATTACTGTATCATATAAAATATTTAAAACTGGACTTTAAAAAACCTTAACCCTTGTAGGAAGGCCGGTGGATGGATGGATGAATGGATGGATGTATAGATGGATGGAGACCTGAAACCTAGTTGCTTTATTTTGTTTAAACTGCTTAAAATGGCTTGTTGTGACAAGCACTTCCACCTTTTAAAACCATGCTGTGTAATTTTCATTGGGCAACGTCCCACAACGCGTGACCCACTTTTTCAAAAGAGCAACATCCCTCTGGGTATGTTCTGAAAGTCTCTGTTTTTGTTTCATATCTTTTGCCATATCAGCTGCTCTTACTTTCATATTTTAGTGCTTCATTACAATGTGCCTAAAGAGGTGTGTTCTGGCTATAACATCCATAACCAGCCTCCAGGACAGCTTATCCAGTGCAGGACCATGGTGATGGGATGCCGGTGCACAGCAGGACACAAACCCACACACTCATGGCAATTTAGGGACATCAGTTCCCCATCATTGGTGTTTTTGCTCTACAATAGCACCAGAAGGAAACCTACACAAATGCAAGGAACACCCATGCAAATTCCATATATGCAGAACTGGGGATGGGATTCAAACCTACAACTTTCTGGGCGTGAGTCTAAGTAGTCTGCCATGCCATAGTGGCATCTGAAAGATCAATTGTAAATTGCATGTATAATAGACATAGTGCAGAAACACTGCAAAAGTACAGTGGGAGGTGTTCTTATCAAGTCAGCTGCATTGCTCATACAAAACAATTTGACTTAGAAAACATCAGTGTGGCCTCCGTCCTGCACTGCATGTAATGGTGAGCAGGAGATTACAGTATGAGGGAACACGCAGGCAGGGTGGGGCACGTCCCAGAGGCGGGGGGGTCACTTTGAGAGCCAGCGGATGCCGCCGTCCGCCATGACACGCTGCGCAGGGTCAGCAAAAGCAATTTACATTTTAACAGAGCACCCCCCCCCACAGGACAATAACCTGGCATCTTGCCATCGGGGCCCCCTGAAGGGCAGACTCTGCAATCGCTTTTGACATTCTCTTAATGGAGAGGCATGATAGCACAGGGCCCGGCTGACAGACGGAACTGGATTTACTGTCAGCTGCCTGATTACCGTTTCCATTTTACGCCTGGGTTACACCCGAGCACAGGCGGACCTGGTCGATGTCACACGGACACTCCTCTTCCTATGCTTGTTTTCAGTTTTAGCCCCAACAGACATACATGTAATTAATTAAATAATTAATAATTTTCTAGTAATAGCTTTTCTTTATTACCTGTATTTGGGCCCCTACTAATACTGTGTGTAGAGCTCAATGGCAGGCAGTATTTTTAGTAAGCAGCCATGGGGAAATGGCAGTCTCAGAAGTAATGTCATGTGACTGAGAGCATTTTATTCCTTATTATAATTAGATTTTTTATTCTCTGCCCAGTAAACCTGCACCTATTCCCTCATGCCCATTTCATATCCTGCAGCCTTGATTATTTTACCTAGCACTGGTGTTCAGGCTTAACTTATAATTTCTTCTTCCTGACTAAAATATTCTGTCTTGTGTTTATGTCCTTCCTGTAATTGACATTGAACCATGTGTTCTGTGCCCATCCCGCATCACGTCTTCCTGTGTATCCATCAAGTCAACTACCAGGGAAAGGTCACAAGGGACCTGGAACCTGTATCCCAGGTGACACCAGACAGGGTACAAAGCAGGGGAAGCACAGGACGGGATGCCAATCCTTTGGAGGACACACAACACTGCAGGAAATTTGGAGATGGCTTTAAACCTAACTAAACAATAAGTTGGTGGAGGAAACCCAACAACACAACGAGAACATGGAAGTTCTACACACCCTGAACACAAGCTCCACACCCTTCAGCCACTGTGCCACCTTGTTCTGATTACTCATAATACATTACTCATGTGTAAACAAACAACAACTAAACTGCGAGAAACAATGTACAGCATTTAATAGTTAGTAGTGTTACTCATATCCCAAGTACTGACAAATGAATTGCTGTTAATTTGAAACAATAAATATGCATATATAGCATTTATTATAGTGCCTTTTAAATCAATGCTGCGCACATTTCATACTGCATGATGCACTGAAACCGGAAAGGATGATGGTAATAAATGTAAATAAAAGACAGAATGAATTATGTAAAGCTTCATGGCTGGAACGAAACGATAAACTACAGTAGCATTTAAAACAATATTTTAAAAAGAAGAATCAGGCAATACTTTTTATTTTTCCTAATTGTCATTAATTATCTGTAACATGGAAATTAACAGGCTCAGCAGGTCATCCCAGTTTTCATGGCACATGATTTTGAAGTAATATTTTCACTGTGCTCAAACATAATACTTTGATGTCAGCAGTCTAACAAATCAGGGAATCAAAAGGAATATACAAAGAGCTCTGATGCTGTTTTCCTGTGAGCTGCAGTATTTTCTGCACAATTAGACATTGATATAATATTTTTCTTTTTCAGGTAAATCGGCATCACCCCTCCCCCCCATCCTGTTCACTTCACACATATGGAAGACACCATTTTCACACCTATACGGGTCCTCACAGCAATGCGAGTTGGTTGATAAAAACCCCAGAGAGTTTTTCCCCCTTTGCACTTGTCACTACTGAAATTCGCATTATTTTTATTATTCTATTATTTTTCTGAAACAGAAATGACACAATTTATTTGGACAATTTATTTGGATCTATTATGCTGCTTTAATTTATTACCTCATTTTCAAGCTTTATGTCAGTAAATCTGCGAGGCAGAATTATTCATAGGCAGTTTTAGAGTCACCAGTCAATCTGAAATGCATTTTTGCAATTATTACATTGTGGGGACTGGATTTCCCCACAATACGATAGAAGCAGTAACTTTCTACGTTGCGAAGACATATATGCCCCCACAAGGATAACCTCAATTTTACAAAAATCTATGAAAGCAATCAAAAAACTGAAAGCCCGAACACCAATTAACTCTGTAGTGGAGACTGCTGTTAGGATCACTCTGCGAAGTAGCTGGGTCTGATTCTAGTCGTGTGTATCCCGGAGTGTCGGCTAGAACACCACTTAAGGCTCAAGGATCCTGATAAATCTTTATTAATTCCTATGCAACATCCTTCCTCCAGGTCTCCCGTGACACAGGTGCTTATGGAGGTGCTTAGGTGTGTATGGGTGTGTGTGTGTGGTCTAAAAGGAACATAAGTATGGTAAGTATACACTCAGCAAACTACAAAAACAAGGTCAGTTTACAACCATACATGAACACAGCGATCTCTCTATTCGCGCATAATCAGATCTGCACGCTAAAGTTAATTATACAAACACAGCATCGCATTGTAAAATATGCCCCGCAATATACAATTATAATCTCTTCCTAACTTAACAGTGTTAATATGCACAAACTTACGTTTGACATATAATTATCTTTCGCAATGCGAAAGAAGCGAATGCACTTTTACTAATTACTTTACTAATAATAGAACAATTGCATGGAATGATAAATACAACCGCTTGCATACTGAAGGTGCAAACATAAAGATAACCAAACTTAATATTTATCTTACCTTTTTGTCATTTACGCACACGAAAGAATGGATTGGCACTCGCAGTTAGCCCCGCTTCAACTTTTACCGTTACAGAACAGAAATAAATGGAGACCGCAAAGGTTCGCGCCATGCGTGCCCACGTACTACCATGGAAACAGTAAACTAATGGCTGCCCCCATTTACATTATAACTGAATTAGTGAAATCAACTAAACAAGAATTTCTAACACTAAATACTTAACAGTCGGGGGGGGGGGCTTTTGTACAAACTCTTTAATTCATTATGTTTGTTTATTAACATGACAACTCACAGTAGCCTCAGATTTTCCTATGACGCGACTGTGTCTACACCTTCACACAAGATGAACAAAGTGAAGCATTTCTACGGCTTTTGGTTGACTCTCTTCGTGCGGATCAGTCATTCCTCTGCTGGTTCATCCATGGGCGTCGTTTGGCCCGATCACTAGAGTTCATATCCCGATTTTAGCCCCGAAGCCAGGTTTCCGTCAAAAACAAAAACAAATAAAGTCAAACCATGCAGGTTAACTGGACTTTAGCCCCTGATCTTTTCAATAGCCAGATACTCCCCTGGCTTAATCATTAACTTGTCATCATCTTTAACCGTAAATGAACCAAAGATTAATATGACAACGAATCATTTCATTTTTTAAATGATTGTTTTTATTCAGCTTTGTACTTCAGCATTCAACAATACTGAAGTTTTTCAGCCTTCCGGGAAATGAGTCCAGGTTAGGGTTAGATATACGTCTGCACAGCATATGTTAATCATACAGAAGAGAAAAAAGTCCAGGCTTCAAAACTTGTGTTTAATTCCCCAGATAATCGCGCCTCGTTTTACTCTGTATAGGCTATTAACGAGGCTCTGAAATAAAATGCATGTTGCGACAAAGTGGTAAGATGGTGGTAATGCAGCATTATTTAATAATAATAATCATTCCAACGCTAAAACTTCACATCAAGTATTAATCGGATTCGAACAGCGGGATACTTTACTGGCAAATTCATTTCCTGACAAACCGTTTAACAGAGAGTCATTAATTGCCGAAATCACTATAGAAAACAGGTAACGTGAAACTTTACTATCTACTCCTGGAGAGAACGGACAATTGACGCGGCATAAAGTGTAACGAAGTGTATGATTCGTTTGAAGTAGGTATTCGCCGCATAAGTGCGCTTTCTATGTAGTGCGGGAATGTGCATTTCTAAGAACCACACATTGCACCACATATTTATGGCCATAAACCGTGCACTGAGTGACTGTGAAAGGTAGGCTCGACAGTTTATCTGGTTTATATTCAAGAACTCATACAAAGAGCTATAGTCATGTAGAAAGTGTCTCATAAGTGAAAAAATTATGTCAGTCACTGTACTGATTCATTTATTTTGTTCAATAGGGCTAAATGATCCACTGTTTGTCAACTGTGGTCCAGATGATATATACTTTAATTTTATAGGCCTAATCAATTTAACTGACATAAAAGTGAATAAATTATATTGGCTAATATTTGAATATAATTGTATTAAATATAAAGAAACCCCCTTCTCACCAACACAGAAATGAATGAATCACTGAACAACTCTGCAAGAATCTTTTTTGTTCAAAGAGAATCAACTCACTGAATAGAATAATCATTTCCATCCATACAGGCCATCTCTCTGACTGGTTGTAAGAGGTTGTCTGAGAACACATTTTAGTTTTATTTCACAGCTTGGTGGTCCACGCAGGTGTTTTCTGGGGTCTTCCTTCTGTATAATTAAGTTATTGTACAGGCTCTCCACTCAGGAAACACTCACTTTCATTTTCCCTCTGACTTCCATCCATGAGAAGAAGGAATCCACAGTTCTTTGGCAAACAGGCACCTGCATACCTGCTGATCATTCTAAAAGCAATAGATGACAGATGCAATATGTTCACAGTTCCCAAGCAATAAAAAGACATGAATAAATTTATTTTTGTACAGTTCATAATATAAACAACAAAAAAATTGCTAACCCCACCATATACAAATGCTGCTTCTTTGACATTTTGCTTCGTGATTTATATTTTATTTTCTTGTTAGTTATTTCAGTTATTAATATCTACTGTCATTAATAGACAGAAGGGAATAAAATGATGTGTTTTTTACAGTACCATGTATAACACAAAACTGGTTTGCTTAGTAGCACTGTGTGATGTTTCGCGGGGCAGGCGAGCGAGCAAGGAAGCAGAGCGGAGCCAGACGGACAGGGAAAACTGGGTTTAATCCAGAAACACGGCACATCACATTGACACAATGACCGACCTCAGACTAGGGGAGACGTGGACTCTTATACACAGCTAAACGGGGATTTAACAAGACACAGGTGAACACAATCGGGCAGGAACACCAGGTAATGAGGTGGGCGTGGCACACGGGAGGATGGAACGGAGCGGATCGTGACACACTGATTGTACAATGTGATGCAAATGGATGATACAGTTTTGCTGATGCACACAGTACAAATTTTAGTAATGCAATTGTATTATACTGTATTGTGTAATACTATTGAATACTATTGTTCAATGCTATTATTCAGTATTTAATACAATAACCCAGTGCTTCATCATTTTACTGCTATTTTGCCATTTATAATTAATTAACATTTGCTAATGATAGTGAATTTCTTTCTAGCCATTTAGCAGCAGAAGAAATAAAATGCTAACGTGTACCAAAAACAAAGGTTACTAGAGATAACATCCCGTATTTCTTTCAGTGGAAGGCCATCACTTTATGGATACACCAATTAGCGATATGCCAATATTACGTGGGTACAAACTTTTGAAATAACTATATAGGCCTGCATGTTTCTAAAGAATTTTTGTTTCCTTAAGCTTCCCTTTTCCACATGGCCACAAAGGATGATATTTCTGTAGGACTTAGTAGTATTTGATTTGTTACGGTCCTGCACCCATGTGCATCATTCTTTTTAGAGAAAATCAAATTTTGACAGCTCTTTAAAAAAAGTTGTACAAAAGTGCCACCTAGAGGCTTTGCTCAGACGGTGTTATATTGTATCTTATTACCAAACTTTAAATGTCGTACATATTTGTCACGCTAATAAGTTAAAAAATGAAAGAAATTTAAAAAAAAATTATTTTAATTACATTATAATTTTTATTTTTCTCCTTATCCTTTCGGTTTTTTGTTTAGTTTGCCCTCACGAATTCAATAAAAGTGTAAGGCAATAAATCACTCTTATCTTTAGCCCTGGACAAACAAGATTGCCGGGGTATTGTGCAGAGGGGCTGGGTATCTCGAAGCCTGTTTCCTCTATCTGCCCACTAGAATGTGTTCCCAGGGAACTACTGAGTAAAATGAGCTTCTCAGTGATCTCAAATAATCTCTTTCATGGTCCAGTTACCTTCTGACTGTCTCCAGGACCCACTGAGTGCTTCTTTCTGTCAACAATTGTATGTGTAAAATACTTAAAACTTATAGTCTTTGATTAGAGTTATGAAGGTTAGACTTGCCGAAATCGAGTGGTATTTCTGAAACTGAATGTGTTGTTAAATGGAAGTGGGTTTTATGTCAGGTTTTCCTTTGTCCTTCCTCTTATACCTCAGTGCTTTGAGTCCAAGGTCAAATTACTTTGCAGTGGCCATAAATTCAAAGTGAGCTGTCTTCGCTGGAAGGTTCACATATACAGTACAGTTGTTTAACTTTGTCTTTTCACTTTTCTTGTAGATCAGACAGACAAACCAACCAACCAATATCTTTGCCATGGTTGCATGTAACATGTCAGACAGTGGTGGCGCTGCCTGGCTTGTTGTGAAAATAATTGGGAGCAAGCAGATCATATGTTTTCTTCAAGGGGAAAAAGACTGAGCATGTATGTATGTGTGTAAATCCATCCAATCATCCATCCATGCATCCATTTTATCTAGCCACTTGGCCTATTCAGGGTTGCAGGGGTGTTTACCCATAATTCCTTAAATATAGTCTAGTTCAGGCATCTTTAAATAATATCACCCTATCATTTGTTTTGTCTTGTAACAAGGAGGAATGATGTCACCAGCAACACCGCAGAGGTGGAAATAAAACTGACAGAAGAAGATGGGGAATGTTCCAGAAAAATAAAAATTCGGCACTGAGGAGTCAGAAATTCCTGGCAAAATGTCATTTTGGGCTCCAAAGCCTGCATTTAAATGATATAATTTTATACTTTTATGTATTTAAGGGTTCCTACAAATTTTAGTAATGTAATTATATTATATTGTTTAATATTATTGAATACTATTGTTTAATGCTATTGTTCAGTTTTTAATACAATGACCCAGTGCTTCATCATTTTACTGCTATTTTGCCATTTATAATTAATGTTTGCTAATGATAGTAAAACATTACATTCTGGCTATTTTGAATGCTTAGCAACAGAAGAAATACAATGCTAACGTGTATCAAAAACAAAGATTACTAGAAATAATATCCAGTATTTCTTTCAGTGGGAGGCCATCACTTTATAAATACACCAATTAGCAATATGTCAATATTACCTGGGTACAAACTTTTGAAAAAACTAATAGGCCTACGTGTTTATAAAGAATTTTTGTTTCCTATAACGTGTTGGGCCCCATGAATCTGCTTTGGTCTTCATGCCCCTACCATGCCCCTGGAAACTGCAATCTTCTAACCGAGCTGAACCTATGGAAAATCTGCTTAAACTGACAGAAAAAAATACTAAGGCTTTTCAAAGTGGTCATGCAAGGCTGTGAGGTTGATAATTACATTTACATTTAGCAGGTGTGTTTGTCCAAAATGACAATCAAGTGAGTCAGATGATACAACAAGCAGTAATTAAATGTTTCCAAGAACCATTTCCGTCCATTAAGTCGCAATTTTATTAGCAATTCAGCAAGATTGTATGCCGTGTGTTTGAAGCTATTAAGAGTAATAATGGTGTTGCTTGTGAATTCAAGATTCACTATTTGGACAAAAGTATTAGGACACTTTATATTGCAGGAATTTTATGGCATCTCATTCTAAATCCATGGACATCAATATAGAGTTGGTATCATTTGCGGCTATAACAGCTGCCACTATTCTGGGAAGGCTTTCCAAATTTTATGTGAAAATTTTATGTGTGTCTGTGAGAATATTTGCTCATTCACCCAGAAGAACATTTGTGAGGTCAGGCATTGATGTTGGACATGAAGGTCTGGCTCTCAATCTTCATTCAAGTTCATCCCAAAAGTGTTCAGTGGGGTTAAGGTCAGGGTTCTGTGTGGGCCAGTGAAGATCTTTCAAGACTCTTGCTGGAACAGGATAGGACCTTCCCCAAACTGTTCCTACAAAGTTGGAAGCATAGACCTGTTCAAAATTTTCTTGGTATGCTGAAGCATTAAGAGTTCTCTTCACTATAACAAAGGGGCCTAGCCCCTGAAAAATAATCCCATACCACTATCCCTCTTCTACCTAACTTCACAGTTGGCACAATGAAGTCCAGCAGGTGATGTTCTCCTGGCATCTGCCAAACCTAGACTCCAGACTGCCAGACACACAATTGTGATTCTTCGCTCCATAGAATGTGGCGGTGTGCTTTACACTACTCTGTCTGACTCTTGACATTGTGTTTGGTGATGTGAGGCTTGCATGCAGCTGCTCGGCCATGGAAGCCCATTCCATGAAGCTCCACACAGTTTTTGTGCTGGGGTTAATTCCAGAGTAAGTTTGAACCTCTGCAGTTACTGAGTTAAGAGTGTGTTAGCAACTTCTTCATACTATGCGCCTCAGCACTCTGCAATCCTGGTCTCTTAATTACATGGTCTCCCACTTTGAGGCTGAGGTATTGTTGTTCCTATATGCTTCCACTTTGCAATAATACCACTTACAGTTGACCGTAGAACATCTAACAGGGAATAAATTTCACAAACTGATTTAATGCAAAGGTGGCACCCTTTGACAGTGTCATGCTTGAATTCACTGAGCAATTCTGAGCAACCCATTCTTTCACAAACGTTTGTAAACCTGACTGCATGGCTAGGTGCTTAATTTTATATACCTGTGGCAATGAGTCTGAATCAAACTCCTGAATTAAGTAATTAAGAGATGTGTTCCAATACTTCGGTCTATATAGAACATATACAGTAACCTTATTTTAATTTCAAAGTTTATTATGTGTTCGATCCTTTTTGCCTGATGCTTCATGCTCCACTCACCTGCTGTTGTCACAGAATTTAATGACATTATTCTGGTTGCTATGGCGCTGAGTGCCCATGATGAAACTGAAAAAAGTCTGCGTCTGCTCCTGTCTGTTGACAATCATGCGGCAACAGAAAAACCAGTGCCTGCTGTGCTCACTGCAGGAACAACAGGAAAAACAGGAGGGAAGGATAAGATACCACTAGGAGCCTGGAACACTAGAAGAGGAGTCTCAAGTTGCAGACTGGAAGAGGGGGGTGCAATAATCCAGATCCCAGAGTTGAAGGCGGGGCCTGCAGGTAGAGTGAAATCCTGCCAGGTCACACGGAGCACGACATTCAGCTGACATGACACTGCACCTGGGAATATGGCACCATCTGCAGCCTCAGATATCAGACAGATTGTCACTGCTCTGATGGCTGCCATACTCAGGGAGTAGCTATTGGCAGATTGGCTACTCCTGATGGTGTCTGATGTCACTCATTTGAAGGAGCGTAATATGAGACTCAGATTAAGGCACTCTCTCTCCTCTTTATGTAAGGAACTTGCAGACTTGAGTGCAACGGCTCATTCTAAAGTGGTGTTAGAGACCTTCCCTGACATGACTCTGAAGGTTGCTAAGGGTTGTGTTAGTGTTACCGGTGTACTCAGAAGGAGGTATTTCATCATTGAGAAGGACAGCTGCAAGGGGTCTGAGGGCAGATAAGGAGGCATTTTTAGTGGAATCTGTGGACAAGTGACACACCATCTGTGGGTAAGTGACCCAGGACCTGCTTACAGAGAAATATATGCATTATGCACAACTGGATCTGTTCCCCGGAGAGTTGCAGTTAGGGCGGGTGATGGAACGATTCTTTCGGATGACACTGCAGTTAACCCTGGGCTGGCTAATTTGAGCAGCTGTTTAAAGCTGATACTTATGCTTGGACATTGGAGATCTCTGAGTCCATAGTTCTTAAGACTGATGCTCCAATTAGCTGTGAACCACTCAATCACACAGATTGCACAGGTGGTGAACCTGCTGAGGGTAGGGGAAGGCTATAGGGATGTGTGGTATCTAAAGTGAACTTCTACAGGCTGGTCGTTCAACTGTCCTCCTGGCATTGGAAGCAATCTTTGCTTCCTTTTGGGAGATGGGCATCATCTCTACTAGTTGGCAAATGGGACTTGTTGTCCCTATCTGGAAAGGAAAGGGTGATCACCTGGATTGCAGCAACTACAAGAAGGTAACACTTCTCAGTGTGGGGTAATCATTAATAAGTTTTATGATCACTTGTTTCCCTACCAGCAACCGGAGCAGTCTGGTTTTACACTTACACAACAAGTCCACCATCAAATGAATCCTGGCACTGAGGGTTTTCATTCAGCACAAACATGAATATCGGCAGAGTTTCTTTGCAGCCTTTGTTGATTTTTGTAAAACATTTGACTCAGTTGATTGTGCTTGAGACTTTGTGGGATCTCCCTGAAGTTGCTGGATGTCATAGCTGGCCTGTACACTGGTACTGTGAGTGCTGTGCCAAGTGGAGGCAGAACCCTTGCGCTCTTCCCAGTTGATTATGTGGTTCATCAGGGGTGTGTTCTTGCTCCTATTCTATTCAATGTTTGCATGGACTGGGTGATGGGCAGGGTTGTGGGGTCCAGCAGCTCTGGGGCATCTGTTGGTGAAGGAAGATCCACCTGATTTTGACTTTGCAGACAATGCTGTGGTCTTTGCTGAGTCAGTGGAGGCTCTGATCGGAGCTCCCTGTGTCTGGGCTTGTTAGTGGCCTGGATAAAAACCAAGATCCAGGCCTTCAATGATCTCTTGAGCACAGCCATCAGTAGCGTCGAGAGGTTCACTTACCTCGGCAGTGACATTCATGTCTCTGGTGACTCTTCTTATGAAGTCAGTAGATGGATTGGAAGAGCATAGGGAGTCATGAGGTCGCTGGAAAGGGGTATGTGGTGCTCCAGATATCTTTGCAAGAGGATGAAGGTCTAAGTCTTTAGAGTCTTGATGCCTCCTGTCTTGAAATATGGCTGTCAGACATTGACACTCTCCAGTGACCTGAGACAAACACTGGACTCCTTTGTTACTGTGTCTCTTTGGAGAATCCTTGGGTACCACTGGTTTGACTTTGTGTCAAATGAGAGCACTCAGGGAGTTCAGAATGAGGCACTTTACCTGCATTGTGAGGGACCATCAGTTACAGCACTACGGCCATGTGGCACGTTTCCCTGAGCAGCTGGACCAAGCCAAGAGACACCCATGTAAATCCCGGCTGCAGCAGATGGATGACCATTTCCATGGTAGGACTGGACTACATGTTAGCTGGGGGGTTGCCAACCGGGATCCCAAGGTGTTTTGTCGTGTGGTGGGTGCAGCAATGTACTGTACCAGTGCACACTCTTAACCTGACCTGATCTATATAACATTTAGAGAATGTATTCCTTGGGACAATGCTGCAAAAACATAACCTGCAGAAGATATTGTAACCTTGTAACTCTTAGAGAATGCATATTTGCACCCTAACTAACTTCGGCTTATCATGCCCCAAATAACTCCATAGTTTATCACTATATTGAAGGCTAAAACAGAAACTATCTAGGCTTATTACTGCAGAAACACCTAGGTTCTGAGTTCATTGCCATAGAGTTGGTTTCACCAGAATTATGTTTTCCAGAGTGACTATACAATAAAATAAATGACTGGCAGCTGATCACCCAGGGGCAGGGAATACTAAGAATCATAAGGAGGAAACAATGGTGGCGCACTGGTAAGCACTGTTGGCTCACACCTCTGGGACCAAGGTTCATGGCTCCGTGTGTGTGGAGTTTGCATGTTCTCCCCATGTTGCTGTAGGGTTTCTTCCAAGTATTCCAGCACCCCCCCACTCACACACACACCATGAGACCAGTTTCCCGTGCTTCACCCGTGTACGTTCATTTGAAGAGGAAAACGTCCACAGGACTCCGATGTGAAGAAATTTTTATTCCACAGGTTAAATCCTCTTACAAGAGTAATCAGGTCTAAGTTATCCTCAACAACAAACATACTAAAGTAGGAAAACCTTGCAACTCTATCTCCTCTGCTGCAGTGTCTTACCTTCACTATACTAACCCCTTTTTAATTTTCTGCACTGGATGTACTCATTTGTCTAAATCCGCAAAGCCGAGTTTTTAAACCCTTTTTTAAGCCTTTAAGGCAAACAAACATATTCAATTCAATTCAATTCAATTCAATTTTATTTGTATAGAGCTTTTAACAACAGTCATTGTCACAAAGCACTTTACATTAACTCGGTCAGAACCCCACCAAGCAAGCCTGTGGCGACAGTAGCAAGGAAAAACTCCCTCTGGCAGGAAGAAACCTTGAGAGGAACCTAGACTCGGAAGGGGACCCCATCCTCCTCTGGGCGACTGGGTAGCATGAAATTGTATTTACAATCACAGTAATTTAAGTCCATATAGTTTTATACAT
>JAODKE010000035.1:18554466-18567519 GCA_026779605.1 Mormyrus hasselquistii | reverse complement strand
GAGGTGGCTCGGGCATCTGCTTAGGATGCCTCCTGGACGCCTCCCTGGTGAGGTGTTCTGGGCATGTCCCACTGGGAAGAGGCCCCGGGGAAGACCCAGGACACGCTGGAGGGACTATGTTTCTCGGCTGGCCTGGGAATGCCTCAGGATTCCCCCAGAGGAGCTGGAGGAAGTGGCCAGGAAGAGGGATGTCTGGGTTTCCCTGCGACCCGACCTCGGATAAGCGGAAGTTAATGGATGGATGGATGGAAGTCTGCTTTGCCTTGCATCAACCCATTTGCGTCTGGCTAGCTACCTAAGGCTAATGGTGTGTGCACAGAAATCTTGACAGGAAAGTCTTTTTCTGTCAATGACAAATGGAGGCTCATCAAAGCTTATGATAAACTGCCAAAAACAAGCCACCGATGTGCAGCAGCAAAACTACAATAAGTGACAACGTAACATTGTGAAAAAGCACTGCATAAATAGAATTCAATTCAATTCAATTTAATTGAACTGAATATGTATGTACACTACTTCAATGTATTATAGTGTATTTGAATTATATACAGTTCAGTAATTTAATTTGTAGAGTACTGCAATTTGAAAAACATTTGAAACAGCTGTACTGTATTTTGAAATTTCCGATAAAATTATGCTGTACATTTTATTACCCTATATTCATGTAATAAATATACAAATGATAATTAGATGGTATTCTGCCTGAGACATAAAGAAGAAGAAAATAATTGCTTATAATGATCATCTGCTTATAGTGATCGATTTCACCCAGAACACTTTATGTGAAACTGGGCGGGGGGCCCAATGTGACATTTTATCAGGGGCCCTTTCTAGGTAGCACTCTTGGTGGAGCAGAAACAGAATACCACACACTAAGCTGTTACTCCTCCCGTAATGCATTACATTCTGTATAGTCTGCCGAATTCCAAAGATTTTAGTGTAATGTTTTTAGTACTGACTTCACCAAATAGTTTGAGTTAATCATTTAGACAGCATCATTATAAAGATGACTTGTTAAATGATAAGGAGGAGAAAAATACATTAGAGAAGGTGATATTATGATGAACGCGCACACAGCTCTTCGTCCTGTGCTCACGAGGTTCAGTTTTGCGCTTGTGAGTGGCATATGTACGCGTGTGACCTTTGACTTTGATGTGATGCCATACATAACATACATTTATGATAACAAACAATAGAAAGTTCTTCCACCAAAATTTACAAATCAGTTTTGCAGGATAATAAAATAACTAAGCTAAATAATAATATTACTACTACTACTACTACTACTACTACTAATAATAATAATAATTCACTTATTTTTTTATATTTGGTATAATGTAATTTTATTAATTTTAATTTGATTTAGTTATTTAGTTTAGTTATTTAATTATTATTACATGACTATTATATGATTTGTAGATTTTGGTGTGAAAAGTTTCTGTTGTTTGTTGTTATTTTGTTAAGAAACCAACGTAAGCCTTGTATGTCCCCTTTGGTGCTGAAATTATGCATTCTGGACATGACAATCCAGGCTTCTCCGTTTCTGAAAAGCAGATTAATTTGTGTTATAAATTAACTGTCAATATGTATGAAATGGAGTAATTCCATGTAACATGGATACAATGTAATAATTAATAACTGTTAGACAAAAAGTAATCTTGAAAATCCAAGGAGTGTGATTTGCCCCCCAGACTCCGCTGATGAAAGCACACTTCATAGGACATGGCTGTCTCATTCGGTTTTAGAGCTATTAACCCTTTAGTGTGTTGCTGTATTGCACTTTAAATGGATGCAATATAATAATTAATAACTATCACAGAAAAAAATAATCTGAAAATCCAATGGGTGTGCAATGTTCTCTGTAATTCACTGATCAAAGCACACTTCACTAGATGTGCCTGTCTTCTCTAGTTTTAAAGTTATTAACCCATTAATTTTTGTCCCATTACACATTATACGGATACACTCGAACATTCAAAAATTAATAAAAATTCGTACGTAAAGCAATCTGGGAAACAAAGGGGTGTGCAACAGTCAGCATGAGCCCAAAATGCTAAACCACATTGTCATTACAGCTGAAAGGACCTATTATATTAACTATTAACACGATTTTGCACAAATCACGAAATGGTTTGAAGCGCAAAAATAATCGGTGTGCATCGTTGTCTGTGTACTGGACAACACGATTCTGTCATTAAAAACGCGCCACCTTACTTCCGTGAAAAGTTATTAAAGCTAGAAAACTGAATATCGAATATGAGGCCAAGAACCAGGTCTAGGTATGAATGAATTGTTTTGTGATAAAGAGGGATTTCCTGTAATTGTGTGCCTTAAAAGTAGCGCTGAAAATTTTAAAAATTCAATAAATTCTATAAATGTAATTTTCACACGCCTAGACACATTTGAAAGATTATGCAGCGCCTCTGCTGAATGCCTCTGTCTTACCTCATTCACGAACTTCATTGGATCTTTAATTATTTGCGGAACATTTCCCACAAAAGGAAGCGGCTTGGGACCCGGAGGAATGTTGCTTGTGGGAAACGTGATCCTGAAGATCTCCGCGAAAAACAGGAATATTATCCCAAACAGCGCAATTGTGCACAAGTCGCTGAAACTTAGCGCTCCCATAAACTCCATGATAATACTTTCGACCCGATGAACGTGTTTCTTAGCTCTGATTGCTTTTCGCTACCAAAACCCGGCAGAAGGAGGGATCTGTATGCTTGCAAAACACAAGAACTCCCGTTTACGTCAGAAAGGTTCATTGTACGTATCTGGAACAAAGTTTATAATCTGTATGAAAGTAAGGCGTTCCGTTCGTGGTCCTTTCAGTGTTGTTAATCTCGAGCAACCGGTTTAACTTCTCATTATAAGGGTAAACTGAACTAAGAATACTTTTAAAAATGTGCACGTAAATTAGAGCAGGGGTAGGCAATTCTCCCCACTTGGTAAAGTTGATATTCAGTTTTCCGATTTTAATATCTTTAAATAGAAGCAAGATATGCAGTTCTTTAATGACAGATTTTTGAGGCCCAATACACACATTTTTTCAGCAGGTAACAAGTAACTGTACCAGAATGCATTTTATTACAAGTAACCCTGACTATAGGCACTATAGGTATAGGGGTACTGTTAGGACTGGGAACAAGGAAGACTATAGACAAGACCAGACAGGGCACATGGGATTGGGGAAGAGAAAAATAAGATAAGGACCAAGGTGCACGGTGTATATCTGGAATAAAACTATTAGGGTATACTGTATACACCATTGAAGGTCTGGCTGATGTGGATGTTTGGGATGGCTCGGAGGTGAGGTGCAGAGGTGAGGCCGCAGCCAGGATTAAGACAGAAGAAGCTGGAGACACCTACACCTAGGCATGCTCAGAGGGACCTGTGGATGTGGGTGAGCTGGGCCACAAGGAGCCCTGGCAGCAAAAACAGGGTCTGTGTCCCTGGTGTCCTTTCCAGGATATGGAGAGTCGTCCTGATCCTGTCTGACACTGTGCTTGAGGCTGGTGACTGCCCTAGGATCAGGAAATGTGGGACCACAGCATGATCCTACTTCCTGGCAAACATCGGCACAAGACTGGATAAAGGACCAGCAGTATCGGACCCAGAGCGGTGCCTATAGGATCCCACCCCAGATCCTCTAGTGTGGCATCCTCTGGGTCTTTCTCTTCTGGGCTCCCCAGCAAAGCAGACGTTTGTGAGGTGAGTGCTAATAAAAAGGCCAGGGAACTGGCTCTGGAGATGCTGTGAGGGAATTGGACACCCAAGATGCTGTGGAGGAACTGGGCTCTGGTGGAGCAAGCAGGACAGCATGCAATAGAGACACATGCTCTGGAGACCAAAGATCTGGTAAGACAGGCTCTGGTGACTCTGGTGGTGAAGCAGCAGTAGTTGGGTCAGACGAGGCCGGACTGGAGCTGCTGGCATAGTGGCAGCATGTGGGACAGGCGCTGGTGGCAAAGCAAACTCTGCAGCTGAAGTGGCTAATTGCACAGAGATGGTGGTTGGGAAATCCAGCATTACGGACACCGCAGCTGGGGAGTCAGACCCCATGGACGCGGCAGCTGAAGACCCTGATGGTGGGATCTCAGGTACAGGTGAAACAGTTGCAGCTTCAGCCAGGGGATCAAGCACCGAAGATACAGCAAGCAAAACCAGCCAACACTGAGGCTAGTGAACCTAGACTACATAGTTATCAACTATTCTTTTGGGAAACACACCCCATGTTGATTCTTGCCTGTCAGCGTTTTCCAGTCACAGAGCTAGTTAACCAAACATGCTGGCTTTAGGCTTGCAGCCTCTGAGTTGAATCAGGTAGATATACCGACTTCAGGCAGTCCTTGAGCTGAGGTGACCAAACAGACTGCTGTGCAGCCCCCAAGTCTTATTACACTATATTATACTGCTTCTAGGTAGCCCTTGAGCTAACCTGATGAAAAATTATTAACTTCATTGTATTTCATGGTTTTTGTAACAAATAACTATGTATGAAAAAGTAAAAATACCCAAATGCTTGCCAAAAATATAAAATTAGGGCAGCTAATTTTAGGCAAAAGTCCTTTACTGCTCTGCTGATGAAATACGTGCCACACAACACTGCAAGGTGGAATACATCAGACATGCAAATCAGTGCACTCTATCCATCTGACAACCCACAGACACTCATAAGAAAAACTACTGCAGACTCCACAAAAAGGTAGTACATATAAACCATTAAATGTGACAATAAATATTGATAGAATAGGTTATACATTATGCACAGTATTTCTTATATAATGGAATGAGGGACATTTAATAAATTCTGAATATTGCACTGCCTTGCCGCCTATGGTAGTAACTTAATATGGTGGAGAATTGATAACTGTATACCTTAATTACAAATTATAATTGTCATTATCTTACATATTATTACTACATTACAAGCATTATAATTTTATGTGCTTATACATATTTTTTCAGCTTAATTTTCACTCCTCACAGGAGATGACTTTATTTTATAAGTTTCAGAAAAAAACACAAAATCCAGTCACAAGACACATACAAAAACAACAATATGTGTTTCACATTGTCAACAGCCCAAGATTTATGCTGCTGGCGCCACTGAAATCGACATTTGGCATTGGAATGAGTGGCCAAAGGTTTGCCTATAGCAGCCTGATCGTAAACTAATATTGATATTAAGACGTTGGCCAAATATTAATGTAGGAACCAAATTTCCAAAGCGACGGTGCTCCGGGGACTTTTAAAATTGCAACCAGGAGCCGTAACGCCGGAGCATACGGAAGTGACGTATAGTATATTAGGTGTCCCTCGAAACATGTAGTGATATGCATTAGCGTCAACTGCCTGCAGCTAATATCGCCGGTACGGTTACTAACAACTAACATAAGGAGCACACGCCTCATGTTTTCTAGCATGTTCAAAGTTGGATGGTATATGTGTTAATACGCGTTTAACGGTCTTAGAAAATTGACTGAAACGAGTTTATGAGCTGACGGACTACCCAAACACTGTCATGTCGCAGGCTGATGTTAAAAAACATTGGCATGCTTTCGAATGGACAGCTACCTGATTAAAATGTAAAGGCTCGTATAGCTGCGGTAGTTCCATGATGTCTGCATTTCAAGTTGGTTTATTTGTGTGCGAATTTTGGGGTTATACTTGTAGACAACGTGTGTGCTGGTGTTTGCAGGGAGGAGCGTAGCAGTCAGGGTTCAAGTATTTACCTGCCCGTGGGACGCGGCTTGAACCAACCCCCATTCCTCCTGCACATGGCAGCGTGAACGAAGCGGACCGAGTGGATGCTGTGGGGCATCGCCGGCGCGACATCGTGTGCGCCTCGCCGTGAGTTGCGGGAGCGCGTCCTCCTGCTCCTGCGATGGACTCGTGGACGCCGAACCCTCGTGCCAAGCCTTTCATCCCCCGGCAGCAGCGGAGCCTCTACCTCACCTGGAAGTACAAACTGACCAACAAAAGGGCCATTCGGCGGCTTTGCCAGGTAAGCAGGGCCAAAGGTGGCCTCGCATCCCTATAAAATGCCCTGGTCTAATTTGCTGACCATTGCATTAGTGTGCGTAGTCGCTCTTGTAGGAGATAGAGTCGCGTTAAAGAGCCTGCCAGCACCTATTATCTATTTTTGTCTCTCACCATGTTGCCTCAGCTGTGTGTTTAATTACCCATGATGTCTGATCTTCTTATGTCATTTTGCTTACCTGTGGTTGAAACACAACTAAGAAATGTGCAGGGATTTTAGATGTAGTTTCAAGTAATACTTTGTAAAGAGATCTGTAAATACAGCAGTGTGTGCACAGTGCTATTCCAGGCATCCTTATCTGTAGTGTGGATGTGTGTTGCTATTTTTGACCAGATGCAAAATGCTTATTCCATTAAAAAGCTAAGGTTGATGCAGCCTGATTACAGCAAGCATCTTCAGCGATCATTTCTGCCTCATAGTTGGTTTTAACCTCTGTCATGCCAGGGTATAGACAAGTGTGAAGCACTGCTCTGTTACTCAGATAAAGCATATAAAATAAAAAATGCTTAAAAACACCCAGAAAAGACTTGTCTGGTATTCTGTTGGCAGGCTGGAGCCGTGCTTTTCTTACTGGTGACAGTAATCATAAATATCAAACTCATACTGGACACCAGGAGAGTAGCCAATGAGGAAGAGACTGCACAAGATTACGGTGAGGTCAAAGGTCAAGTATTTGAACAGATGGCAGTACTTGCTATCTCTGCACTTTTTACAGTGTAAGATCTAAATAATGATTGAGCATCTTAAGCCCTGACAGGGTTCTTTTTATAACTGCAATATGAATGACTATTCTTAGGTCCTACTGAATACGTCATTAAGTTTATTAGTATGTGACTTGAGCATTGTGCTTTTATCTGTAGATGAAACGTTGCCGAACATGGAGACCCCTCGCAGGCCCCAGAATGGTCGGAAGGTTCTGGACATTGAGGTGTACTCCAGCCGCTCAAAGGTCTATGTGGCAGTCGATGGGACCACTGTGAGCTTGAGTTTTTGTTTTGTGTTGTGTTTATTCTTTATTCTTCCTTTTGCTGTCACGTATATGTGCTGTGAGGAGTCATTTGAATGTCTTATGACTCATGAAGACTTCTGTAAATGTGCAAACATAGATCATACCTTCAGTTAAGCTGTTTGTTGTCTTTTTTTCGGCCTCTGCGCATCTGCTGCAATATTCCTGGTTGTTCACTTTTAAAGAGCTGTAAGGGAATATTCTGGGTGTTTTCCATTGTTTTTTATTTAATGTGCTTTCTTTTTTATGTGTTTAGCCTTAACTTACCAGCCCTGGTTGCTCGAGCTAAACCCATAATTGGATATAATGATCTGTGAGAGATAGAATAAAGCCCTACTTTGACAAATAACTTTTTTGGGTTAATGGCTTTGCTTGCCTCTGTTCCTTCTTTAGGTTCTGGAGGACGAGATTCGAGAGCAAGGGCGTGGAATTCACGTGATCGTCCTCAATCAGGCCACCGTGAGCATGTTTATTTCAGCTCATCTGTTCGCTAAAATTTCTGTGCAGGTTGTTTTTTTTTTTCCCCCCTTTATGAATCCTCCAGACCGCAATGGCAAATAGAACCACGTGGCCCTGCTGCTGGGCAGCGATAGGCAGAGTGCTTAGCAATTACATTTTCCTTTTTGAGAGTTACAGGGGCAGAAGGCCTTGATTCTACAAAGCACAGAAAATAAATGGTCCTTCAGTTACATAACAGGAATAGGAAAAAGAGTCCTGGACAAACAAATAGGTAGCAGAAGCAAGAATAAAATATATGTACAGTAGTCTGGTGACACTGGGATGTACACCATCACCTAATTATGGACTAAATCTCACCATCAACACTCACACACTCATTCACACTCTCTCTCTCATATATATATATCTCACACACACACACACGCAGCAGCCATTTTATTAGGCACTCCTACCTAGTACCAGGTACAACCTCCGCTGTTTCCTACACTTCACACACCTTAGAGCGGTGCAGTCACGCCTGTCTGCTGTTATTTTTGCACTCGTGGCTTGTACTGTTAGCTTTAATGAGTCTGGCCATGCCCCTCTGACATCTGACGATAACAAGGTATTTTTTCCCCACAGCCGGCTGCGTGTTGTATATCACCTCGTCCTCTGCAAACCCTAGATGCTGTAGTGTCTGAGATAATCCCAGGGAGGTAGCTGTTTCTGAGGTGCTGGAACCACCATATTTGGCACCAGCAATCACCCCTCATTCTGAAGCACTTAGATCAGACTTCCTGTCCATTCTAGTGGTTAATCAAACAGTACCCGAACCTTATGATCCTATATCCATGTCTTGTATAATGAGTTGTGATCTTATGATTTGCTGTTCCAATGGGCCAGCCGTTTGAGCAGCTGAATGTTTTTGCCAGCAAGGAGCAGCTCGTCTCATCTCAGTCACCTGACCCTAGATGGCTGCTCCTCTTCCTCCAGGGTCACGTGATGGCCAAGCGAATTTTTGACACGTACTCCCCACATGAGGATGAGGCCATGATCCTCTTCCTCAACATGGTGACCCGCGGACGAGTGCTCATCTTTACCATCAAGGTCGGATTGACCGGACGCCATATACTTCTGCTCTGTGTCGTAATGATTGGATGGAATGGAGGGCTGGGCTAATGTAAGCGTCTAATTGTAAACCGTCTGCAGAACTTCCTGCAGACCTGCTTGGGCCGTTGTGTGGCTTCTTACCTACCTTTACATTTTCTACTTAACCTAAAGAAAATATTCTTTATCGCTGTTAGTGATAATTCTTTACCAAGTGGTTCATTTTCTACATAATGTTATAGCTACTATGCTGTAGTTAATTGGCAAGACCAGATTGTTTGAGATGTTTAAGGCTGTAGATGCGTAATGAACCAGGGGTATTTTTCCTACAACCTCCCATTAGCATAAACTTAGTTGGAACAGTTCAGCTGCATGGTTATGACATGTTAGCAACATGGAACCCAGGTTAGTTTATGGTAGAGGGCAGCTTTGCCCAGATGTACCTTGTAGTAATTTATTGGTACGAAGGCGGAATTATTTTAGTAATGTTTCATTCAAACCCCATGACGTATATGGTTGCAGTGGATCTCGGCCTGTGGAGGGATCACCTGGGGGCACCAGAATTTGGGTAACGCCAGTTGAAGTTTGGTATGTCCTCTTTTCATTACAGGATGAAGGCACCTTCCACTTAAAAGATGCAGCCAAGAACCTGCTGAAAGGCTTGGGCAGCCGGGTATCTCTGACCCTCAGCTGGAGGGACATGTGGACCTTGGTGGTAAAGAAAGGAGGTAGAGGACTCCACAAGACTTATGAGACCTTCAGGGTGTATTTGTTTTAGCCTTCATCAAAATCCACGTTCACTTTCCTGTAGGCCAAGTGTATGGGGAGAAGCACTCAAAATCCCCGGCGCTGTCAACCTGGGGCGACCCTGTGCTCCTGAAGACAGAGGTTCAGCTGACTCCGTCTGAAGGTAATATGCAGAAGGCGGGGGCTGCGGTTGTGTAGCTTCCTGTCTTGGATGTCCCTCCCCTGGGACTCGCTGACACCGCCACGTTTCCCGCAGAGGCAGAGTGCCACTGGCCCGACACGGAGCTCAACCGGAGACGGAAGGTCTTCTGCAGCAAGGTGGAAGGTTACGGTAGCATCTGCAGCTGCAAAGACCCAGCACCCATTGAGTTCAGCCCTGACCCCGTAAGATGGCCCTGTGATTCCAAGGTTGCATGTTCAAATCCCATGGTTTAAGATTGATTTCAGAATTTGGCCCCCGAGCTTAGGTGCTAAACCCCCCCCAGTCGCTCCAGGAACTGACTGCTTTTTCACTTTGGATTGTGTCTGCTAAATATTTTCAAAAATGTCTGGTGTTATCACAATATCGGAGTCTGAACCTATAGCTGTGGACCCATTAAATTCATTTTTTCCCAATGTCCTCTCTCTCAGTTGCCCAGCAATAATGTCTTCGATATTCCTGTAGCTGTTATCGCGGGAAACAGGCCGAATTACCTCTACAGGTGAGAATGTGTCATGTGGCAATCACTCATAATGAGCATCAGCCATGTTTGTGGATATAACTTTATAGAGTACAACTGTTTCAAATATGCTTGTTTATGGACAGGAAAATATTAAAATTGATTTTACTTATTGAACTATAATATATGTTGTCTAGGCGTGAACTTATTACCTATTAATCTCTAGAATATGTGACATTGATAATAAAGGCTTCTCTGGCTTTGTGTGCTGTCTCTTGTTTAGGATGCTTCGATCTCTTCTCTCCTCACATGGCGTCAACCCACAGATGATAACAGTCTTCATCGACGGTTACTACGAGGTACTAAGGCCCCACCCGTAGCTGGGGTTATAGTGCGGTTTGTTATGGGAACGCACCGATAGGTGAATCATCTGTATCTCTTTGTGTGCCAGGAGCCAATGGATGTAGTGGAGCTGTTTGGCCTGAAGGGGGTTCAGCACACTCCCATAAGCATTAAAAATGCCAGAGTGTCACAGGTGAGTGTAAGGATTGATGGGAGGGTGAGGCATGTGGATGGGAATACAGCTGCACATGGGTAGCATTTAACCCCTACAGGTTGCTAAGTGTAGGTTTAGTTAAAAAAATGTACATATATTTTGGTGTGAAGTTTTCTGGTGTTGATGGTTTTAAATGTTTGAAGGTTCCTCAGATCCTGTTGGATTAGGGCCTAAGGAATGTCTCCTGAAGTCGATCACCTTCTCCTGCTTTACTTGCCCACCGATCCCGTCACAGCGGGAAACTAACCAGAGTTTCATTCTGTGCTCTGATTATGCAGCATTACAAGGCCAGTTTGACTGCAACCTTCAACCTGCATCCGGTGAGAGTCCCTCACAGTCACCTTTCTGCCCTTGGATGCACCAAGGACTGGTTTAAGTCTTCATTGCTGTTTCCTGTCCCCCCCATTCATCTTTAGGAAGCCAACTTTGCAATCGTCTTGGAGGAAGACCTGGATATATCCATTGATTTCTTCAGGTGGTTCAGCTAAATAAATCTGGGGTGCTCCTGCAAACACTGATACTGCTGTACTGCTATACGTTTCAAGTTGTATGCAAAAACAGGAATTTCAGTTGCGGAATTTGTTCTCCATATTTTCAATGATGGGATGAACTAAACTAAAACTGTTAAATCGAGTGACATATAGAGATTTAAGGTGCTTAAAGGTGTATCTGCATTTACTTTAAATAGTGTTCGATAGGTGCTGCCAGCTAAAATGGGTTTCTGTGTGGTGCTGGGTTGCTTACTCAGAGGGTTTTCATGTACATTCTCTTTAGCAGCCCTATACCTCCTTACAGAACAAGAGGGATGGTTCAGATATCTATCCAAAGTACAGCCAACTGGGGTCTTGTCCAGTCTGAAAGATGCTTTGTGTTGAGAAGCTGGGTTTGACAAATTCTGAAAATGGCGCTGTTTTGTTGTTCCCAGCTTCCTGAGTCAGACCATCCATTTGCTGAATGAAGATGAAAGCCTGTACTGCATTTCTGCCTGGAATGACCAGGTGAGTGGGATCAGGTTATGCTTTTAGAACTTTCCATTGATAGACATAGGCGAGCTACCTGGGAAGGAGTAATGGTCGGCAGTATCACATAAATGGTTATTAACTTTGTTCCGCTGCTGAACCCTGCAGTGGGTTACACCAGCTTAGCAAGTTTGGATGTAGAGTCTGGTGTAACGTATACTTTAAATCATATGTTGAAACTAGCTAGTTTGAAGCTAGCTCCACGTTCTTTGTGGGTTGCACCACTGCTGCTTAAGTAGGCTAAGATTGAACTTGCGCTCAGCTGGTGCATCCCACTGCTGAATGGTAAAATGGTCACATGGGTAGTGTCCTGGGGAATGCTGGGATATGCGGTTTAATACAGACCGTGCTCATATCAGGGCTATGAGCATACAGCGGAGGACCCCTCCCTGCTTTACCGTGTGGAGAGCATGCCTGGCCTGGGCTGGGTGCTAAAGAAGAGCCTGTACAAGGATGAACTGGAGCCCAAGTGGCCTACACCAGAGAAGGTACAGCAAAATCTATTTCTTTCCACCAGAGGGCGATGTTTAACAAACCAGGCTATCTGGCTTCACACTAACCTAGGAATGTCAAAGGTAAAATCAGAGCATAAATGGTGTAAACGCTGGTTATTAAATGAATATTGTACAAGTTTAAAAATTGTACATTTCCTTGTGTTAATGCTCAGTTTTAAAGGGCAATGTCTGGAACCCAGTATGCTTTGCAGTTTCTCTTAAGTTCAAGCTGTTTCAAACTAATGATAATGTAATGCTTGTGTCTGTTTACAGCTGAATGTGACAAGCCTTTAAATAATAATAGAGCTAAAATAAGGCAGTGGGTTGACTTGTCATAGTTCCATTATAATTTATTTGCTTTGTGTTCCATTCCTATACAGGACGGCTCTAATTGGTTTTCAGGTTAATTATTGACCTTTGTGTACGCTGGTGTGGGTAAATTTAAATGAAGTAACTCAGCTTTATGGCATCCATAGTATCATTGAAGCCCACATCTGTTATCGTTTCAAATAAACTTCTGGCAAACGCCTGGGTTTATGGCTAATAATAGCAGGTCTTGCTTTAGGTTTGTATCAGCTCACTGGTTTTAAAAGCATGCTTTTGATTTCTGCCTTGGGTTCCGTTATCCCTTGCGTATGGTCCAGATGATTCGCTTGTCCCGTATGCACCCACGAGGTTGGGATACTTGTGTATGCACAGGCTGCCTGAGTGTACATTTGTGTATCTGCGCCCTCTAGCTGTGGGACTGGGACATGTGGATGCGGATGCCAGAGCAGCGACGTGGCCGTGAATGCATCATTCCGGACGTGTCCCGCTCCTATCACTTCGGTATCATCGGCCTCAACATGAATGGATACTTCCACGTAAGTGCCAACTGTACGATTGGGCATAGTAGACCCTTTGATTTTCAAATCAAATCAAATCACTTTTATTGTCACATCACAGTACAGTACATGGTACATTGCCTGTGAGTGAAATTCTTGT
>JAODKE010000035.1:18531797-18544207 GCA_026779605.1 Mormyrus hasselquistii | reverse complement strand
TCATTTTGTGAAGCTGCTTTGAGACAATGACCATTGTTAAAAGCGCTATATAAATAAAATTGAATTGAATTGAATTACTTTATCTTTCTAGTGAAAAAGAGCATTCCAGTTTATCTGTCTATATTCTGGTCCTAAACTGGAACGGATCATTGCAGAATGACCTTTAGATCCACGTGGGTGTGTGGTTTTGCTCAGCTAACCAAGGAAGGGAGGGCTGCTTGGGAAATTATTTGTGCAGAATTAATGATAAACGTTTGGATGGGTCCTCGGAGGACAGTCGTGGTAATCAGCGCTTACTGTTTGAGGGGAGTGGCCGCCGTCCCAGGGGTTTAAGCTGAGCGGATTCATACCAGATATGTAGCCTTTTTCTGGATGGATTATGCGCATTAAAATGCAACCTCTGTTCTCAAATCCATCTTCTGATCACATTAGCTTGTTTCTACGGTTCCACTG
The DNA here is from genome assembly GCA_026779605.1 of Mormyrus hasselquistii. Lineage (NCBI taxonomy): Eukaryota > Metazoa > Chordata > Actinopteri > Osteoglossiformes > Mormyridae > Mormyrus > Mormyrus hasselquistii. The sequence continues at coordinate 18,543,754 of JAODKE010000035.1, read as the reverse complement.
TATTCGCGGTAGCCAAGATTGCTTTCCAGGACTCTGATGAATTCTTTAATTGGACCCAGTTTTATATTCTACCTTTTGGATGCTTTTTCCAACCTTCTTTGCATAGCTTATATGAAATGCTGTAATTATTATACATTCCACAAAATAGAAAACATATATATGTAAATAGGCTGCTTTGCATATAAAATGCTTTAACTTCAAATTTCTAATATAATAAATTGCACAAAGTGAAAACCGCCTCATTCCGCCCAAGGCAATCCACGAGTCATTAAGTCCATGAATGTAGTGAACCGGGAATAAACCCCGGTAATTTAATGATGCTCGGGAATATGACAGGAATTTACATGCCGATAAAAATCAGAGAGGAATGAAATGGGAGTGAGTAAGGGGCGGGGCTATGAACAAACTTACAAGTGAAGAATAGGCCAGTAGGACGACTCCCCCCACGACTTCGGCGATGGAAATGATCAGGAGAATGATAAAGAACTGCAACATAAAACAAAGGGATGCTGCTTTTATCTGCTGCGGTATGCAGAGGTGGGATCCCCACTTGGGTGGGGGTGTCACAGGGGGAGGGGCAGCAATCGTGCTGCTTGATTACTTAAAAGTTATATTTTGGGCGCCATACACTCTAAAAAATACTGGGTCGTGCCTGCTGGGTTATTTTGCATCAAGTCCTGATCCATCATTTCGGTTACTAGCTTAATTAATTGCAGGGTAATGTATTTGACCCAGCACTTGTTTACCTACACCCCTATTGAACTGGGAATCTATGTTCTCGTGCACCACATTCTAGTATATCTTTGTCGGAACGATTGAAGGACAAGTACCCAAACATCCCCCAAATGGCTCATGTGGTATCGATGCAACATATGTAAATATAATTATATTTATTATAATAAAACAATATTAAAACAATATATTAATATAAACAATAAAAATAATTATCCTTCTCTTTGAACAATAATGTTATACCATCTTTCGTTGTCAGTTAGCTAACTGTAATTAGGTAAAGCTAGCTAGTTAACTGTAAGCTAAGTGATTAGCAGGTGATTATACTGTAATGGATTACACCTTGACAGGTTGACACTGAAGTGTACAGTAGCCGTGTTCACTGCTTCACTAGATATTCATGTTGTAGAACTTAATCCTTTTAACAGCAATAAACATTTACAACAACATTATTATTACAATTCATTATATATAATATTGGTGTGTGTGTGTGTATACATGGGAATAATGTATATTTAATAATGAAATACATAAAAGAACAACCCAGCACCAATGGGAAGTTTTATGCAACATTTAATCAAGAATAACCCAGTGTAGGGTAGGCCAAGGTTTTCAATGAAATCTGAGCAGATCAGCATGAAATATTATATGCAAAAGTCAATTGGTGTTTTTTTTTGTATACCAGCAGTGGCTTTTTGCTGAACTGCTAACACAAGCATAGGAACTCCACTAAATCCTGTGGGAACCCCAATTCTTTGGAAAGAGGTAAATGTAATAGTCATTGTATTATAATGGTTGTGCAAGTGAATTGTGTCTTCTGGGTGTCCTTATCTGTAAATGAGTGTCACTGAAGCAGTCCTGACCAGTGGCGTTTGGGACCAAGCTGTGGCATGGTGTACTAGCAGCGTGCAGCAGTGTGGCGCAGTTTGAGGCAGTGTGGCGCAGTGTGGGGCAATGTGCCGCAGTTTGGGGCTGTGTAGCGCAGCATGGGGCAATGTGGCACAGCGTGGGGCAATGTGGTGCAATTTGGGGCAGTGTGCCGCAGCGTGGGGTAATGTGGCGCAGTTTGGGGCAGTGTGGGACAGTGTGGCACAGCATAGGGCAATGTGCTGCAGCGTGGGGCAGTGTCTGGCAGCGTGGAGCAGTGTGGGGCAGTGTGGCACAGCATGGGGCAGTGTCTGGCAGCGTGGAGCAGTGTGGGGCAGTTTGGGGCAGTGTCTAGCAGCGAGGAGCAGCGTGGGGCAGTGTGCCGCAGTGTGGGGCAGTGCACACTCTCTCACCATCAGAATAAGGCACTTGTTCTCCCCATAGGCTCCGCAGCAGCCCAGGAAGCCAAGCAGGAACAGCACCAACCCGGCAGTGATGCAGAGGATGCCAACGTTGGCAAACTGCGTGGCCTGTGCAGAGAGGGGCCCCAGCATGCTCAGGAAGGTCGCTTTGTTTACAGTCACCCACACCCCCACGGCCAGCAGGGCGGTGCCACTGAGCTGTGGTGAGAAAAGTGGGAGAAGGGTGACACATTGAAGGACAGTGGGCTGTCAAGTGATAAGTGAGTTATTACTGATTTTCTTGGTCTTTGAGGATTTTTTAAAATGCCTCATAACAACAAACAAAAACAACCCAGTGTGCCTTTTTCAATAAAGCGGAAATCGCCCTCTATGCTGACAGCAAAACAAAGTACTTTTGAAGGTAAAATTAATGTTGTTTGTACCAGGGCTGTACCCTTTTTTCTGACACTGTATGTCAGTTTAACAATCATTGTCTTTCATCTGTCTCACCGTCAAAATAAGGCACTTGTTCTCTCAGTAACAGCTCATCTCATACGAACTCAGCTTGGCAGCGATCATCTCTCTATAAAAAGACCTAAAACAAAAGCTCACTCTGACCTTGTTCTTTCCTTTTCATTGTCTCACAGATGCTCAAATTTGTGAAGACGAGCCATTTAGAGGCAGATGTCTGTAAAGAGCTTGCTCCACCCAGGGTCTTCCCAAATCAATGTGTACCCTCTATGTCCCAGTGTCCATTTAAAGTTAAAATGCCCTGGCTTTACTGAAATGTTTGATGCAAAGAGCATTTATACCATGACCTACACAGGGAGTGATTCTATGGGTTTTTATAGGTGTTTTTCACACAAGAACACATTTTACTACAGAGTGTCTCTGTCCTTTTGCTCTTAACAGGCTGGCCCTTTCGGTAAATAAAATAGGACAAGCGTAAAAAAAGGAAACCATAAAAAATAAATATATTTCACTCTATGGGCAATAAAATCTGTGCTGTTGTTTTGATGTCTGAGAGGGCTGAGACACTTCAAAGGGGAAGCACTTTAGCACATTAAGTGTATATAATGTCACACATAACGTCAGTTCCCTGCACGTAATATCCCGGTGAAGAAGAGCAGGCTCTGGCCTATTACAGTGATTTACTGGGGAAGCTTCCCCTTAAAGGGGACACTAAACAATCACTTTGAGGAAGCTAAAAGAAAAAACAATTTAAACACATATTTTGTGTTTTAAAATATCATCTGAAAAAACTATAAAATGAAAATACAATTGATTAACACGTTCGCGGGTTGTTAAAATGCATTGTTTCATTTTTCATCTCGGAATGGGATAAAAGTTGGTTAACATAGCAGTAATTTTCAATGTTTTTGTTCATTTTTCTCTGCTCATTGTTTCTTTCAGTATGTTAGCAGTCAGGTGACAGTGATTGGATGAGACTAACAGTATAAGTAAGATTAACAGCTCATACCTGCCATCAGTGTATATCTCTAGTTATATTGCCAGTGATCAAGAAATGTACTATACTGATGAAGCAGAGTAAGAGCAATCTAGTAACTTATTTAAAAAACACACAGATTTAAAAAGGGTGTTTAATTAGGGTAGCACAATATAACGTTTCATTATCATCTTCAGAATATGCGTGTGTGCAACAATCACATCCTTGGATATGCCATGTCAACTGGGGCAAATTCCACCAAAAATGTCATGGACAACTGTTTTTTTTTTTGCTGATCTCATCTCATGATTTTCATTTTCCATGACTAATCTACAAGAGAAGTCATATAATTTACTGCAATTTAAGGTTTTTTTTGGATACACAGATTCATACTTGACAGAGGTGCACAATGTGCGATATTAATATTGACATTGCATGCCATACACATACATTTTTCACGTCAGAAGAACTGCAGCAGTCTTCTGAGTTAAGACAACAAGTTATGCTAAAACATTTTTATTCTGTCATAGGGAACAAAACGTTGAAGTCATGCAATTTTAATGATCATTTCAAGATAACAAAGGATATGTTTTTAAAAAAATCAGTTTAAACTATATGCATCATAAATATTTTTCTCCTTGCTATCGGACTCACTCATAGGTGGTGCGGCGCGGTTATGAGATATTTAAGAAAATGAGTGAGGAGGAGAAAAACGAGTAAGATCAGGTCACCAAAAGACATTCGCCTTCTACCGTATGAAAACATTTTGTATCAGAAACAATATTGCGCAAAAGCAACAAAGCAGCACTGCATCACCACCAACTTATTTGACACTCAGTTGGTAGATATTAAGTTCTATTTGAATAGTTTCTTTCAGGTAAATTTCATCTCCTTTTTTGTTGTGTAAATATCGCAATATCCGCAAAAATTTCAAATATCACGCTGTGATTTTTTTCTTTCAATATTATACAGCCCTATTTAAAATAATCCTGCTTTGACGGGATATGTGCACAGATAACATCACCCAGCTCCATAATCTGAGATAATTATGAAACCCTCCAGTATCTATTACTGCATAAATATGAGTCTCTTTGAATAACACTATAGCTGACATCAAATTTTGGTGAATAATATCAAATAACATTCTTAAATACCCTTCATAAACAAACATTTTTAGCATATTTAGTTTTGCTCCAGCACATCTGGGTTTTCTGTGATTCTGTGAACTTTTTTTCATATACAATGCATTGTATACCTAATAATGTCATTTTGATACCAGTCATATAAAATGACCAGTAACCTGTCATAGACTCATTTTTTGTACAAACTAGTCAGCAGGGTTTACAGGCAGCTTGCAGTTATGTAAACTTACAGGTATGCTGCTGCAGGTCCACTGACGCCGACCTTTGTATGCAGAAGTGTTGTCTGCTTTCCGGTACCGGAAAGCGAACACAGATAAAAAGGTTGCTGAAGGACAGTGTATTTGCAGCCAAAATAGTGACAGTGGAGAGACAAGCCTTAGAAGAATTCCGTGAAGTCGTTGATGGATTTCTCGGAAACAAGAAGTCATTTGACTATGAGGTTCACGTCAAGGATCTGGATAATATGTCGTTTTCAAGATCTTGGATGTAGAATAAGTGTCAAGATGCATTTCCTAGACTCGCTACTTGATTACTTTCCTGAAAATTTGGGTGAGTATAGTGAGGAGCAAGGTGAGAGATTTCATCAAGATATTAGTGAAATGGAGCGAAGATAACAAGGACGTTGGAATGTAAATAAGATGGCTGATTATTGTTGGATTATGTACAGAGAATATCCTGATGTTTCATACAAAAGAAAACAGTTTCGTAGTGCTAATTAAGTGACCAAATACATTAACTGTTTTTTTAATGTAACATTTCCTATAACTTATGTTGAATTTTAATTATAAATTGTGACAAAACCAGACGTGTGGCGGCAAATTGGAAGCCATACTCTGAAACTACAGGAAAAACTGTAGAAGATGCACTTGTTTTTGTTAAGTCACCTAACAAAAAAAATTTAAATGTCGGCTAGTGTAATAAGGGCTGGCCTCGCCAAGTAATAGTTTCCGTTGCATCTTCACGCATTATACACAAGGAGGTTTATAATTGTCACATTCACTGTAGTGAAACAGGATAATACTCACAAATATTAACATGTTGAAAATTATCATGGTGACTTTCACACATTTGAAGCACCCCATTTTCACCTGTGAAATGACACGAATGATGTAAGCAGGCAAACCTCGTGCTTCAGGGTTAACATTCATATTCTGACTTACACTGAAATATGAAAATGTTTATGTGTGCCAAGTAGAGTAGTTTATGTGTTAAAAAGAATACAATGTTCATGAAGTAATTGGCAAACAGTTACCACAATATGAATACATGGACTAGGTTTTCTTTGAAAATGTTTTGTTTTTTATGCTGTTAATGGCAGCTTACCCGTTTGTGTATCCAGTGTGATCCAACGATGGTTCAGAATGATTATAGACTTACTGCAGGAACTCTGGCTATTGAAATGAACCGGGGACATGGGTGTGTCCAAAGGTGGCAACAGGTGACAGGGCTGCGTCCCATCAGCAGTTTTGTGACCTTTGCAAGAGAGATGCAAACAAGAAACTTTTATCCGTCCCTTTGAATTTTTTTTCTGTGGTATGGGTCACAAACAATGCATGAAAGGTTTGGGTTGTGAGCTCATGTATAACACCTGTTCACCTTCGGGTGCCTTTATTTGTGTGCGTGCAATTCTACTTTTTCTTCTGTTTTAAGTCAACCATTTGTTAATGGGCAATTACCGTAGAACAGGATAGTAGAATTGGGATGTTCTGTCTTACATGTTAAGGTGCTCTGACTAGTTATGTACACTTTGGCCACTAGAGGGGAGTGTTGTAACATTGTCGGTCGTATTCTTGCGGCTTGCGGAAGCGCTCTCTCATTTCACTAGTAGGCCTTCGTTTTGTTTCTGAACCATTACTTATTTTGTTCAGTTGAACGACTGCTCTACTTACGTTTAAGTACTTGGTATTGAAATGTCAGGAGAAAGAAGAAACAGTTGTTCCGGGCCTGGTGCGAAGGTCTATTTCGTGTAGAAACCAGATTTCAGGGGTGTATTTCACATAGTCTGTAGAGATGGGGGTTCCTGTACCAACGGGGGCGCCTGGTGCCCATTGTTCTCAGTTGGGGCTGGTTCTTATTTCATAGGTATTGAAATTCCCGACACATCACGCAGCCCTGCAGGCAGTAAAATCACATTAAAAAATTATATTCTGTCTAACGCCACCTCTGCTGGCGTTAAGATACATATCAGAATGAGCCCCCCCAGTAATATCACATTAATGGCCCTATTGTGAATTATGACAGTCTCACCAATACCACCATTAACCCTAAAGTCCTTAAACATCCGCGAGAAGAGCACCTGTCAGGCCCCGTTAGATATTAAACTAGTTAATAATCTCCTTGCATGCACCATCAGCTGGAGAGAGAGGGGGGAAAAAGAAATAATTGGCCAGCTACATTTAATCGCGGTGCTTATGGCAAAGCTCACATATGACACGGACGCCTTAATGAGGTGGCTGGATTGAGCACCTCTCCTGGGGGATAGAGCGTAGATTCGAGGGTCTCACAGTTCAGTATTTAAGCCGGTCAGCGCCGCGAAGAGAAACAAAACAGCGCGCCGAGTGAAACATCTTAACAAAAATCAAACTTTCTTAATTACGAGGCAAAGAATCAGTTTAGAGCTGTTTTTATAATTCGTTCTAGTTTTGCCGCTATCGAAGATCGTTTTCCTTCCTATTTGCCGTGTCCACAGTTAATTATTCATCTTTATTAATTCTCAGTCCAGAAGCAGGAGGAATCCACCCATACATCCATTCTGCCTTTTTAAATATAATAAAAACATAAAACTTTGGGTAGAAAAACTATCTGTTTACAGTGCATTATTTGTGCGTTTCTGAATAATGTGTTTGTATTCGGGTGCTCCCTATTACTTAGATCAGTGGTTCTTCAAATGTGTGCCGTTGCAGCTTGGTGTGCCTTGGGAGCTGACCAGGTGTGTTTTGGAATTAGTCTTTTGGTGTTTTGTATGTAAATGTGTGCCTCGGAAATACTTTTTTTTTCCATAAATGGCGAGCCTTGTTCCAAAAACGTTCGCGAACTACTGAGCTATGCTAGCTAGCTAGCGAGCCCTCTTCTTCACCTACCTGAGCCTACAGATAAAGCTGCTGCGGTAACAGGAGATAACTGTCTCTCCACGTCCTCCAGCCTCGCCTGTGCCTCCTCGCCTTTTTTCTTTTTTAAAAAAGCTTCTTATAGCCATAATTCTTTTTGTAAAGTAACTGGCAAGCACAAGACGCCATCAATGACAAGCATGGCACCCAGTGCTCTCGCTCTCTCGTGCTCACACAATATGCATGCGTGACAGGTAGTGAGAAGCAGATCTGCTGCTTGAGGACCCAAAATGTACTACTTCTGTTTTGATCAACGAGATCATATTTTTTACGAGGGCTTTAAAATAAGTTCAGAAAGACAGACATGTTATAGATCAGGTTTTTACAGTTGTTGTTGTTGCTGTTGTAAAGTAAAAAATAAATATCCGGGAGATCCGTAGCTATTAATTAAAGATCCGAGGATGTACCCCCGGCTGCCCAGGGCTAACGTCACCCCTGCTGTTTATGATATTTTTCGGATGGTTGCAAAACCAAAGTTTTGGGCCGTTAATAACTTTAAGACATCAGTTGCCTTTTCTGTACGTTTCCAAACCTTTCTCAAGTATTTAAGCAGCAACCCACTTAAAACAACTTTAAATAGTAACAATTTGGTTATTTGACTGCCCCCCTTTGGTAGTTTTCTGCATTGCATAGCGTTTTGGGTCAGTCCATTACAACTTTTTTTGACGAGGAGGAACGATGCACTTAATAATGCCATAACATTAGATGAATGTCGTGTTCAATCCGCTTCTTGTGTTCTTGAGCTTGGGAAACACACCCCCCACCGGCATGTAATCATAAATATCAGTCCGTTACGTGTACGTGCGAGACAGTTACCTGAATTAGTGCACTGGTTGTTGGGGTTTGCTTGGTTCTCGATTTGGTAGTTTTAAGTTAGAGAGCAAAACAAGTATTTATTTGTTGTTTGTTTCACCTGTTTACACTGCTATGGAGCCAAGTTCAATTCCTCATTTGCTCATCTTGTCCCTGCTCCCAGCAGCATGACAATTTCAGCTTTTGTTACCTTCAGTAACCATTTATGCTGACCCATGGATTGAGGAAGCGGAAGCTGTAACAGGTCACATGTCAAGAGGAAAGTGCAACTCTGGAGAATAAGATGAGGAGACAGGGAATCAGACAGTAACAGGCACCACAAGTGTGTGTGTGTGTGTGTGTGTGTGTGTGTGTGTGTGTGTGTGTGTGTGTGTATGTGTGTGTGTATACATACATAAGCAGCTTTTTGTACAGATACACTTGTCGCATGGAACCTTCACATTGGGTGGGACATGAGCCCTATGGAGGTCCATCCCGCTGACATTTTCTTGCACGGTTGAGTAAACCTGGCAAAATGGAGGCTGTGTCCCCTGAGTCCAGCCCCCCGCCCTCCCCATGTGAGGAGGAATTCTGTGACATTCACATGACATCTCCGTCAACACTGACTCTGTGATGCTAGCATGGTGACTTTGGGTCAGCTGGAAATATCTGGTGTCACCAGGGAATGGGCCGCAGTAAAGGAGGGAGGGGACGCTTTTAACAGCTGCCCACACCACCAGTTTTACTGATTAATTTAAAGTAGTGGATCTGGTCTTTTAAGTGCTGTAATGTCATTGAGACCAGCACACAGTTCTCCTATAAAATATCATAAACCTCGTTAGTGATGCCCAGACCATGTATCCCCTGTATACTGTATTCTCCATATGTCTAAAATATTGGTGTCATAAAAGGGACGTCCCTGTGGAGGACACTCCAGCAGCTGGCTTTGTCTTTGGAACATGCCACTTTGTTGATGATGTTGTCCTTGTTGCGTTTGTCTATGCATTTGCCCCTTCAATGATAATATGCTCTCAGGTTCTCTGTTCAACAGATGGCCTTCTGCCTCATTAACTGTGATACGTACAACATCAATTAGAAACCAGTTAATTGGGATGCTAAAAAGGTGATTGCCGACTAGCACGCTGCATACGAAGGCTTTCGTTTTAATAAATGAGTCGTGTCAAGACAAAATATGCCAGCAGTGGGCTTGGAAGGGGTAGCTGAGTTAAGCTGTAGATTAGACAAATGCTTCACTGGCTCCATTTCAAGCCTAACCTTATAACCTTGATCAATTGATAAAGAGATAAAATACCAACCACACATCTTTGCCACCTGATTTCCTGTCACCCCCATATCCTTTCACTCATTGTTCTCCTGTCTTCCTCCCCCACCTTTCTGTATGGGTCTTATACTGCTCTCACAGTTCATACAGTATGGAATAGTTTTCCTTTACACTAGACTCGTCCACAACCTTAGCTCTGTCTCCTAAAGGGACATGGGTGTGGTGTATGCATCACTGCATGTGAGTTGACTGCTCAAAAACAAGACTCCCACATAACATTAACACCTATTGTCAAGAACATCTGCACTGGAGCCAAAGACAGGTGTAGGTTGAAGACCTACAGCCTTTGAACACGTCAAGATCTCACTGTTTATCCTCCATTGTCTATCATTGTCAGCAGTCTCTCTTGTGCTATTTCTCGGGTCTTTGCTGCTTTTCACCCTTTCATCACTTTTCTGATATTCACCCTGTAGCTTTTTGGGATACACGTTTCACCCAATCCTTTCTCCAGGATCCATCCGCTCAACGCCCCTGGTCAGCTACATTCGACAGTAACAAAGTCCTGAAGGGCTGACCCAGGATGTTTTTATTTAACGCTACAGCCAGTTTGAGCACCTAGGAACTGGTGCTGATGTGATTCTCGTGGGACTCGCTCTCAGGGTTCACCCTACCCTGGACTACCATGAAGGCATCTGCACTGATGTTGATGCTGAGACTGATCCTGAACCCTCCCAGTCATGGAATATTACATGTGTCTTCAGACAACAAAAAAAAGCAGCTGGACCTATTCTGAGCAATTCCAGTGTGCACTCCACCTCTGCTTCTGTTTTCGTTCTTTTGTCACCTCCCTCATCCACCCATCCATCCATCTTGGGTAACCATTTATACAGCACAGGATAATTTCAATTCATCTTATATAGACTAATTCATCTCTATGGAATTAGTTCTTCAGTATGTAGTAAGGGGTGTGAAGACCCCAAGAGGTGTATCGCCCCCAACAGGCGTATAGACCCCAAGAGGTGTATTGCCCCCAAGCCTAAATATTTTCAAGCTGTCATTGCTTATTAGAGCAGCAGCCTTTGACCTTACAATCACTGGAGGACATTCATACTGATAGTTTCTCGTCAAGAAGGGGGCATCTTATATACTTGTGCTGTGCTTTGGACTCTGGGCTAAATCAAGATAACTCCAGTTCTCCCACAGTCCTGCTGCTCTGAGCTGTGAGCGTACATTGTCCCACACTCACGGGACAATGGGATAGGGGACCGTTACAGGGGCTTCCCGTCCCAACAGCCTGGGAATCCCCCTCCACTCTAGTATCATGCTCTAATCATGGCGAGTCCTGCAGAGCACCTAATATCTGCTTTGCGGCCTCCCCCAAGTCCACTTAGGCGCCGGCGATGTCTCAGTCTCGTTATCCTGCTCCTGGAGGACGGGGAACCACTCATCATACTGGAAAGCATCCTGCCTGGCAGCGACTCCCAGTCTGCCACCCCCATCCCCCCCCCACAGCTGCACTGTCCCCACGTCTGGCAAACAGCTGGATTTCCTAATTACCCTGAAGTGCTCTCCGGCTCGCCTAGAAGCCGGCCTCCTCTGCTGTCTCCCTGCTTCCTTGCTTCTCTCTTTCTCCATCTGCCACTCCCCATCCCAGGCTGCAGTCTTCTGATTCTGCCCCTTTCCATCTTCACCAGCCCACAGCTCCATCTCTCCCCTCCTCATTAATTTCACACCTTCTCCTCTTTCTTTGTCCTCTGTTCCTCTCCTCTAATTGTCTGCTCTTCACTGCTGCAACTCTCTGATGTAACATGCGGGAGTCGTCTCCCCTTATCTTGTCTTATTTGTCTAGTATAATTTTATCAAAATAAATCCTAAATGAAGTCACCAGCCCTTGCAGACCTCATTCTGTCATATTCTCAATGTTTGTTCCCCTGATTATGGCCCCCGCCCCACCGCCCCAATTCTTAGGAAGGAGTGTCACCCATATTAACAAATTCTTCAGTAACAATATTACTGACAAAATGTCCATAGAAAATGAAAAAGGCTGCATTGCCTATTTAATTTCAAACTACTTAAATTGCAAAGATTCCCAATTTGTAATTCCCCCATCTGCCCATAACCCCCCCCTGTAAAGGACCCCCCCCCCCCCCCCACACACACACACACACACACACATCTTAATAAGTC
>JAODKE010000035.1:18509967-18526327 GCA_026779605.1 Mormyrus hasselquistii | reverse complement strand
CGCCACCCCTCTCCGCTCGGTCCGAGGTCTGGGGGTTTTGTGGGTGTGGTGGGGGGGGGGGGGGGGGGTGTGTTGCTTGGCATTAATAGCCTGAAATGTGAAAAATGATAGCATCGATGGACCATTTATTGGATTATTTTGAAAGAGTTTTTTTTGCCATGTTTGCTGAAATGCCATCTGCATATTTATACCCTGCCACCCCTTGTAAAAATAAGCAGCACACAGACGTGGGGCTGCTGCCGTCTCACATTGTCCTTAGGTAACACGCTAGTGAGTGACGGACGGTGGTTAACAGGCTGTTGCTGTGTGATCTCCAAAGAAAGGCTTTTTATAACTGTAACTAGTTAATTTGCTAAGATATTATACTTATAATAATGTAGATGCCTGTGAGCTATATGCATAGGGTTGGGTATCTGTTGATTAACTAATTAATTTTTGATTAAAAAATTCAAAGTTTTTTTTCTTCCTCAAATGCACACATTCCAGTTTTTTTTCGGATAATTTTTATTCATGATTTTTTTTCATTTCATAACCTTTTCCCTTCCATGCTGAGCCATTTCCACTCAATAAACTCTTTTTCAAGAAACCCAGAAAAGGAAACGCTCACTCCCAGTACACCTGCAATCCCCTTTCCAGTCCTCTGGCTGCCCCCAGGGGACAGAGGGCGCTACGCCGGCAGTCAACACAGCACGCCATGTGGTTAGCGCGTGACAGCTGGCCAATCCGCTTAATGTATCTGCAGGCAGTATATCAGTAATTATCAAGCGCTCGTTACCAGAGAGCATTGGGAAGCTGCTGATGATGCTCCCAGCAGACATTCACCCCTCCCAGCAAATCCATAGCAGATCCAGCATGGGGGTCTTTGTTAGATAGCAGGGAAAGCTTTTCAACAAACGCAGCTACAGATGCGGGCACAGTCGTGGGCACAGTCGCGGGCACAGACACAGGAACAGATGAGGACACAGGCACAGATGCAGGCACAGACACAGATGTGGGCAAGGACTAAGGCACAGACACAGACTAGGACACAGATGCGGGCACAGGCACAGATGCAGGCAAGGACGAGGGCACAGATGCGGGCACAGACAACAGTCACAGATATGGACACAGACACAGGCACAGATGCAGGCACAGACACAGGCACAGATGCGGGCACAGACTAGGGCACAGACGTGAGCAGGAGTGCCTGAGGGGCCTTCTCAGAATAAAAACACAGGAGCTAAATCTACCTGCTGCAGTGGTGCCATTAGCAGAGTTTGCATTGTTTATAGTGTTTACTGAAGAGCAATGTATCTCCCTGACACCGGGAACCAATCCAGCACAGAAAGTGATGAAGGTCAAAATGACAGTACAAGCCACCCTACAAGGATTACTTCATCTAGTGCCAAATTCCAATACCCGTTGGCTGCCGCTTCCGCATTCATTGTAGATCACGTTGTCGAGATGACAAGCTCTTTGTCAGATTCCTCGAACCCACTGCAAGCAATTAGCAGCCCGAATGCAGCTGGGCCTATACCTAGGCGTTCTGTTGAAATCATAAACAGACCAACCGATTTTAACGGCTTGGGAGAAATTGTTGGAATGTGATCTAATCTTGGGGGGCGGTGAAGATTTTTCGTGAGCAGAGAGGGTTCAATACCTGCTCGGATCCCCCTGCTGCAATGCATTATTAACATCCATGTCAGTTTTACACTGCTGTTGGATTTTAACCCCCCTGAAAGATCATTAATGCCCTTCTCAGTTGACGGCGATAAGGTCCTTTATGCAGGAGAAAGATAATGCCTTACGGATTAAACAAATCCCAGGTGGAGGTTCAGCTGAACATTAAATAAGTCCAGAGCAGAGGTTCTACTCTTGTTAAACTTGCTGCTGTCTTCCTCCCCTCAGGAATTTAAGTATTAATGTCATGCTCAGAAAAGTACATGTGAAGCACGTAATTATTCACATGGTATGATTTTCTGTTGTACACGGTGTCAGGAACCTCTCTTTGTTTACATGTTTCTGGAGGATGGGTTATTGGGATGAGCGCTCCTGTCCCTGCCTCAAAAGATACAGCTGGTTACAGTGGTTAAGGAGGGGAACATAACCATGTCACCTACCACATAATCCAATCATGTTGTGGAGGAAAAATTACAGGTGGAATCAGAACAATAAATCACCATCACTTGACTACCCCTCCCACCCCTCACAGTTGATGAAATAGACAGTTATGGCCTGTTATCACATGCTATGTGGCTCAATTGTGTCGGAGTGGTGCGGGTGGTGTTAGGGGTTGGTTTACATATCCATTCCAAGGGATGTTGTCAGTACACAGGGAGAACTAACTGTAATATGATACGAATTGTTTTTACATGCGCTATGAGAATCCATGAAAGGTCACGTGAACATATGTATACAGTCATTTTACAGTGGCAATCAGAGTAATTTTAGGCAGAATTAAGAGGTCATTACTACAGACACTCTATGACTTCTCGCATTCATTTTTGTAGCTCTGTGATCCACTGGAATCTCAGCCAGGGTACACTTTATGCTGGCCAGAACCCCACCCCCCACCCGCCCCTTCACCTTGACCAGGATGAGCTTCTAGAAGTTGGATGGATGTATGAATTACTAAGCATTAGATTGTTTTACACTTTTTATTAAGCACCTAAAAGACAACATCAATCCTTCTTGATAGAACACTGCAGCTTGACGGCACAGCTTTCATCCGCTGTATTGCACCTAAATACCTGAAGAGGTCATGTCCTACCAAGAACCTGAAACAAAGTATCCAGTGATGACCAGATTTGGCACTGGAATGACCAATTACAGTGCTGGGGTTCCTGCTTGATGCTTGTGCTTTCATGCTCACCAGTTTTAAATTAATCTGGTTCTGCTGTATGGTCACCCTGTACATTTTTTGCTAGGATCTTTGCTCTATATCCAGTGCAACCCTGTACTGCTTACTGGATGGATGGATGGATGGGTGGATGGATATTTTTCTAGACATGAGAAATTATAACATCTGTGCTCATTATTCTTTAAATGGTCTGCATTTAACTGGCAAACTCGCACCTCTAAATGAGAACTCTGTACCTGTTTAGTTCAAGATTTGTAGTCACAAGAAGAGATGATCTCACAGGATGGGACGATGTCTCAGGGCATCACTAAAGACGCCAACCCTCAGCACGTTATTCTGATAAGGTTAACATACAGCAGCCGAGATCCTGGGCTGAGGAATAGCGGAACTTCCTCTTGAAAGGAATCTCAGCAGGATAACCATCACTAAGGATGTGTCCACTGACACTGAGCCAAACTTTATTCTGTTTTATCACATTACAGAACAGCAGGCACAAGACCTCTTAAAATGTACCCAGCCTGTAGAAACGTCTTTTGTGGTTCAGCTCTGGAAATTAGACACGGATGCTGTGACACGCACAGTTGGCTCCAACTCGCTGGCTCTCTGTCTGGGAATTCTACAGGCCATGACAATAAAACGAGCATTTCGGAGACGCTCGCGGGAATTCGACAGCTCACTTGGCTGGCAAGGCCTGGGCTACACGATGCGGGCCAGCCTAATTTAAGGGTGTGCTGTAACTGAATCGCCGTGGGTTACGAATAACAGCCCGATAGCTGAGGAAAAACAGATGTGGGGATAGAGAGAGGGAACTGGGCCGAGCTTTGGATGTGGGGGAGTCGTGTCAGGGGGGAAAATATGGCAGGACATGAGCCGAAGAAAAATAATACGACATTTTCATTTTCATCTATGATGATACCAAGAATGGTCTGTTTATTAAATAGATAAATAAAGAGATATACATAACTCGTTTTTTTACAATTACTGTTATTTTCTATTGAATACCACACTACCATGAATTTTAAGTATTTTCATTATGAATAGTCTGAATGACAAGCCTGTCCAGTATAAGCAATTGAATGATGGATGGATGGATGGATGGATGGATGGATAGTCTGAATGACTAAGAAAAGGTTGGTCCTGAGAATGAACTCAACATTTATTTTGCAGTAACATATTAGTCACATTCTTTTGATTACAGCCATAAATAGTTGAAATAAAGTTGGTGGGATGTGAATCCGAACAAGGAGCACATGGTAAAAATGGTATGTTAGCACTGTTTGGGAGACACAGCTTCCATTGGCTGGGTCTTCAGTCCAGAATCATTTTAAATGATTAAAGCTGTAAGTAAATACTGTCATTCTTAACAATGCTTAAAAAAACTGGAATTTCTGACTTATTATTACGCTGATTATTATCTGTCTATTTAAGTGCTAAATGTGTCTGAGTGTGAGAAGACTATGCTGTTTCATTATGACTGGGAATGTGATATTTTATTTGTACAACAACAAAAATGTACTAGAAAAAAAATTAAATCATACTAAATCAAATAAAATTATGGAGGCCAAAGCAATATTAAGGTAATAATAATTTGACAGTATGTCAGTGTAACGAATGACATATTGTATGTTATATCCACAGTATGTTGCATATTAATATTGCGTATGTCATTAATCGCTGGCTTCTTTGGGAACAGAAGTCCTTGATTAAGCCAGGCGGGGCACTGTGTTCCTTCAGCCATCTTGAGCACTGACTGTACTGCACAGATGTCTGTGGGGGTGTGGGGGTGTGGGGGGTTGGTGCCAATCCCTGTACCATCCCGTGAAGGAGAAAGCTCGCTGCAGTCTGCCCGTCCTGGAGCTGTCCCCTGTCCCTCAGCTCCTTCATCACTGTTCCAATAGTTTGTGCTTCAGAGATCTCATGTAAACCTCAGCGTCCTTGAAGGGGGAGAAGGGGGGACAGCTGCCATTTTAGGATGCATTGAACCCCCCCCAATTTAGACTGGTATTTTGAAGTGATTTCTTGTAGCTCAGCCTTTATTATTGTCTATTCCAAAACTATGTTTCAGCTTTTAAAAATATTACCATTAATATTTGAGAATAATATGCTAATAAATGCTACAGTCGTGACTTAACACCAGGTTAATGGAATAAATCATCTCATTACGTCCTTGCAAAGTGGCCTTTCACATGTTAATGACACAAAAAGCACCATAAAACCTTTGTCTTATTACAGAATGTAGTAATTTTCCCATGAACTGTTATCTGCAGAATCAAATGGGTTTTTACTGAGGCTTTGCTGGAGAGCAAATTTCAAATATGCCCTTTACTAAAAGACGAGGCTTACAGGTTAGAATCTGGAAAAAATATATTGGTTTGCATTTCTTAGACTTGACAAAACAGTTATAAATGTTATGATCATGCATGGAGTTTATCGTACCAGCCTACAATTAAGGGAAAAAAATAATGCAGCTTTGTTGCATAGAAACAGAAATTAACATATAATAATAGATACTGTGTAATGGGTAGAATTAAAGACAGTTCTAAAATGAGATTCACACACTCCACAATGACCTGCAAGACCTTAAAGAAATAGACCAGGCAGGAAGGGACCCAGGAGAAGGGCCTTCTGAGTCATAAAATAAACTGTGTAAAATCCAGCTCTGCCCTCTGCTCTGCAGCCCCACACCATCTCACCCCACCATCTTAGGGAATGTTTTTATAGTACTTTTCTTTGCTAATAAAGAAGACTTTAGGAATTCTTTGTATCATTATAAATAATAAATATATTAGGGTGGTCAGTCTATGCAGTATAGAAGGTGGAAAAGAGTACAATATGGTCTCAGAAAAGATGATAATTAATTACTAAATAATCTAGGGAAACCAGAGAAGGTCTGGCCCCCGAGGAACAGGCGTGAGAATTACTGGAGTATCTGAGTGACCTCACGCTGTTCCATCCCGCCTGCAGCAGTATGGGGGGGTTAGCCTCATCAGTGCATGCTGGGGTTAGCACTGTGGCTAGAGATTGTTCTGTAATTAATAATATCAAAGAGTCTGATGCCAGTCCCCCAGGAGAGTGTAGGGCCATGCAGCGGATCCAGACTGGTTCTCTCGGTCCCGTAATGAGCATCAAACGCTAATGGGGCGCTGCTGATCCATACGTCGTTAGAATAACGCCACGGATGGTTGTTTTCTTAACGTAATGGCGTCCCTCCGAGTCCTTTAAGGGGACTTTTCTGAGAGGGAACTTTGAAGGCGACAAGGATGAGAGAGATCATTACCTCCAAACGAGGAATACATGCAGTTGTAGGTTGGGATCTTATGATGGAAAAGGCCATCGATCCTGGCAGCGTGATTTTCCGTTAGCGGCCTGATTTGTTACTGTCTGGGGGGGTGGAGCTAAGGAAAGAGAAGTTGGTGTCAGAGGTGATTTCTGATGCTAATCCCCTGGATTCTTTATGCTGTGCTTCAGTTTTCACTCCACAGCTCCTTGTCAACCCCAAAAGTCAACCCTAGCTGGCATTAAGGTTTGTCGTCTTTGATATTTAAGTAGTGGATCACAACTGAAAGAGTAAAAGAGCACTGATTGGTGGAAACAAAACCATGTGAGATCTTGTTGGAAGGTCACTCTCTGCAGGGTAACGATCTCCAAAGATGTCTGGGATATGTCTCATGGGGCTTCGACCATGAGCTCTGACACAGATTTTCTGCTGGATGGAAATGGCAACCGGGAAGTTCAATCAACAGAGATGGCATCCGGATTTAAACTTTTATTAGAATCTTTCTGAAGGGAGTCATTTTAGTCTTGAAAAAGGCACAGAACCTCCTCCCACCCTTTGCGGATTTTGCCACCAAGCCCTGAGATCACTGTAAGGTGGCAGAGCTCTCGTTGCTCCAGTGCCACCTACACTGCCCGTTGCCACAGAAATGAACGAGCAGAATTTTCCAAGCAGCACCAGAGTTTGGCAAAAATTTCTTGTGTGTGTACTTGTTTGGCAGTGAAACGGCGTGAAAATGTAATTAAGTAGTGCACTTAATCACGTTTACAGTGTGAGGGCATGGAAAACACTGCCAGTTTTCAGCATGACTCACCTTTAATGTATTTAACACCCCAGAACTCCCGCATTAGGCTGGAGTGTCCAAACTCCCTCCCCATGCAACTGGTAACCTGCATAGTGGGAATCCAGCATGAGTGATCAGCCTCGATAACGGGGCCTGAGATCCATTTGGATTTACACCTTGGACCTCCCATCTGCCGTCATCCATAATGCGTGTCCTGTACATCAACAGGATCGATATGGGGTATCGGTGTAATTTATGGCACAACGCGAGGTATTACTTAACCAGTTCTGCTAAGGCCTATAATAATTCATTCCCTTGCAACAGCCCCTGGAGAAATATGTGTTCCTTGGCCCAGCCAGTAGGCAGCCAGGAAGGCCGTGCCACGGATCCCATTGATTCTGGCATCACCCGCAGCCAGACAGACTGTTTTATCATCCCAGCTCTGAATATGGTGCGGTGTACATATCCACAGCCATCGCTGACCCACAGAGACCACAACAAATTTGCCTCCTCCACAGGACTCCCTCTGATCTGGGAAGCCATCAAAGGTTGGATCTGAGGTGTCACTTGAAACTGCATTCTCATTCACTTGATATATGCGTGTGTTAAATACACAATTGATTTATAAGTGAACGGTAATCTACATGGCAGCTTGATGGGTAGCGCTGTACACCTCCAGCATTGTGGGTTCAATTCCCCCCCACCATTTTTACATTACATATAATTTATTTAGCAGATGCTCTTTTTTTAGAGAATGGGCCAGACAATGCCTGGCAAGGGGGTGAGGGACTTGCTCAAGGGCCCAATAGTAAAATCACTGGAATCACCCTGGAATTTGGACCAGTGACCTTCCGATTACAGGTGTTGCATCCTAACACGCCAAACCACACACCCACCCCTGCCTGTGGTTGTGTGCGAAGTGCGCAAAGTGTCCACAGACATGTAGTTAGATGAACTGGTGCATCTGAATTGCCCTGTGATGAACTGATATCTAGTCACAGTGACCTCTGTGCTTCAGGATCACTGTGACCCTTGACTAGATAATGGGCAGATAGTTTAACACCATTGTTCTTGGAGAATGTAGCACAAAAAAAGGGTAAATGAGGCAGTTTGATGTCCTCAGGATGTCTTTCTGAATGCCTGTGAATTGATTGCACTGATTGTGCTATTGCTAGCACATGGCTGGGTGCCCTGTCCTGTAGGATAATGAGATCTAATGGAGAGCACCAAGCTTTGTGTAAAGAGGCCACGACTGCCCATGGCACAGTACTCTGGGCCACTGTTTCACGCCGCTTCTTTTGGTAAGATCATTAAAGGGCTGGAACCTAATTGGCCCAGTGGCATGTAGCGGTTAACAAGGTTACTGTACCGGGCTTGAGTCCAGAATCCTCAGACAACGTTTGATTCGAGGGCCACATTCTGAAGTAATTGGACCATGAAAGCAGAGAGCTTCCTAGATAACAATGTGACATTTCACATCCAGCTGATCCGTCATACGGATATCACACAGCGTTTCTGCGAAGGAGCAGACGATCAGACAATCCAAAGCACAATTTTATCAGCATGTTTGTGATTTGAAAATACAAATCCCACCAATCAGTATTAGAATCACCTCTACTATCACCAAGTACAAGTAAAAGGAATTTGGTATGGTAGGTCAGGTTAGTTAAAAGGATTTTTTTTTAAAAATGAACAACACTGAACAAGCATATGATAACATTAATCAACAATAGCATCATCCAGAGCACTGGGTGAGAGAGGCGGCAGGGTAAAGCTCTGCAAAAGAGCAGGAAGAACAAGACAATAGAGAAGAACAACCACTGCAAAGCAGCCATATTGTAACCAAAGAGCAAAACATCTAAAATCAGGCTGTAAAAATTGACGACAAAATCTACAAATGCGAATATTCATGCAGTAGTTTGGTCAGAGGGTAAATGATATAAATTATTTTGGCAGGAAGTCTCACAGGTAAAGATAGCGATGTCTCAGATAAATAGATCCTGGATCTGAGGAGATGCACATGACTGGTGATATTTTTTGCTACATGGTGTATTGATCAAATCCAGGGAAACATTCAGACATGACAACTGCATGGTGCATAAACGTACAGTTGTGGTCTTACTGTAGTTAAAAAACCTGCTGGGCCAGAACATTTAATTTCTCAATAAATTAAACGGCTTCCACATTTACATTTTTATTAAGGCATATTAATAGTGAGATTACATCTAGCTGACTATGAAGCATTCTACTTTAGAGCACAATTAATAAATAATTATTCCAAATATGTCACAAAATAATAAGTGAATGTCACCCCCGAGGCGTTTTTGTGGTATGTTGGCGGTTTGCTGGGCTACATTAATGTATAAACAAATTAATATTAAGGCTCATAACAGCCCAGCATTTGGAGGTTGGATGGATGGATGGATGGGTCTACAATACAAAAAAATCAGCGGTGTGCTAGTTTATTATATAATGCATTTGAATGATGGATGGATGGATGGATGGATGGATGGATGGATGGATAGTGGTGGTAGATGTTAAGTGCACAAAGGAAGTTTGATTTGGGAGGTTAAAAAATTCATGGCTTCCACAATGTTCTGGAAGAAGCCATATCTTCAATCAAGCACTGCTTCGACAGACGGTAAGTTGGGTGTTTGATTCAAACATATAGATCTGTGGTTATAATGTGATGGCTAAATATGTGCTCAACAATAAGAAATGTGGTCAGAATTGCAATTATACAAGCAATAATCCCCCCCCCAACTGAGGTCATGAGAGGTGATGTAGACCTTTATCTGAGTTTCCAGTTTCTTCTCAGTGACCTGAGGTTGTCTTTCTCTTGAATGTACTTAGAAGGGGTTTAATTATAAAAACATGAGATTTTGAGTGCTTCTGGTATTGTCTCTTACTTGGGGGAAAACTGGTCTTGCACTAAATCTAAATATTTCATGCTCACCTTCTTCAAACTTTGCCGGAGAAAAAGAATACAACAACCTATAATGGAGAAAAAGTTTTGCATGCTGTTTACAATTCTTATAAGTTATTTAACCTACTCAGGCATTTGTGAAGGCAACAGAAATACCAATCAGTGTATAAACTGCTGCATAGGTTAAGTTAAGTCATTCACTTAAAAAATTGTAAGGAAATGTAACTTACTCCATTGGTAAAGCGATTGGCCTATTCCAATCATCAGGAATGGCAGTAATATTTCAATTACATGAATTTCGATTGTAATGTATGTTTATATGTATATTATGTATCTAATATATTAAGATGGCATTGAAATAAAGATTACCTTAAGCTTGAACTTAAAACACAAGTAAGTTAGGAGACCAACAAAATAGATTGTTACATTGTTACGTCCATTAATAATCCAAGTCATGATGATGTCACAATGCAAGCACAATGAATTGATTTACCCAGTGGATTTAAACAGTTAGTGTAATCCGTTAGTGCAAGCTCGCCAAATTCAGCATAATTGCAGTTGTTAGAGGGGCTTCAGAGTTTAAAAAAGCAGTCTAGGACCCTTTGACATCTTTGAAGATTTTTGACCAGAATCATGCACCATTGTATTAACTGGAAATTCATTCATTTAAATTGAATTTAGTTGGAAATCCTTCAGCCACTACACAATGATTTTTAACTGAGTAATGTGCGACTGCCAAGGTTTGCATTGAAGGTAGAGGTCTTTCTCCGGTAGTCCTTCCATGTTTTTCAGACTATGGACTATGGATGTCTGGAGTGTCAGTTTTCTCCTCTATTATGTAGAGGAGAAGCGGCCATTAAACCCTGGAACCAGGAGGGGAGAGCGGCAGCCTGAGATGATGCTGTGATGGGCATAACATGGTCAGCATGGGGCCCACATCCACCTGCTGCCCTGCAGACATCGTCAGACGCAAGATTGACTTCGGGGTCTCTGGAGCCCAACAAACAGGGGCAATTTTATTTCTGGGCCCCTATGCAAAAAGTCACCTTAGATCACAGCTCCAAATCTGGCCCTTGATTCCAAGTCCAGGCCTTGTTTTCGGTTCTCCCAAGTAGTTAGTTTAATAATTACCAATTCTGATTGACCACAGAGGCTTCACTCCTGGCTCACAGGTAAAGGAAGGCTGGAAACTCAGTAGTGCTCAGTCCTTGAGGACTGGGAAAAGCCCTGCATTAGATGTTTCACATACTAAATAAATAGCTAGTGAGTAGAGTCAGATCGTAGCTAGCAATCTGATTAGAACATGCAGCTTCAGTGTCTTCTAAATAAAGAATGTGTTTTATTTGTTATATGTGTTCACTGTATTCAATACTTAGTGTAGTGACTGTTTGTGGCCACATAAATGTGTAAGATGAGGCAGCTTGTGGTTGTTCCTCTACTCCTCCAGCATCCTTAAATCAACGCATTCACTGGTCATTTAAATCAAAACTTTGCATGTATTATTGCTATTCATATGGATCCTCCATCCATTTATCCATCCATCAATTTTCACCACTCCTATTCAGAGTAGTGGGGGGGGGGGGTGCTGGAGTCTATGAGCACAAGGCAGAGAACAACTCAGAATGAGGCACTAACCCATTGCAGGGCACATTCAGACATGCATTCCTATGGTACCTCTCTTGGACTGTGGGGGGAAACCAGAGTACCTGGGTGAAACCCCACGATGACATGGGGAGAACATGAAGACTACACACATACAGCTAGGGCAGAGACTCAGACGCGGGTCACAGAGGTGTGAGGCGACAGTGCAAACCACTGCACCACCATGCTGCCCTCTCATATGGATCCTGCATCTTGTTAACGGCTTCCTGATTGGAATATCAAACGGCAGTTTTGTCGGAGAAGCGCCCATCCGCTTCCAGCGAGTGACTCCTGGGGAGTTAATTAAAGCTGGCCCGGAAGCACGGCAGCAGTTCAAACGCCCTTGGGGGAGCATCGGGAATGTTTGCGTGACTCTGAGTGTGGCGCCGACATGGGTTTGGCTTTGGCCTGGCAGTCATTTAGCTTTGGGGAGGGGGGGGGGTTCTGATTTGGCGCATGTGGGGGCGGCCTGATGAAGTGCCTGATAGGAAATATAGCTTTAATCAGGTTCCTCTTAACGGGCTGTTTAATGCCGTGTGGGGTAGGCTTTCAGCAGGAGTGGCTCGCTCAGTTTACGGGAAGTGTGTTATCCTCAGCCACCTTCCTCGGGGGGGTGCAGTGGAAATGTGAGCTGAGGTCTGATTTGCATCTGAAGCCTCCTTCCAAAAGTGCTTTTAAAAGCAATTGCTCACAAAAAAATACACTATCTGAAACTGGTATGTTGCAGATGATTCTGAGCCGCTCAAAGAGATGTTAGGAAAGGGGCAGACTCATTACAGGCTAATATAGACATTTCTGTTGGACCATACTCTGTGTAATTATTGTCTAAAAAGAGAAGATTCTTTAGTATTATTGGGAAAGTGGTAAATTCCAGGAAGGCTTACAGTGTATGTGTGTTTCTAAGGATTTGAACCCACAACCTTTTCATTTTTAGTACAGTATAAAGCATATTTTTTGAGCTACTGCAGCATAGCCAGTGAGGTAGCTCATTTCATTTGTCATGTGATAGATATATAGCTAGATTGATAGATGATTGATTGATTGATTGGTTGATTGATTGGCTAATTGGCTGATTGATGATTGGCTGATAATTTGACTGTGTAATTGATTGAAAGGCATTAGCCATTAAGAAGGTGGGGCAGCTTAGGTCTTTCTGTTTTGACCCTGGCTTCCCCAGTTATGTCCTTCTGTAGACCTGAATTCAGGGCTGCCTTGCAGTTGCCTCAAGTCAGTTCTTTCTGCAGCAGTCCCAGAATCCTTTAGTGGCGTGACGCTGTGTCGGCACAGTAGCTGAGGCGCCCCCCACCCCCCTTCGCCCTCCCACACTCTCCACCAGCCGGATATTTAAATATTTGATAGCCCCGCCGGGTATCGCAGTAGTGTGAACCAGAGTGAAGCGACTTCTCAGCTGGATGAAACATTAATGCTGGGAGTTCAGTGGTGAAGAGCTGGTCAGAAGTCACATTACCACAGAGATGCGGGGGTGGGCAAAAGGAAATAGGCAGAGCTGATTTCTGTTACTGGGCTGGGCAGCTTTCAGGGGGTGACAGAGTATATCTGAAGTTTATTTTAATTGAAGTATATTGTCAGTTGTCACATGTGTTGTGATAGAGCGTCACATACCATATACCGTGGTAAGTTGAAGCGCATTGTCCTGTGCATTCCTCTGTGCATTCTTCTGTGCATTGCTGTGCATTCCTCTGTGTTTTGGCCATTTCCCACATTGTACAATGCCACAGATAGGAAAACACTCCAGCTGCTTCTCAGGAAATTACCAAAAAATAATGATCCCACTGCTGCTCTTAATGTGTCACTGTCTGTATATAATCAGCCTTCAGAGAATCCAATCATCAGTATATAAAGGTGCAGGATTTATTAAGCTCTTTAAAACTGAACTCCACATTTGAGAGTCCTTGGTGGTGCTGGTCTCCTGCTTCTCTGCAGATCAGGGGGCTTCAGATGCTTCCTGCTTGTCTTGCTCCTCTGCATTCTGTAAAATGACGAGATTGCTGATTTATTCTAAACCAGGGCTCTTCAAATCTGGCCCTCCATTCCAAATCCAGGCTTGTTTTCTGTTGTCCCAGGTAGTCCCAGGCTGGAAAATCGGTGGTGCTCTGCCCTTGAGGACTGTGATTTTAATAGCCCTGTTCTAAATGCACTTATATGATCATTAATTATAGCAAATAACATGTTAAATGCACAGTATATCTGCAGATACATCCAGTATCTGCTTTTCTAGTATTACAATGTAGAACCTTCCAGATGCTGACCACATTTATGTTCTTCTGTCTTTGACAGATGTTAGGGAACCTTATAAAGATCCAGTTTAATTAAATATTCAGAGTCTGACAATTCGAACATCAAGAAGTGCACTGCGTGGAGGAATCATTTCAGGCAAGTCATAAAAATGTAATATCTTCCTCCCTAAATTACTGTCTTCACAGATGTGATAAATTTCAATAGCAGTAAAATGTATCCATTTACCACATTAACGTTTAATTGCGATTTTAAAAGGCGCTTCTGTTCCCGGAACTGTATTCCTTCTGCCACTTGTCCAGCTTGTCTGAAGATCCAAATGACACGTGACAAGGACGGCCCGCTGGAACAAAGAGTAGCTGCTGGAAAGAATCTGGTTCTTTGCGGGGACTTTGATATGATATGGTTTGTGTTGGGCATTCCTTATTAAAACAGAGGCCCCAGCCTGAAGGGCCGATCTTCTGTTGAAGCCCCTTCAGGGCCTGAGTTGGTGCCATTTGCGAACATGAAGCCAGCTGGCTTCTCGAGGACGGCTTTTTACACTTCCGCTCGTTAGCGGAGCACCAGGAGCGAAGCCGCAAATAGGTCAGCGTCCGTGAGAGCGCAGCCCACAGGCTGCCCTGACTGCCTGCTGTCAGGTTCCTTTAAACATACTTTCTGGGGCTTTCCTGCCCCATCAAGCCGTCTTTTGCCCCATGTTTCTCTCTTAAGCTCCCTGCTTCCCAATTCCCTCCCTAGCTGTCCCGTTTGCTGCCTATTACCCGCCATGCACCCTGTTCCCTGTGTGTGCATTTTGCTTCTTGTATGGGTTATCAGTGTCTCCCTGAACCAATGCCAGATTGAAAACCCATACATTTCAGCCTTTCCTTGTAAGGAGTGTATACTTATTTAGTATATGATACCCTACAGAGTTTGGTGTTTTGATGGGGGAAGTATCACCAAAGTATCTTCTGGCATGACTCTCCTCCCTCCGTTTTCAGAAGTGAACCACAAACGGAAAACAAACAAAACCGCAGGATCCATAATTAAATGTTCACCCAGCAAACCTCTAAGAACAAAGCATTTAATGAGGGAAGGTAGATCAAACACTTACTTACAGTTGTCATATTATTATAAGAATGTTTAGTGACTGATAACCATGGAGAATGCTGGTATATGACTGGTTTTCATGTTGTGCGACTACTGGCTTCGACAGAAAGCTGTGAATCAGGACTCCTGTGGGACTGCATCTCGTCTCTCCTCAAGAAGAGCTGTCAGCTCAGCTCTGAGCAAAACCAGCTTCCCAAATTCACCCTGGCATATCTATCAGACCCAGCAAACCTCCCCCTGAGTGAGCAGCAGATCACTGTGCTGTTCTCACACGCCTTCAGATCATAAATCTCATCCCATCTTCTCTCCTGGTCTTATTAACCTTTTTTTAGACCCAGGTCAGACAAAGTCCACCCAGAAAGCTTAGATGTGACATTCGAATTGTCCTGGCCTTTAAACACTATGTTATCTCATTATGAAGTCATAGAAAGTTCGGCAGATCTTGCCTTGTTGAGCGGCTCTGTCCCCTTGGTGTACAAAGGACCTTGACTCCCCATCGTTAATTTTCCTGTTAGCTATCTGGCTGTTTATAAGCGATAAGCAGCTGGAAGATGGATGGCTGGGTGCTTGTGGCTTTAGTCCCATATTCCCTGGAAATCAGTTTTTACACCTGGTCATTAATCGGTTTATTACCCTATTCAATTGGACTCTTTCAGTCGGTCTGTTATTTAAGGAGGATCCATGAGATAGTGGAGGAGTCACTCTGTCTCCAAAAGCCCCCACATAGCATTATGGGAGTTTAGTATCTGTAATCAGATGTCTCTCACACTTTCTGTGTTCTGCTGGGCATGTTTGACTCTTACTTTTTATATATTGTTTTGCATGCCGCAGTATAGTCATGTTACATAGTAAAGTGGCCACTTGAGATAGATCACTCTACTTTTTTTGAATTGCAATTGATTTGTGATATTTCTGCCTGGCAGAATATGTTTTGATTGATTCTGGCTTTTCTGAAATTACTTTTCTAGTAGATTCCTCAGCAGTGACGTTACCGCAGTTCAGGATAAGTGCACATGGAGTTTGGGGCGTTACGCTCCAGTGATTCTAGCCTGGGTTGATTAAACTGGAGGTGAGTGATGGCATAAAATCACACAGCAATAAACTACCTTTCAGCCTCTGAGCTGAATCAATCAGACACACTCAGGGGATGTCAATCCCGGAACTGACCAAACACCATGACGGTATGTAAGTCCAGCCGTTCCTGAACCGAGATCCCGCTGGTTTTGTGCTGAACTGGTCAAACTGAATCCTGTGTGACATCAATGAACAAGTTTAGGTGAAGGTTTATGGGTAATCAAAGTAAACCTTACTTAGTGATATCTCTAAAAAATAAATACTTCAATTAAAATAATTTGAGTCAAAATGAATCAGATTTAGGTTTTAAATTTTAAAGTGATACTTCTCAGAATTGTAAGGAGTGGGTGGTTTTCCTTATAATATTTATCACAAATATTTAAATAACATAATTACATTACAATATATACAGTAAACTAGTGAAATTTGCAGATGACACCAAGGTGGGTGGTGTAGCAGATACTGAACTAGCGGCTC
>JAODKE010000035.1:18471470-18486560 GCA_026779605.1 Mormyrus hasselquistii | reverse complement strand
TGGATGAAACCCCAAGCTATGTGATAATATATGCCGGGGATAGAAAATTAGCAATTCAAATTTGCCCATTTATTTCCTGGTTTTTCCCCGCAGAGCAGAATCAGTGTCTCATAGCTGCCTGCAGTCGAGGTCTGAAGAGGTCACTCCACCCTGATGTTACATCAGCTCCTCTTTATCGGACTGGCCTTTGTCGGCTCCAGGAACGGCCACAGATGCCCGAATCTTCCATTGCTCTTCATTGCTTCACTGTGCCTCCTCTTTCCGTTTCGAAATAGACTAGGTCCTCTCTCAACACCTGTATTTTTCATGACCTGATTTAATTTTTTTAACTCTTCTGCCGCACACCGGATTCTTGATAATTATCACGGCGCCAAGCTTATTTTTTGTTCTGGAAAAAGGGTTCATGGCTCAGCATTGTGGTGGCTGGTTCGACTGAATGGTACATTGTCATTTTAATTTTTATTGTTCAGTTTGCCATTGATGTCCACCTGAAGCTTTTAGTTTAAATGCGCCTCTCCCACCTCCTGTTTGGAATATTCTCCAAGCCCTCTGCCCTTTCACTGGGAACAAAACCCATGCCAAGAAAATATGTGGGAGAAAATGAAGAGAAAATAGGACAGCTGGCCAGTGATGTGGACGGAGCAGGTGCCGTTGACCCTGATAATGCAGGTTGTCCCCTCAGCGACACCCTGGTTGGGGGGTTAGGGTCCAAGGTTAATGGATGGCCATCTCACGCCCTCGAGCTACCGTTTAATAACCGGCACAATAACATCATGGAGCCAGGTCATGGCAAGAGTCACCACAGCAGGTTGCAGCGGGTGACAGAACCCCCTTTCTGGGATTTTCCCACCCAAATTAAATAGATGAGTACATTTAAAGATACAGGTATATGGGTATCCTAAGAGAAGCATCACACAGATCAATATTCCATTGATTTTTCTTTTCTTTTATATTTCATATTTCAGTGCGGGGGGCCAAAAAACAGAGGGGCCCCTGTAATATCACGCCCCCCCCTCGCCCCCTCGATTTCTGCAGGCTTGGCGGGAGTCTGATGGCGCCAATGTCTGCATGAGTGATGATGAGTGAGGTGTATGTCCCATTAATAACCCCTATGAAAGGTGTTCTGGAAAAATAAATCCCTCCCTGCCTGCTTTGTTTGCCGTCCGTCTCCACATTCCTCATAGGTGATTTATATCTCAGAGCAGCAGGTCTTATAGAAATTGTCCCAATCAAACTGACAGTCAAATATATTAGGCGTATGAGCATTACGGACTGTGAATAATTGCACCCGAATAAAGTCCATATATTACTGATTTTACGGTTAGTGCTGATATACCTGCCCGGATCCCAAAGAACTGAGTCAATGAAGATGGTTCCCAAAAGCTAGGATTTTTTTGCTTATATCATTTTATTTGCTTAGCTGATGATTTTTTTAATGCCAGTCTATAATTCTACTTGTTTACCACAGACTTTCACGCTGAGTATTCTGCTACTGGGTTATGAGCAACCCAAACCAGCAAGTCACCTACTGGTCATAGTATGTTACAAGTTGCCCATAGATAGAGTAGAACCTAAGGTGCGGTACAATAGTGTTGTTGCCCTCGATCTGTGTGATGAAGTTGGTGTTCTTGAGGTAGTGCTGCCATTTCACTAGGGGGCACTGTTTTGGCTGCTTGTTCACCTGTCATGTGTTCTTTTGCTTATACTGTGTTGGCCTCCAGTGGCCTTAACACTGAGAAACAGTCTGTAATGTGGACCTCTATCAGGTACCCTGTGAATCTGCCCTAAATGAATCTGATCATGTGGTCTGTCTGACTTCTAAACCATCCTTCTGGAAGATGTCAGTGGCTGTAGGATCTGGCCTCCCAGTTCCAGCTTTTCCCTTTTCCCATTTATGATTTAATGCGATGCATGTGTGCATCCCCCCTGCATGAGGATAGGGGTTACAGGAAAGCAGTGAAATCGAGCGCTTTTTTGTTTAGTGAGAGGGAAAATGAGATTGTCCTTTTATTAGATTACTAATTTTTCCATTTTTTTTATGTGCACTGTTGGAAGACGCAGCCATGCGTTTATTCAGCTGGTGGTTTGTATTTAAATGATATTTCCTGACTGAATAAGGTTACATAGGCTCCGCTTGTAATTTATGTGTGTTTTATTAAATGCCATTCTTATACCAGCAGATAAGCAAAGGAAAAATAATACAAGATGACTTGTATGAATCTGGGAGCTGATACCTCTAAGTCTGCGGATTATGAATCATATCAGGCATGTAATTGCCAATATACAGTAAGAGCCTTATGCTCCAGTTAATCCAAATCAACCTGGGCAGCACCATAATCAGCCGTGATTCTCCCGAGGAAATCTGCAGGACTCGGGATGTTAAGGTTTGTCCGGAGAGGAGCATCTTCAGGGAAAGGCGTAGGGAGAGGGGAGATAAATCGGAATTAAGCTCCTCCTCTCCTTCGCCTGTCCTCGATGGCGATTAATCCCTCGCTCTGAAGGAAGACAGCTCTGATTGCCCGCTACCATTTCTCTGCGGGTGTCGTTTGTGTGTGGAGGAAGCAGGCGGATGGAGAGGAGGCTGTGAAGAGGGCATGGGGGGTGCCTGTCTTTGTGATAACAGGGGAGGGGGACTCGCATCTCAAAGTTCACGTCAAAGTTTCCGAGAGATCCTAACATGGCTTTTAGCTGGATTCCTTGCCAATGTGGAATGTCTGTAACAGATAAGAGTCTCACTGCAGGTTGACTTGTGTTGTGAAATTTCAGGTAGCAAACAACTTTCTAAGCATATATGTCTGCTCTAAGGAGCTTGTCTGGAAATGGCAAACTTTGCAAAATAATTATCACTAATTTACGGCTTTTTTTTCCCCCTCATAATGATCCATTGTCCATTAAAGTGTTGCCCAAAGGTTTTTTTAAATGAGCAATTTTCTTTTAGTTAAGTCTTTTTATACCAATAAACCTAAAGGCAAATGTGACACTCAAAGCAGCTACCGCCATGTTCATGAAGAGCGTTTTTCATTTTGTAAACAGGAACTTTCAGCATATGACCTGCAACAGATTAAAAGACTGCCGTTGTCAGGGCATACGCTGATATTTAGCTGTACGTATTTTCTGCTTGCTCAGTTTTTTAGAGACTATTTTAGCCACAGTGTTGTTCTTGATTACATGTGCTGAATTTGCACTTGTGCTAATGGCGGACTCTTGTAATAATTAGCAGTCGCTCGTCGGTCTTGGTTAACCAAGTTAGGTACAGTGTACCTAGCATTGCTGTACTCAGCACTGTTGTACATTGCTGCCGTTGCAGTAACTCGGGGTCAGTCTGGCCAACAGTGGTTTTTCCCACCACTGAAATCATGTGTTTGTGTTGGGGCCCCTGAGGTTTGAAGGTCCCCTGTTGGCCACAAAGAGTAACTTCACAGGATATTAAATAACCATATTCCTTATTTAGGAGATGCTGAAGCTGCATGTTCTGCTAACAGGCTAGCTAGCGACAATCTTCTGACGTTACTCATTAGCTATTTATTTAGTGTTTGAAACAACTGGGGGGAGTGGGGGGCGCAAAAGTGACTTTTTGACTGAAGCCCCAGAAACATCAAGTGTAACTTTAGTGGTGACAGAGTTTATAGCCACACCCTACAGGCTGCGCCACATCACTAGGGTTCACTTTCAGAGTCCTCGCTTTGTGTCCTTTCCACCATCCAGATCCTAGAAGTTCTTTTCCCTTTCCCCATGCTCGCAGAGCTCCCTGCAGAATATTGGGATTGACCTCAATCTTGCTGCCTCCATAAGTGTCGCTTGCCTTGCCTCTAAGCGACACTGCGATTGAGTGTGTGATTAAGATGACGGAGTCTGCATGTGGCCACGGTGACTCACACCAAGATGGAGGCGGACGATTATTTTCAGCTTTGGTTTCTTAGCCACGTCTGCCGGGCGTGGGGTGGCTGGATCTGACCCATGGTCCTCTTTGGAAACAGAGCTTTCCCTCTGTAGCCTTCAGTCTCTGAGAAGCTTGGAAAGGGAGTTGATTTTACCTTGTGTGTTTTTACAATTATTTATTTAGCAGATGCTTTTGTATAAAGAAACGTACAAGATAAGAAAGCACTGGGTAGGTGAGCCGGGTCAGCCAGTGTTCCTGGAGCAGCTGGGGTTAAGGCCCAATGGGATATGATTACTCTGCCAGCTGTCAGATTAAAACCCCCAACCTACAGATCCCCACCCCTGCTGAGATACACACTGGCCTCTAAGAGTGAGGGACAGAAGAATATTAGAATGTTTATCAAGTGTTATTCTCTGATTGGGACAAGTGTTAATCTCTCCCTTACTAGCCCTTGATCATTCTACTATAGATTTTTCCTGAAAAGCACCTTCTGAACAGCCGTCCCGTGACACCAGGGCTGATAGAGAAAGGCTGTCTTCCTGTGTGTGGGAATCAGATTCACTCACCCCTGAGGTGTGTACCCCAGTGCATTGTGGGTAGTCTGCTTTGGGAGCGTGACATTGTTGTTATTGTTTACCAACCATATCACGGGTAGATTTTAACATTCTCCCTTGAACCCTGATGTATGCTGCCCCCCCTCCACACCCTCCCCCGCGAGGCTCAAAAAAACACTGTAAAGGCTCCAGTGACCCAGATTTTGTTTGGTTGGGTGGGGGGGGGGGTGGGTATACACATATCAGAGTATGTGGCAGGAGCCTTTCTCAGAATAATATGTGTAATATGCGGGCAGCTTTGTTCTCAGAGAATCGTAGGATTCCAGTGGGCAGGGTGAATTTAAAGCAAAGACTTATGGGTCATTAAGGGGCCTGTCCTGTTTTCCCTCTCGGCCGATTTACTGTGTTTTTACACCCCAGCGCCGCTGTTCTGGTGTGCCGCTACCTATCAAGCCGCCTCACTTTAACCTGGTTTCTCCAACTGTGACCTATTTATATAATTAGGGTGGCGTCGTTTTTCTCCCGCATGCGGGGGCCACGTCTCAGAGCTGTCAGATGAAGAGCACGGCGCCGCCTATGCCCCCCCCCCATCCCTGAACACCCGCTCCATCTCAGACCGTGGATCAGCCCGAGATGTAAAGATACGGGATCTGTTTTGGCGTGGGAGCCTCTCACTGGGTTGTTCTAATGCGGTTCTATCAGCCCAAGAGGATCACAGGCCTCTCTGAGATTTTGCCTTTCTTCAGGCTGATTGATTGGGGGGGCTGTACCATAGAACGTTCCAGAATAAGGCACCATGAAGGAGGGCTCAGTTTAAGCATGCTGTATATTTTCCGAATTCACGGTACCAAGCCTCCTGTATCGTGACTCCTAACGTTCATGTAGACCAATGTTACCAATCTCTTCTGATGAGTTCATGTCCCTCAACGAGAGAACAAGGTCTGCAGCTGAGGCCTAGGCTTACACTACCCGCTGCATCTCTTGAATGCTTCAGTTCTGCCTGGAGATGCTTGGATGGGACAGCTTTGAGCTTTTATGTCTCCTCAGGAATGTTTCTTTGTTTTCTTTTGAAATGCACTCATGGTTTTTTTTTCTTTCTTTTTTTTCTTTTAAGGCTTATCTGGCTAAGGGCTGTGGTGTATAGCGTGATGAGTTGGGGACTGACATCTCTCCTCACCCCCAACACCTTCTAGAGGGGCATATCTCTAATGTGGAGCACTCATGAAAGCAAACGCCTTTGTGCTTGGGTCCCTCGTTACACCACCAGATGAATTCGGTGCCTGTGGCGGAAGGCGGAAGGGGGGCTGATGGTTCTGGTAAATGCAGAAGAACATGAGAGCCCCATGTACTGTATATACTTGTACTCATTTTGGAGTGGTAATTAATGTAGGCAGTATGAAAGTGCAGTTTTTATCTGGGACAGCAGGGGGCGTGAACACCTAATGAGGCTCTCCCTTTTGTCTCAGGCACAGTGCGTTTGCCAGGGGCCGAACATCACCATGTCTCGTGATGATTAAAGGAGCTTCCTGGTGTGGGTTCTGCTGTGAGCTCACTTGGGTTTGTTTGTGGTGTTGATGATCAGAGTGGGGCACTGATGTTACAGAGGAGAAGAGGGGAGTGCATTCTCTTATGCAGCATCGCTATACAGCTTTGTTACACAGCTTGGTTATGGAGTATCACTACGCCGCCTTGCCACACGACCTCGCTATTCAGCCTTGATACATTGCTACGTTCAGCAGTCTTGTCGTGCCGTTTCATTACATGGTCTCCTTACTCTGACCTGTTATGCCACCTCGTTACAGAGCTTCATTACATTGCCACGTTAGACCACTTCATTAAGCAGTCTCATAATGTTGTCTTGTCACATGGTCCCCATACTCAGCCCTGTTACACCATCTCGTTACATCGCCT
The DNA here is from genome assembly GCA_026779605.1 of Mormyrus hasselquistii. NCBI lineage: Eukaryota > Metazoa > Chordata > Actinopteri > Osteoglossiformes > Mormyridae > Mormyrus > Mormyrus hasselquistii. The sequence goes on along the minus strand of JAODKE010000035.1, from coordinate 18,480,215 downwards.
CATTACAGAGCCTCGTTATATCAGCGCGTCAGACCGCTTCATTAAGCGGTCTCATCATGCCGTCTTTTTATGTGGCCTCTTTACTCAGCCCTGTTATGCAGCTATGTTATGATGTTTTGTTATGGAGCCTCATGACAAATTTGCCAGTTGAGGGTGAATATTGCAGTCAGCCCCAGGTCTAGCCATCTGGGGCCCCTGATGCTTCCCGGGGCCTTTGGCTGTAGCTGTTAGCCCATGCATTAGTCCACCCCTCTCTACCAAATCCAAAGACATTTTTCCAGACGTGAGCTCATGTGGGGGTGATCCTAGAGGACTTGATGAGGTCGGATATGGGTATGTAGCTCTGAATTAAGAGCCATGTGTTCCCTCCCTGTCCCTCCCTCACACTCCTCCACCCCTCTGGCCAGCTTTCGCCACTGGCTGATGGAGAGCATGTGACTGTCGGGGCAGAGCCATCTTTGCCAGGTGGCTGTTCTCTGGCTTAAATCTTGTATGTTGGATACTTGCGCCCCTGTCTAGCACCTCTGGGTTTTAATGGTTTTACTATCCCTGTTATACTCTGTCAAGATTGCAGATGAGCTGCATTGATAGTTGTTCTGCTGTTTTTGCAGCTGTACGACTTGGATCGGTTCTGGATCATTTCTCTCCTCGTGGTACAGCAGCAAAACCCCCACCCTAATATGATGCCCTCCCTTTAACTTTTGATCCTCATTTGCCTCCCCCAATGCCTCCTCATCCTCGTGGATCGGCCTGTGACAGCTGGCCCGTTTTCTCCCCTAATGAGCCACCGAGTTTATGTGGAGTGTATTTGTCCGGTCCAAGAGTAAACCCAAATGAGATGTCTTTACTTTTTTTCCCAGTAAGGTTCAGCCAGAGGCTCTAGCACTGATGCACCAATGAACAGGTCTCAGCGGGACGCCAGCTGGCCGGACCCGGCACTGCGAGCTTGTCAGTACTCACAGTGCAGCCGGACCTGGGAACACTGTTCGGGTTTTCAGGCCATGTTCTGATACTCCGCTCAGGTGCAAAATATTTCACGTGTCACTTTATATGTTTGTTTGTCCTACCGAATGTCTCCTGGAACACGGAGGGATGGTACATGACACATGAGCTTCGTGTTTTTTTTGTCCATTTGACCAACTCCTGAGTGTCAGGGTTGTTCGGCCAGAATATCTTCAGGCAGCTGTTCTCAAAGCATCTTCCAGTTTATCCATAGTCATTAATTTTTTTTGTCACATATTTATTTCAAATCTCAGCTGCCCTCTGAGTTTGCTTGTTCGGGTTACACGTCAACTTCACATTCAGCAAACTGTTGCCTCTAAATTGCCTTTGTAGCTCTGTGATGGAGGGGTGTCCCATCCCGGGTTCACCCCTGCCTGGGAAAGGCTCCAGTCCCGACCCCTCGCTACCTTGTGTGGTACCTTATTTGATCAATCTGCACATCTGGCTGATATTTGTCCCCAAAAGTGCTGTCAGGCTCCTAATGTGACTCATCCATGGTTGTCACCCCCTTGGTGTGACAAGGTGGTCCCTGGTAAGTATTCCTGCTCCAGGCACACATTCCTAGACTGAGTGAGGGCTTTGAGGGGGGGCTCACTGCTTCTGAATCTGCCCCCTCCCCCTTCCAGCAATGGATTTATTTGTAGGTCGGCAAAGGCAGAGCTGTCTTGACCACAAACCTGATGTGTGGGTGACTCGGTTTGAACATGGCCCCACCCGGGAGGGGAGGGGGGCATGGGGCCACAGGACGCTTATTGACAAGAAATATGAGCTGGATGGCTGGCGGTGAGAGTAGGGGGGATTCTCCAATTTCCCCCAGGCACGGAAAGGAGCCCTGCCCAGCGTGTGCCCATTAATCTGTGCCGGTCCTGGACAGGAGCTCTGAACAAAGGATGGCTGATCGATCCACTGGGGGGTGGGTGGGGGGGGCACTCCAGATCTGCTTGGCGGAGGGAGAGCCTTTGAAGTGTGGGCCTGGGGCTTTTCAGGCGGCTCACACTCGTGGTAATCGACACAACCGCCACGTGATGCTTGTGCATTTGGGGGATGGAGGATGGATGGAGGGGACTTGACATACAGAAATGGGACCGAGGATAGTTTTTTTAAGCATCTGGGATCAGAAGGGGTCTGCCAAAAATTGGACCCCAGGTCACATGACTCCGAACTTTACCTTTGACTATTCTTTTGTCCGTTCATTGTGACGTCTGGGCATTCAGTGCATCATGCCGGCAGCAGAAGAGGCCCGGGTTCCCTGCAGGAAGGGCCCCTATGATCTTGACAGCCACGTGCCAACGATGAAAGGCTCACACCACTTTATCAATGATGTTCCGTGGGACAGTGCATCTGTTTGAAGTCTCCAGATGCTTCTTGGTGCCGGATGGATGTCATCTCTGTGACCTCCGACCCCCAGCGCGTACCTCTGACCTGTCTTTGCTCACCTCTTGCCGATGCCCCCCCACTCCCACCCCCACCCTTTTCGGTAGCTACTAATTTACCTCCACGAGGGCGTTGTGGTCTCCTTCCCTCAATTGGTCGCACGTGTCGGCACCGAGGCTGGGCTTCCGACCTCTGGAGTGGACCTCTTAGTGACCGCATCGAGGTATTGGCAGGTCGGTGAAAAATGAGGGTGAGTTTGGTGCGCAGAGTGGGAGAGGAGGAGAGAGAGAAAAAGACAGAAAGAGAGGATCAGTCAGTTTTGTTAAACCCAGGTATTGACAGAGCTATCAATTCAGTATGCGGGTTCGCTTTCCCACGTCAGAATGTTCACGGCTTCAGACAAAGTGAAATGAAAAATCCTGGCAGCTACATCAACTCAAGAGCTGTGCATGGCTGCTGTGATGTCCAGTCAGGCTGAGGGCTCCCTCTAGTGGGATGGGAAGGCGTCACGGCTGTGTTCAGCAGCTGCATTTTCTGCTGGGCACAAAGAGCACGACAAAACATCCTTTGTTTCCCTTGAAAAAAGATCTCGACTAACATATGAAACGTTTTGTGTGTGTGTGTGTGTGTGTGTGTGTGTGTGTGTGTGTGTGTGAAGTTCAGCAAATTTCTGACAGATTCTTGCATATGGAGGCGATGCGTATTGAGGACCTCTCTCTGTTTCTTTTCTGCATGCCGCTGTTGTGTCCAACGCCATCGAGGGCGTTGATGTGGCCAAAGGTCACACATCATAAATTGTGAGCTTGGAGAAGTCAGTTGCATATTAAGCAGGCGGGCCACACACTTGATAAACCCGGGGCCCTCTGGAGGCCCTGATCAATAAATAATTTCCAAAGTCATGCTGTTGTTGTAAAAGGACTCAGGACGAGGGGCCTGAACGTGCCTGCAATGCTGACCAGCCCCCGGCCAATCGCTAAATGACTCCCATCCTCCCAGATGCAGCCGTCCGAGGCCTCCTGAACAAACAGAGATTAGATCCTGCCCCCTCGGATGTGAAGGGGGGCTGGACTTGGGGGCTGGGGCCGTCCGTCCACTGGCATGGGCCACACAGGGCCCCGGAAATTTACACTGGGCCCTTCATTCACTTCTGGCTTAGACGGGTGACGATCCTTTGTACTGAGGGCTATGTCACTCTTCCCACAATGCAATTCTCCCTGTAAGGTGGTGGTGGTTTTGTGACCCCCCCCCCCCCCACTACCTTAAATACCCCCTCGACATGGGGGTTGAGCTCTTCAGACCAGTTGGCTGTAGACCTAATCATAAATTAGCTCAGAGTCCACCCCCCCCCATGTATTCTCTTGTGCTAAATCGCTGCCCCCCCACCACCCCATCATGCAGTGCACCAAGTGAGTAATTACTTTAGCGATCGGTTCTGACAGAGGCTGTAATCGAGCCACTGTACACAAATGAGCTGTATCTCTCCGTTTGACGCTGGAAATGCCGCTGTCCGGATATGCACACACACCCCCCCGTCCTACGGTGTGCCCCTCCAGCTCCTGGCATTTTCTCTGCTCGCTCCAATGATTGATGCCTTTTCCCAAGGCGGCCCACCAGCGCTCGCTGTTCGTCTCCATTGCAGCATTTTGAGGATTTTAATGTCGCTCAACCAAGGATGGCAGGCGGTGGTGGGGGGGTGCAAATTAAAATGCTGTAACCTCCCCCCCACTGTTGGCAAGTGCATACGGGAGGCAGGGCTGTTTGGGCACCAGCGTGTCTTCGGTACACTCATGTGCCTCTTCGTGTGTCAGTCGTAGGCTCTCTGTCTCACACTCTCCTGCCTAATTTGCCTGCTTATTACAACCCCCCCTCCCTCAGTGCCTTTTTCAATGAAAATTTCCACCCAGCTGTTGTCTTTCTGAGTATCAGGAATTCCTTGTCTAGGTTCAAGGTGGACCTGTTTGAAAGCTTATGCAGGTTTATCTTCACTGTTCTGAATGGGGCACCCAAGAGCTTTTTATGTGGGTCCCCGTGTGTCTTCTGTATGTCTAGCGTGCGCCTTATATGTATCTTCTGTGTAGCCCGTGTGTTTTACATGTGTCTTATATGTGTCTTGGGTATGTCTTCTTTGTGTCTGACATGTGCCTGGCGTGTGTCTTTTGTGTGTCTCACAAATTTCTTCTGTGCATCTTACTCATGTCCGTGTGTCTGGCATATGTCTCATACATGTCTTTTTCTTGTCTTCCGGGTGTCTTTTGTGTGCCTTGTAAATAAGGTGAACAGCTTTTATTACGCAGACTTGAGTGTGACAGTTTCTTCCGTGACTCTCAGCCTTGCCCCACTTCCTGCATGCAGAATAACAGTGTCCTGGGTGGCCACGTTCTTGTCGCGCCATTGAACATGTTCCTCTCTGGGTTTGACTGGAGCAAAAAGTTTCTGCCTCACCAGGCTGTCACATATCCCCATCCCATGCCCCACCACAGGACGTGTGTCTCCCCCTCCCTTCGTCTTCTGAAATTATTCCTGGAAAAATTCCATTCTGAAATCCACCCACTAGCAGATGTTGCGTTTCAGCACCTTGGAGTAAAGACTCACCTCAACTGGTGCTACAGTTCAAGGTCAGGACACTCCTCTCATATCAGAAGGTGAATTACCCTGATTATTGATTGCTTTAGGAATGTTAACACATGCAGCTGTAAAATGGCCCTCCCAAGCATTTTTTTCCCATAATCCCCGGGAAATGGAAGGTCTCTGTGTGCTCTTCCTGGAGGCTCTGGATTGTTATCAGCACTCATGGCAGGTGTGGAACCTCCTGGCTTCCAGTCAACCCTCCGTTTCTCACGCTGGAGGGATGATTCACGGCAGCCTTGCGTGCTAAATGTCCGCATGCAAATGAGCGACCCGTGGATACACCGAAGGTCCCCAGCTGGTTAGCATCGTATGCTAACTAGATTGCAAAGGGCCACCGGCAATTCAGCACTTGGTGCAGTTACTTGTGTGTGTCTGTGTGCGCCTGCATGTGTAAGCGTGCGCAAACACCAGTGGACTAGAAGCATAATAAAAGAATGATGGCACAAGCAGTGCAGCCACTAACCGTGAACGGTCACTCCCTCCTCTGACAGGACCCTCAGGCCAGGCGGATGGTTCAGAGGTGCCGGCCCTTCCAGACCTGGCTCCCCTGGTGGTGCTGAGACTCACCGAGTCTCTGGAAAGAGATGGTGAGTCTTCCCCGTCAACCAGAATGAGTCCATAGCACAGTGCGAGCCTCAACAGCATCTGAAAGAACTGCAGAAATGGATAAATTCATGAACACAAACAAAAATAAAGAATGAAAGTAACACCGCTATACAAACATGCAAAATTGTTGTGTATGCTTGGAGGGGTCTGTGCAAGAACATAAGAACTATACAAACGAGAGGAGGCCATTCAAGCTCGTTTGGGGAGAACTTAACTAGTAGCTCAGAGTTGTTAAAATCTTATCTAGCTCTGGTTTAAAGGAATCCAGGGTTTTAGCTTCCACTACATGAGCAGGAAGACTATTCCATACTCTAACTACACGCTGTAAACGTATGCAAGTGTATGTACATGCATGCTCAATTGTGTAGGCAAGATGTGTGGGCTTGTGTGCGTGTGTTTTCAATATGGAACGTACTAAATAGCAAGGGTGGGATGCCGCAATCACACCCCACAAGAGCCAGAGGTCGGTGGAGACAGACCCAGGCTCAGGACGTCCACAGTCCCCAAAGAGTACAGAAGAGCCAGGGCTCCACGTCCCGATGACAGCCGCGCCCCCACTCCAGCCAGGGGAGGAGGGAGGTCCCAGACACAGCCTGACGCAGCCAAAAGGGCATGAGTCCCAGAGAACCAGAGGCAACAGGAAGCTGACCCCGCGAGGGGGTGGCCACTCCCCTACGAGCCAAGGCCAGGGCTCCTAGAACCCCAGGCAGCCCTGCTGCTTTTAACGTATCCCATCATGCTCTGCTTTGACACACACATACAGCTGAGAATGACGCTTGGGGTCCAAGAGCAGAGTAACACATTTATCTGGTGCCCCTGGTGCATTTTTTGGGGGTTAAGGGGCTTTGCTCAAGGGCCCACTTGAGATACGGCTATTCTGCTAAAGATGAGATTTAAACTGGGTACTTTCTGATTACAGGCACAGAGGCCTAACCCACTGAGTCAAAGGTTATAAAGACAGCACTTCAATACTCGCAGGTGGACACTTTGTCTTCAGTTGAGTCCCGTTAATCTTGTTTGTCGTCCCTTCATGACAGGATGGGAGAGCGAGGCCCTCTACAGAGCCCCCCCTGCCTCCTCCGGACCCCCAGAGTTACGGCAGGCCTTAGACACAGGTTTGTGCCTCGTGCTTTTTGACAAGTTGTAATTCAAGCAAAGGCCTACTGTTTATACGCCAAGGTCTAAATGTGAAAGGGGCAGATGCACAATGCAGATGAATGGACTAAAGACATGACAGCAGTATGTCTGGCATGCCAAAATTGTAAGATTGGAAGTAAAGTTTTGTGTTGGAGTTTACATAACCACCACAAGGGGGCGCTGCGGTTCAGCTGACAGTAGGCAGGCTTCACTTTTTGGGTCTAAAGACAGAACTCTTCCGATTTTTATGGTGAAGAATGGCACCACTAGAGCCACCAGGATTGGACTTTCCACCGATGAATTCTGTGCTGTACAGTTAACCAAGCAGTGGAACGGGCTTCTGCTGTGAAATGTACTGAATCACCAATCCATTTCCTGTTTATGTGTAGACCCCCATTGCATTTATGGAGCTTGGTAACCCACAGCAGCATCAAGGTTACAGGCTCAGGTGGAAGGAAAGACCATGACATTGAGCCGAGTTCAGCCTAAATTCACATGAGCAGAGCTACTCTGCTCTGTTTACGGTCCAACGCGTGTAATTAGAAGTGACTTGTGCTGCCAAGGGTCTGCTAGACATCTGCTATGCATGAATCTGAATGAGGATACAGGCAAGCTGTTGAACCTTGGTGTCCCTTGTGGAAATGAAAACTCTGCACAGTATAATCTGACACCCAGTCGAAGTGGGCCTGGGCTCCGGGTCACGTCAAGGTTTCATATCACGTACAGCATTTCTGACCATACCGGACTGTTATGGGATCGGGAATTCGGCTTGCAGAAAGGGAAGCTTCTTAAGTGATTCCCACAAATAAGCTTTGGCTGTCCTGTGGAGCTCACTGTCCGTCCCATGGGTCAAAGTTGAGGCAGGAACAGACTTCTCTTTTATGGATGCAGTTTTAATTTTAGTTGATTTTTTTATTTTGGGTCTGTGGTTCCCCTTGTTATGTAACTAAAGGATCCTAATGCAGGGACCTGCATGGCTAATTACACATTCCCTACTTCCTGAAGCAGATGGAAGGTGCCAGCTGTTACATTTCCAAGGTTGCATCCAGTTAAAAAGTTCAGGAACCCAGTGAAGAAAGCCGCCTGCCGTCTCCCGCTCTCTGTAGTCATGCAGCCTGACAGCTTGCGTTGTAGTTAAGCCGATGTTTTCCATTTTCTGTGTTTCCCCCCCCAAATAACAGTGTTATGCTGGCATTTGGCAGCAGTAAGGGGGGAGGGGCAGCCACCCAGCTGCCAAATAGAAATACTAATAATAGCATGATAATATTACCATGAGAATGTTGTATAATCTTCTTCCTGACAAGACGGAAAGAACATGCTGGAAAAGCCATGAACATGTGTATATGGTTTAACTTGCTGTAAAATGGTGGGGGGGGGGGGGGGTTCCTAGGCCTTGGGAGGTCTGGCTCCACCTTTCTCATTCGGGTCCAGAGCTCATAGCCAGACCCTGATGACCCTGACGATGGAGCCAAGGCCGGTTGAGGTCCATGTGGCACCCTAGGCCAGCTTCATCGCCAGAGCCCCCTGCTGACGGCTAAAGCTACTGCTGCAATAAACCCACAAAGGATTCAATTCAATTTTATTTATATAGCGCTTTTAACAATGGTCATTGTCTCAAAGCAGCTTCACAAAATGAACAAGGATGGGAGTAATGAAAAGTTTAATATACGCACCGAACTAACGTTGACACCTCTCCCCTCACCCCACAATGTGAAGGGGGAGGGTAAGCATTTCCTAGAGGGGTCTGACAGAAATAGCCCACACTATTTAAACTTATGGACAGTCCAAGCACTGCCTTGTAGCCCCTCCTACGATGGCCCCTCCTTTTCCTGTCTATTTTCCCGACACTGAGGTTCCACGGCACGTCTTTAGTGTTGGATGTCATTTTCCTTAAAGCAGCCCCCCCATCCTCATTCCCCAGATCATGTGCGCAAGCCCGCCCCCGCCCCCCTCCCCCCCTGTCGGCCAATCCTCCCCCCCCCCCCCCTCCCCCCCACC
>JAODKE010000035.1:18428675-18471370 GCA_026779605.1 Mormyrus hasselquistii | reverse complement strand
CACGCGTCTCATTTTCACCGCCGCGTCATCCTCATGCTATTCGGAAGCCCCCCCCCCCCGATCCAGCTCTGTTAGCCATTCCCACCCAGAGCCACTCTCACACATGAAAGGCAGCACAGTGCATCCCAGGACTCATTCCTGAACATCCCCTCTCCTCGACTGCTGTGCTCAGCCCCTGTGGAGAGATGGACGTCTACGATGTGGAGCATGCTTATCCAAGAGCCCCGGGGAGCCCAAGTGCCGGCCCAAGCCCACATCGCCGTTCCTCTGTTAAAATAGAGCAGTCTGTTTATTTACTCATCCTTCTCTTTTGTTCTCCGGTTTGGGAATAACTGCTTGGATCAGCAAGAAAGGGGGAAAAATGCAGCTGTCATTCTTCATGAATGGACACTTCTGATTGGTTACGGGTGATGTCATCATACGCGATAGTCGATAACCCTTTAGAGGTATGCATTTCAATGTCAGCAAACGGGATAAACCCTCTCCTTGGCTACTGAAGTACTTATATATTTTATTACTGTAATTGGCATCCCGTGTGGTTAATTGTTACAAAGCTAAAGCGAGTCGGGGCTTGTGTTACGGGGGGGTTGAGCCACTCCTGAAAAACCAAAGCCCCTGTTTCTGCTCCTGTTTACGAGGAGGGTCATGACAAGATGGGGGGCCCTGCACACAGCACAACATTCTGTAAGCCACCTGTTGAACTTCCCAGCATCCTCTGCTGCATCGTGTTGGTGCTGTTCTGTGTGTGTTGGGGGGGACTGCGTTTCGCTGTCCTGCAGCAGAAGCTCCAATTCCTGGCCCAGAGGTCAGCATGTACAGATTGCGTAATCGCATCTCCTTCTGCCTACCAGGCCTCCTTCCCACACCCTCCCCATCCGGCATGTTCCAGGCCTTCCGTCACATTCCCGCGTCGGGTCCCCGCTGTGCTGGAAGCAGCTTACTCTCCGACGGGTTTCCTGTCCTGTTGTCCATGAAGAGCTCTCCTGAATATTTGGCCGGAGGATGCGTCCCAGCAGTCACTCTGGAAGGTGATCACTCCCGGGAGAGATGGCGAGGACAGAGGGCGGGGATTGGGAGTCGGGAGTCAGGATGGGGTTGGCAAAAACGAAAGACATTTGCCTTCATATTTATCCACATTCATCTAAATTGATGCACATGTGAGAAAATAGCACTTTACAGACATACGGGTCGACTAGGCATAAGTGCATTTAGATCAAGCTTCCAATGAATCCTCGGGTACAAGCGTAAGGAGCATTGGAGCAGGAGCTACACACTAACTACACAGCTATTCATGAAGTAAGAACCTAATGAGACAACTATTCAAATCAGCAGAAAGTGCAGCATTCAGGGAGCATGGAGTGGTATCAGGATAGTAGAGGCACTCGTGGAATAGATGGGGCTTGAGATGGAGGGGAAATAATGAAGGAATGTGGTTCAGAAGCTCATTCCACCATCAGCAAACCACACATAAGGGCACTGGGCTCCTGTGGGGGTGCATTTACTGGGAGTGACAGAAAGTGCTATAACCCAGTTCTATTTGGTTACTGGGAGCCAGCGACGGGTGATCTGAATAACCGGCCATGTCACATATACTCCTAGGTGTACAGAGAGAGCCCCCAAGCCCTCCCTTCCCTCCTCTGAGGGGGTGACGAAACAGCAATCCTAAGCAATTCCTAGTCTTCCCATTCAGTTACTCGTTAGCCTATAATTTTGTGGCTGCAGGTCACATGATTAGGCCACATGTGATACAGCACCAATAGTGTACGCTTCTGACTTGGCTAGATGTACCTTTGCGGGGGCGACCACCTCCTCTCTCCACCTTCGTAGTTGAGAGACCGCTACTGCTTTCTGAGCCTGAATCTGTGCCGGTTGTCTACTCCAAGCTTTCCAAATCCTCCATTTTGCTGAGATACTTTTGCTTGTCGGAATTCCACCATTCCCGCCCCTTGGAATCACCGGCCGTCCAGGGCCTTTCCCATTCTACTGTTAATTACCGGCTTCTGCAAACTTGCCCACAAAAAAAAAAGAAAATATTTCCTATATAGCACTTTTTTTAAAAAGTTATCCATCCAAATGGAAAGAAAGATTCAGACCCAGAGCACCCTAATTTGGGGGTGGGTGTGGGGGGGGGGGGGGCGAGGGGTTGACAGGGTTTTGGAGGGTTCAGCTCACCAGCAGGAGGGAGGTCATGCAGTCACCCAGGAACGAAGCCTGTCATCTCGTAAAGTTCAATTCCCTCCGCATCCGAGAGGACGCTGCTTCACTGGAACCTTCCGCCCGTTCCTGGGAACGGTGAGACCGCCTGCATAAATACCCTGAGGGGAGAAAGTGGTCTGTCGCATACGCCGGTGGCGGCCGTGTGGCTCCAGCGGGCTTCTGGGTAAAAACCGCTCGGTGCCACTGACGCAGTCGGCGGGGCCACGAATAAATACTGCTGACAGCACGTGAATCCAGAACCAACCGGGCCTGAGCGAACCATGGCCTGTATTTAAGGCTGCCCATTTTCAGTCCTCCTGTTTCTGCAAAATCCCCCACCCCATACCTTTACAAGTGGTGTCACTGGCCACCGCTGAAAGCTGATTGGCCTCTGGAGTGGCCCTTCCCCTGTCACTCGTCGATTCAAAACAACCCATTGGCTGCTGGGGTTGGCCCCTCCATGTAAATTATGGCGACTCTTATGCCCCCCACCTTAAAAAGTCCTGGCAGCAGCTGAGGCTTCTGTTTTTCTCATGGATAACCAAGGAACACCCACAATCACTTAGTCATTGTTTTTAGTTGGAAATTAGAAAATCAGTGAACCTGAACCTTTAAATAAAAAGTGTAATACTGAGGATTTATCAGTATGTCACCATTCTATTTGAAGAAGCTGTGGTCATAATGATTATAATTTATTCCTTTCTGATGCCCTTTTACATGTCTTTTTATTATATACAGGCAGTTGACTGTGATATGATTTCCTGGCCCAGATCCAGAGCTGCTGTATACTGTAGATGCCTCCCCCCCAATTATCTCTGCTTATTCAGGTTTTTTTATGTTTTTGCCAGAACATGGCTGCACATGCAGCAGTAGTGTTCATGCCCCACTTAAGACACGCATTTGAGTGGAACCCCTCAGGTTCAGGGGCCACCAGCTGGCCACTGCTTATTGAGATGCTGAAACAGCATGTTCTGCTGACCAGCTAGCTAGCCACAATCTTCTGGTTCTGCTCTCTAGCTATTTATATGAGGATGGGGGCCCTGAAGTGACTGTTTGAGTGGGGCTCCCAGAAACAACAAACCTGCCCCTGCTCACATTACCCTGTGACCCTGACATGGATGGATGGATGGATGGAATGAGCAGTCTCATTTAATTTGTCCTGCATTTTTTAAAAGAACCCCATCGTGAAGCAGCAGGCAGACTGTACTGGGCAGAAATGGTAAATGCTTCACTGACACAGGATCTGTGGTCGGCTTCTAGCTGGTGGTGAAGGACCTCCTGGAAAATAACAGAAGGAGCATAAACAGTGCAGTTTGGGCACACAGAGGTCACGCGCTGGGCACGGATCGCTGGCGGTTGGGGGATTTGGCGGGGAGGGGCTTCCCAGCAGGCGGATTTTGAGTGATTCAGCACAGGACACAGCCAGGTTCCCAGCTCCTGCAGATTCTCGCTGGTCAGATGAGGCACAGCTGTCCTAGATGCTAATCCCTGCTGAAAATGAGTGTCTGTGCTGCCAGCAGAATAGGGCCAGGCACATTTCGACAATAGCTAACATTGTGTGAGCACTAAGCATGAGGGCTGAAGTTGGTGACAGCCAGAGCATTGTGATAATGAAGCTGGTCCAGTTAAAGCTCGGTGCTGTGAGCCCATTTAGGCCAACAGCAGACTAACATGTGGGCTCTGTTGCTGTGAACCACCAGATGTGTGGCAGTGGGGGTGTTTAGAAGGGTGAATTGTGGATCTGAGTCATGTGACTGTCCCTGATAGCTCTCATTCATCTCACCAGCCCCTTATTCTGATTCTGTCTCTGTGTTACTCTGTTTTCCGCTAGTAAACCCAGAGGTTCTAAACTGTGCCCCACCAGAAACACTATGTGTTGTTGTTCTTCTAAGAGAGTTTCTTGTTATTGTTATGACCTCCTGCCATCATCTATCCCCTAAAACAGACCTTGCTCCTTCCATAAACTCTGCCCTATTGTGTCCTTTGTCACATGATTCTGTTCTATCCTGTTCTGTCATGTTATGTTGTTTTGTTTGTCTTATACCATGTAACTCGTTGCTGTTGTGTCATGTGATTATGACCTACTGTATTCTGTCCTGTTCTTTGCTCACTCTGTCCTACAGAGGGCTACATCATTTTTATAGCTTTTCTGTTTCCTATTCTTTGTGTTTTATGCTTTTTCCATCTTTTAGCTGTTCACAATGGTCATCTTGTCATAAAAACACTGATCGTCTTTCTTCTTTCTGAGCAGAATGCTAATTAATCAAAAACACCAGAGCAGTAAAATAACTTTATGTGTACATAGTGTCATGGCGTACCTCCCTTTAAAGGACAACATCAGTCACGGTGGATGAAGATCAGCACCAGAGCGAAAGACCTCAATTATCTAGTTTGGATAACCGGCTACTCCGTGTTCCCTGCAATACGGCCGTCCCACAGAAAGAGCAGTTATTAGACTCGCAGAAGTGTGACCGCTGTACAGCGGCGAGGAACACGGGGCCCGGTGACGTGGTGACATTTTGAAGCAGGAGGCTATTGATCCATGAGGCGGCGTGAGATGGTGGGAGAGTGGAGGGCTTCAACGAGAGATAAAATCGATTTGATTACAGGGAGGATGGCCACCTGCACCCACCCAAATTACTCCGGCACAGTACCTCTGTCTCTCTTGGAAATGCTCTGTGGGCTGTTTGACCAAAACCGTATCAATTTTCCTTTGCATCACTCAGTCTAATACTCTTTATGAAATTCTGTTATACCCTGTATTTTTTCATTAGACCTGGGCTTGTTCCCTAGTCAATTAAACTGAAATTGTGAAAGCATCCATCCAGCTATCAAGGCATCTGTTTATCTGTCTTCGATAACTGCTTTCTCAATTAGGGCTGCTACATTCCGAGAAGCATGGATCTTGGGAAAAGGTGACCAGGAAGGCAGCTCCTTACGCCAGTCCATGCTTCATCAGATTTTGTTCTGTGTGCAGTGGTGTTTACTGCCATTAAAACCACACATTTTTTGTGGAGCTATGATCTTATGATCTGACTTTACTTGTTAGCTATTTAGTTTTCAAAATAACTGGGAGGGGGGAGCAAAGTGACTTTTTGAGTGGGGTCTCTGAAACACAAAACTGGCCCCTGGACACATGTAAACAAGGCAGACCAAAAAGTGGGAATATGCAAAGTGCATACTCACGGGACGGGGGCACGGGGGGGACGCATGAAGCAGCAACATTACCTGCTGAGCCAGTCAATGGAGGAAAAAATCAGATGACCTTTGAGATTTAATGACCTCCTTAATGCTTGGATCCTCTGGGAATTAGAGTACACAGAACACTAAATGCTATAATATTGAACTGAAAGGAATTAAACTGGGCCAGCCACTTAACCCAAATTATTCCAGTAAAAATCAAAAACACAATATATATGGTTTAGGGTGCGAGTGAAGGTTGAATACAGCACAGCATGTTCAGATGATTCTAATAATAACAATGCAGTTAGACAGGTTACAGAAAATCACACCTGAGGGGTCAGTGCTTTTCGCATGTCTCCGTGATGGATACGGAAGAGCTCGGAAAACCTTGGAATTAATTGTTGAGCAGATTCATGCCAGAGGTGCAGTGTAGCATGTCAGCCAAAGACACAACTTCCAACTCTTAGCAGCAAAAGTCTGGATAACATGAATACTAAATATGCCATTCAAATATAAGAGATAGGGCAATAAGGTATATAAATACAGGTAGGAGCTGTTTATGTAGCACAGTATAACCAAACAGTTACTGAGCACTTAATTTGAGAGCTCCAAACAGCTTGTGGGAGTTGTACTCACACAAAAATGTTCTGACAGCAAAATGAAAAATTTTTGGTTGAGAGAGGTAACTAATGAGATTGTAGAGAAGGTGGGTCCAAGCAACTACTGAAGGCAGGACTTTCTGATTGGTTGGTCCCACCTCCGCTACAATCTGATTGGTTTTCTCTCTGAACTGACCATTTTTCATTCTGCCCTCAGAACAGTTTTGTAAAAGTAAAACTCCCATGAGCCTCCATACTTCAGTATCATAGTATAATTTCTACTTGGAACAGTAGAACAGTATGAAAGAAGGGGGAAATATTCTTAGGAGCAAATGTGACAGAAACCTACGGCTTTAGCTGGAGACCGCTAAATTACAAATTACGTCTCCGCCGTTGTGTCAGTTGGAACCGGAATAATCAGGTTGAAAAGATCCAATGCTTCCATATTGAGAAGAGCAGGCGGCTCGTGTGGAAATAAGGGCATTAACTTCAGGCCTGGTCATGGTAGTCTGAGAGGGTTGGCCTACACCACCCCCATGGCCATAACTATGTCTGTGCTATGCCTGTGGATCTGTGCTCCTGTGCTATTAACAAAACCCAACTGTGAAAGTCTCCATCAGAAATGGGAGATTAACGCATGGAATGAAGCAGGTCAGGTCACTCAGACCAATAGGAGACAGCCTTCTAGTCCAGCAGCTAAACTGCAGCCCAGGTCTATGTGATGCTATATGTCTGTCTTTAACTGGTTATTAATCTTCCGTTACTTACTTAAAATGGGATAACCCTCATAGAACCCAAACTCTGTTAAATGTTCATTCATTCCTCACAGGTTTTAAGTTATTTTTCCTAATATCAGTATTTTATAAGGATTCATTAAGGATGAAACTACATAAAAGAGAAGTAACAAACGAAATGACTGTTTCCAAGAATTCAGACAGGGTAGGAATTCTAAGGAACAGCTATATGATATATAATGTTTAAAAAGCATTTTCCTCCTCTTAAAGCTGGAGTCCGGGAGCAATGCTGTATGATTTGAAACCGATGTTCTGTAAAACCACATTCTGGGCAAATGCCTCCAGGAAAATGGCTCCTTTTTTGACGATTTGCACCATGACCTCTGCCGAACAGCCCGGAAATAACTGAGGGTGATTTAGACCAGTTGGACTCTAGAAATCTCTGGCAGACAGAATCTTTGGTCAGTGATCAAGCCTGAGTACGGCAGCTTGTGTAATATTTGGGTTCTGAGACCTTCTCATACAACAGAATACGGACTGGGAGGTACTGCAATACTTATATTTTTTGATCAATTAGACATCCTCTCCCCTATTTGTCACCCAATCAGTCCTCTAAATACCCCTAACCTTAACAAGTCCACTGGGTGTCATTAACAGCGCTACCTGGAGTCCCAGGGCTTTTGATAACTTGCGATGGCAACACATGATCTCACCAAAACGCTATCCTGAGGTCTGTTTGACAAAGCAGGATTTCTTGCTTAGCCAGACTTGTCAGATTTAAGATAGTCTGGGCTAAATGTAAGTGAAAGAAGATAAAATTCATGTGACCCAGACTACTTTAAATCCGACAAGTTATCTAGCTAAGCAAGAAATCCTTCGTGAAATAGGCCCCGGGGGTGTTCCAGTCATGATCGTCCAGTAAGAGTTTAGCTAAGGAGCATTCCTATTGGACAATTGTAACATCTATCTTAAGTTAACCCAGCTAGCTAAGAAATCCTGGAACACCCCGCAGTCCATGATTCTGCTGCCTTCCCACTACAGTCACCACTGGGATGAACAGAAATATAGTCACTCTGCTAGGCTAATTAGCACTGATCACTTATTTAAACTTTAGTGAGTTCTATTTGTTTATTATACTCCAGCTTCCTGATGCAGTAGGATGTTTGATGTTATCAGGCATAACGAAATAAATAATGTATGAAGAGACCCATCAAATCCTATAGGACTCAGAGCACAAGAACACAGATATTGGGAAGAGCTGTTATTCTGGTTAATAGCAGGCACTTTTAATCAAAGTGACATGCAGTTCAAACAGCTGGTTCAAGCACTCCCTGGAGCAATCAAAGGTTAAGGGCCTCACTGAAAGACCCACCAGTGAAATCACTCTAACAACCCTAGGATTTGAACCTGGCACCTTCCAATCACAAGTACAATGTCCCAGCCTGCTCAGCCACACACAACCCCATGATGTATGCCTAATGTAATATGTGCTTTAATATAACTTACATTTTGAAGCCATCAGTGGATTACGTTGACAGAGGACAATAATTTGCAATATATTTATTATTATTTATGTGGAGCCAATAAAGGACCTGCATTAGTACCTGTAGTGTCTGTGAAGGTGGCTCTATCTGAGAAAAAGCCCCTCACTAGATGTGTTACAGTTAACAAGATCTGTCCTGATCTGCTCGTAGAACATCACGCACCTCAAACTCAAACCCTCGACAGTCAATGAACAGCTGTGACTTAAATCCAGTCATCTATCACATATAAAACTGATTAAGTAATGTGTCCAGCTGTTGTCAGCCGTGTGCAGTTGTCCAGCTCATTTTGTTTCTATTTTAAGCATCTGAAATGTACATTAAATATTAAAATAGACCAGGGACGGACATCAGTGTTGTGATTTGTCAGATTTCAGCAGAATTTAGTAATGAATTAATGTGACGACTCTCTAAATGACTGTGACGAATCCCCCTAGGATGGATCAGCAAGGGTTGATTAATTATCGATGTGCAGTCTGCTGGGACTTCAGTGAGCTGTGGACTGAACCAGCGAAATTGATGGCTGGATAGAGGGGGGGTTGGCTGCCATGAATGCACACCCTTCTGGTGTAGCAGAAAATGCTAAGCATTAGCGGCCGCCTTGGTGAAGCAGAAATCGGGGGGTGAGGGGGAAGCGAAGTCATCATGCCCTGAAATGGACAGAGAGGCTTTCCATTCAGTGGACTAGAATAAGTATGGTGCACAGAGGACACGGAAAGTGATTAAAAATGGCTGGTGGGGATGCGATGCAGTCAAATCGCCACGGTGTCTCAGAGATGACCTCATGTCCTGGACCCCCTTGCCGCAGCAGCTCTGATTGGTCTTGGAGTGACTTGTCTGACTCCAGTGCCGCAAACCCAAGCACTGGGAGATTGAAACTCAGCAGGCGTTTCCATGCCATCCTCAATAAGCCCACTGGTGGAATCCCACTACATTTAGATGGACTACATGAAGTCCAGTCCGGAATGAGCATCGATTTCATGGAAGTTGGCTTTGTGCTGGCCACGGTAATCCCATAATGGATTTTGCCACGCTACCCACCCCTGGCCCTCGCCCTATCCCTTTTAGGCCATGCGTAGCATTTCTTTTAAAATGCACCATGCGCCTGCCAGATACTGTGCTCTCTGCAGCAATGTGGCTTTTGATGTGCAGTTTGATATTTCGAAAACTATTAGCTGACTCTGGCTTTTTAAGTTGAATCGTATTATATCATGAATGTTGCTGAATAAAAAGAAATTTGAACAGTAAATGTTATAATTTGTGTGTGCCCTGTTCCAGTGTTATTGTTGTTTTGTCCCTAAGCTACAATTCCCATTGAACGACCTACTCTCGAAATTCATGGTGGGGGGGAAGTAACTCTGTGTGGGATTCTTTGCCTTTCATGGCTTTGATTTCCGCTTCCATCAAAGGGATGGCTTCACTTCCCAGTCTCTTCCCTGCCAACCTGCTCTGACATAAATGCTATAGGGGCAAAGTTTGACAAGAAGGTCCATAATGTATGGGAAAGGAACATTGAATACCAGTCCATGCTCATCTCAGATAAGGCTGTGGAAGTCATTGAGCACATTGATCTATAAATCAACATTATTATGTGTTACACACCTGAAGCTGGATGCAGTTTGCTCATTAATGGAGTCCCAATAGGTTGAGACTGCATTACTTACTTATTCAGCAGACCCTTGCATCCAAAGCGACATACATCTTTGAGGGATTTGAACCTGCAGCCTTCTGATCACAGGCACAGCGTCATGGTCCACTAAGTCACACATCATGTTACAAGGGCGGAGTGCTTCTGTCACTTCTGGGGAAGGTCAGAGATCTGTTCCTCAGTGTTTTCTGTTCCGTCCTTGGGTTTGGAAGCAGAGGCAGTGCTGGTCACCTTGGAGTAGCCCGGGGCACTGGCAGAACCTTGCGAGATTCTGACTTGGTCACTCGAGAGTTAATATGGCAGCAAATCTGGAGCAAATCAAAGGTGTTGAAACATGTGCTTTGTGTGCCGGGATTGGTCCCCAGAGATGAAGGATGGAGGTGTGTGGAAAATTTTAGGGGGGGGGGGTGGTAAGAGCTCACTTTGCTCACTCGAGTCAGCATGTCATGGCCTTCTCTGCATTCTATCAGCTGGCATGCCTGCCTCAGTCTGTTTTGTCTACGGGTTTCAGTTTTGGGCAGTAAGCTGTGATATATTTGGCTGTCTAGAGATAGTGTCTGGTTTTTCTTTTACTGCCTGGCCCTGGACCTTAAACAGCCTTTCATCTGATTTTGTGAATAGACAGAAATATAGCATGACTCTGAGCCGCTGACATTTTATTGTACGTAAAGCAGATTCTAGCCAATAGCTGAATATCTTTTTGTTTTGAAAGCACTTGTGAAATCGATGGTTTCCTGTTTGATTCTGTTGGTTTACAGTGTATTCCGTTGATTCCAAAGCATACAAGGATTGTGCAGTTGTTGAGGAAGGCCTTCTGTAGAGCATTTTGGTTTGATTTGATTCTCCAAGTCAGATCCTGCTGTTGGACAATTGAGCAGATGCTGTAGTATAGTTATTCACCTGTAGGTCTGTTTGCCAGTCTGATGGTATTTTTGCTGCCAAGATGAAATCCATGCATTCTGACTAAGGTGTCTTTCATTCTAGATCCCGCCTTGGTGGACTTCATGCAGTATGAACTGCCCATCCTGGCTGATACGCTGAGGGGATACCTGCAAGATCTTCCATCCCCAGTCGTCCCAGCTGCCATCTACAGTGAGCTAGTCTATACGGCTCAAGGTGAGATTCCTGGAAAGGCTAAGGGCAACATGGAAGAGTTCAAGCACAGTTGTCACAAGCACGGGTGCTGTAGGCCTGCCAAGTTATCGCTAATTGCTGTTCCAACATAGAGGGCCATTGTGCTGCACTTTAGCCTGGTTTTGACCTGGTATAAAATTTACATCCAGGTTGACTCAGTGGATTCATGTTGATTTGACTATTTTAAGGTTTTACCTGAAGTCACTGGGTGAAGTTAAACACAGGTAAGAAAAAAACAACAAAAAGTCTTCATGCTACCAGGAATAATGACATGGTCAAATGCAAAATTATAATATTTCCACAATGAGTTTTCTGAAATTAGCGTCATTAGCGGTACAGTACTGGTATATTATTTATTTTTACACTTGTGCCAATGGCTTCAATTTTTGTTTCATTGTTTTTTACTTCCCTTTCTCTGGCCACATTTCGCCTTTTTAGCACCTTTTTAATTTTTATTTTGGTACGCAAACGTATCTTTAGATGACATGTCCCTATGCATGCTGTTTCTTTCCTTTTTAAAGAGCTGGTAATACCGTCCTCTTTACCAGCTGAGCTTGCAGGCCATAGCGAGCACAGCTAAGCTTAGGCTAGCCCCGACCTCCTTTGAACCCTCCAGAAAGACCCGGCATCTGTCTGATTTCGGCCAGACCTTCATGCCTGGTGCAATCCTGTGACGGCCGCGCTCCATCTGTCACCGTCTTCAAAGGAGTGGCACCCCGTGGCTTGTGGTTCACGGTCATAATTCCTGGTTTTCAGTGGTCAAGCGGGAGGTGAAATTTGATTAACATAGTGTTACTCCCTTCCTCGCCCGTGCAGAGCATTGAGCATGTGGTTTAGTGTTTAGTGGACCAGGTCTGGCCAGGATCTATCAGATCATCTCACTGTGTTTTCTAAGACGCTCTTTAAATCTGATTTTTACACTGGTACAGCTCTTTACTTTGAAAGATTAATTATCTAATTTAATTATTAATCTCGGCAGTTCACTCTAATCCCATGTTCTGCTCTTTCGTTTGACGCCATCTCGCCTACTCGCATTAGTTAACGCGTCTCTGTGAAGGCCCGCCTTCAGAAAGCATCAGGCCTTGCATAAACTTTCCTGCTCGGATTTAGACGGCCACATTTTCAGCTCCTGCACGGACTCCTAATTCCATTATCCTGCATGATCCATTTGGAAGATCGGCTAGTTCATAGACGCCATTTTCCCAAAGGGCTTCTGGTCCGTCGACAGCTGGTCTTGGCCAAGTTCCACGCTCTGCCCAATTGAGCTGGGGTCAGGCTTTATCAATACCAGGCAGGAGTTTGCTGTGGGGGTGAGGGGCAGGGGGGGCCCAGACAATCGAAGGCAGGGCCCCAGCATTGGTTACTGGCAAAGGTCAGGGGTCTGACCCCTATCAAAGCAGGAGATTATCCATCCGTCACTTGGTAGTTCGGTGCCTGGCTGGTTGTGACCTCTAGCCCCGGGACACTTGTCTCCCAAATAAAAACCAGCTTCCCCTTCAAGCCTTGAGTCACGAATACAGTTATTAGAGAGCTGATGATGTAAGTGTGGCGCCTGCTTGTGTGCAAACAAATTGAGCTGAATTTGATGTATCTTGCTGAAAATGGAAGTACCTGAATGATAATTCCTTGGTGTAGGGTTTCATTGTTTCTGACACAATTTGCAAAATATCCAGTGCTATCTATGACTGGAGCCTGGATTTTAGAAAGACAGAGGTCCTCTGAAATAACATGGCTAACGTACATGAAATATAACTTATTGTGTGACAGACATGACCTAGACAGAACCAGAAGTGCATCAGAGTATAGCAGGAGTAAGAGGAGTGGGTGATTTTCAATACCAAGAACACATAGATCGTACTTATGGTCTTTCCAAAAGCATTCTTTCAATCACGCCTCCCAAGATGAAGTTGGGGCGCAATGAATGATAGGATTGGTCTTGTTTGGTGAGGATGCAACCGATATGCCCTTGATATTTGGGGCAGGGCTAGAACGACATTTGAGGATTTTTACTGTCATCTGTACTTCTGTTCTTAGTTTGTCAATGGAAGATGACATAAAAGCGGTACACAAGAACGCAAGTATGGTCAAGTATGCATATTGACACACCCAGTGTTTATTGTAGAGCAGCAGTCACCAACACGTTGATTATACCATCACCACCCCTCCCCCACCCACCATGTAGCTGCCCATAGAGACCACCGAATGTGTATTATGTTTCAATGTGTTGTGTTGAAGGTTTGTGGTCCATTTCAGCATAAAGGCAATTAGGAGCCATTGGGGATGGTGGAGCGTGCATGTTTAATTTGGCGTCATTTAATAGTTTGCATTTAAACTATTAAATTGTGTCCTCCCCAATATCAAACTTTCACTCCCCTGTACAGAGATCAGCAGCCCATTTTCCTGGCTTCTCTTTCCTTCAGCAGGGTCCTCCTGCACCAAGCACTCAGTCGGACCCTCTGCTGAGATTGCTGTTCTTGTACGCTCTCTTCAGAGACCCCGGCCAACGAGGAATGTGGCCAGCAGCTCCGAACGATCCTCTACTCCCCTAGCATCCCTCATACCAACCAGCAGCTCCTGCTGCACCTGACACGGCATCTGTACAAGGTGGCGCAGGCCCCCGGTGCCGCCGGGCCACGGCTGCTAGGACAAGCCTTTGGCGACCTGCTCTTTCGACATTGTGTCTCCAGGTAACCGGCGCCCCCTGTTTGTGCGTGTGGGATGACAGGCGAAGGGTGGGGACTGGTGGGAGGTGTCAGGGGGTGGTCAGCATTAATAAACAAGCCTTTGAATTCAGGGCAGCCCTCAGCTGTGAGATTTTATGAATCCGGTGTGTGACTCCCCCCTAACGCTGGAAACGCGGGGGCTGTTTTCTGAGGTTAAGGGTTACCGTGGTGATTAATGAACATGTGAGCTGCAGTTGCCTCTGTGATGAATTCCAGCTTTCCAGGTCGCTTCTTCAATTCCTTCTCCTCCACATTCCTGTGCCTCTATCAGGCTTTTAGGGTAGAGTCTTGCAGCAGGTCTGCTCTGGGCAGTGGGAAGGCTCGAACCCTGGTCTCTAACTCTGCCCCTCAGTGCTTTATAAAGCAAAATACTTCATTACAATTTTTTCTAAATTTGGAACATCTCATAACTGTCCCTTAACTTGACTACCATGGTTAATATTATTACATATGGTTACTTGTAAGGAGTGCAAAAAAAAGCTACTTCAGGTGAAACTATATAAAGCCCTGTTACAGTAGTATATGTACCATATGAAATTGTTTTTGATTTGCCTTGACATATTGGTTGCCCTAAACATTTTTTACATTCTTCGTCCTATGGTTTATCTTGAACTTTGCGGTGGAAACCGACAAAGGCCATGTATTTTCTTCCAAACAGTGAGTGAATTCTCGAAAGCTGTACAGCTGAAGTTAAAGGGCAGTTTGAGCATTAAATCTGCCATGCGCCATGTAACGTCTTTAACTCATTTTCATTAGCAGAGATAAGCTGAGGAGTAAGAATATGGACCAGCTGAAGATAACAGTATTTACTCTATCGTGTGAAAATATTTCATGGTTAATAAGTGGTGGAAGATGCTCTCACAGCTGCCAGAGGCTGGAAAGAACAGCAGGGGAGCTGTTATTGATGATCTGAGTGGAGTGTTAGGCCTCGTCCTGCTCAAGGCATGCTAACACTTAGCACATAGCGAGGGGGTGTTTCAGTGAAGCTCATCTGTCTCCTGAGCTCATTTTTCTGAGTATTTCTTTGTTTTCACATACAATACATGAATACTTTTAATAGATATGAGTGAGAGAAGTGGATTGTCTCATACAGGCTCTTGATCTGCTCAGTGGAAGCATCCCCCCCCCCCCCCGCAAACACGCCCTGAAATGGTATCATCTGCCCCTTTAATGGTTCCACCCCCATTGACCCAGCTCCTCGCTGTCCACAGCACCGACGTTAACCCAGAGCACCACGTGAAGATCGTCGAGGCCCTACTGGTGGCCGGGGGCTTGGTGGAGATGCTGGCTGCCCCAGGTAAGGCCATTTGGTCCTCTGCCATCTGCTTCTCTACGCTGCTAACAGCAGAAACTCCTTGCCTCTTGAGTAAGTCAGGGGGTTAAGGGCCTCATTCAAGGGCCCAAAGGCTATTTTACTGACCATGTAATGTTAACTGGCACTAAATCACTGAGCCACACGCCGCCCATTTCAGGATCTCAAGTGTCCATCCAGACCTGGTACTTATGACCTGAGCAAGCTTTTTGATTGGCCCATTTGTTTCATTAGTACATTGTATATTTTATGGGCCTTCCTCTGTTTTAAAGCAGTAGTTGCTTTTACTTTCCTTGTTTGGAAATGCTGCTTCTTTTTGACTCAGTCTGTCGATTGTGAGAGTTGCTTCTTACATAAATGTACAGGCCCTGAACTTGCAAGGCATGTTAACTGGAGGAGGGGGCAGAGCTTATGGTAAGGAGAGGTGATGGGACAGGGTGCTCTCTTCGCTAAATTATCTGTGATTCTGAAGCCGCAGACGGCCGTGAAGCTGGGAGATCAGTTTCCCATCAGCACCCAGATCAAAACAGGCCAGCAGATAGTGGGCCGCGTTTCTGGGGAAAGTGGACGGGGCGACTCGGAGATAGCGCCCAAGGACAGCTGTCATTTATAGCACTCCTGCATTTCTCCTTCTGAGATAATGAGTCCTTGCTGCACTGGGGAGCTCCACCATAGCTCAGCTCCGGGGCTTAATGAACTGAGTCGACCCAAAGCCGTGATCCTCCAGTATGTCTCTGTGGGAAAACCTGTGGTTGTTTTTATCTGAGGAAGATGTTATCGCCAGTAACTGCATAAGTACAGCTAGATCGGCCTGCTATGCATCATATGAAGCTGCTGTCGGCATGTGTTTGAGGAGGATACGTGCGCTCCTCTGCTACAAACTCATACCTACTTATCGGCTCTGCAGCTGTCGAAAAATCAGATCCGTGCACTGCAAAATTGGTATGAGAGCTTGTGTACGATTCACATGTTTGGGGCAGGCAGGCAGGCAAATACCCTACTTTGGCAGTAAATCAGAACACGGGGTTCTGTTCACTCAGGGCTAGACTGGACTGAGTCCAGTCATCTTAATCAGGCATTACAAGCCGCTGTAACAGTCTGCAGAATCATATATTAATACTGTGAGTCAGCAGGTCAGGACAGCAGCTGGTAACGTAGTCTCTCTGTGGAGAAATGGGATTTTATCACTAGGATCAGCCGATTGTGGGGGTGTGGGGGGGTTACAGAATTGAGGCTGAGTAGGAGTATGAATGAGAGGTGAGAGCTGACTGTGAGTTACGAATCCCGCCTGTAAAGTGCCTGTACTCTGCAGTTAAAACCTGCCTGCAGCTTTCATTAAACATTAAAAAGACTTTTGGGTCTGTGTCCGTGCGTGGCTGGGCTTAATGGCTGGCATTGGCATCCGGCCCTGTTTTTAATATCGCCCAGCACTGACAGAAAGACAGCTGTGAATGAATTAGCAAACAAATTAGTAAATAAAAGCCGGTTGATGGCCCCTCTATATGCCACTGCGCCACCAAGGGCAGGCCGAAGGGCATTAAGGCGCAGGCAAGACCAGGAGGGAAACTGCTTCCTCAAATGCCCCCCCCCCCCCCCCACCAAGATGAACAGCACGCACTTCCCACAGCTGATGTGTCACCCATTCGGGTGACTCAGTCCGACGCAATGTGCTAAAAATTACTCGGGCACTCACACACCCACCAGTGTGCACACATCGCAGGCCCTTGCCATCATCACCCCCCCCCCTTTCTGAAGAGGCACACAACACATATATTCTGTAGCCCCCAGACATTTAATTCCTGTTAATGCGCTTCATTTTGGGCGAGAAGTCAGCCTTGGGGCCATTTATAAGCAGGTCCTTTAGCAGCCCGCCTCGAACTCTCAGCATCTCATGGATCCGTCAGGCTGCCAGCCAGCAAGCAGGGGGGGCAGAACCTCTCTGGATTAAAGAGCAGCATTCTATGCGACTGCAATGACATCACCCACTTTCTCTCGGTCTATTCTGGGCCCGCTCACTATCAGGGACCTGTGTTATGGCGAAAGAGAAACGAGGCGATCGGGTTTCGTTCAAATAAATGCTCGAACGAATCCGAGAAACAAGCGATTAAACCACGATTCATTCATTTGTGGGTAACGTTGTGGCTTAAAAAAGCCTCAAATGTTAAATGGGGTTATTTGTCTTGCTTCCATGAAGTCACAAGCTGTGTATGTGTGTGTGTGTGTGTGTGTGTGTGTGTGTGTTTCTCTCTCTCTCTTTTGCTCACTCTCACTCACTCTCTCTTCCTCTCTTACACCTCTGCAGTGTG
The DNA here is from genome assembly GCA_026779605.1 of Mormyrus hasselquistii. Lineage (NCBI taxonomy): Eukaryota > Metazoa > Chordata > Actinopteri > Osteoglossiformes > Mormyridae > Mormyrus > Mormyrus hasselquistii. The sequence goes on along the minus strand of JAODKE010000035.1, from coordinate 18,453,994 downwards.
AATCAGCCCCCTTTCGATTTGCGCCTGCAATCTCTGTCAGTGTTACACATCCTCTGACTGTCACTCATCTCCGCAGATTCTGGGGCGGTCACGACGGCGTTTTAGTTTCGTTTGGCGTAGTGCATCTTCATCTTCGCATGGTGGACAGCCTATAAGACAGTGGATAAAACAGCTTTAAATCAGTTAGAAGGGCTGCATTTGAATCTTATTGTTTAATTAACTGCTGTTGAAGGACAGACTCTGTATATCTGGAAAGTACGTGGGAGTAGGATGTATCCCATCTGCAGTGCTCCGAGCGTTGCTGGTTAGCGGCAACTGCTCTGCTGGAGGAGATGTGAAACTGTATATCTTTAGGGGGCAGTAACAGATGCTGGTCACTGTTACCAGCCTCAGCTTAGGGGAGGTCGACACTGCCCTGGGCATTCAAACCCAAATTTACGGTCCTGTAACGTGTGATCGACAGTTTATCATGAATTTGAGGAGGAAGAGTGAGGTAGAGGAACAGCTAATTGAGGAAAATGTCATGAGAGCAGACTGTTAAGCGTGAAGACATCCCCACTGATTCTCCCTTTGGTTTCTTGTACTGTAATAATGACGAAGATAAGGAAGAAACTATGCAGCCAGATGATGGAGATCGGTCCAAAAATTCTTGGATTTAACCCCCAAAGTTGAGCTAAATCCTCATGGAATTCCACACCTGCCTCCCTTTAGTCCTGTCCTGCTGACGGGTCGTGTCCGTTTTCAGCCAGAGACGGTGACTTATTTCAGTGCACTGTACAGAGGAAGGATTTGGTATTTTTTTTCTTTTTATCGCACCATCTATCCAAAAAAAAAACAGCCATCTTCATTAACCTATAAAATAGCCTTAAGGCTGCATGTGAAAGAAGGTATGTCGAAGAGTGCAGTATGTCGGTACCTTCAGACGGCTCTTCTGTAGAATCCCAGAGGAGCTACGGAGTGCCTCAGGGCTCAAAAAGTACTAGCAGCAAGCTAATTACAGCCTCCCTGCCCAGCCTTAACATGTGTATGTCTTGGTCAATCTGGGGAATGCTGAGAGCCAGAATAGATGCAGTGTTGTGGAATATAAATCCTCCAGTTTAAGAGAACACTTCTAGTACAAACAAGATTAGTATTTTTAACATTTCTTACATGTCTTTTTCACACATGCATATATAAAACTTTTATGCTCATGTTTTTGCACAGTACATAAAGGCTTAAGCTTAAGTTATGTTATGTATATTACCTCGGATGAGGATTTTATGTCAATAATAAGTCATCTCATGAAGAAGATGGTTTTGATAATTAACTGAAATTATATCTGGATGTTAGGGAAATTGAATTAATAGTGAGAAACCACTAGCTATAAGTAGTTTTTGTCAGTTCACTCATTGACTATGCAACCTGGGGCTATTAATCAAAATCAAACTTAATCAAATTTTAATTTCAATTAGGATTTTAGCTTCCAATGATTATCAAAACAAAATAATAGAGATAAAGTGATTATTGTGCTGCATTGTATTTTGCAGTGATGCTCCTGTTTTGTCTTGTGTTATAAATCCAGCGCACCCTTTTCCACCCCCGTTTTTGTTTGTTTCTCAGTTGAATTACATTTAGAGTTCAAGGGAATCCAATGTTAAAAAGACAAGTTTTTAAAAAGTTCAACAAATACTTGACATTTACAAAGTCAAGGTGTAATTGTGTTAAATAATCGCGATCTCAATATTCACCCAAATAATCGTGATATTGATTTTTGCCTTTTTTGACTTTTAATCGAGCAGCCCTACTGCAATGTCAATCCAAGGGAAAAACATTTGATTTTACAATGGGAAAAAGTGTGATGGTGTAGGTGCTTGTCTGGCCCTGAAGTTGTCCTCCATGAATGACAGATCTCTCTCTCTCTCTCTACCAATCATGACGTAGATTGTTGGATGATTTTGAGCTGTGGCATCAGGAGGTTGGGGGGTGGGGGGGTAACGTCCTAGCAGAGCTTGGTAACCTTACCCTGGCATATAACTTTTGGTAAAAAGACTGTGACGCCTTTTGATTGGAGAATCAAACATAAATTTTAGCCTGGAAATAAAGGAAAAAAGGTGTTTAAAGAGAAAAGACTAGGGCCGTGTTTCCGGAGAACACGCTGGCACCACAATGGCCGCCTGCTCCACTGGGCTCCACCCTGCTAATAGTTGCTGCAGTGCCACAGCAGCTAATGGGAAACAAATGGCAGGTATGTTCAGTCTCACACAGGTCAGGGCCAGTTCTGGCTTAAGGTGCGACTTTCCTAGGACTGCTGGGGGGCGAGTGGGTGGCACTGTACGCGCTACACCCCCGAAAGCATCAGGCCGATTGGAAACAGCTGTTAATCTTTTTAATCAGTTATACAAGAGGGACCTGACTTCCTCGCTAAATTGCAAACAAATCCCTGCGTAATGGGATGTCCTTAATCTTAAGGAGTTTACAGAGTTCAGCACATTGATTGGACCGTCTGAGATGGACTTGGCAGCATGGTGCTGTTAAGATAAACCGGCGTTTAGCGTGATGATGTCAGCGTGACTCGCTCCTAGGATAAGCAGGAAATCAGCAGTGTCGGAATTGATCTGGGTAATTAAAATTCCTCATTTTAGCCAGGCTGAAGAGGGTCACTAGAACTCATTAGCTCAGATACACTGAATGTGTAATAGGTGAACATTGAATATGATTAAAAATATATTTTTTTTTCTGAGAGATCTTCACAATAAACCTTTGGCTTTGGGGAAGATAAGTATGCTTTGATTATTTAAAGGCTCGCCCCTCTGTTTACATCACAAAGCAGACCATAATGCACACAATCCCTCCCCCCACACACACACACATCTTAAAGACACTAATACTGCATGTCTTGACTCCGGGCAGCAGCACTGTTTATCACCACTCATACCATGCATTTAAGTGGGGCCCCTGAAGTTTGGAGCACCCTGTTGGCAACAAATAATCACTACACTAGGGGACCTGGGGACCTCAGAAATGACAGATCCACCCTTGACTATGGAAGGAAACCCACAATACACAGAGAGCAGAATTCGAACCCCTAACCCTGGGAGCATGAGGCTCAGTTTCCATTCAGTGATCTGAATTAAACTGTGTGTATGGGAGGAGGTGGCCATGATGGAGCCTGGGGTGCTGTCAGCACTAAGTCCCTGGAGATTAAGGGCGTGTACAGTTTGTCCGGTTTGATCGAACAGCGGTTTAACAGATATGAGCCGCAGACCGCAGAGCTTTCCGAATAGGTCTAGATGTAGCAGGCGCATGATGGGGCCTTGGGACTGGCTGCAGCGTGAATGAAGATTGAAGCAGATACTACCTATTGCTCAGACGCAGAGCGAGGCTTACTAATCGCTGTGACAGGCCAGCGAGCGGAAACAGATTAAACCGATGATAGCGCCGTGTCATATGTCAGCGCGGATCAACATGGCCGAGACCGACAGCAGAGATTCCGGATTAGCGGCACTGCTGTATCCGGCTGCCTCATGTGCTGCTGATGCTTTGAACCATCATGAGAAATGTGCTCGCTTTGGATTTACCTCGTCAGCCAGTCCGATTTAGCACAACGACTCCTGCAGTCTTTTTAGGGTACTGTACCAGTCAAGGTCTTTTGTCCAGTGTCATGGCCTTAGATAATCCTAGCTAGCTAATTATTAGCTACTGCTACATAAATATGATCTTTTATTCTATGAGATACATTTAATGGATGTTCTTGTCAAAACCTTGTAAATGAGGTCTGGTTAAAAATCATGGGGCCTCCAAGAATGATCCTGCTTGGTCTCGTCAGCTCAGGGTTTGGATGAAGAGTCTGGTCTTGTGATGGTGAAGACGTTCCTTCCAGCTGTGAAATACTGGTGTCATTCCAGTAAAGGCCTAAACAGCCCAGCTCCATCCTGACCGCGGTCGTGTCTCTCCTCCTGTTGCTGTTCAGCTGTACTGCTTAGTAATGGCCAATTTTCACCATGAAAAGAGTCTCTGGCGATGTAATCAGAGTGATGTAGCAAGATGCAGAATAGACCTCTGCTCACTCTTTAAGGTGAGAAGACTGCCTTTCATAAGCACTTACCCATGGTCGTGGCAGTGAGCATGAAGCTCATTCTGATGAGCAGGAGCCACAAGGTCAGGCTTGTGGTCACAGAGTTACACACTGAGGGTCGTGCAGACTCATCTGTTTGGGAGGAAACCCACACAGACCCAAAGAGAAAACAAACTCCATGTGTGTTATTGGGGATCAGGTCGGGGAGCATGCACAGGTGCAGAGCATTACCACACCTGCCACACACATGGATCCCTCTTCTAGCATGGAAAAATGCGCAGGTGGATATTATTGCACAGTAAGATGGGGGGGTATGTGATTCATGGTCTATACACCCTGGGGTGCAGTAGGGGCACGGATACCCTGGCAGATTCAGGGGGCCCAGCACTTTACAAGGGTCCTTAAATATATAAAATGTTAAAATATGGGGTGCAGGGGCAAGGTGAAAATCTCTCAGGGGACCCCAATTCTAGTTGCACCCCTGTATCCACCTCATCTTGCTGCTGTATTACTTCTTGTTTACATACATAAATATTACACTGCATATACAATCCCTTGTGTGCAACCCCCCCCCCCCCCCCGTTTCTTACTGTTCTGTATTTTGTGTTCTGCACTATGCGTCCTGTGAAACCCCTCCCCCATCACTTTCTGTCTGTAGGTCGCCCCATGCTTCTGGGGGAGCGCTATTTCCTTGCCGCTACACACCTGTATATGCACGGTATGACAGTAAAGTTCACCTGACCCGAACCTGCCAGAGCACACAAAAAGCGGCAGGGAAGCGAACCGGTCTGCAATATCAGAGGACACAACATTCACATCAGCCTGGCATGTGCTGGTTGGCCGCTCCTCTCTGCTGGATCTGCAGTCACACACATGATCCCTGCCTTCTGTGTCAGCGTCACTGCCTGCAAGGCCTTAGTTAGGGCTGACCTCTCTACCTCGAAGGTCTAGCAGAATCATCTGTGCTGGCAGCTCATGAACACTAACAGCTGCCCCCCCCCCCAGCCAGCCCCTTCATTTACAGTAACATGCATCCATGTAGATCCCCAAGAGCAAGCGGCCTCTCGTGACGGGCCAGTTTTCAGAGCGCTAGGTGTCTGCTCTGATAGAGGGAGGCTGGAAGGCAGCTAGAGTACCAGAGAAAATGGAGGAGAAAGTAACACTTTTAAGGGAAAGGTCAGAGCCAGAGAGCTTCCAGATATCTGCAGTATCTTGGGGGGGTGGTGGAGGCTGCACTCCATCTTGTGCCTGAAGTGTGACAGTAAACATTGGCTGACTTGGATGAACACACACACACACACAGACACACTGTCCTTGATGCTTACCGGCAAATATTGGGGTTGCAGAGAGATGAGGAAGAGAGGGCAGAGGGTTAGAGAGAGAGAGAGCATACTAATGGTGATTACCACATACTATTCTTGCACCATATATTGTCCAATAGCATTTTGTGGTTAATATTACTAAATCCATCCATGTAACTGATTATGTTAGTGGTTCTATAGGTATATGATGAGCTAAAGGCATAAGTTGCAGATCTTGAGGGAAAAACTTGGTTGTGCCATTTCAAAGGCCTGAGTTAGGAACAATAAATCCCCCCGCGACCCTGAATAGGATAAGCCAGTACCTCAGTCCTCAAGGGCCGAGCACTGCTGAGTTTCCAGCCTTCTTTCACCTGTGAGCCGGGTGTGAAGCCTCTGGCCAATCAGAATCAATAATTATTAAACGAACTACCTGGGAGAACTGAAAACAACGCCTGGACTTGAGAGCCAGATTTGAATAAGTGGTTACAGAAAATGGATTGATGGCTGGATGGATTTGACAACTTACTATTCCCTCCCAATCTCTCTCGCTCAATTTCTCTGTTTATCTTTCTGTCTGTCTCTCTTTCTGATGGCCGTCCCCGTTTCACCCTGCTCTGCTCCCCGCTGATGAAGTTGTGATGGCGGTGTGGAGGGAGGAGTGGGGTGGAGATTAGGCCCTTCACCCTTGACCCAGCCTGCTTCCCTCTTCCCCTCCCACACCATCCATCTATCCATCCTCTGCTCCCCCTTCACTCCTCCCTCAGTGTCCCTCTCTCGCGGCTTCCCTTGAAGAGCCCGGTTCAAACAGACTTGAAAAGGTTCCCCGTCTGCATTGCAGGGCTTTGAAAGTCCGGCGAGCCGCAGCTCTGTAATGCTTGATATTTTTAAAAGACTTGTCAGGGAACCCTGTGTGCTATCTGGCAGTTGTGGAGAGGAGTTTGTGTGCATGTCTGCGTGCGCATCTTATGATGCCAGAGAAAGCCATCTCCTCTATGTGTTTTTCCGTGTGGTCTTTGTACGCTAACTTTGCCAAGAGAGCTGTATTCATAAGGTGTTGTCAGGAATTAATAATGGACGTGTTTCACGATTTCTGTGGCCTTTGACTTTTTCTATGGGTTTATGGTTGATATTCCGCTTCTGAATTGAAAAGGAGACACTTGTGGCAGGACAGAACACTGCAGAACATCCCTCCTGCTGTGAAATTCTCTGTGAAGGAAATAGTCAGTTTCCCATTTTCACTGGTGCAGTTTCCACCCGTGAACTGAAGCCAAGGCAATGTAGAAACTGTATTTGTTTGAACAGGCCAGGATATGGCAGTTATCCTCAAAATAATCTGTGAATCATTCGATATTTGTTTTGTATATTGCCTCATTTTCAGTGACCGGTAATTTTATGGCTTGCGAGAATGCCTCTAGTCTCTGTTTCCATTTGCCGTCTTTTCTATTCTTGTGTATAAATCGTTCATGTTTATCAGTACGGCTTGAGTGATGTACTCTGCTCATGGCAACATATTCTTATCAAAGTAATTACTTTTCTGTAACTTGTCAAAAGCCTCTATGTCCAAGAGTGACACGACCAATAATAATAAAAAAAAAACATTGAGGTATGTTAGCTGTGTATCTGCGTAAGCTTAATAAGGCTAAATCTCTGTTTTGTCTAACACTCTGGATGTTAGGCTTAAACAATTAGCTTTCTGCATCAGTTAGTTTTTCTGCAGAACATGATGTGAGTCATCTGAGATTATGATGTGCTGTTATGTTGTTCTGTCCTGTATTATGAATTCATAACATAAGTAACACTAAGATGAGAAGCTTATATAGAACAAAAATATGGACAGTAGACTAATTAACTGTGATTTTACCCCCGGAGGTGAAAATGACCCATGTGCGAACTGTGATCTTCACATCCTACACCTGGGTCTTATGTAAATATAAAGGAGCCTGCACAGAAATGATAACGTCTCTCTGGAAGCTCAGCATTGGAGCATCGTGCAATTAATTTGATAAAATCCTTGCAGAAGCAGACCTGTCACATGACATGTGCTACCCTAAGCTTCACTTTGCCCTGAAATGGGAATATATGGCACAGGCCAAACATTAGAGGCAGTTAAAATTGGTATCAAAAATGTTTTTCAAAATAAATCGAGTTTAAGGCAAGACACGTTCCATTTAGTGATATGGGAGCTAGTAGGCTAGGAGTGAGTAATATTGAATAGCCCGAAGGCATTTCAGACTCGCGTGTGAGGGACTTATCAAGAAGCCCAGGACATTGTCTGTCCTGCGTCAGTAAATCTGCTGTGAAATGGACCAGTCACCAATGGGGGCAGCGAGTGGAGCGACTTTCTGGGATCTGGTCCCCATTTTCCTTCCCATACTTCATGCATCTTCTGGACCTACAGAGCAGCTATGGGGTGTTCATTTAAAATATATATGTATGGGCAAATGATATGGAGGAGTCTGTTCAGGGAAGGATGAAGGATACTTTAGATCACTCCATCAATATTGCTCTTGTGAAGTGTAAGCGGATTTCTTCTTGGGGTAGAATGCTTTAGGATGGATGTGGCTAAGAGCATACAAATCGTAATGCGGTTGGACAAATGAAGGAGACCTCGGCAGAAGTGGCTGAAGGGTGCTGTCCAGGGAGTGGGGAGAGGCATTGGGCGATACCACCCAGTCCCCTGGGAGTGGCTGGCAGCTCACACTGAGCCAAACCAAGTTGCCAAGTAAGGGGGTGGCTGCTCAGTGGATAATTAATCTCAGGGCTTACACCCCCCCCAAGAGGCCCTCAGAGCAACACTAGCGGAATCAGCCGTGAATCCCGTCTCTCTGCTGAAAGATTAGAAGTGATAGAGCATAACACGATTGTCTGATCTGAATCGAAGGCTCATCTCCATCTCCTCTGCCGCGTACGCGTGTCAGGAAGGGGCAAAACACTGGCTTCACTGCACTTCTCAGTTCAGATCCATTGTTCACAAGTCTCAGGGAATTAGATGAATGAAATTAATTCCTCAGATATGTATGGTCGGATTCCCAGGAGCACCTGTCACATTTATTCGGAAGGATTGGGATACAACACTGCATTCCCTTATTCTGCAAAAAACTTTGCAAGCTTCTCAAGACAGCATTTATATAATCCCAGAATAGCTATGCATGATTTTTTCTTATTTATTCAATTTGTCAGTGATCGCATTCAAATATGAGAATTAGACTCCTTTGGCGGGGTCTGCTGTGGATGTATTTTTGGCATGTCTTTGCATTCATAGAAGTCACCGGAAGTCCCACAGACTCCCCCTGGATTCGGGCCCCCATGAGGAATATTGGGGGTTGAGTGAGTCGCTTAACCTAAATCACTCGAGTGAAGTTCCCCACTGTATAAATAGGGGAAAAAGACCAGCAAGCTGTGAACAAAGGAACTGGAGCTAAATGGAAAGCAGGACTCTCAACGGAGTCACAGCCCAATTGTAGAGAATGGCATCGGAAGACGCCTGTGCGAGATCGAGTCTGAAGACGTGATACCATGTGCCTAATGGCGCGTGTAAGGGGCTGGAGGGACCACAGCCTCCTAGCCCATCCTAGTGATTTAAAGACTTCAATGCCAAAATGTGTTCTGCAGGTTACAGCCATGCGGTTTACCAGCGAGTCTCCGCCACCCAATGAAAGCCAAGCATCACATAACTGGCTGATTCTAGCAGGAAACCAGAGGTCAGGTTCAATTTATATGAAGGAGTTAAATGACCCCCCCCCCCCCTTCTCCATTTCCATTTTGTGCTATCGGACTTTATAACCAGCTAGCCCCATAACAATAGCACAGCGGGGGCACGCATTGATGCACGACCCGGGAGTGATGACACCCCATCAGAACTTGCCGTGCTGCTGACAGATCCCATGTTTCACTGGCTTATACTTTAACCCAAAGTGCCCATTTCAGGCCCATTCAAGCATTATTACTGTTATAATGCAGCTCAGCCGACTGTCATCCGGAGCCACTGGCATCATTTACAGTTTCCTTCACTATTATCCATTTATACCTTGAGTGCTCAGGAGGTGCCCAGCGGGATAAGAACTTTACAAAAGCATGGTGCTTCGGCCCCCGAATCGAACCCGCAACCTTGCAGTTCACAGCCTACCTCTCTAGGCACGTGATCATACCACAGCTCTCAGTCGAGGACTCATGTAGTCCAATCCTAAAACAGACCGATGGCATCACCATAGGTCTCTCCAGAGGGCTTGTTTATTCCACTTCATATTTTAACATTAAATATTAACCAAAATGTGGACAGCTCTCTCTAAAATCCTATTCTAGTGCTAAGAAAATTTAATATAGATGAGAACCAGTTGCTTTGTGCTTAGAACTACGACTGTGCAGCTTTTGAGTCTCAGATTGGGCAGTATTTGGCCTGAAGTCATGGCAGGCAGAAGAAGAGAAATGTTACAAACATATTGTGTATTCTGTGAAGACTGAACAACTTTCACACCGGTTTCACCGGCAGGAATAAAAGTTTGTTGACTAGAGTGGAGAATGGCGGAGTTATATTTGTGCCTAAGTAGCTGATACAAATGCAGCTACAAGCGCAGGGTCCTCTACATGGACATATGAAGGCATATGCAGACAGTGTTAACGGTGCCCGGCTCTGTTTACTGTGTCAGGCAGATACTTGGGCTGTTGTTTGAAGATCCCAGGTGGTGGATATGATCTTCAAGTAGCTGCTCCTCTGCCACTCAGCACAGGGGAAATTGGCCCCTGGAGATACCACACGGTGACCTCAAAGCCTAAGGCGTCCCCCGGCATATTATTACCGCAGCCATGTCAACGGAAGGGTCCCACACACCGCGAATGAGGGAAAGTGAGGCAGCATGTGTATTGAAACATTTATCAGTACTTTTGAAATTTGTGACGTGTTAGAAATTTAATCACACAACTCTCTTTTGGGATACATTAATCGTGTCTAGAGCTGATACAAAGATCTAAAATGGATCAGTATAAAGTGTAAGGGTTGCGGAGAAGGTAAGTTTATATCTTGATGAGCATTAAATCTGCGGAAACGGCTGCCGACCCTGTTTCGAAATGCAGCCAACTGCTTGAGTCTTGTCAAAGGAATGAATTCACCAGCATTGAATCAAATCTTCAAATGAAATTAGTATGGAATCCGAAGATGGCAGTATGACGACGGTATTCGGTCACCTATTTACTGATATTATCAAATTCACTATTCTCTTGTGATCCCACATTGGACGCTTAGACTTTCCTGCCTGATCTGGACAGCCAGCTGTAGCCCTTTCCCACTCCCGGGACCCCCACTGTTTCCCTATGCAAAAACATTGTCCCACCATTTTTTTTAAATTTGTAGCCTCGTTCCATGCTTCTACACCCAGTAGTAGTAGTTTCCTTACCATTCCCGCTCAGGTGAGTGTCGCAAGAAGAACAGACTTCAAAGAGCCCAGCATGTATATTGAGAGTTAACTAAAGTTAAGTAACGATTTTGTGCCGCAGATCCATTCTCCGAAAGGTATTAATCTGCCCTTGTGACAGACATGCTCCCACCCTGAGTTCATGCACACTTTTAACCTACTAACAGCACTGAAAAGGTTTGTTTGACACAAGGTTAAAAACGTGTCACCGCCTTGAGTACAGCTATACGCTGGAGCACAAAGAGCCTTAAAAGGTATGTGAGACAGCCTTCATATCTTATGCCACTCCCCTCACCTTTGCTTCACTAACATAATGTTACATTACGTTACATCCAGGACAAATTACAGACCCCTGCCACCCCTCACTGGATGAATCTGTAACGTTACAGGAAGCCAGAACTTGGTGGCTGTCAGGACATCATTGACCTCAAAAGGGACGGCTAGCCACCAATAGCCAGTTTTAGGATTTTTTTTAAGAGCATGAAAGGGGCCATAATTTGTGCTGAGGGGCTCACGTTATCATTAGGTATCATCGGTGAGTGATGAGGGAGGGGCACTCCGAGGCCAATCAGCTCTCATCTGGGGATGGTGCTGTCAGGGAGCGTGTCCTGGTTCGAGGAAAGATATGCTGGGCTCCAGGATTCAGAAGCCTTCCTGAGATAAAGCGGTATGCTGGCGCTAACTAGGCTCATTAAAACGCTCCCCTCGGCAGATTCTGGGGCTCCCCTCGGCGCCACCTTGAGTTTCTGGGTGGCACTGATAACGCCGACTCCCCGCGGCACTCACCGTGTCTGCGTGTAATGTTACACACCTGACCTTTATTTTACGCCCTAATTGGTGGCAGAACAAAGGCTGACGGTCTCTGACTTTTAGTCGATGCTCGGAGGGTGAAGTCAGCAGGATCGTAGCAGCTGGGGGGGGGGCGGGCCCACACAGCGACACTCACTCCTGATCGAAGGTTTTGGGGGGAAAAAACATGACAGCATTGTCCTTATGATTCTTTGTTGAACATCCATTTGAAACAAGGATTTTTTTTCTAGATCTGTGAATCGGACCTTCATTGTCTTGGTTTTACCTCAAACCAAACCAAACCAAATATAATTGTGTGGTTCCATATTCTGCTGCTGTTTGATCTCCAAAGCAGATGTTATTGTTAACGACAGGAAATGTGTATATATATACAAATTCTGTTTCTGTTTGGCTGTTTCATGTGGACACGGACTATAAAGGTCATATATGTGTTTATACATATGCTTGTATGTATGAGCTGATAATTGCTATGGCCCGGTGTGTTTGATAGTGGCAGAGGGTTCACTGGGCAGCATTGCGGTCTCACCTCTTGGATTGGAACCTTGATTCAGCTTCTGTTCCCATTGTTCAGCTGCACATGTTTGCTGCTGGAGTCTACAAACATGTTGTTAGGCTAGATGGCATCCATAAGTTGCCCATAGTGGGTGTGAGGAGGTGTGTGTGTGTGTGTGTGCACGTCAGCCCAGTGATGGACAGGCACACCATCCAGGCTACACCTCAGCCTTGTGGCCTGTGCTGCCTGGAATAGGCTCCAGGCAACACTGACCGGGATAAGTGGTTAGAAGATGGATGAGCATGTATTTTTACAGCCGCATTCATATATAGTGTGTGACATGTACTGTATGAGTGAGCTTTGCTAAGCAGCACGATGCATCAAGCATATTCACCTCCAGCTCCCATGTGATATGAAGGGAGGTTGGCGTATGGAGGCTGGCACACCTTGCTCTGTCACGGACCTGACCAGCGATGCCCTTTAATTAGGCCAAATGGCTGCCAAATTTTGATGTTTTGGTGATTACTGTAAATCCCTATCATTGCTGTGTAATTGTGAAACAGCCGTAAGGTACGGTCTTGTTCGCGATGAACACATTGAGACTCTACATAATTGCGATGCTCGCCACCCCCCCTCCCACCCCTCACGTTCTCCCATGGGCACCGTGGTCCTTATTACAGGAGCCTCCACTGTCTCCATCGCCCATGAATTCCCTAAAAGAAATTCCGCTAATCAGCGGCGCGATAGCGCACAACATTTCGCAAGTCGCAAACTCACACTCAAGCATCGTATGTTTCGTATTGCTGACATTTACAGCACCCCACCAGTTTTTCTGAAACATGTTTTCACACACGACTCACATATTTCCACACAATGCTTTTTTACTAAATATTATTTAGAAAAAAAGCAGTTATCTGTTAGGCTTCAGCGTGGAGCTGAGCTGTGATACATTGCCATTTTTACGCGAAGGAAAACGATCCTGCAAGTGAAGTAGAACTTAAATCCACCCTTAGTGCTATCCGCCAAGATGTTATTCTGTATATTTGAGTAGTAACGGGATTTGCAAAGTACCCCCTTGGTCATAAATCCATTTCTTAATCATCATTGTATTATTCGCAAATAATTGATCATGCGTAGCTGCCATGGGAACGGGAATTCCAAGGTAATGTCTTCGAAATAGTATAGGTAGTTTTGGAATCCCCGGCCCTCTCCAAGATCCAGTTTAACAACATTAAAGATGAAAGAGGCATGTGCTTCCTTGGAGGTTTAGAGATACGGCAGAGAACAGAGTCATTCGGCACATCGGTATGAGAAATGGAGCTGCTATCGTCCAGGGAGTTTAACGCGCCCCTCCAAACCCTCCTGAGACAGCCTAAGCACCCCCCGGTCTCACAGTGACTGGTGTGCTCTAACTTTGTCCAGCTCTTTTAACGCCATGCTGTCCATATTCTGAATGGGGACTCCAGTTCCCTCTACACACCATCCCACACATTCATTTTACAGCTACTGATATGCTTGCTCTTGATTTTTATTGTAATACTTCAGTCTTATTTTATTTTTACTATGTTTGCTATTATGGCGATCTTATTTAATCTCTTTTATTCACATTATTATAATTTTTTTGTGTTACACATTTTCGTTCAAGCACAATGCTGGAAGCAGGTTTAAAAAGTATTTCAGTACACAGATTTAAAGCGTATGATTGTGTATGCCATGAATAAGACCACAAATAAGATTTAAAACTTATTGAAGTCCTGCCTGGTGGTTCCGTTGTACTTCACCCAGCAGCCAAATACCTCATGTACTGTTTGGGTACACAGTCACACGCCCTTCTTTCTGTAATCCAGTGAAGTTTCACCTTTAATGTGATCCTTACCTTGATGTGGACCTTTGGCAGTCAGAGGCCACATCATTTTAGAGTCCACTCAAAGCAGGTGTTGAAGTCGACCACAAGACTCACATTGGACCTGCTCTGATCTTCCATCTGGGCTTGTGGTTTTGGTGAGCAGTGTGCTGGTTTGTTTAGGAGATCAGAAAGCATTGGCAGAACCTTTAAAAACCCTCAGCAGTAGCCAACAGAATTACCCACAACATCCTATTCACAGGAGAAGGCAGAGAACTCGCTGCCATGAGTACACAGAAATTAATGCACACGCCATTATATTTACCGCTTAGCAGTTATCATGATTCCATGTGTAGATTTTTTTAATTTGCTGATGTTTGAATGAGTGTCTGGCTTTTTTAGGAAAGCAAGCAATCAGTGTTTTCATGGTAATGTTGCTCTTACTCATGTTGGTCGACATGGGGAAGATGGTTTCCCTGAAAGACAACATGAGGAACAGGGGTTGGATAGTCATCACAGCATAGCTGTATTTACAGACAGGCAGTAGGTCATGCCAACTATTATGGCTTCTGTCAGGGCTGAGTAATTATTTTCTGGGGGGGGCAAATCCAGACATCACCATGTCACCAGGGGTCCGTTTCATTGATCATGTTCATGTCCCATGAAGGCTCCATTGGGTGACTTCTTAGATTTTATCATATATTATATATTAGTTATTGATGCATATATTAATTATGAATTAATGTGTGGCCAAAAATCTGCTCATGGTCAATGTCTTGCCGTTTTTTCGATGATCGTGTGGGTCAAGGCTGGCTTTTGCCCAGGTCTGGCTAATATGGTTCTCTGTCTTCTCATGGTTTGTGCTGCAGAGGGTGAAGGAGCTCCTCTTGGGTAGCTCAGGGTAGGTGGCAGGGTAAGCCCCGGACAGGAAATCGGCCCCCCACAAGGTATGCATAACAGGCAATTATAGGCACCATTTAGCCTGTGTTATTTATATTATTTATTTAACTATGCATTATTTATTTAGCTACATGTCCTTGGGGCATTAGGCAACTCGCAACAGGATCACAGAGCAGAGGTGGGATTTGAATTCCTAACCCTGAAGATATGACCCACTATGCCACCT
The DNA here is from genome assembly GCA_026779605.1 of Mormyrus hasselquistii. Lineage (NCBI taxonomy): Eukaryota > Metazoa > Chordata > Actinopteri > Osteoglossiformes > Mormyridae > Mormyrus > Mormyrus hasselquistii. The sequence continues at coordinate 18,438,959 of JAODKE010000035.1, read as the reverse complement.
GTCTATGGTTAAAATGGTACACAGTTGAACTTCAGCACAAGTTGTGTATCAATTACATAACCACAGATGACAAAAGAAGTAAGCTCTGGCCCAGGAACGCATGACCGTACTTCAGCCTACTGTGGAACTTTACTAGAAGTGGTTAAGGTGGACGGTTCCACTGGTTTTACTGTCAAGCCACCATCAGATGGTACCCTCGAGATTGTCTCTAGGAGGGCCCTGAGCCACGGTTCATTTGTGATGGTGTGGAGAACCTCACAGCCATACCCTGAAGCATGCTCTGGCACAAAGGAGTTCTTGTTCAATAAAGCCAGGTGCTGTGTCTCCCCCGGACGCGCTCAAGGCCCAGGTCTGTGTATTTCCTCGCCCATAGGCTCTGTTTGCCATAGCGAGGACCTGAATGAAATTTGTGTGTACATGTCGTCTGGCGAGGTCCACGTGGCTGGGACCCAAAACCCGCTCGCACCCATGGGCCACCACCCTCTCCGGCTTGGTTTTGGCAGGAAGCTGTAGTTTTTCTTATTGATAGAAACCATCCCTCGGCCGGTTTGGCCGCCCTAATGATGCCATTAAAAAGGAATGTGATTTCAGAAAGCCCTTTTTGCTGTGTGCGCACTGGCCTTTTTATGACTTTTTTTAACATAACAGGGAGTCAAAAAAAAAATAATAATAAAAATAGGTTTGTTTAATGTTTGAAATGGATTTTTGCCATGTAAGTTTAAGTTTAAGGGAGACGGCTTTGGAAACACTTCTGCAAATAATGTTCATGGTTGTGTGTGTTTAATTTGAATTGTATTGTTTAGCACATGTGTTTTACATACCTTGCCAACTTTGCACATTGCAGTAGGCTCTTTCGGAGCTGCAGGCACACCCTAAGGCTGTGTCCAGATGCCCCTGTTTCCACAGCCCCTGCTGACAAATGAGGCGGATTTGCACAGTGGAATCCTTGCCGTTTGTGTTCTGAGTTTCAATCTGGCTGGGAAAGCCTCTGATTATCCTGTGCACGCCCACTGCCCGCTCCCATGCTCATGGGTAAAGCAAATTAAAAAGTGCAACTATTTTAAAACCACATACAAATCGAAGGTCAGCGTCTGTTCCAGGTTAGCATCCATGATCCAGATTTGGGATTTAAAACATGACTGTGCTGCCACTTTCTTTTTACCCAACAGTTCACTGTTTCTCCTCACACACGTCAGCCTTATCCATTAGATAAATCGCTTGTTTCTATCCTTAAATTTGATCTAGTGCAAATGTGGTGGGCTTTTGCCCTAGGAGTTGTGGAATTTTCTTGTGTAAGATTGCAAATAAATTTGCTATTGAGAAGCTTCCTACTTAGTCTTTGCCTTGGAAGCACTGATCTTAAAAGTGCGTCCATATACAGTACAGACTTCTATTTGTTACAATTTCTAGGCTCATCTCCCGTGGACTTTTGTCTCAGTATTTACAGAATAATATGTTTACTGTTGCCTCAAAGATGGTAGCAGCAGTGAGAAAAGTGCAGTGTTATTGGTTGTCAGATGGTAACAGTTTTCCAGCTGCTATTATGGGTTAATTAGCTATCTACTTATCTTGCAGTACAGATGACCACAAGTTTAATGCTCATATATGTTTCGGCTCTTGTAACATTGCTAGATATTAAGATACTTAGATACATGTCAATTGTGTTGGAAGGCATCCATCTATCTTCCATCCAGCTATTCTGGACAGGCTCCTGGGGTATGTTGGAATCTTTATGTCATTTTCCCTTCATATACTGGAAATTATGAATAACATTTGTTTATTAATATACTTTGGCTTTAACTGTTGTAATAACCGTGGTCAGTAACCTCAAAATAGCATTTTGATGATGATATTTAATTAGATCCTGTAGTCATTCTCCACTCCTGGGCAAAATCATTTCTATACAGTTTCCCTCTGTAATGCATATGGACTAATTATAGATGTGATCACAAATGCTCTCTGTCCATTTATGTTGTCCAGTTAAATATTGCTGCATTTTGAGTGAATGGGCAAAACAGATGTGGAATTATAAATTGCGAATTGCTGGTTTATTAGTGGACTGGCGCTGGCCACATGTGGCCGGTGGGCGGGGCCTAAGGAGCTACGTTGCAGCTAAGCAACTGCGGTTTTACTTAAGCATCACGTGTGCATGAGCAAAAAAGAAGAAGCGAAATAGCTACTTAAATGGGCATAAATGCGGCGGTAGCTGGTTTAGCTAGTGCTTGATGGGCAGTTATATAAGCTAACACAGCCACTGCCATCACCTGCTTTAGAAAAATAACCAAAGGTGATGCGATGGAGTTACACTTAATATTTCTGCTGCCGATGTAGGTGCCAGTTACTAATAATATCATAACAGGTGTAGGGTAATATTCTGATCTATTGCCTGACATATCTGATGGAAACCAAATGGTTGGTGGTGAGAGCCAGCGGGGGAGGGGGTGGTAAACGAGACTGATGAGAGGCCTGCGATTAAGAGATGTATAATCTCACTTTCCATATGGAACTCTCCAGAATTCAGATGTGGCGGACTTCCCAAGCAAGACCGTGGTTGTTCTACTCACCTCTGCTCCTGACTCGTCGCCGTTTCATGCCCGCCCTGCTCCCCGGCTGCTCAGGTGCCGGTAACGGTAATCCACATCGGCCGAGCTGAAAAGGATTGACCCGCTTAGAAAGAAATCCTGAACCACAGCTGTAGCGTGACCCCCGAGGACAGCTAATCGCTTAAGCTTGTTCGTTTATAATGAATCATAATTTTAATCCATCTCATTTCTAACGAGATTGGGCTCTGGAATTGCTGAGGATTTCGGTGCGTCTCTGCCTCCTAGGTCATTTGAGGTTCTTCACCATTTCCAGGAGGAGAAAAGCCTTTGCATGAGTTGTGTGAGCATACTTTAGCCACATCGATAAGGTCCTCCAGATCAAATAAGCTAGGCAGCATTTTTGACATTTAGAAATTTTACCACATTGGAAAATGTAATATTGACATGGTGGTTGATGTGACCCTAACCAGGACAAGAAGTTAGAAGATAGATGGATGTTTGTTACAGTAATGTTTCTGTAAACCACACTTCGATATTCTAAGCCTGTCATGCATTTTCATCGTCTACACAGAAGTTCTTCTCCATCAGTTAACACTACAATTCATTTCAATTCCATTTTATTTATATAGCGCTTTTAACAACAGTCATTGTCACAAAGCACTTTACATTAACCCGGTCAGACTACAGCAGGTTCCTAATCTGTGCGCACCACAATAACAGGCTGGTCACGTGCCTCAGATGGAGGCAGGGTTAGAGGCAGCCCTATCTCCTGTTTACCCCCTTAAGGCTGTACCTGAGATTAGGAGCGGCCTCTTGCCTTAGAGGCATGTTAACAAAGAGCCGCCAGATCCTTCTGTTCTCCCATTCACTACCGTACCACCCTTAGGGTACGTTCTGATTTTACCATGATAGTTGTATATTCGGTCTTTATTGCCCTAGTATATTAAAGGTTTCGACTAATGGACACATCAATATTCCACTCGTGTTTGAAATTTAAATGAGCAATGCTTTCATGGAGGTGCAATATATCTGAAATGGATTTTGTTAATAATGTAGAGATTTGCTGATATTGGGATCTGTGTCTTTTATGAATTCTCTAATTCGCCTGCCTGGAAAATGCAAGTCATCGGAGTTGATTGAAGCAGTTCCAGTGTCGTCTTCTGGGCACTCTGTAATTGGATGATACAAACTCCAATGGCCGCTGTGCTGACGCTTCCACAGCAAATCTGCAGTAACCTCCGGGGCTTAACAGACTTGTGCCAGGTGCCTGTGGAGGGTAGACAGGAACTGGAAGAATTAAGTCTGCAAGTTAACAGCACCTGGCTGAGATGTGGTTTCAGTTACACTCACACCTTCTACCATAATCCCACCAAGCAGAGCCAGCTGTGTTTGGAACCGCTCAGCATTGGCGTGGTGGCGTATCAGGAATGTGTCCAAACGAGTCTAATTCCTCGCTAAGCAGGCCCGTCACTGGGATTGGAGAGACAGACGTAGGTGATCGTTAATTAGCTGGCATGTTCCATCTTATCCATATTATGGATTTTTGGTGTCTACACAGGCTACACAACATTGGCGCATAGGGTAGGTCCTGGTGCCGGTGTGTGCATAAATCCCTGAGAGAATCCATTAACGCTATAAAATTGTGACTTTCTTTTCATTCTGTATCCTGCACAGTCCTAATAGATTATTATTGTTCAGGTTGTAATTTTTTGTCAGCAGGTAGCGTTACTCATTTGTATCAAAATTTCTCACCTGAGTTTGTTTTTCATTTATTTGTTCACCCGCCCAAAAAAGGCTTCTTTTACTTCCCACTTTCCTCCAGCCACCTCCCCACCTGTCATAATAAATGAAACGTTCTTGCCCAATGCCTGCACCTATGTGCCTACACTCACTGTTGCAACCGAGGGGATTCTCAATGAAGTATGCATCTTTTTTCCCAAACTAACATCGTTCATTCTCTTTATGACCTTTTATCATAGAGAATTAGATTAAACTTATATCAGATGGAATGCACAATTAATGCGCATTCATAAAACACTAAAACTGCCGGCCTTGAACCCTGGGAGGTTGTGGGAGGTGCACCACACACACACGATTCTTTCTCCAATTAAATTATGACAGTAACACTCTGTATTCCCAGGTCTAAGTCATTCAGTGGCCAGTCATTAATATTTTAATATTAATAAGGTGTGTTCCTCAAGGATATTATAGCTCAATGCAGGTTAGCCAAGCAAAGGGTTTTCAGCCAGCAGCAGGTAAATTTGCTTAAATAAACTGTTATGAGCGCCAGCAGGCATCAATGAGTTAATTTATTTGCTGGTATCTCTCTAGTCCGTTTTACCTATCTTGTGGTGGAACACACCAGAAGGGGCAAGGTTATCCACGCCTGACCTGCTGCATTATTCATAAACGAAGAGCCCCGTGGCAATAAACACCAGAAAAGTGATGTCCTTCCTTCTCAGCTTAGTGAAATCCTGCTCGGCCTAAAAGGTGTCATCACCGAATCAGAATTACTCTTCCATGCATCACCTTTCGTTTTGGTTTCGTTTTTGTTGACAGGCCCCTTCTGTGAACAGAAAGGCCCCTAAATTTATTTGTATTGCATTTTTTGCTTCCTTATTTTACCTTAATTTCTCTCTGCGGTGGCAGGTGGCAGGAGGCAGTTAATGGGGTGATTTTCTGTGCACAAAAGTCTATTTTACCCTTGAGTTGTGGCCATAGACGTGGAACTGTTTGGGGGGGCCACGGCGCCTCACCCTGGGAATGCTGGGATGCAACACCCCCTTTCAGGTTTAAGCAGTCTATGTCATGTGATCCCCTCTTCCGTTATCCACTGACAACCTTTCTCTGGTTTAATTAGACCAGTAGTTAAAGTCCAGCTTGCTCTCTTCCCTTGGGGATTCCCAAAGTGTCACGCTCTCCTGTCTTTTGATGCAGTGGGGGATGTTGAGAGTGTGTCTTGGCAGGGAGTGAGTTTGCATAGGTGGCGTACAGCTGTGAATCGCGTGGCCTCATAGATTAACTTGTGGCTGGTTCTAATGAGCTTTTATCACCTGCTGGTAGTGACGGTTATATATTGTTTCTGAATATATTACACTTCTGTGGGTGAATAGGTTATACATGACTTTATTTATGCCATGTTTTGTGTCATGGAAGAATTTTTGTTCTTAGATGTTGTTCCCCATTTCCTTTGTTTGCATGTGGTCTCTAGGACACAGAGATTTCTGTTCAATCCGACTTATTCTGTGATAAAGTGTCATGTCATGATCTTGATTTTAAGGGTGATAATACTCTTCAAGGGGTACCTTATCTCAGACAGGCTTATTGTAATGAGCTATAGGTGCTTTTATGCGGTTTTCTTTTAGTCAAACATACTGAGAGTGGTAGGCTTGTAGACCAATGCTGATCATCTATCCAGGCCTGATGTAAGGGTAGGGATGGAGATCTGACTCACAGCTGCCACTGAAAGATGAGTCTCAACTCTTCAGGGACTCGCATACATTTGGTGGCGATATTTATATTTGGCATGTTTATCATTGATCTTCTGGGGTGTACTCACCAGTCCCAGCAGTCTCGGCAATATCAGATTAAACAGACTGAGTCAGCAAGGGCCTGGCGCCCAGTGCCCAGCTTGGGGCGTGGGCGCCGGCAGCTTCTCGTTATGGAGACGAGTCTCAGGCCACCGGCTGAGTGTGCTGAGGTCGCGTCTCACTCCAGACTGCTGTCTTGGCAGATATAGATGTTACCTCTGCCCCACTCACTTCCTGCTCCTCTCTCCTCTGCACGAGAAGGAGAACGTGCGGCTGGTACGAGAAGTACTGACGGCTCAGAAGGCAACCTGAGAAATCCAATTTTTCGTTAAATGTAATTCTATTTGGATTGAATAATGATGAATCTCTGTGGCGAGTGGGATCTCAGTGCTTCAGAGTGACAGTAACCCTGTAAAAATGAGACGAATGTGGAGATTGTCGATAAAATGATGTGTGCAGTTGATTGCAACGGTACAGTCAGCTAGACTCACCACTGCCTGCCGAAAATGATGACCTCCATACTATGCAGACAATGTGGGTATAAAGATCAGTGTTTATATGACCGCTAAAATAAAAAAATGCTGTTGATGAATAGTCAGCGTTTCGTAATTTACTCTGTGCTGGATTGCAGGCATTTATGAGATTTTACAAGCAACTGTTAATTGAACAATTCAGAAGACGGGACAGAGGTGCTTGAGATGCTGGGACCTGTTTTGGGAATGATTTCTTCAGTCTAAATGATTGCGATGCATCATTTGCGCCCAAGGAGAAAGTACTCACTGTGAGGGGAGTGTTACGTCACAGAAGATGCAGACTGGATCCAACATTGGGCGTTGGTGCCGAGACAGACGTCAGTCAGCCACGGTGTAATTGATGCGTCTTATTGAGGATGATCTAGCGGCCCATCTAGAGCACGTTGGACCTGGTCACACGGCTCTGTCTTCGACAGGCTACACTGGCCTTGATGAATGACACCCCTAGCAGGGGGGATAGAGACCCCTGTGTGCTAAAATGGACCTGACAGGATAACGAATGTCCAATCGTGACTTTCAAGCCGCTCAGCTGGACCCGATTCTATCAACTTCTGCCTTGTTTCCCTCACAGCGCCAACCTGACCCATGGCCATTCACCGGGAAACCTCTGGTTAATATTCTTTTCTCCAAAGGAGATCTTTGTGGAGTCTCCAGGACGTGACCTTGGAGGACCACTCGATGGTGACTCTGACCTTTGACTCTGGTCAGCCAATAATATTCTGACAATGGCTTCTTCTCCCCTCAACGCCAGTAACGAATTAGAAGCCCGCAAACGCTTGGCCTGGCCACCGGAGGGGGCCATTGAATGTGGCCCATAAATCTTCTATGATTTTATAACCTCACTGCTTTCTCCTCGAAGTCAATAGTTAAGGGTGACTGGAGAGGAATCTACGACTATGACCCTTGTAGATTAATTACCCCATCAGTCCATCACGGCGATACAAGGCCCTTGGGTTTGGCTGCTCCAGAAAGCAGGGGCCCCTAAAATGGATGTACTAATTATTGGACTTCGTTCTCACTCTTAATCTGCTCAGCAATGTGTTGTTTTCCGTATACTTCTATAACATCTCCGATTGCATCTCACCTGAGAGCCCTGACATTTAGAAATCGGCAGTCTGCTTTTGGCTTATGCTGTGCCAGCTACAAAGGGAAGGTAATCTAGGGCAAGCTGCTTTACAGCAGAAAGTAAATAGCGCAGTCCCTCAAGATAGCATCTCGTTATATATTGTAGCTAATAAGGTCCCGAATGGGCCTAAATATACACAGCGCAATTAATCAGTTTTTTTTTTTAATCGTTTTTTCGAAGATAAGCAGGGTAAAAAGGACTGCTTTGAATTAAGAGTTATGATTGCATGCATTTTGAAGTTCTTATTTTGATCTACTAAGTATAAAACAACATACAAAGTGCTAGAAAAATCCAGTCAATAGGGAGACCGTTGAACCATACAGCGATGTCGACATTACCTCGGATTTTCAGATCGCTGGCTGTCATGACGTTAACAGGCCACAAGCGAAAGTAGCATAGCTGAAAGTAGGATATTTCTGCTTAATCACCAGCATGGTTTAATTTTTTTGCTTCATGACTAGCTGTACGCCCTCAGTTATATTTGAAGATGCATGTGTCTATCCAGAAGAGAAAGAGAATATGTTCGGAAAGGTTGTGGTATGCATTATTCCCAAGGCCTTTCCAGGACAAGTACCTGGGGTATTACTGCGGCATAAGAACTGGGATTTTGGTTAATTAACCCTCTTAAGTGAAAAGCTTATACACTTAAAGCAGGATATACAGTATAATTCACAGAGGGCTTTGGTTTCTGTGACAGGTAACAGTAGTATCGCAGCGTGCTAACTGTAGACACGCCGAAGACGTATGTGGGGGGCCGTCCCCAGGGGTCCCACTGTCTCACGGTGACAATGACACAGCTGCCATTGGGCCTTCTCTTATTGTCATTACCACGGGCTGAGGGAGTGTAGCGCCGGAATGTTCCAGCTGGGGGAGCGAGGTGACAGGGGAGGTGGCTCACAGATGAAAATGAATGCTGCACAGGAAAAGGTCCAAAGTGAAGGGGGGCGGGGGGCAAAAAAACATCTTAAATTTGAGTGCATCTTGGCATTTTATGTGTGAGTGATAATATCAGGGTGGCAACTGGAGGGGGGGGGCAGTGATTTAAGAAAAGATGAGGGAGAGGAATGTGCACATGCTTACACGGTGCCGTCCCAGGAAAATGGAAGTAGGGTCAAAGGTCATGCAGGCTTTGATGTGTCAAGACAAGGAGATGTTTTTCCTTGTTAGGTCCCGTAAGTTTGCCCTGCTGCTCGCCAGCCACCAATTAAGGCACCCTGGGCTTAAAAAAAAAAATATCACGCCTCTTTCGTTCCATTTATTTCGCTGTATCTCAGAGGCATCGTATTCCAACCCCCTTGAAACAAAGCACGTCTTCAACGGGATTGATTATTGTTACCTGATTACTGTTCCCTGTAGACCCCCTGAGATGCACCAGCAGACACAGAGCTGGACCGAGCCTTATCAGTCTGCTGGGCTTTCCGCTGGTGTGTGAGATTCCTGTCAGGGGGTCGTAATTGTGTCCTTAATAATAAAAAACAGCCTGTCTGTGGAACCTCTGTGGGCGTGTGGAGTTTATGCAGGCTTGGGATTGGCCGGTGTGTCACGAGGGGGTGAACCTGGGACAGGTGGCCCTGCTGCGTTTTGGGGGGGCAGGGGGGCATTGGGAGTGGGGGGATTACTGTTGAAACTCACCAGGAGACATGGGACCACATGTCCTCTGTAAAGGCAAGAAGGGCAGGGACCCCAAACAGAAGTTTCCTATGTTGTCTTGAGGGATAGATTGAGTCATTGAAAAGGGGAGGTTGGGGGAAGAGCGAGGGGGGGGAGGGCCTGAACACCCCCTATGACTACCACCACCTTTCAACACAAAGAGTGGAAGCTGCCTACCCCAGCTCAATCCTGATGTTAGAACGAAGCGTAATGAGATAATGACGATGGTCACTGCTCTACTCTGCTCTTCAACATCATCCCCTAAATAACCCCTGCGTGAGGCCATTAGCATCCAGGCTGCGCCGCTGAGTGCCTCTGCCGTCATCTTTTTGTCTCGCACTGACATTAAAATGCCCTTCTTTCAGAATATAGATTTATAGTTATAGTTTATAGATTTTGTTTTTCTTTATATCCAATCAGCACACATATTCTGCTGATACAGAGAGACGCATAAATGATAAAGATCGCAGGATTTCACATTTTTCTATGGGAGGGTGACACTTAGGGAGGAAATGACCAAAGATGAAATTGTGAGTGATTACATAGGACACAGGAGTGAAATATCTGTTGCATTAACACACAGAAGGTGTTGGAGCGTCGGCTTTGGACAGCGTCCTGTGAATGAAGAAACATGCTTTTACAGAGACATAAAATGTTGAGAATTTGCCCTTAAGGTACTGCGGGTGGCTGTTTTATCCCCCCCAGGAGAGGCTGGCATGGCTTTCTGGAAGCTTTCTGTTGCCTTCGGAGGAAGGAGCCCCCTAATTGCAGTGGAGCGTGCGTGATCGGATTCCATGTGATGGCTTCATTAAATAAAATCACATTGGTGTCATACCTGAATAAGAACTTCCATTTTCCCCCAAGGCGGGGGGGGGGGGGGGCGCCCACAAAAAAAACAACCG
>JAODKE010000035.1:18404470-18428093 GCA_026779605.1 Mormyrus hasselquistii | reverse complement strand
TACATGCCCTCCACATGCCCCCATGTCATTACTGTCAAATGATGATGCGGGCCATGACAGTCTGATGATGCAGGCCCTCGGTCTGGGAGTGGGTGGTGAATTGACACCCTGTGATAAGCGATTAGCCAATCAGCGTTGTTGACAGCTGGCCGTCGTCGTGCACGTATAAAAACCACAGGTCCCTCATTGAAATGTGCTGTCTGTCCGCACTTGTCCTTCTCCCGGCTTTCTTTGCCATTCCCTTTTCAGTCAGAGTGGTAAGTCTTGTTTCTACATTGTAATGATCTTGGTTATGACTTGTTAAATTAAAGTACACTGACTGGAGGTAAATCATTGTCTTGCTTTCCTACTTGTACGCATTAACAGAATCAACGCTCTTTTTTGTATCTTTTATGATATAGTATGTGTGGCCATAATTGGCAGAATTTCAAAAATGTTTTTTTTGCCCACCCATAACTGTCACAAGTGCGATAATTTGCGTGCAGCTCTCAGATTGCTTTTGCCGGTGTGAGATGGTCCAAGTATGTTTCCCTCCCAAGCAGGAGAACACTGATGGGTAATCCAAGTGGCTGAATTTAGGTTGCTCTCCGCAACCTCTTTGCCTGCATGCTGATAAATGCGTGTCAGATAGTGAGGGAAGGAGACTTTTTTTCTCTTATAGATGCATCAATTCAGATCATGCACATTTTTTATCATCTGACCCTGCATTGTGTCTGTAACATTTTCTGGAATGACTTAAATATTCAGATATTCCTGGTTATTCATAAAACAGCAAGTGCATGTGTGCTTATATGTCTCAGCTGATCTGCAGTATTCTCTCTAATACTCTCTGGCGTTTCGAATGAGACTAGTTTCTTTGACCTCCTGAAGATTGAGTCACCCATTGTCTTGCATGAGGGGGGTCAGCCGCGAGGTCAAAGCCAGATGAAAAAGATAGCCCCGCTGATGCCATTTGTTGCCCTCGCACAAGCGTGGCCTTACAGATGCTTGTCCAGCAGGTGCCACCACACACAATGTCATCTGCACACGGTCACCGTCACCTGCTCTTGGGGTCAAACCGTGGGGGGGTGACCAGAGAGGATGGAGAGGGAGGGAGATGATTGCAGATATGGAGCTCTGGTCTCCGTCCTGGTCTGGGCGGTGGAAATTAGCACCCTGTGCGGTGTGGTGGGACAGAGAATTGCCCCAGAGGCCCCATTAAAAGCGATCTGTCCCATTGCCCTCTTTAATCACCCAATTACTATGGTTTCAGACATATGACAGTGACAAAGTGGCACCCGGCTCTGACACCATCCCGGACTCCTCACTGAGAGCCACGCTGGATGGTGGCGGGACTATTGCTGCAAAGTTAGATGGTGGCAGGACCTCCTTCCTCCACCCTACACAGCTGGGCCGCATTTACTGTATGCCTTTCCGTCGGGGCCCGTGTCCGAATGCCACCCAGGCGAGGTGCCGGCTGACTCACCCAAACCCCATGACCCCATGAGAGGCTGGACTCTGCAGCACCGCAGGACGGGAGTGTGCTTTCTCCTTCACCTGCACATCTCCATCTGTCACATCCCAATGTGCATTAGCTGTTCAGCGCGGAAACCAAAGCAGGCTTTGGCTGGCAGAAACATTCTGCAAAAATAAGACATGAAGCAACAGCTGTGGTACCAACTATCCATGATAACCGTTCTGTCATACTAAACCACAACTTTCTAATATGCAGTTTAAACTTAATATTATTATAAACACTATAAATATTTATAATATTATAAAATATGATTGATATTAACATATAATCAAAATATGTTGCTTAGAGACAACCAGAACTGTAAGAACCTTATGGCACCCAGAAGATTGATGTCTTCTGGCCTATTGACTTCCAAGTCAAGTCAAATCAAGTGGGCTTTATTGTCATATTATCTACAGAATATACAGGAATAGAGTGACATGAAACAGCATTCCTCCAGGACCATAGGGGAAATCTGCTCATTTACTTTTATGTTGGAAGACTGTTCATTTGAAGGTCTAACAAGTTTATTATTTACTTTTACATCTTCACACTGGGCTGACACGGTGACCTCACAACATCTGCAGGGTTAGGGGTTTGAATCCTGCTCTGTGGCTATGAAGTCTGCATGTTGTGTCTCTCGCGTTGGGTTTCCTGCTGGAGTCCAGTGACATGCAATTATGTGATATACCACTCGTAAATTGCCTGTAGTGTGTGGTTTGTGTCTGTATGTGTGTGCATGCCCTGCAGAGGACTGGCATCCTATCCAGGATGCACCCATTGTTTGTGCACCAATCTTTCTGTGATTGGCTCCCAGGCTGTATGACCCTGCCCGTGGTAAATGGTTGGAAGATGAATGAATGTGTTTCCCATTTCTCCATCTGCATGTAAATCTTACAGCTCACACGAGGAGACCTGTCCCCTATCTGCTGGGCATGACCTTCTTTGTATAAAATATCTAGGGCTGGTACAAAGATGGCCTGTTTTGTACTTTCCTTCATTGTGCTCAACAATAAGGCAAAGTGAAACGCAGATTGATGAAGTCTTGATAAATCCTTCCAGTCAATCAGAATCAGAATCCTTTTATTTGGGAAGTACAAAAAGTACAAGGAATTTGTTTTGGTGCAGGTGGTGGCATGAAGAGTACAGTTAAACACAGAAGCATGACCAAAGTCACCAGTTCCATTCAACCTTCTGGTTAACATTCAGGTTATTATGACATGTAACATGCTTGGGGATTCCTAAAGCGCACAGTCACCTGTAGCATATGCACAAAGGCATTAGGAGGGAACATCGCCTTGTAGCCATACGCTTGTAATTAACGTGATGGATTTTTGGAATAAATTTGAGTCATTCAGACATGTCAAGTTTCAGTGAGATTTTTCAAGGCTGCTTTTTCACACATCTAAGAGCCACCAGTTGAAGCAATAAGCCCCACGTGAAGCAGAAATCTTGCTTTGATGCCGCAGTGCTCTAACTCCACTAATATTCCTCCTCTCTCAAATGTTCCTCCTCCTTCCTGTTCGGCATGCCTTTACAGAATCAGCAGTATTACCGTACCCTCAAAAATCATATATGGTGGACGATGGGACCACCAGCATGTTGCCGTGTAAATCTGGTTGTGTAAGCAGGTCAGATTTCATGTGAAGGTCTCACGTGTGCTGTGTTGGTGCTGTGAGGGAAGACTGGAGTACACCTGTGCTCCGCTGTGCTGTATCCTGTCGGGCTGTTCTGGCACCTGTGCGCCGCTGTGTTGTATCCCTTCGGGCTGTTCCAGCACCTGTGCTCCACTGTGCTTTATCCCTTCGGGCTGTTCTGGCACCTGTGCTCCGCTGTGTTGTATCCCTTCGGGCTGTTCCAGCACCTGTGCTCCACTGTGCTTTATCCCTTCGGGCTGTTCTGGCACCTGTGCTCCATGTGCTTTATCCCTTCAGCCTGTTCCGGCACCTGTGCTCCGCTGTACTTTGTCCCTTCGGGCTGTTCCGGCACCTGTGGTCTGCTGTGCTATATCCCTTTGGGCTATTCTGATACCTGTGCTCCACTATACTTTATGCCTTCAGGCTGTACCTCCTCTCGCAGTCAGTGACCAGAGATGCCAAAGTGGATGCATCTCTCAGCCCATTTCTGATAGCTTCAGGACCTCATTATCTGCAGGCCCCAGGCTGACAGCTACAGCAAAGCGGAGGCTGCCGTTTAATAGCCTGAACACCCACAGTCACACCTCCAGAGCTTGCATACGATTCACAAACACTCTCCCGGCCGTGAAACATCTTCCTAACATCTGTCAGACCTGCTGAATCACAACGCTGATGCAAAATAACTACTTTGTTGTACCAGAGTAACCATTAAATGAATATGTAGCTCTTTAGCATTTTATACCTCTGTACCAATGTCTAGCATACGTGCAGGAAGAAACACAAACAGTATTGATGTTATAGTTCTCTGTTGATGTGCTGAATATTTGGTCTTCTCTGTGACTGAATAAGACTATTTGCAAAGTTTACAAAATAACAAAACCACAGTATTGTATTCATTATGTAACGAAGAATCATGAACAATATACAATAAAATCCTGTTATAATGGACTTCAAGGGACCTGGCAAAACAACCAGAGTTGCTGTATGCCCAGAACACAACTACAGCACACCATTTGTTCATGCCACACCCCAGCAGACACACTTGTGGTACAGATTATTATATTGTACATGCAGTAATCCAACTTTGCCCGACCGGATGCGTGATTATTAATAACCCCGCTGCGTATCTGCGCTGGATATCACTGGCACACCACGCGCCTTGTAGGCAGAGCCTGCATGTCTCTTATAGCCGAACAAAACTACGGCTAAAAGCGACCCAGGCGACCAAATTGTTTGTCCGTTATAAGCGAAATTCAGTTATATACGAGTTCGCTATATCCAATGTTTTTTCTGCATGTCCGTTATAGCCAAACTACAGCTAAAAGCGACCCAGGGGATCACTATAGCGAGTCCACTATAACGGGACTTTACTGTACTGTATCATAATGACTGTTTACCTGCTTTTAATGTCAAGTGTTTGTTGGATTTAGACACCAAAAACATAAAAAGGAGACCTAAGATGTTATTAGGATCTCCTAATCAATGCAAATTAAGTGTTTTGGGCATTATTTGTGTCTTGCCAATAAAGAAATGACTTTCCTTCAGTTTGAGTTTAGTTTCAGGTTAATTTAGTGTTTTGCGAAATTCCCTCATTGTACCAAAAAAAAAAACTCTGAAAAGCAAAATCAATAATCTAAGCAGCGCTGCAGGCACTTTGAGGCCCAAACTCAGCCCCTTTCTGCGGTGAGGTCCGCATCTTCTGCAATCTGAGTCTGTGGTTGATGTGCTGGTTAGTAGCCTCGGTGCTGTGTGCGGACATACTCTGCAATCCTCCAGAAAGGCTGGGCCCCATACTCACTCAGACGCTTGTGGCTGGTGTCGGGGCTTCTGGCAGCTTTGTCTGGTAAACACTGGACTACAAAAAAAGGTTATGCATCTAGTGCAAGAATATGGTCTTTTTTTTCTTTTTTCATAACTATCCCTTGGTAAATTAAGCTTGATCTTTGCTTAGCAGCACGATGCATCCTGCATAATTAGGTTGAAAACAGGTGGCTGTTAGGCTTCTTTCCTCCTGAGCTGATAACTGAAATTTGCCGGAGATCTGTTGTGTTATTGTTACGCATCAAAGCAGACGCCTTTTTTTTTACTATTATTATTATTCCAGGTTGTCTTTTGGGGTGCCGTCACTCTCCTGCTGCCTCATCCCCACCATCTGACCTCACATTTTCTCTTATAGATGTTTTATGCGTAGAAAGAGACTTGGCCCTGAGATGGAATGATCTTTCCAGTGGTCACCTGGAGCGTGACGATAACTCAGCCAGTCCGTTTTTGGTAGCTAAATAACCGCAGTACAGTTTGCACGCCTCAGAGGCCTTCATTTGCTGCATAATGGGGAGTTTTTCCTCAAACCTCCCATTCAGTGTCATTGACAGCTTACCTTGGCCTTTCATTGTGGCGTTGATCTGAAGTGCTGCCCCCTTGTGGCGGGCACATAGCAGAAGCCCCATGCCCAGTCACTGCACCCCTCCTGCAGGCAACATCTGCTCGCCTGAATCGAGGCCCCTCCTTTGCTTTGCTATTCACTGCCTCCCTTACAGCAGTTAATTTGTGCTCGGCAACGGCGGTTCATTAATCTCAGCTGACAGCGGGGCCTTCCAGGAAACTCCCCAGCTCAGCTGTGGATTTAAAGGCAGCTCAAACCGGATCGCAGATTCTCTCCCTTTCTGTTCTTCAGTGACATTTCATGAAGCTCCGCCATTAACGACTGTAAATCACTTGTCTATTGCTGCGTAGGCCTCATAGTCAGGCCTTGGCTATAAATAGTTTTTGCAGTTGCAGGACTGTGTGATGAGCAGCTGTGGGCCTACGGGGGCCCCATAACCAATGCTGGAGTAAACTGGGGCCCCAAGATGCTACAAGACGCCACTGGCTGCTAATGGAGCATATGCGTGTGTCCGCTTTGTTCCATTTGTTCAGGCCCTGCACTGTCCTGTCCCAGGGGAAGCTGTTGGGGTCAAGAGGTCGGCAGTGTTTTTTTTCTTTTCTTTTTTTTAAATCCCAGCACATTTGTCTGAAGTAGGACTTACTGTCAATAAGGGACATGCATTTTCTCACTCCTAACATGCTAATGCTAATCCTAGCTTTCATCATGAACTGAAAATGCTGGTCCATTTAGTAATTTTATCAGTTGTCCCCTTCCACAGGCCTTTGTATCTGGGCCTTCTGCCACATGCACTGTAAATATAAATGCCTGTGAAAAACAGAGCCATAGTAAATATTTTAATGAGCATAGACCCCCAGAGCTGCACCTATTACCTTATTATCTGTGACATGTCTTGTCTGGACAAAAGAAGCCTTCTGCTTGAAATTATAGGTTTTTCTAGGTCCTGTGCTACAAACCACAAATATAATTCTTGCTCCGCAAAATATAGGAAAGCAAAGCATGTATGTCCCCTTAAAAACATGTAACAAAACAAAAAATATCTGAAAAGTAACAGCAATAAAAACAACAATAAATAGCAATAAAGTAGACCATTGGGACATTTCAAGACCAAGCTCAGTATCTGGTTTTGCTTGTATAACCAAGGCTGCAGTTCTTAATAATTCCTCTTTATTATCTTCATAATTTATCTACTGCTGCTTTGATTGTGTTGCAGGAATTGACAAAGTTTTAGAAAGCGTGATAAGGAGACCACTGGTCAGAGAAAATTTTGTGTTTTCAGTTAAAGTCTTACCTTTAATTCTCTTATTTTCTCTGAGGTCATTCAAGTGAAAGCGGCACATTAAGGTGACTCTGCCGGTGACATATTGAAGCACAGGGAGGGTGTATGACTTCATGCCAGCCGGTCACTGAAACCATGTGACCCAGTTGGCATGTAGGGAGGATAAATCCTGGGGCTGTGAACACGCAAAAATCAGATGGAGTCGGACTATTTGTCTTTTTACCTGCTCTGTTACTATCCTGAAAACAAAAAGCTGCTTCTTTGTCTCTGTTTCTGTCTACCAACCCACTAATCTGTATTCCGGTTCCTTCTGTCCCCCTTTAATCTCCATTCCCCACACGCGCACTCACCACAGCCATAATCGCACCACCAGAAATCGCTTACACTCAGAAGAGAAAAATCAGCGAGCACTGCCTGGGGTGGCCAGGGGCCGATCACCCAAGGCTGGCGGACTCTGCATTGAACTCGGATTAGATTTGTTCTTCGGATCTTGACAGCGCGTGAATTGCCCCAGTGATGGCTCAGGAACTTCTCTGTTTATCTTTGACAAATATTGGAGAACAACTGGCCAACTGATCGTTTCATCAGGCTGCAGACTGTGTATATATGTGCGTGTCTGTGTGTGTGTGCGTACTGTCACGTACTATCGTCTCTGCACCATCACTAAAGGTGTCACCGCACCTTTGTTCCGACCGACCCGTGACACTTTCCATCTTCTGAGTCGTCTGTGCTCATCCACCACAGAGAGGAATGGGTTAAGTGAATCGCCCCCGTTTCCATTGTCATTTGAATAATGCTGAGCCACGATACCCAGGAGCAGAGAGAGGCAGTGAGGCTGCAGGGAAAAGAGAGAGGATGCAGACAGAGAAGAAAGACCGGATGAAAAAGGCAGAGCGACACAAAGTTGGAAAACGGCAGAAGCGGCTGCTGTAAGACAAGGTGCGCTATGCAACGCAGTTCCGCTCCGTGGGGAGAGGGCGTGTTACCAGCTCATTACAGAGTGTCACCAGAGTATTGCATCAGTCTGAAGGGGATGCTCACGTTGCAAGATGACATCACCCAGCTGGCTGTGCACGCAGGAGCAATGAGTGCCCACCAGCTTGGAGATAGTGGGGTGGGACTCGCCATCCTGCCACTCTCATTGGTTGATGCACTTAGATGGACGGGGAAAGAACCAATGATGGACATAGTGTGTGTGTCGTGGGGATTGTTGCTTGGTCTCACTCAGTTATTAACACTTCAAATACAAGAACCATGAAAATCCATAGGTCTGAACGAGGTGATAAGATGAAGGAGTATCACAGCACCAATCCAGAACTCACTGGCAGAGAGGTCAGGGACTCCTGTCCCCTCAGGGCAAGCGTACTATCTGCCCCATCTCTTCATTTATGCATGGAAGCAATTATTTGTATGCTTACCTCATATAGGTTTGTGTTGAAGCCCGTAGGGCTGAATTTCTACTGCACGACTTGGCTAAATCTCACATCTCAGCTCAAGTCATCAAGGTGTCAAGCTATGCCTTTGCAACAGAATGCCCAAGTCGCTCTAGAAGCTCTCAACTGGCCTGTCCTGCAGATATATATTACCCACTGCGGCTATTATACTAGGCAACATGTGGAAAAGATGGAGGCTGAGAGCTTTATGTAATCATCACTTTACTCTAGGGCTTGTCAGGTGGGAGAGAGAGCAAGAAGTATACAGCAGAAATGTTCCCCACTTGTGGGCTTCAAAGCAACAGCTCAATATTGTACAGAATCTGAAGAACTTAACTACCCCCCCCCAATATGACTCGGGCATCATTTAGCTCAGTCTTGTAGCTGGGCAGATTAGAACCTCTGTTTTGGCTGCTCTCAGTTGGTGCTGGGGTGTGTGGTCGACCCACTAGCTCAGCCCTTGCAGTCAGTAATGAAGAGAGTAATCTTTCCGTTTTTGAGGCTTGCATACATTAGGCTGTCTCACGGGCGGGCCGCCCTCCACAGCATCTATTATTCAGAATCAATGTCTTGTTTCTGTTGTTATTGAAAAAGGACTGTGAGACGGGAAGGGGGGGTGAACATCTGCAAGCTCACAGATATGGCACGAGTTTGAGAATGCATATTCTCATTAATCTCTGTCAAGCACTCTTTCTGCCAAAGGGTGCGAAAAAGGGCTTTTGCATTTCGTAAAAATGTGGAGATAAGCCAGGAAGCGGAAACTCGAGACTCGGAGTGGAACAGTTACTTAAAAGTTCCCTTAAGGGAATGCACTTGTTTCAGTAGACATCTACTGTTCAAATCGGTAAAATGTGTAGCGTGTAATTAATATCGCCATTAAAACTCGGTTTCTGTAAATTTGATTTCAGGGATTCTTCTAAAATGCAGTAGATCTGTCATATATTCCTTGTTAGGAAATGACAGATTCCATATTAGCCAATGTACTGCTGAACAGTCGTTTCCTTACCCTGCAGCCCATATTACAGTATGTCCTACTTCGCTCTGGTTCTTGGTGCTTTTATGTCAGTCTCAATATGCTCGGAGTTTGCTGTTTGCGTGGACCTTTATTAGTCTTGCAATTTTTTTTTTTTTAAACTCTGCGCCTTACAGGTCAAGAACACACATAATGGTGTCAATTTTTGCATAAATCACATACCTTATGTTTGGATTTTTGAGTTTTTGTTTCTTTTGGAGGGGGTGTTCCTGTTGGTTATGATTAAGTCGGTTCTGTGGGTCATTGTTATGGATCCTTCTGTCCATTTTGCATTATGTCACAACACAGACAATGTGAGCGGTTGAAACTCGTAACAGCGTGTCTCTGTGTCACCCACAGGCCATCTGGGGGGTTGGGGGGGGGGGGTCATCTTGTGCTGGGTAATAGGTGAATTGGACATGGACTATGTGGAGCCATATAGGCCATGCAAGGGGGGAACTTCCCATTTTGATGGACAGACGAGACAGATGAGAATGAAAATGACGCCAGGGGAATTGTTTGAGCCGCCTGGAACAGCAGATTGGTGGCTGGACCGTTACGGTACTCTGATGTAGGGCGTCATGCTTCTGAGTAATTAGGGGACTATCATCAGATATAAAATGTTTCTGTGTCTTTTCTGTTTGTATAGCACAATAATGTATGCAGTTCATTTGAATAATCTGGGAGCTGGGATATAGCCCTTTTTCCAGTTAATGGTACTTGACAGAACTTTATCAATCAGTGTCAGTCCCATATTTCTGGGAGCTATATGCATGTGTTATCAGTTAAGTAGTATAAATATTCAATATATTTACAACCAAATGTATTTTAATATATTAATATAGCAGAAAGTAGATAAAAGTAAAAGCAAAAAGTAGATAAAAGTAAATGTATACCTGTGAGGAGCGTCTTACCATTTAATGGTATTATCGAAGACAAGGTATGGGAATGTGATGTGCGCGACAAGAATAGCTACTGAAATATATAAAAATACTGAAATATAAGAATGTTGTTTTACACATACGATGTTTTACTTGATACAAAAGTATAGCAACTGTTATATTTTCTAATTAAAACAGTGGAAAACTAACTGCCGTGGACACTGCACGCATCGGCGCTTTTCATGAGAGCGCGGTCCCTTTGTCTCTCATAGTAACCGTTTCGGCCAATCTAGCCCCGTCGACCGCCGTTCTGAGTTTCCCATTGGTCCGCGAAAAGCACGCGGTCACCCAGTGCCCGTCTCCCCTTCCACTTACCTTACCCCCGCCCCCTGCAAAAAATGGGAAGACAAAGACGTGCAGCTCCAACTTTGGCGGCGGAGCTGGAGCACGAGCTCTGCTCCCATTGGCTCCTGTATCTGGAGCTTGCGTGCTGTGCAGCACTTAGTCACGGCAGACCGAGACGTACCATTTCGTTAAGTGGGAAGGGGGATTTTACAGTGATGTCATTGATTTTCAGAAACAAAACCAAATTTAAACATTTAAATTTCTAGACGATTCAAAGACATTTATAATCTATATACTCAGATTATTCTATTATGGGTAAATTTAGTAATATTTCTGTTGCCATTGGGTTTTTGTCTTCTGAATTGTGCTTTTGTGGTTGTGTCCCTCCCCCAACAGCTGGGCGCGGAGTGGTCTTTTCGGGATGATGTGAAAGGTTGCTCTGCTGGCCCCTGGAGCCTTAAAAATGAAGGCTACAGCCAGTTCTGTGGAGAACGGATTGGACAGTAGAGCTGGTATCTACTTTCTGTTCTGCGGGACTGTTACAGTTTTCTACATGTCTGGACAAGTGCAGCAGTGAAGCCTGGTGCTTTGTTGTTGTTTTTTTAATATATATATGTAAATTGATTATTGCAATCTTATTTATTGTGAAGCAGGAATTTGCATTGAAGGCTGTTGAAGACACCTGGGTTGTTGTACGTGCATTCAGCTGGTTGCATTAAACCCACAGTCCTTTTGTACAGTGTTGGTCTGCAGTTTATTTTTTTCTTTCATTTCGGAGAGAAAAAGACATTCTGTACTTATTCTCTGTATAGTTAAACAATGTACAACACAGTTTGGAGTACGGGGAAGGAAGAAGATGACTGGAGGGACGTGATGATGCCGTATTCTACAGAATTAATATTTTACATAGAGATGGACCAGCCGCCAGGTATCTCCCGATAACACCCGCTTTCTTTTTTGCTTTATTTGCGCTAAAGCGTATAGAGCAGCGGCCCGGAGCTGTTGCATGTAGTCCGGCCGTTTGTGTCTTTGTCTTTGTGTGTCTCCGTGTCTTTGCATGTCTCGTTTCCGTCGTTGTCCGTCCGTCTTATTTTCTTTTCTGTCAAGTCCTCTTATGCAATACTAAAGTACGGGGCTCATGCACTCGTCGCCCAGTTATTTCGCGGAAACCATCTTCTAAAACGTAAGGAAGCAAAAAGTCAGGCTACTTTCTTATAAACATTCAAGAACCTCTGCAGGATTATATACAAGCCATACATATAATATACGTGTGTGTGTTACGTTTATGTGTGCATGATAATTTATCGGGCCTCTGACCGCAGTTTTGCGGATCATTCCCTTTGCTCTTCCCACTCGGACGGGTAGCTCCGGCTTCAAGCGTCCTGCTTGTTGCAGTAATGCACCCCTTCCGCAAAGTGCATCCTTACAGTTTTCAGAATAACCGCTCAGCTCTGCCGGCTTGACAGCTCTCTGATCGGCCTCCTTCGTGGATTGATGGCGAGTTGGGTTACAGGCATCAGCCTGTGCAGCCAAGTGTGAGCCGTACTCCGGCCCATTCATATGGATACTGTTTCTCCTCTTTTCGCTATTTCTGATATTTTGATTTCTTCATCTGTGTGCTCTGTCCGGTAAAATGCAATTTATTTTTGTCCGCAGCCATAATTTCGCATTTATTTTTTGCCAATATATGGAAAAAGTTAATTGCATTAGTTTCCAGAACTGTGACAGAAGTAGAGGGGAATATACACCAACAGCCGTAAAAGTTGTATTTGGCACTGAAACAAAGCCTAGATATGTTGACAGGCAATCTAAGTGCGAAATTAAGTTTTGGCGTCCATGTATTTTGCATGACAGTCGTGCGCTCCGCTGATCTGCGTCTAAAGCAGTGTTTCCTTTATATGCCGTCGGCAATAATGATATTTAATATACGGCCTCTTAGGCTGGCCTTTGAGTGAACCCTCTTTCCCTATGCTCACCGCAAACCTCACATGTCCTGTATCGTTTCCCGGCCACTTGACTCCCAAAGTGCCCGGAGTAGTGTGTGTGTGTGTGTGTGTGGGTGGTGATTCGGGGGTAGTTTTAAGCCTTTAGATTAAACAGCAAAATGTGCAAATAAACCTCACCCTGATATGTTTCTCCAATAGTTTCATGTATCAATTCAAACATCAGCTTCTGAATAGCTGCCTTTGTGACACCTTTTACCTGTGCTGTGGTTTACAGAAGGTAGTTTGTGGTGTTAGGTTCTTGGGCACAAAATGGCAGTGAAGTGCAAGACATAATGAGCAGGATGTTGATGCCAGTCAGTGTCTGTTTGAGTGTGTGGTCTCCTACACCCGTGCTTGGTCCTGGAGACCTGTCAGGCTCCTGTTGATCTTCTTCGAGGCTGCAGCATTACTTCGAGGTTTTTAAAATGGCTGAAATGTGGTGTACTGTATGTAGGTGATGCACTGCACTTTATGGCACTTGGATGTTTTTTTTGGAGTGCCAGTTAACACACTGGTAAATCTGAGGAGTTTCAGTCCATCATGGTCAGGGTTCTGCAGGTTCTCCAGCCGTTACGCTGTTCTCTCCCCGTTCATCCTCGCACTGATCAGAAGTGGTTAATTTAATAGTTTTATTCCTCACGTCTCCTAGCATGCAGAACGTGAACGGTCTGTGACACTGTGACACACCTAGGCCCCCCCACACCACACCTGCTGAATGGTGGGGGCAGGTGCTCATTCGCAGGTGTTAATGTACGAAGATAAGTCTAAAGTCTTGTGTTGTGTGTCATCTTATCTCATCTCATGCTCCTCATGGCGGTGCATAGATTTGGAGGTGACTGCAGAGGTGATGGGTGCCTTCTGTTAGTGATTTAGGATGCATTTTAAATGCAAACAGACCACAATCACCCAGTGAAATAATAAAAATTATTATTATTATGATGATGAAACATTAGGAATTTTATAGTTACTCATTACAATGACAACACTGGGGTGTCTGTTCCGTCCGTCTTGCCCTCTTGTCCAATCTCTGGTTTTGACTCTGTGGCGGTAACGACTCCCTGTCCTTGATATCCACATGCGTCTCTCAACCGCGGCCTGGTCCCTGCAGCGCTCAGGGACAGAAGGCCAGCCGCAGAGCTGGATCAAGAATACTCACCTTCCCTTGGGGTTTAATCCGGCTACTTTTCCCTATGGAAGGATGGTAATAAATATTCCTTTATGTATCTTGTGATTTTCATTTATCTATGTTAAATATTGCAAAACATATTTAGGAGATGATTTTCATTGTTATGTTTTTTGCTCTATGACCCTGACCAAAATAAATGGTTAGAAGAAGGATGGATGGATGGATTGATGATTTTCTTTGTCACCAGTCTACTGTCTACCCAGCAGATCATAAACACTCTTCAAGCTGTTTGAAGCATCAGTTCACCCCTGTCTGCTCTATATCGCTGGCCTGTATCAGCATGACTACAGACCTCAGGCTCCAGGTCCAGCCTTGTACAGCAGGGGGCTTTAGCAAACAGTTGCAGCCCCCATGTCTGCGCAGCCAGCTGCATCCTGCACATCGGCACGGCACTGATCTTTTATTTATTTTTACAACCCCCCCCTCCCCCCCGTTCATCACGTCAGGCCTCGCATCTGAACTCTGAGGTGGGGGTGCAGGTTTATGTACAAGAGCTGTGTCCTCCGTACACACTTCATGGTGGGGTGACGTGAGCCCCACCCCCCACTTGATCACCATACAGGCTTGGGTTGCCAGCTGCTCTTTATAGCTGGCCTCCGTGTCCTCAGCCAGGTGCTCATAAATGACCAGGAATCTCTCTGAGAACGCCTCCTTCTGCCATCATTGTGCCTCCATCGATCTCTCATGGAACCTTCCTCCCCTTCTGAATTTGGAATTTAGAATTTGGTGATCAGTGGTCATTGTATACACACCACAGCACAGCACATAGTGTGCAAATTCGAAATGTGTCCTCTGCATTTAACCCATATGTGACTTTCGTGACATAGCAGGGGGCAGTGCTTGGGGACGGTGCCTTGCTCAGGGTACCTCAGTGGTGACTTGCTTCGAACCTGCAATCTTTTGATTACAAGTGTGCTTCCCTAATCATCAAGCCAGCACCCTGCCACCAAGACCTGCCTTTTGTACTCAGGAGGTTCAGATGCTGAGGAAGAGATCCACATTCCCCTGGGTCTTTATTCCCTGGCCTGAGTTCACATTGCTGCCTGAGACCTGCAAGAAGTTGACACCCCCCCCCACCCCCGTTTTGGACTTCATATCTTTAAAATAAATATATGTGTATATGAGTTGGAGACAGGTCAGCCTCCTCCCTGGGTCTGCTGATGGTCTGTCCCATGGCCTTGGGAGTGTGGCTCCTCCTGTACACTTGTTTTAAGTCCCTGCTATTGCGTTTTGTGGGTGGGGGGTAGAGTGGAGGCCATTAAAGCTGCTTCCTCTGTGTTTTCATCCACCCCCAATCTCTCCACTTGGTTATGCAGTTACAAACTCTTTTTTAAAAAAAAAGCTGACAGCAGGAAACTGCAGCTTGAGGTCGGTCTCCTGCACCTGCCTTTTGGTGGGGGTGGGGGGCACTGCGTTCTGCCTCCCAGGTTTCTGAATGGTGCTTTGTGACGTGGTGAGGTTCACTGGACGCCCTCTGCACATATACTTGTGCATGTGTGTGCGTGTGCATGTGTGTGTTTTTCTGGTGCGTTGCCGGGTCTGTGGATGTATCATTAATCCCATAATTACAGTGCCGGCATGGACAGCACAGAGGGCGCGTACGTTAAACTGCAGTGAGAGACCGCGCTTGTAGGAGTGACCTCACTGCGTAAATGTGCCAGGTGACTTTGTCCAGTCTGCTCCCTACTGCTGAAAAGTACATGTACCTAAGTAAACACTGGGGAATCGCATCAGCATGAAAGTGAAAGGAGGGTGGATCTTCATGTCCTGCGGAGATATACTGTCAGGAGATGAATGACCCGCCCGCCCCACACCAGCCGCTGAGACATGTCCTGGCTTGCCATGGCGTGAGAGTGGGGGATTCCCAAGGAATGTCCTGGGCAGGCTGGGCAGAGGCCAGGTGGGACATGGCAAGCTGGTGGAGGTTTGTGTGATAAGAATCACCACCAGTATCTGGACATCCCCTCAAGTGGCATGGCATCTTTACAGTGACGGCATTCAATGCAAGCCAGTGACATGTGACACCGTCTGGGGACTTCAGCTGCTGGTGTCCCGGGGGTGGTGCTTTTCAGTGACTGAGATAGTGTGGGCGCTCCCTGTTCCTATTGTAGCAGCCACTTGACCAGTGTGACTCGAATTCCGCATTATATGCAACAGTACACCGCTGTTCATAAGTGGCATGGGTGACTCATCGATGCCGCATTTTGGAATCACGTTATTCTGGCCCGACGCAGAGGCCAGACTCATTTGTTTGCCTTTATCTGCCTCCTGCTTAAGCCGCAGAGTCCTGGAGAATGGCTCTGAGGGTCTGGTTGCTGTCTCGTCTTCCGGGGTGGTTGTGGATCACCAGCCTGCTGCATGAAGGCGTCCTCATGACAGCTCAAAGAGAAGCAGGCCAGTCTCCGCTCTCACTGAGTTTCTGAAGCTGTCCAGCTGCGTAGCTGGCTTCCTTGAGCATACGGGTGGTGGTGGGGGGGGTTGGGTTGGAAATGGCATTTCAAAAATCCACTTTCCTGAGACCATATTTCCTGTGAAAACAGTCCTGTGAAGTATAAAGAGTGTATTGAATCTGGAGGGGGAGAGTTTTTGTGGTTTGCTGGGGCTTTTGATTAAAATGCTCTGGACCTGGAGGGGGTGGGGTAGCTGGTTACCCCTGAGCCAAAGTGTGTATGCCCCAAAAAGGCCCCTCTTTTGTGGGGCACAGCAGTGCGGAAGTTAGTGTAGGGCTTGCCGGGCGCTTGGGCAGCGGACGGTGTGGTTTGGCTCCGCCGTCACGGAGCGTGTAGATTATATAAAGGAGCTGCTGTGAGACTGTGGGGGAGCAAGTTATTTTACAGCTGCACCTGGCTCTATGCCTGCCCCAAACCCCCGAGCAGCAGAGCCTTGAGGCAGCCAGGCAGTGATAGGCTTCACTAAGGGGTTCCTCTTCAAAGGAAGCAGACCCCGTATGTCCACTGCCTCTACAGCTCTGGGTAGCATAGACCCATTCCCCTTGGCTAATGGTAAATTCATTGGGGGTGTTAAAGGGTTCTCTGCCCCATCCCTCTACTTTTTTTGTTCTCGTTTTAGAGGGAATTGATCATGGAGAGTCTGGACAGGTCAGGCTGAGTTAATCCCTCTTGTTGTCGAAGACAGTGTAGGGATCGTACTTTGCACCGCTTTGGATCGATTGGCTGTTGCCGCTGTGAATATGCAAAGTGTGTACTCAAGAGGGAAGTCATTGAGTGGGAGACTGGCCTTTGCAAAGCTATTTTAACACTTAAAGCCACGCCCCTACCAGAAACACAGAGCAGGCTTGCCGAGTTTCTGTGAAGACTGCACTTTAAGAAGTCTGCTTTTATTTAAGCAGTGGATTTAATTGACCGTTCTTGCCCGTCCAGCTACTTGGTTTCATCCCAGTTAAAAGCCATAATTCTTTTGCTTTTGATTTGGTGAAGTCATATCGTGACGTAAGATTATTTTTGGTGCCTGTATGTAAACCAGACGCAACTAATGTCTCAGTACAC
The DNA here is from genome assembly GCA_026779605.1 of Mormyrus hasselquistii. Lineage (NCBI taxonomy): Eukaryota > Metazoa > Chordata > Actinopteri > Osteoglossiformes > Mormyridae > Mormyrus > Mormyrus hasselquistii. The sequence goes on along the minus strand of JAODKE010000035.1, from coordinate 18,410,951 downwards.
TTTTAGTTCAGAATTGCTCACCAAATTTGTCATGGGAATACTGCTTTGCCTGGCTCTGTTTGGCTACTCTATTGACCTGTTTTAAAGGAAGACATTTATTGCCCTTCTGAACTTGAGGAAGCTGACCGATGGTTGTGTTGACATCTTCCTCCAAATACCTTCTCCCTTACTGCTGTTTCACTCACTCGACATCTGTTCCTGACCCTTGTCTCTGTGTTTCAGAACTATCAGTTCTAAGTTTGCCCCCTCTGTCCTTCTCCAGCTCTTCCCCCCAAGCCGACCAAGCCCATGACGCCCATCAACAGCAACGGCGTCAAGGACGTCCCCAGCAGTTCACTTCAGGATGCAGAGTGGTACTGGGGTGACATATCAAGGTGAGTGTCTAATGTTGCTACGTAGGGAAGCATCCCATGGAGTTATCCCCAGAAGATATCCCCCATTTCAGTGTTCTCAGAAGGGTTTTAGAATTCACTGCATCAAAAAAAACATTCCATGGATATCTCTGCAGAGACAAGCGTGTGTGCGTGTCCCACATTCAGCTTGGTCATGAGATCCCTTTGCAGAACAGAAGAGCTGTTGTACCAACCTAGCAAGTCAGAAAGTCTGCCCTTTTCTCCCTCACTGACCCTCTGTTTCATATCTGAGGTAGCTTCTCTGGTCACATCTGAGCCTGGCTGACTAAGCACAGGCCATTGTCCCCCTGAAGACAATGACGTCCTGCCCTGCAGTGGTGGTTTTTAATCACCAGTCTGGTCTTTTTTTCCACTGACACCAGTGTTCACTCTTTGGAAGTACATGAGTTTGTGCTTTAATTGACTGGAGAAAAAAAATATTGTCTTAAATCCAGGCATGTAAACCATTAAGCACTGTTTTTAAGTGAGTCAGTGCTTACAGGGTGGCTTGAGGCCTATTTGATGTAGACTTTTTCTAAAGTACAGGTAGGAGTTCCTAGAGCTGATGCAGGAATCCAAGGACTCTGGTACCTAGAGGCAACAGCAGAATTGGGGCTTGGGGGAGTTAAGGTCTTTGAGGAGATTTAACACATCTTGGGTGGGGGGTGGGGGGTGTTATACGTTTGCCATTGCTCTGTGGTCTCTGGGTCAACACCAGTCACTAAATCTCCCACTCTGGCCCCCCCCCCCCCCGGCAGTTCAAAATGAAGGAAGACCACCACGAAAAAACCCAGAAAAACCCCTCTCTGCATATTTCCAACCCCGAGGCACCGTAAATGTGTGCTGTCCATTGGGGATCTTGCAGTTGGCCTGCTTATGGAAACAGTTATGCAGGACATTTAGATTCGAGAATCGGATTGGAAATAAAGCTTTTACATTTATGCATGTTTTATATGCATTGAGTCTTGTGGGTGGGAGAGGAGGATGTATGGATGCTCATGAATAAGGAGATGAATGAAGGAATGAAAACAAAGAGCAGTAGGCTTAGCGTGTGTATGTGGGACAGATCTGTAGGACGAGGAACTGTTTAACATTGAAGCCTGTCCAAGGGTGGATAAAATATAGGAGGACTTCCTGAATGCAGGATCTGCTGGCAGTCTGCTTTGCTTAATTCATGACATTTTTTCTTCAGTTCATCAAGTATCCGGATAAATTAATGGCCTGCTTTCAAATCCTGATCCTTGTGTGTTCAGGGAGCAGCCCAGGTTGCATAATGAGGGATGTTAATGTTCCACTGGGCTGTAGATTCCAGGCAGTGGCCAAGGCCGAGGCTGATCTGTCACAATCTCAGCGTGACAGGAACATCCCCCAACAAGATTCTTTTGTGTGCTCTCTCAGTGTTAGTCTGTGGTTCTGCTTCATGCTCCGTTTGTTCAAATTAATCAACGTTGTTTGATTGGATATAACGGAGTAGTGTTCACTTAGCTGCTGAATGTTTGCTACCTGGAGTAGCAAATAAGAATCTCCCTGAGCATCTTTGCTAGGGAGTCACCAGCCTCCCTCCTCCTTACCTCAGCTGTTCATACTGCTAACTGTATTCTATTGCCCTTGACGGGTGGTCAGCTTTCAGGTGACCACTGCCTTGCAACTTGCAAGGGTTGCCTAGAATTTCAAGCTGGTCCCCAGACAGACCGACCAGACTGTTTCCAAAGCTAATTCTCATAGATATGTGGTGAAAGTGTGAGTGGAGAATTCAGGAAGTCCTTCTGAGGTCCAGTAAAGAGGATGGAGTGATTCTACTCTGGGAGCCATCAACTCGGCATGGTTAAGGTTTCTCAACTTACATACTGAACTTTCCGAGGCCCTGATACTAGTAAAAATGCTATTTTTTATATGGTCATGGATTGGAGGTGCCCCGTCATGTCTAATTATCTGAAGTGCTCTTAACCCTGTGGGTTGTCTACGTTGCGTATAGGGAGGAGGTCAACGATAAGCTCCGGGACATGCCAGACGGTACCTTCCTGGTTCGTGACGCCTCCACCAAAATGCAGGGGGACTATACACTAACACTGAGGTAAATATGGAGTAAATGAGGAAAGAGTCCTGTGGAATTTCTCTAGTGCCATTGGAGTTTGGTTTTGGTGGATTTCTTTGACCATCTCTAATCTCCTTACCTCACCAGGAAAGGCGGCAACAACAAGCTGATAAAGATCTACCACCGGGACGGAAAATACGGCTTCTCCGACCCATTGACCTTCAGCTCCGTGGTGGAGCTGATCAGCCACTATCGCCATGAGTCCTTGGCCCAGTACAACACCAAGCTGGACGTGAAGCTCATGTACCCCATTTCCCGCTACCAGCAGGTATATGACAATGGTGCACTCACCTCCACCTAATGGTGCATTAGTAGCATGAAATGTGCTGCTAATTTACCAAGCCAGCATGCGTCATCAGAAACCAAAGACCTGCAACGTCAGAGGAGGTCCTAGACATTCACTTTATTTTTAGCCTTCATTGCCAAAGGATGTGTGGTGACAGATTGTTTGGAAGCATTCTAGCAGAAGTAGGAGAAAGTCTAAAGTCATACTTGCAGAAAAGCATGCTTGTGAGCCTCTTACCTGCTGATCTCTCAAGAAAAGGTTACCTATAAATACCAATGTGATCTCTCTGTTGCATTCCAGGATCAGCTGGTGAAAGAAGACAATATCGATGCCGTTGGGAAGAAGCTTCAGGAATATCATAGTCAATATCAGGAGAAGAGCAAGGAGTACGACAGACTATACGAGGAGTACACAAAGACCTCCCAGGTGAGTATTAATGCAATAAAGAGATACAGTGGTGTTTAGCGTCAATAAACAATCAGCATTGCAAATGTTGACTTCTAGTGTTATAGCCAGCCTCCACTTATCTGAACACATCACCTGCAGGGATATACAGCACAGCTGAGTTTGGAACAACTGAGCTTGGTTCTGTGTTAACCCCCCCAACTATCATTCCATAATTCAGGAAATCCAGATGAAGAGGACCGCAATTGAGGCCTTCAACGAAACCATCAAGATCTTTGAGGAGCAGTGTCACACGCAGGAGCGCTACAGCAAAGAGTACATTGAGCGCTTCCGTAGGGAGGGGAACGACAAAGAGATCGAGAGGTAGGTCCTTTAACTCACCTCCTCAGTCCGGTCCTGACTGCCAAGTTGCCGTCTATTAATCAGTCTTTCCAGAAAGTTGCCAGTGGTGTTGGTCTTGAGATATTAAGGTAACTGGCTAGCAGACCAGCTCCTGTTTCCCATCTAAACACAGATGCCATACACTTGTTCCATAGGATCATGATGAACTATGAGAAACTCAAGTCACGCCTGGGTGAAATCCATGACAGTAAAGTCCGCCTGGAGCAGGACCTGAAGACGCAGGCACTAGACAACAGAGAGACGGACAAGAAGATGAACAGCCTGAAGCCAGATCTCATCCAGCTGCGCAAGATCAGGGATCAGTACCTTGTGTGAGTGCCATCTTCCAACACTTGGTTTCTTCACTATGGACATCAGTAGGGCCAAGCTGGAACTGCTCTCCAGTTACTTCTCCCCAAAACATTGACCATTCATGTCATGCAGCATTACGCTGTTTGAGGTGGAGCTTCTTTCCCTTTAATTATTTCAGACTAGCAGCTGGGTGTAGTTGAGTTTGTACCTTGATGTACCAAAGGTCTCTGCATGGTTCTGTCTGCTAGGCTGGACCTGTTCCAGTATTCAGCAGTACGTGTTTCGTAAGGAATTCACACTGATCACATGGTTCCGGTTTAAAGCGGCTGATCATACTGTGAAGATGATGACTTCTCTGGGGGGATATGGCTTTTACTTCATCATGCAAAGGGTTGGAAACTTGCCTGTAGTCACCGCCATGCAGGGTCTAATGTCTCCGCTCAGACGGATTTAAACCCTTTTTCAACTTCTCTCCATCAGCCGGCGGTTTTCCACTTATCTGTACGCGCGGGACCATACTGACATTTTCTTACTTTGAGTTTCTCCTTCCAAACATTAGTTTGTGCAGAAATATCCCGAAGGGTAGTCATTAACAGCCTTTCAGCTTTACATTCTGCTGCCACATTGGGAAAATTCAGAATTAATTCGGGGAAATTGCCCAATGGCATTATGTGAACTTTCTGACAATTGGCATGAATTTTAGACCACTACTGCTGTCATTCTGTTAATACACCCCTCTTTTGCTTTTGCCCTTCAGATATGAGTGTGATAAAAGCTCAGTTGTTGAACCACATGTACTTTTGTGTTCTGTAAAGCCATATAGTATAACACATTCTCCCTGCTTCCCCAGCTGGCTGAACCATAAAGGTGTGCGTCAGAAACGCATCAACGACTGGCTTGGCATCAAGAACGAGAATGCTGAAGAGTAAGTAAATTTTTTCGTGCCGTGTGGGTGACTTGTGACATAGCGTTGCCATGGTAAAGTTGCATTACCGATGACCACAGTGTGGCCAACATGTTAACTAATTTATTTTTACCAATACATTTGAATTTGCAGTACTTCAGTTATTGCTAATTAGGCAGTCTATTTCATATTGAGATGTTTCAGTGCTTTTTATTCCTGCATGGGCACCATAGACTACAGTGTGGATTGAACACGTTCATGTTTCTTAAAGGTGTTATTTTATCAAGGAGCAAGTGTAGCTGAAGATGCGTATGTGTGTGGAATGTATGTTACTTATGGGGGTAAACATTCTGCCTGCTCTCTTTTATAGTAATAAAAGTTTCTAAATTGGCATTTTTTTTTCAAAATATGATTAAGCCTAGACTCTGGGCTGCATAATTGTCAGTGTTGTCCAGAAACCCACCATGCCCCGCCCTCATTTTCCCGCAGGGCTTATTTTGCAACGGAGGAGGATGAGAATCTGCCGCACCATGATGAGAAGAGCTGGTTCGTGGGTGCTGTAAACCGCATACAGGCCGAGGACCTTCTGCTGGGCAAACCGGATGGTGCCTTCCTCATCCGTGAGAGCAGCAAGAAGGGCTGCTATGCCTGTTCCGTGGTGTGAGTATCCATGCGCACCCACTATCACCACGGCAACCAAGTCCTACCTCAGTAAATCTCCAGACAGATGGAGGTAGAAAAGCCACTTTATCATGGTGTCTGAGAGTTGTTATAACCCAAACTCGACTCTTCTAGTAAACATAGCCGTCATGTATTCTAGGGGTATCAATTTCAGGTAACCTAGCGGCTGCTGACTAGGTGGCGCTGTGCTGGTGCAAGATACTAAGATACTTCAGAAAGAGGAAACAAAAACAAAAAAAGAAACACAGTATACTAATATTATACAATCAATTATTCGGCAGGCAGGTCAGATTAATTATAGTTAAAAATCATGTCACAGGCTGGTACTTTGAGATCCTTGGTGTACATTATGGTGCTGATTAGCCACCTATGATTTTTAGGCAAATCAAATTAACCAGAGAAGAAGTGATATCAAGCTAAAAGGAAACAGGTGCAGTTTTTAGTAAGGAAGGTGCTAAAGGGCTGACCAGCTGGCCGAGCGACTCGTAAATAGAAACCAGGCGTCAAGCCTCATTGATGTCTGTCAAAGGCAACCTGAGTAGGAAGACTGATGCATCTCTCTGGGGCAGGTGGGGTATTAAATGGCCTTATGTTCACCTCCGCAGGGTGGATGGGGAGGTGAAGCACTGTGTGATCTACAGCACGCCACGTGGATTCGGCTTCGCCGAGCCCTACAACCTGTACGGCAGCCTGAAGGAGCTGGTGCTGCACTACCACCAGACGTCACTGGTCCAGCACAATGACTCCCTGAACGTACGGCTGGCCTATCCCGTCCACGCGCAGATGCCATCCCACCGCAGATGAGCTTGGGTCTAGACACATGTACGCACAGTCAGGAAGAAAAGCGCAGGGGGTGGACAGGGAGGGGCAGGGTCACCTCTCGGACAAGGAACATTTCGACATTAACCCTTCGCTGCAGCACACGCGTGTCTGCCACCTTGGAGTTATGTTTTTTATATATATATATATATATATATATATATATATATATATATATATAAAAAACATATATTTTTAATAGGACT
>JAODKE010000035.1:18377141-18401461 GCA_026779605.1 Mormyrus hasselquistii | reverse complement strand
CCCCGCTTGTTTTGTTGGTTCTTTTTACGGCGTAAGTTTTTTTTTTTTTCCTGAGGGGCCAACAGGGCGGGGCAGCTGCCGCCTGCTGTTTGGCGGGGGGGGGGGGGGCTCTCGTTCGCTCATTCCAGCAGGCCTGCAATATTCCTGTTTTTATGCTTCAGGGACAAAAGAGCATTGCTTGGGGATTCATTTAAGGAAGTCGCCTTCCAGAATGACCATTTGAGGCTGGGGGGAGTTGCTCGAATCTGTATTCATCAGATTATTATTATTAAAGTGTAAAAGCTGTTACGTTCCCAAACTGCCATGTGTGTGTGTGTGTTCACTCAGTCTTGTGAAAGTTTTGGGTTTGCTGGGGGAACAAAGGCAGATCAGGAGACAGGTTGGGGGGGGTGGGGGGGGTTGCTCCTGGACTGTTACTGCACCCCCGTCCTGTCCTCACACAGCCCTGCAAAGTTATATTTGCAGTTGGGTTTAAAACATGATTCTCACAGAGTTTCTCTGGTGTTCTGAGTGCTGACGTTGGGCCCCGGACCTTGACGTTTCTTGAATATAGCATCTTGGAAAAAGAAAAAAACATTTTTAAAAATCACTTTGTCCCCCCTTTTTGGCGTACATACTGAATCCCAGCATGCATCTTTGGTACTCTTGACTGTTGTTTTTTGTGAAATAAAAAAAAAAAAAAAAAAAAACAGAAAAAGTAAAGAACAGTTCTGTGTCTGTTTATGGTGTATTCCAATCTGAATTTAATATAGCTGACAGAACAAATCACAGCTTTCTGTTAAAATGCATTAGAGGCCTGTAAAACTGTACAACTACAGTGGTCACAATACAACTGAAAAAAACACTGTAAATACTGAGAAAGAGGACCAGCGCAGCAATAGACAACACGCTCGACCTGCGGGAAATCCATATTTTCCTTTAAATCGCTGTTTGGTACAGTGGCCTGTATGGCATTGTAGCCTGTGAGAGCCATGTAAACACAAGATAAAACAGACATTTGCAATGTATTTAAACAACTTTTTACACAAAATGTTGGTAATTTTACACCTGTCCTTTTTAGAAACTACTTTGTATGCTTTCTATCTTCATACAAGCAATATAAAACAAGCTGGCTCAGTGATCTGTCAATTTTCCACAAAAGAGTTTGACATAATCAGTTATTTTCTTTTAAATAACTTACCCTGATTTGACTACATAATGGTTGTATTTGTACATATCTGGCTTCTGGCTCTTTCTTACAGGCAGAAATGTCCTCTTTTTCAGTATTAAAGTATCTTCGCTTCAGACATATAGTTAATCTTCAGTTACACTCTTCACCACAGTACAGTTATTTGTGTACCTGTTGCAATAGTTTGTATTGGTTGTAGATTCCATTTGTTATGAAACTGATGTATATTATCAACCAAACTCCACAATACTCATTTCTCTTGCAGAATAAAGAATATTTTGTTCAGATTTGTTTGTTCCTTCATTAAAAGTGATATTTGATCATTAAGTTGTTCTTGGCAGTACACAACACAGTAAAAACTATGTAGGATGGCACCATGAACAGTATTGGGGGTTGTGGCATTTCATTAATCTGAAACATCAGCATAGTTGCTAAGAGCTACTTTCAAACACAGTTGTGATTTTTCCTTAAGTTAAGATGAGAAATTGTACCAGATGCACTTGTGTATGTTTGCTTAGCAGTAATTAGTAAATTTAGCGTTCATTTGCTAAGACACCCCCCTCACACACAGCTGGTACAGGGAGCCATCTGTGCCTGCTCCCAGCCAATCACAGCACTGATACAGCAGGCTGCACACAGTCACCGAGCTCTGTGCTGAACCCCCGACACAGGCAGGCCAAAAGAGTCGCTATGAGAACACAGTCAATCAGCGGGCTGAAAAAGATCAGACTCCATAAATGAGCGACGAATGGAACCCCCAGCACACCCCCCCCCAATCGAGCTGACACCTCATTATCATGGTTAATAAATGGCACAAACCACCCGTGGTCTCTTGGCCGGCTGATCAGCCTCCTGTACGGAGTGGCACGTGTAACGGGCAGCTCATTATGTCACCACGACGACAGCGGTCTGCCGCCCTGACGCGGCAATATGGGGGCTGTCCTAATTAAGATGTGGCTTTGGGAACATCGAGTGACATTCAGGCCCCCGATCACTCTGGTTAAACGTCGTTTCTGCTATGGTTCCCAAATGTTCTTATGCTTTGAAAGTCAAAATAGGCATAAAATATGCATTTCTGTTTAACACCACACATCACCCCATAGGGTAGCCTATGGTCAGAATAGGTAAACAAAGACTTATTTTTCAAGGAGACCCTTTGGGCCATATTTGACCAGCTGTATCACCTAATGGCCATTGAGTCCACAGCAATTACCTTGGGCAGATTGCGTATCTTTAAACACCTTCAGCTCCGTCCATCAGCCCCGCCCACGTTTGCACACCTGTTAATCTCAAACACCAGGGTCGTCGGGTCCTGCTGATCATCCTGGTCCACAGGAAAATCACATCTTTGATCAACCCATGTACTGGACAAAGGAGACAGTGATACACAATGACCTGAAATGCAAAGGCACATTTGGGTACAAAATAATGGATGAGAGATGTCAGCCCTTTCGATCCCTCATTACTTGCTTCAAATACTACAAAATACAGGCAGTTCTCAACTGCCAACAAGTTAAATGTACAATTACGCAAAAAATATCCAAGAGACAGAGTTTACGAAAACACTAACACAGAAATGCGACATATGCCTGTAAATAAATGTTCACAATCTTTCACTAAATTAAATATATCTTCTTTAGTATGTATTACTGGTACACTTTTGGATTGTATGTGTTTTTGCTATAAGGGTAATGTCAGGAATGGAATGGAATGGGAAAGTAAATATGATTTGTATAAAATCTGACGCGCATAAGAGTTTGTGGAATGGATTACTTCCGCAGTTGAGAACTGTCTGTACTTCTACTACAAAATGGCTTCTGAGTAAATCTCTCAATTCCAGAGCAGGTTTACTTACAACGGGAAATATCTCTCATGGTTTCCACAGGTACAAAAGACCCAAGTTCTTAATAAACATTATTCATGTAGCTATTCACCGCATTTCCAATTAACAGGAGCTGCACAGATCAGACCCTTTGTCCAGGTCCTGCCCTCAGTAAGTTGTGTGGTTTCCAGACTGGTATTAGAATAATGAAATAATTCTGAGCAACTGGGGACAAGACATTAAGTTTCTGCAGCCTACCATGGACAGTCATAATTCATGTCCCTTGTTCTTCCCTTGAGACCTTTAATTATGCAAATGACAACATTTTTCTTAGCAGAATGCTCCACTCCCCGCTCCCTTTTTTTAAACAATGTTCAACAACATCAAAGACCCAAGCCCAACATGATTTATGTACTCATTAAAAGCCTGGTTGTTTGTAAGATGAGTTTTATATTGACGCCGTGGCGCTGACATGCCTCACTTCCCAGCATGCATTGCGCACGGAGACTGGCCTTGAGTGAGTCAATGTCAATATTAAACCGGCATCTTCGTGCCACAGCCTATTGTTGCCTGGGAGAGAGTGACATAAGAATCAAAGTCAACCTTGACAGAATTAGTTCAGTAGCATATAAACCCATAAAAGATCCTTCGACTGAAGACCTTCTAATCCCTGTTACTGTTCATCTGACATATAACTCATGTTATCATGCACAGATTTGATATGCTGCTGATTATTAATCTATTAACTGTGCAATCTCTAAGGACCTAACATCGTCAAAATGTACAATGACAGTTCATCCACTTTATTTTCATATACTGATTAACAGCAGTTTATGCAATAGGCACTCAAGTGGTCTGTCGAGTCAACATCACACACACACAATTGCCCAGTTAACCAAAACTCATTTTCCTGTTTACCATCACCGGATGTGTACATCTCCCTGCCTTGTATGTTTTTGTTACGCAGACATAGTTAAGTGCCTACCTCTGTACCTGGATAACTTCTTCTGGATAAATTATTTATCAGCTTCAAGCCTAGACCTTTTCTCTGCCCCCTTACTTTGGGCCATCTGGCCCTGAGCTCAGAGATCAACAACTGGGTTCAGACCACCACCACACAACATATAGACAAAGGATCTGCATGCCTGTGATCCAGAGCACCCCCCCCTTGACCTCTATTGCCCCCCTGACCCCAAAAGCTGGACAACAAGGCCATGGTCATCCCTTCCCCCCACAACCTTCAATCATAAAGACATTTGCAATCCTACACTCATTTATTTGCACTTTATATGGAATCTATTTTCATGGAGGGCCACTCAATAACAGCAAATTCACTGAGGAATAAATTAGGCAGACGGAGAGGTGAATGATTTTTGAAATGGTCAGGGAATCATTTTCTCTTTTTAATTCTGTCGATGGATGGATGGATAGATGGACAGATAGATAGAGACACAGACAGAAACAGAGACAGACAGACGACTGATTAAAAGGACTGAAATGCAATAGTTAACATGGTAAAAAAAATAATTAAGACACAAATGATCTCAGTAGCAAACACATTTACATCTTGAGCGGTATCTACACAAAATGATGTTGTAGGGCTGCATAAGGTGTCCAAAAAAAAAAAAACAAGAAAAATATTTGCAAGAAAATAGTTTCCGAACAATTTACACCGCTAAGTTCGGTTTAACTCTAGAAAGTAGCCTCAATACAAATCAAGTGAACTAGGTCAAATCAATCTAGAATTCAATGTAACCTTCGGCCCTGAAAACAGAATTCCGTTTCAAGGTTTTATCACCACTAATTTGGTCCAGAGGAGCCCGGACTGACTTTAATCAGGAGCCTCGTGCAAAGATATCTCTATTCCTGCTTTTTCTTGTCTGTGTAGCCCTTAATTAGACCCCTGAAGTCTAAGCAGCTCCTGAGAAGAGGGAGGACGAGCACCAGGCAGCAACAGCTGCAGCCACCGAGGAATAAATTAAAGCCAGACAGAGCTTAATAATGTCATAATGAGCGCGTAGCTGCCCGGCGTGCCAACCCTGGGCATAGCCCCGAGAAAATTTATCACCCTCTAATGAGTGCCCGCATTAAATCAGCGCTCCTGCCACAACCGGCCTCGACAAGAAAGCGTGCGAAAACAAAAACAATGAATGAAGGCAGGAAGCGTGCAGCACCTCCATCATTGGGAGCCCAGATGCAGGGGGGCCTCAGCAGCACAGAGCAGATCTCACGGCTAGTTCCTAGCCTTCCCCCAAATGCCCTGGGACACACGTGTATTCCGGCAGCACACCTGTGCGCCGTGTAGTCTAACCACGACGGTCCATGTTCACCCATAATGCACCAAGATATCCTGTATGGACCTCAAATGTTCATGCCAACCAGACTGACCAATGCAGGTGACCGTCGGATGTACTGTATGGATGCCAGAAATTCCAGAAAATTAATTAACACACACCATGGTATGCAACTTACTGCAAAAACATGCACAAATCTAGAGCTAAACCACAAATATTGCAAGAATGATATTTACCGATGCATCCACATATGGTATGAAAATCTGTATAAGATCACTCTGAACAGTAAATAAATTCTAAAATCCCAAAGATGAACCCTAAACATGCATTAATAATCACTTCTCGTAGCCAAGGTGCCTGCTTGTGAAATCGTTCTCATTTGAGGTATTCCTTTTGAAATGTGTTAAATGGACCTTCATATACTTTAGCAGAAAATCATTTAAACTTTTATTCACTTGACCCACTTAAAGACACGCAACTAAAGTATTAGACCGCCTTCATAATATTCACTATTTTTATTTTTTAATCATTATTTTAATAATAAAATGCACCTGATTACACACGTGCATGATAACCATATTCATACAAAAATATGGAAAGGAAAAATTAGTAAAATTCCTATACCCCATGCTCATTTCCACCATACTTAACTAAGAGAATGTCTGACAGACATTGCTGCAGCCGATGTTTTTGGTACTGGGGTCGCCCTGATTGACTGACCCTCACAGGAGCACCTAAGCACACCAGGATGGAAGCACAGACCCTGATGTGTTTCCCGAGTGATTTACTGGCCGCTTCGCACATTTGCTCCGCACCACCACACTTCACTTCATCAAGGCGTTTGCGACGGGGCTGGAAATCTGGGCTGCCGACAGCTCGTGGCCAACATGATCTAACCAGGCAGGGGTCACCTGATCTTTACAGTCTTCATCAACTCCATCTCTCCAGTGGGACAAGCTCGGGTCATGGTGAGTCACAGCCCTCAGTCAAGACGTCAAGAAAGGCAATAACAGCAAAATCGATGCCCCTGCGACAGGGTGCTGCACCCTGACTGTAACCATTATTACACATGGCAGTGGAGAATTTAAGGAGAAATTAAGCTAGGATACAGTGGGTTCCGGCTGCTTTTTTATTGCCTGGTCCACTGAATATTATCACGGTACCAAACCCTGAAATGGGACGCCACTTAGCAGCGTCGTTCAAATTAAGACAGCATTAGCCACTAGCTCTCGCAAGTCTGGGTTCTTTTGTACGCTTCCAGGCTAAATGCTACCTTTCTAAATGCCAATGTAATGGTGTCTTCCTACGAGTACAGTTCTTGTGTTCACAATAGTGAGGAAAGTGCCCCCCTCCCGCAAGCCCTTGTGACTTCATCGCGTGCAACCATGGCACATTAGCGGTGCTAATTGCCAAAATTTTAAGTCTGGTTCTCACTCACTAATCTTCAAAAGAAGCTATAAAGGGTGCGAGTTTGTTCATTTGAACTCACATTAAGAGCTGCCAGTGAACTGATACATTAAGTATGAAGCATCCTCATGCCAAGATGCCTTAATATCGCATAAAACATGCAGATTAGCAAATTCAGCCCAACCCAATATAATTAACTGCTTATTGCTGAATTGTATTGATTTACAAACTGATTTTCAGTTTAAACCAGAAGCGGTAGTACTCTAAAAAACCCAGGGCCTGGACGCTACTCTGGAGACCTGGAGTACACAGGACAGGGATTAAGACATTGTACATGGAGCAGGGTTACTGCAGGGTCATACAGATATCCTTTCGTACAATCGACTTCTACCTTGGAGGTCCGTGAAGCAGCTGCAGAGTGTCCACATAGATGCATCAGTATAAATCAGACAGTTTGCGCACAATTAACCTTTGTATGCATGAGTCTTTCAGGAAACACCATAACATACCTTGAGTCTTTAGTAACCTGGCATGTATGTATTTAAATATAAAAGTCAGGCCACAAATAACCGCAGCTGTGCAAACAGTTTCTAAACAAACTGAACTTTTTACATCATTTTAAAAATAATTCTATCTCCATCTCAAGCACCAGTTCTCTTTTCACATTCAGCATGCTGAAACTTTCTGAACTTTGAAAATTTGAAAATTGTTAGAAAATATTAATGTTAAACATAAAAAACATTATATCAATTTTAAATCATTTCTGAATAACGATTTACAAAATTAATATTATTGTATTATGTTCCATAATGACTGACAGATGAAATGTGCCCTTTACAAGTATAGCAAAGCATGCACCTCTTGCAATATGCTGACATTAGTGTTTGTATGTCCGTAAGAGTCCACTGATCAAAATCCATTATTGTTCTTTATCCACAAAACAAGCTAAAATGGCCAAACATTACAAACTACAAATAGATAACTGCCACCTTGCACTTTAGGGACAAAGAGTTGCAGTAATAAGGGTAAAAGTAGTCAATATGAACAATCTTCTAATATTTTAATTTAATATTTTGCTGTCACCAGCAACCCAGTACTTTTTTGTCAAATAAATGACCGTAAAAGAATAATGTCAAAATCTCCTGAGAGCATTGAACGACCCTCCCCACACAACCTTATAACCTTCCTCACTGAAACATTAATTTAAAACCAGTTAACGATAAGCAAGTGTGACAGATATGCTTGTAAATAAATAGTGGGGAAAAAAAAACCTTTACATTCAAATTTCACTTTGCACTCCAGAGTTTTTAAAAATTTAAAGCACTTGCAGAGCAGAAACAACATTAAACAATTAAACATAAAAGTTGTCCAGTAACATTATTTTACACGCCCCCCCCCCCACAACGGTAAGCCCTTGCTAAAGCCCGGACATGCCCCCCCAGACAGAGCAGTGCACAGGGCAGCGTGGCATGTGAATGGCGGCCCAGTGTTCTGACTGTGAGCCCCGGCAAACTGTACTGGATTCTCTGGGGTGGGAATCAGGCAGAGATGTGGTCAGCCTCCAGGCCCAGCTGTAGGCAGCATCTATGGTATACGAATTGCCTGAAACAGGACACCTAAACACGGATTAATCGGCTCTCCTTTGGCATAGTCCAGTCTGTCCCTGACCGCAGCCCCTTAAAGCGCCATAACTGCTTTTCCAGTCCATGTTGTCTCCCAGGTGTCCAGCAGAAGGGAGTGAGTGAGTCAGTGAGTGTCTGACTGTGCGGTCATGTGTATATATATATCACATTGTGGGGACCAAATGTTTTATTTTGACCTTGCGGGGACATTTTTTTTTCTCACCCCAAAGGGAAATTCAATTTTATTAAAATTTATGAATGCAATCAAGAAACTAAAAATTGTTACTTATGGTTAAGGTTAAGGCTGGGATTATGGTTTCCCCATAGAAATTAAAGGAAAGCCCCCATTGTGTGTGTGTGTGTGTGTGTGTGTGTGTGTGTTGGCAGCCAGGGGGCAGGTTTGTAATTAGCATGGCTAGAATGAGTCGGTGCAGCAGGCTCTTCACTGGTGACTCTGCATTTGGTTCGCTGTGGACTCGGGGTGGGGGTGGGGGTCTATGCAGCTATCCTGGAAAATGGCTGACAGTGCACCTACACACACACACCCAAAACACCACCTGAGACTTCATGCCCACTGACACTGCCAGCCTCTTCCTCCTGGCCGGCTGACCTGTGATTCGTTTGGAGTGCAGAGCAGCGTAAACAAGCTGTGAGCCCTGAACAAGGCCACCTTTTGTCTGGGATGTGTCCTGTGAGGAAAGGGCCTCTTTTCGCTGTAGCTGGGCTCCTTCAGATCCCGTTTGCCTCTAATCCCTATTTGATTAAACTACAAATGAAAGAGCACAGTGCAAACGTACACGTCAAGCTAAGATTTATCATCTCAGCCTTGGCTCGGACTCTGCTTGCTTTTCGACGGGAAACTCATCTTCGTCCTACAGGTTTGCTCAATTTATGCAAATGGTGGCTCTTTAGAGCATCATTGGTCTCTGATTTCCTTTTTTTCCCCTAATTATTTTTTCTTAATTTTGCAGCACAAAGGAGCAGCTACCATTTGGAAGGCTTTCTGCTGACAAATGAGTGAGATTATAACGAAAGCTCACAGGTGACATATAAAGAAGGATGGTTTCTGTAATGAAAAACCGTCCATTTACAGTATAATCGCATGGAGAAGAACAGGAGGTCATCCCATAATAACAGCTTTCATGTGTTAGTATGAACCCTGCTGTAAGGTCCTCTAGCGACATCACTCGCATGCTATAACCATGTAATTCATAAATTACAGTTTTCAGGCCTTTGCCAGGGCTGGTGACAAGTTTTCCCTCATATCTGAAAGCAATCACGGGCGCCTGGAAGAGGAGCCCTTATCTCGATACATCTGCACTTTCATGGTGAATGCAGCTGTTTTGCCATGAAGCTACATGAATCATGACATGAACTACAGACTCTGCGGACCCTGTGTTTAACAGTAAGTGTTATGAAAAAGCAGGTAATGGTTTTCCTCTTGTACCCATCTCCACATTTACGTTCTAGTATTCATTGGTTTTATTTCTCTTTTGTCATGTTACAAATAATGGGATTGGCATTTAAAGGCACGATCTGCTGATGTAAACATATTTGAAATGTCTTAATCTGGCTGCCGGGTAAACAAAGTCTGCTGTCTCCCATCTAGGGCGGGAAGTAAATCCCTCATTCATAGCCACAGCCTGCTATTAAACACAGGCTTAAAAGCAGACCTCGCCAAAGCACTATTTACGAATGGCTATTCCTACAAACATTACCTAGCAGGTCCATACAAAGCAAGAGGGCTCTATTTTCCCCAGCTGAAAGAGGGACGACTCTATGCCCTCCTAACGACAGAACCTGGATGTGAGGCCGTTAGCCAAGGTCTGTAAGTCACACCATGCAGGGGTAGATTTGCCATTTCCGAGGCTCCAGTTAAAAAGTTAAAAAATTCAAACTAAATAAACAGCTAGTGAGTAGAGTCAGATCATAACTAGCTGGCTGGTTAGCAGAACATGCTGCTTCAGCAGCTCCTAAATAAGGAACACATCAATTTAATATTCAGTGTAGTGATTGTTTGTGACCAACGGGGGCTCCCAAACCACAGGGGCCACACAAATATGTGGTTTGAGTGGTGGGGACTGATGCTTGGGAGAACGGGTGAGGACTCACTACATATGACTTTACAGACACTATGCCGTAGGTCCAGCACTGTGGCCTTTATCAAGGTTGTACACACAAAACATAAATTCAACTTGGTTTGCATTACAGCAGATATTCTGAGCACCTTTAGAGTGTTCAGTGTCAAAACGGGCAGGTTTCTCCATTTTAACACAAGTTGCTCATTTGAATTTTTTTGTTTACATTGTGCAGTCTTTTTTTACTGCATCATTTCTTTGGTACAGTGACATTTAACAGTGCACACAGTATTGCTCGTTTTTGTAGCTCAGATTTGTAAACCATTATCACTAGTTTCCATTTATTTCAGGACCTCTGAGTTAAATTAATTGAAGAATAATATAATGCGTGTCCTTCGAGGGGCACATAATGTTTTACAGTAATTATATGGACTAATCCAGGCGTCTCAAATCAGGAACCCAAGTGAAAATATTAGTATAAAGTTTGCTGTATTTGTTCCAACTCTTGTAGGTTTTTGCAATAAGATGCTATAGTTGATTGCTTTCAGAACTAGTGATGGTGCCACACAGTACTGAGATGTCTGATGGAGGCGTCTTTCATGCTGCCTTTATAAAGATTGTTGCTGCTTAATGGCTTGTCATTATGCTGCCATTTCACCTGTGTCTCTCACCATCATGTCACTCCCAAAACACATGGTAATGACAAACACACGCACTTTGCTTTTGGCTTTGTAATGGTTTAACAGCTGAGGTCCACTTGTGGTCTGTGCAGCATTGGCTACGTAAAGCCATAAGCTTTGATACATCATCCTCAGGGTTGGCAGCTCTCACGCATCTGACGTGACGCTTTCTGATTCTCTCACACACACAAGAAATATCATGGCAAATTTATATTATTTCATTATAAAACTAAAATTAGCTGTGTCGTAAGTGTTGAAGTACTTGGCAAACCCTACAGATTATTTACAAGGTAATGACACTGTTACATGCATGTAAATGCGTGTGCAGACGTGTCACAAATTGAAAACCTCACTGCAGCCAGCTGACCAAAGTTGGCAACCCTGAACATACGTTCTCTCTGGTAATTTCGGTTAGTAGACCTACATTTTTCTGTGCTTCAGATTTTTAGCCTTTCATTTTAAAGCTAAAACACTGCATTAGTCATTCACTTTACTCTGGTTGACTCTGAAACCTTGAAGCTGATATGTTGAGCACTTTGTGTTTTGTATATGTCACAATATTTTGTGTAGGTCGAGCCCCAAAAATGTCTCTAGCGCAGGACCCCCGTCCTCCTTAATCTGGCCCTAGGCGCAGGTACACGCTGTTCAGTTCTGTAAGTAGCACCAGTATGTGCCCACGACGTCCCACATGTGAGAGAAAGTGAAACTGGTTTAAGAAGTCAGCACCCCCTCAGAAGCTGATGCCCTAGGCAGCCGCCTATGCCACTTCTTGACCGCCTGTGTTTGGGAGCAAAAATAGATGAAGAAAATTAAAAAAAAAAGAAAAAAAAACTAGGCGTGAGTTGGTTTCAGCAAAGGCTCCCCCAGGAGAGGGGGAGCGCCAGATCTGTCGTTTCCATGCAACGAAAGCTGGTAGAAAGAGCGCCTCCACTGGTTGGCACGGCACAGTGCAGGCTGCATGATGAGAGAGATTAAAGTGACATACCGTACTCAGTGACAGCGTTCAGTCCTATAATTTATGTTTATCCATTGTGCTCAGCACGTATTTAACGTTTATATGTGGTAATTAGCATTTAGCCTTTATATGCTGTTATTTAGTGTGTCACTTGTGTTTGCGAATTGCTTTGGGTGTTCATGCATTTTGTTCACGTCCCCACTTCTTACTCACTCATAAATCTCAGATGTCTGGCGGATCGCAGCCGAAATGGCTTCTCCCTCCCCAGTCATGCATGGAGGGGGGACGTCACAGAACATGGTTACACACACACTTTTGCTGCCATGTGAAACCCTATTAAATATATTAACAAAGGTATATATATGGATGGATGGATGGGTGTGGGTAGCTGTTTGCAGTAGTGATTAAAAAGGGAAAAAAAATCTGAATAAACTTCCCAGCATGGTAATTTCTAGAAGGAAACCTCATTACGTTTTCTTATGGTTCATATAACAGGCTTGTCTTAAGGTTCACTGTGAGCTCTGTGCCACAGGTAGAAAAACATACTTCTAACATCCTATGAACTGTTACTCTTGCTTTCAGAAAGCATGCCTGTGTCTCCGTGACGACGCTGCATCATGTGACCTGTTACCATAGCGCCTGTGCTGCTTTCCCAGGCAGGACTCTTGTGGTAGATTCTCTCTAGAGCAATGACAAAGGACAGCGGGACTATTCTCCTGCCACTGGCAGCACAGTTAACGAGCCACCCCCCCCTTCTCCTCCGTCTGATGCCCACTGGCCTCTGCGCGCCATTGGCTGATAGGGAAATGGCTGGTGCCCTATCACGTTAGGTGTGCTCGTGTTTAGTGGAGATTAAGGCCACGGAGTTGGGGATGTTCCCAGGGAGAGTTCCTCTCGAATCCAGGCCAGTGGATTAAAAATCCCGGGGTACCTTCCATGGGGACTGAGAGAGGAGAGAAGCAGGCTGAGAGAGCAGGACTAGCTGGCTCAGGCTCACAGAACACCAGCCAGGCTAGTGAGGGGGTGAGAGAGCGCCCCCTGCTGGCCCTGGTGCTGTTTGTGAGTGCAAAAGCACAGCATAGCAGCCAGCAGAAAGCGAATGTGAATGACATCATCGATCCCTGTGGTTATATAGGGCAGAGCGCCACCTGAGATGGGGGGGGGGTGACACAGGACTACTGGAAGGCCATACGGACACACTAGAGTGTTATATTTAAAGAGACACAGCGGACACCTCACCCCGGGGACCGGCTGTGTGGCTTATTCCTGCTTCCGACACACCGGAATTCTCCGAATGCTGCACCGTTACGTAATGGAGGTGCACGATGGTCAGAACTTACCCCCGCTCCCAGCTTTGGGCATGTGTCCCTGGCCTCTGAGACACAGAAACAGGGGCAGCCTGGCTTCCTCTGAGGGAATTCCCCCCCCGGCCCGCCCAGCCCCAGACTTCTAGAGTTGTGTCTCTGTGAACTGGCGCCCCAGCACCCGTGCTTTTCCTGGCGTCCCCCTTAAAACCAGCTTCCTCCTAACCTCTATCAGAGCACTGCGGCACTGGCCCCGCCCCCTCGCACCCGCCACCCATTCTGCAGGCCGACTTTTACAACCTATCTGGCCCCTGTCACATGGCTCTTCTCTGTCTCCGAGTGCTTTTCCCGACAGATCCCCATCTCACACCAGCCCAGCCCACCAATGGCATGCAGGGAGCTGCCAGACTCCCAACCAATCAGGGCCTGGTTGCTATGTTGGAAGTGCGTCTACATCCTGTCCGTGTATCACCCGACGTCACACCCAGTCATTTTTTTTTCCTCCCCCAAAATCATGCATCACAAAACACAAACAGGGCCCCCCCCCCCCCCCACCCCGAGAAACAAGGCAGTGCATTTATATGTTCAGCTTACGGGCCCATCTCAATTAGTGTTTTGCAGTGGCCCACTAATGAATTGCTACCTTCAGCCTCTGCGACTTAGACGGCACAGCAGCAGGACAGTGGCTGTGGTCAGAGCTCGGGAAGAGAAACCCAAGTAACACAGGAAGCATAGGAGGACTCGAGTGCGCCCCTTGCAGTCAAAAGGCAGACATCACATATCTCAATGGTGGATTTTAAAATTTATACTAATCATACTAAATCACAGACTCGGACACTTTTGCACATCTGAGGTGAGTTACTTTGTCACACACAAAGTATCAGCTGACAGTACATAGACACTTTGTGTTCATATCCTATATAAATAGTCTCAAAATGTAGCAGGACTCCAATAATAACAGACACACGCTGTGGTATATAAACGTTTATCGTGCGGCTGAATCAAACACCCCCTAGCTGTCACCAGCCAGCCTATCCCCTCTCCTCTGAAGACTTCCAGAACGTTCTTTTTTGCCATTCCCCCTCAGCTGCTCTGCGTCTGTGGGCTGCGTCTCACAGTGAGCACACAACAGGTCGTCTCTGCTGAGTGGAGGTGTCAGCCATTATGAAACACAAGCCCTCCTTAGGGTCACCGGGACACTGCCTTCCAGAATATTCCAGCTTTTCTCTGAATCATCCAGGTCTACAGGTTGAAAATCAGTATTGAACTAGGATACCAAGGTACAGTTGCACGCTTAACTGTCGTGACAAAAGTCAACAAATAAAGATACAAATGAACATATCTACAAAAGGTTTTTGTTGAAGCCAGAAACATGACTTAACAATACAAAGAACATTTACAGAGAAATTTACTAGATCACTCAGATCAAAATTTAAATCAAGCAGCAATGTTCTGTGAAGATTATGATTTTCTCCTTCCATGAACTCCACACTGCATGCATATGAATACTGAGGTACGATCCAGAAGTCGTCAGTTGTAGATAGGAAGGCTAGCTGATACATCTCTAAGAGATTAACTTCCTCCTGCGTATCTCCTACGATCACCCAAATTATTGCTAGGTGGCAAAGTGTTGAAGGACATGATTTCTGTGGTCTTAGATGTTCCTCCCTCATAGGCTGGAATGGTGGGCCAGAAACATTTAGATCAGTAGGAATGGGAAATTTCTAAAGCAACTTTAGGAGTTCAAAAAAATCTGAATTTTAAAAGTAGTATTTTAAAAAGGCTGAGGGATTGAAAAACCATCCTCAGGCTTTTTGTACCTGACTACTTTTGATTTGGTTATATAACAAAATGGTAACTAAAAAAACCCCTACTTAGGGCCACATTTATTTAGCTCTCAATTGTATTTCAGAGTTATACAAGGTTGTTCAAATGTTATCAACAAAATAGCATGCTTGGAATATAAATTATAATTTTGAAATGTTAAATCTGGAGGGTTACTTCTGTCAGTCAAAGACTTGTATGAGGCTAGTATTCTGCTGCAGGAGGGAAAAAGATTTTTTTTTGACTGACATTGAAATTTAATAAGAGTTTTGCTGGTAATCAGTAAACAGGGCTTGATAAGACAGTAACGCACAAAGAAAGTGTTAACACAGAGATTGAAAGAGGCAGAGCTGTGCCAGCCCGCAGCTCCCTGGGTGAGTTCATGACGAGGGTATGTCTCACTCATCAGCGCCCCCTGGTGGCCCAGACCAAGGAGTGGCTCTCCTCATTAGCTCTCCGCTGCTTCCGCCTGTCCCCCAGACGACCGAGTCAAAACATGAAAGATTTATGAAAGCCACATCGCAAAATTTTTTTTTTAAAAATCAGCAAAGCAAGAAACTGTGTGTTTAATTTTTTTTTCTTGACTCACTAGCACGTTTCCGAGCCTGGTGGGGAACTGGAGGGGCGGGGGGACAGGTGGCCCTTCAATGCCCCCTCTTCATCAGACGCGCTTTTGAAGAAACGCGCGAGACAGAAACTAATTTCAATCTGGGCCTCTCCCGCCCTCCCTCTCCCTCGTTAAATATTAATCTCAAAGCCAGAGGAATGCGAGCTGCCTGCTTGCTTTGGCGAGGTTCTCCGCTGGTGAGTGGCAGGCAGGAAGCTGCAGATCCTGCTGTGGCCCCAACAGCTCCAGAACCAGCACTGGGTCAGCTTTAAAAAATGTGTGGAAGGTAGAACGCTTCTGAAGCACTTCAAAGCCTGCCCCAAACACATAAGGAGCCACGTGCCAAAGGGACGGCCATAACACCAGACTCTCTAGGATGTATGTGTCCGAGTCCCCACAAGTCAGGCCTGTAAATCCCAAAGGGCCTTAGTCTCATCTCAGCCGGCCTGGCCCACGTTCTTCCACCCTCCAAAAACCAGACCAGAGGAAATTTTAGGAGACAGGATCCACAGACAAGGGGAGGTGGGTCGGCATGGCAAATCAAAAATAGGGCAGTACAGCTCTTTGACCTCCAGGAGGAGCCAGCAAGAGTACTTACCAAAGGATTTTGTGTGTGTGTGTGTGTGTGTGTTCTCTTACCATGTTTGGTGAACTACATTTTCCAAGGCACAATTCCCAGTAGAAGTACAGATATCATGATGCCATTTTTCCTGGGAGCGGTTTCTCAGCATTCCCACCTGGGGGTACGTCCCACAGAACCAAAAGTAAACACTTTCCATTTTTAAAAAATTTACAAGTATATTTTCTTAATTTCTTAAAACGACACGATTTCATGCATCTTGTGTGTACGTTACAATAGGCGAAAACCAAAATTAACTGAACCCAACGCTGAGATAATAGCAACAAGCAGATAAAATTATGCTTGGCCGCGACACCATCAGAAGCTCTGAAAAGATCCAAAGATGCCGTCCATCCGCCATTCATTCGCAGGAACGTGCAGGGTGGCGCCATCCTGAACCTCAGTCACCACTCCATTGGTGAGCATCACCAGACGGGCCGTAAATTACCACAAGTGCAATTTCGTTACAATGTTTCCAATTCACTGGGAGACTTACTGTTAATTAAAATACTATCTGGCGGAAGGAAAGGCAGCATCCCAACACTTTGCAGTACATAATTTGTTAGGCATAAAAAAGGCATTCAAAAGAAATATAGGAACATTAAGAAGGTGGATATTACTATAAATCCAAAATCCGCAGTCATCAAATACAGGAGATGCGTTTGGCATCAGCTGATATTAGGAAAGATACTTAAATCTCAAAGCCTGACGTGCCTCTTTGTTAACAGAAAATGCAGTGATTTAAACAGGTTATGGTAAAGCTGAGAGCCACAGAAAATCAATGAGGAGAAAAAAAAATAATTAAGAGTGAATTACATAGTGTGGTTTATGAGCAGGGCAAGATTTTTCCAGTGCAATTCAGAAGCCAGACCAGTCTCTCCAACCTGAATTTGAAAAAAGAACCGTTTTTTGCAGCAAACACATTCTGTATTTAAAGCTGAGTTTATGATCGCTGCTGAATAATTAATTAAATGAGTTGATTAAAAACCTATACGTACCAATTTAAAAAAGAAAACCGTTCCTGTATTAAACGTTTTTATGCACCTGTATGTAAAGTGTTTTATGATTCACACGTCAGTGTAGTTTGGGGTCACAGAGTAATACTTCATTCCTCTGATTAACCTTTAGTTTGAACAAAGCATCTGTTCCACATTAAAAAAGCTAACTTGCCTTCTAATGATGTTCAAGCCCAAAAATATCTAATTACGTGTCTTCAAAAAGACGGGAGACACCTAATATTTATAAAGTATTTTTGCAGCCACCTTCGGCATAGCTTTTAAAAAAAAAAAATACAATAAAAAAAATAAGGACCTTGCTCACCCCCCCATCCCTTGTGTGTAGATGCTATAATAACAGCTAATTGCTCTGTGGGACGAGCGTGCAGACTCACCAAACCTGAAAACTGCAAAAATC
Organism: Mormyrus hasselquistii; assembly: GCA_026779605.1. Taxonomy (NCBI): domain Eukaryota; kingdom Metazoa; phylum Chordata; class Actinopteri; order Osteoglossiformes; family Mormyridae; genus Mormyrus; species Mormyrus hasselquistii. Next base: position 18,383,668 of record JAODKE010000035.1, on the reverse strand, counting down.
AGCTAGAGATAATCACACACAGGCTATGCAGGAGTCAGCGAAGAGCAAGGGAGTTCATGCCGGGTCATCGCCTTGAAGGAACTCTAAAGACACACAGAAACACACTTACTTTCATCAAAAACCTGCAAGATTGTCTGTATTTTAGCCCAAGAGTGGCGGCTGGCGTGTTCAAGCTTCACCATAGCAACAGCCTCTACTGTATCTTACTTTATCATTTTAATTATACCCTTAGAGGCCATACCTGCTTGTCACTGACTCATTAACAATTCCCCTGGGATGCTGGGTAAGCCCCCCCCCAATCGCTCTCCTGCTGTTTCTCCACTGTCCTCTCGCCCTCTTTTTCTTTCATGAACCTCTCGTATAAACAGGCCGTTGATCCCCAAGTCAAATTCCGGTCACTAGACCACTTGCATCATGTGAAATTGACAGGAGCAGAATATCCAAAAACGCTTATTAAAGTTTCATCCTTTCAGTCTCAAAAAGTTCATATGGGAGGGGAATGGAGGGGGGGTATTTCCTGTCACTTGGCAGGCACATTTCGACTCCTCTGAATTCATAACTAAGCCATCAATTTGACGCAGAGGGAAAAGGACAACCTTTCAGAGGCGCGCTCCTCTCCTCACCCCGGACAGGCTCATTACTTTCTGAAGTATGTTAATGTTGCTTCCCTGCGGCCAATCCACTTAACAGGAAAACGCTTCGGCTCCCACTGAACTAAAGCTGAAATGTGTAACTGGTTTGTAACTCGATGCTGTTGCTGAGCTGCAGATTGGAGAACCCCCCCCGAGGGCGGCACCAGCTTGGGACAGACCACGAAGCCCATTGCTACAGACTCAGGTCACGATCTGCCTTTGAACCCCTGCTGAAAAGACAGGAGTTCATAAACGTAAAATTCAAATATTGGGAAACGTGAAAATTTAAACCCTCTTTAAGGATCAAAAAGGGAGAATCAGACATGAAAGGTGCTTAAGCTATTATGTTTTACACTGATACCTTACAGGATTCCATGTTCTCAGTATTTTTTAATGCACTAAACTATATTTTGCCGTTTCTTTTCCCAGTGGAGCAACATTTCATTACGATCATTATTAAAAAACTTCTCTGTAATGTGCACATTGTCCAGCCCTGATCAGTGCCGGTGTTTACCACCACTTAAACTGTTTGCATTGGCCCCCTGTTGGTCACATACAGTCACTACATGAAATATGGGATAAGTGACTTTGAGAGAGGCCACAAAAATAACACCCCTAATTCTGCTCTTATTTTAAGGATATTTACAGAAATCCATTTGAGTTCAGATATAAATGGTCTGGAAATGGCAGCCCAGTGTATTGTCAGTCATCACGCAGGGTTAATACTTACTGCAGACGTGCCATAGCTCCATGCCATCCACAATGCTGAAGTTCACACTGCACAAATGTGCAAGACAACCATAAACTTTGATGCCAGGGTTGGGGTGGCACTGTTGAGCAAAGTTGCTCTTAATAGTCAGGTTTATAAAGTGTGGTATGGATGTTGTATTGAAAATAAGCATTTCTCTAAAACTAATGATGCATTTTGTACATGCAGAAAGCAAGGACAGACAGGTATATGGGATTGCAGTTACAAACTTTTTTTTTTTTTTTTTTTTGTAGCCATCAGGGGGGTGACATGGTGGCGCGCGGCTTAGCACTGTTGCTTCACACCTCTGGGATGAGGGTTCGAGTCTCCGCCTGGGTAACGTGTGTAGAGATTGCATATACTCCCCACGTCTTCGTGTGGTTTCCTCCAGGTACTCCAGTCCTTGTGCACAGTCCAAAGACATGCTGAGGCTAATTGGAGTCAGTAAATTACCCGTAGGTATGTATGTGTGAGTGGATGATGTGTGAGTGAATGGTGTGTGACTGTCCTGCGATGGCCCACCCCCCCCCATCTTGGGTTGTTCCCAGCCTCATGTCCATAGCTTCCAGGATAGGCTCCGGCCCCCCCACGACCCAGAAGGTTAAGTGGTTTGGAAAATGGATGGATGGGTGGGTAACCATCTGACCTTTATAATCTCTTTTTTCAGAATCCCAGAGCAAGAAATCATATGTCAGTGTTTCCAGATTTGGCAAACACTTTTTTAAATCTTTCGCTAGATTTATTTCCAATCCAACCATAAAGGGTAGAAAAGGTGTTTAAACACCATCTATGTCCTGATCACCATTCTGACTTCCTGTTACTTTTCCCCTGGCCAATGAGCAACTGAGTCTCATATGCATCACTGAACAGCCTGAGCATGTTCAGTTTCCACACCATACCTCTGGGAGAAAAATCACGTCACAACGGCTGCACATGCGGTGGCGTTCCTACGTCCGCAGAAAGTATGAACCAGCCTCCAGACTCATCCTGACATTCCCCACTGGTAGAAACTGCCCGCTTTTGACAGCTGACCAAGTTGGAGATAACCAGTTATCCATTAGCACATGCTAGCCTGTGGTTTGGGAGACTGGGCTATCGACTGGAACATCTGGGTTCACAAGCGGAGCACTGAGAAACCATGTCTAACTATTTAATAATTAAAACAGGATTTGGGGAGAGATCAAGCACTCTGCTATCAGCCTGTATGCTATACCACAGCTAATTAACTGCTATACTACGCACAGGCAGCAGAACTATAGTGTTAATTAAGACATTTCTGAACCCATACCCATTTAAGCTTTCATCTTAAGTGTAATTTCATTTCTATGTCACCAGGACGACAGACTCTGGAGAGACCTTACAGAGAGGATGACAGACATCCTGAAGAGGTGATTGAAAACTCAGCAGTGGTAGTAATGAGAGAGATTCACACACTTTGAAGGACACACTGGGAAAAATCAGAGATTTGCTGCCATGAATGTTTAATGTGTCTTTACAGGGGCTTCTATAAATAAATATTTGTTTTCTGGCTTATAGTCACGTAATTTACATTTGCCACAAAGTCCCTACATATGGGTTTAATTTTACTTTGAGTCTTCATTCCAGAGAGAGACTAGATTTATTCCTTTTTTTTTTTTTTGAAAGACTCAAGGAGGATAGATTTTTTTTCCCCCCCTCTCTCAGTGTCTACCTTATAACACTCCTTGGTGCGGCCCCCTCCCAGCTGGGACACTATAATGGCAGCGAGCATTTTCACATGACAGGGAAATAAAGCCTGTAGTTTTGTGGAAGAGCCAGATTTAAGTCAGGTGAACTGTTGCAGCGACGATACGGCTCACATCTGTGATTTCATACAAACCACTCATTACAATACAATCAAACTCTGTCCATTTACTAGAAACAGCAGCACATACATGCAAAATCTGCAAGCTATGAATAATTCAACCTGATTCTAACCAGTGGCTTAAGTCACATTCATAACAGATCACAAAACACATTCTGATTTCCCCCATTGTTTGGCTTTTTTGCTTAAGCTTAAATGGCATCATGTGAAGTAACATTAAATTACATGATGGCTGTAAAATCTCTTATGAGGCTATAAAATCCAAAATATATGAGAGGCCCCTCATTATTTTATTTTCATTCCAGAGATGCCTGGATCTGACTTGCACTGAGGACCAAGTGGAAACAGGAAGTGCAGAACTCCAAACAAACTTCACACCATCCTGTTTCCCAGCACAAAAATGTAGCACAAGTGGAGCCATAGTTAGGGAGAAGACCATCTTCGAGGAGACGACTGACATTTGTTTTTTTTTTGGGGGAGGGATTGTTGTTCATAGGGTTTAAGGAAAGCCGAGGTTCTCTCAGCTCACTGAAAAACCCGTCATCAGCACGTGACTCACTGAGAGCTGACATACCGTACACGCAGAGTGGAAAGCTGAAGAGAGCCGTGTAAGAATTCATTTTGCGAAACAAGCGGCAGACTTTTGTCTGCCTCCCTCCCCTTCTGCCATGAAAAGCCTGAGTGGGAAGCAGCCAGAGTCATACAACTATCAATGCAACTGGAAACTGCCCCAGAGTCATAAAATCGGCAAATCAGCCCTAGGAAAACTGTACTTTTGCTATAATGAGCTGGCCAGTGACCTACCCAAATGTTTAACAGGAATGTATGGTCTCAAACTTAGGGGTTAACCATATAAAAGTGTATCAAGATCCATCCATCCATCGATGCTTGGACAGCATATGCCAGTGTCAGGGTCACGGTGGGTCTGTTGTCCAGCACAGGGCCTCACAAAATAAAACGGCTTAGCATTAGCCATCAAGCTAACAGCTTTCAGCATGTACCAATAAGGCAGCTAGCAAATTTTGGAGGACATTTCAGTGAAATATCGACAAGAAAAACCATACAATAGGACAAAAATCCTTCCATTGTCACATTTGGATTCAGCCGATTCAGTTATGATTAGTGAGCCAGATGTGTTTACATGTGTACGCTCCAGGGGCACATTCACCAACGCCACAGCTCAACGTCGTACAACACAGGTGACAAAACCTTCAGTATACGGATCCATACGATGAAGAGAAAAAGGCTTTGTGGTTTCAAGATCTGAGGACATCAAATGGTTAAAAAAATAAATAAGTAAAAGCAAGAACGGAGTAAACGTGCAACAGGCCACTTTCTGGATAGCTTTACCTTCGGGGTTATTGAGTAATTTTATGGCACTCTCAGGAAGCTTGTGACCCCGATACTGTAAGACCAGTTAATGGATTCATTTCAGGATCCACGCTTTTCCTTTCTTCCTTCGGAAACAAACTTCAATATGCCCACCTCAGTGAAGAGAATCCACCATAACTAATGTGGTGACCTTCACTTTTAAGGCATATTAAAGTTTGCATGATCTAATATTCTGCGCCTTTAATATTTACATGGGGTCTATGGTACTGTGGACCGCAGGGCTTAAAATGGGCCTGATAATTCAGCAAAATATCCCTGGAGTCATTAAGAAACATACAGGCTAAGTTCTCCTGATAAACATATATATGGAAGAAATGCAGCTAAATTTATCCAACTGTCACCGTGCAATTATAAAAATATCCCCTCTGGCCAAGTCACGTTTTGCATTACAAAAACCGGCATAATGAAAATTAGCTTTGCATTCTTCCTGTATGGAAAAATACAGGTTACTTACTCATCCTGTATTGTATGTTATTATAACAGGACAAATATTAAACATTTACAGGGTGGCCAGGTAGCTATGTTGTCCCACGAAATCGAGTGGCACCTGTTACCATGGATACCATGAGCATTAAACCATGGCCATGAGTATTCCACTTTCGGGGTTAACATTGCCTCTCTCACCCACCTCTTGCTGGTATAACCATGGCTCATGACTTTCCCACACGGGTGACATGGAGTCTTTATTGCTCAAAAAAGAAAAAGAAAAAAAAAAAAAGAGGAGGGAAGGATAAATTTTAAAGGGTGCTCAGCCGATGTCCTCTGATTCTGTCCCTGGGGAGGTCATTTAAAGTTACAGCCGCATAAGTTGGCTGTCCTTACACGCGAGAGAAGTACACAGTTATCAATCTGAATAAGGCAAACTTTGGACTGTCACACAGTCGACACTTCTGGGTAACTTCTTTAGGCTTTTAGACTGGCTCTGGAGCTCGGAGCACTTTTGTTTTTTTAAACAGAAATCCTGCCAATAAGTGACCCAGCTGTCAGTCACCTGACGGGTAAAGGGCCTCCAGCCAGCACTGCACACCTTAATCAAACAACACCTAGGGAGCAGCCAGCTGAGCCCCTCACTCACATCATCACCTAATAAGCCATAGGTGCAGCCAGCTGGGGATTTTTAAACAACACAGTCGTCAGCCCAAGCCTTTGATACCCAACACCAGGCCCTAGTGTTACATCTCAGCCCTTCTCAGAACTAGGGAACCGTTCATGTGTTTTAGAGAGGGATCGTCACCAAGCACCGGCTGGTACTGCCACAGGCTGGGCCGACGGACGCTCCCAGCACTCTGTACATTTACAGGTGCAGCACAGCCAGGAAGAGATGGGGATAGACAGGCAACTCTCCACACGCTGCGCAGTACAGCCGGTCATCCAGTACTATCTCAGGAAGGATTCAAATCTATGCTGCCCTGATCAAAACTTTTACCACTGACATGTGCTACTATCAGGCAATACAGCAGGAGGGATTTCAGGCCTGAAATGAGGTTCAGCACCAAAGAAAACTATTTCAAGCTACACAAAAGAATCAGTGATGATGTCATTGTCTTGATCACAGGTCTCAGCGGTTTCTGGACCCACCTTCCTTAGAGAACAACACATAAGCTCAGCTGTAATCAGGATCATGCACTCCCATTCTCCTCCCTATTCACATAGTGAATACTAATAACCTCAAGCTGCATTTAATTAAGAATAATCCACACGGGTTGCCTGATAATGGGCAAGAAAGCAGCCAGCCTTGTGAAGGTTTCATATGGCTTCACTGAGCTCCAACAATACCAACCACAATCACAATATGAGCAACGCCCGTAAAAATGGGGCCTATTCTAGTACAAATAGACATGCTGCACACCAATAATTAACATCCATTTTTCCTGTCGCAGTCCATCGAGCTGCTCGCGAAGGAAGTGGTCCA
>JAODKE010000035.1:18362958-18374541 GCA_026779605.1 Mormyrus hasselquistii | reverse complement strand
TATATATATACACACACATACACACACACATATATAAATATATACATATATGAAAAAGAAAGTGGATTTATTCATACTAAATGCATTTGGCTGTCACTATGGAATTATAAAACACCCCTTCGGGCCAATTTAATTTTTACTCTATAGCAACTTGCTTGGTGAGACAGTGCCCCCCAGTGGTTATATCGTATCATTGAAATCTGGAAATGAACGGAGAAACTCAAAGAAATTTTTTTCCCCCTCAGCATTATAGCTCATGTTGGTAATTAGATCTATTTATTTATTAATGTATTAGTAAGTGACAATGACAAAAAGCTTGCATGTTTGTAGTAATGGGTTTATGCTCTCTGCATGATGGTACTGCAGAATGAATTTCATAACTGCATTGGGGGAGTGAATTAAAATCACAGATTAAAGTTGAAAGCATAAGACACAGAGTTACAAGAACACGTGCTGAACTGTTGACTCCTTAGCTGAGCAGAAACAGAGCTATGGGTTTCTTCAGGTCAGCAAAGGAGCAGACAGTAAGTTCTGCAAAAAGGTTTGGCAGGATGATTCGGGCACTGTAATTAATGCCCTGCACGGGGATGACGGGGAGGGGGAGTCGGATCCAGGCTGATCCCAACCTCTCCGAGGGGGCGGCACGCGCTGATTAAGCCATCCGCGAGAGCCCAGGAAGCCGACCTCCCATCTCTTCCACTGAGAGGTGGGCACAGTGGTTGGGGGGAGGGACGGGACGGGCGGCTGGGAGGAACAGGAGCAGCAAGGCGTTGTTGGAAGATCGAGGAGCTCCCCGCCTCAAAGCAGGATGCAGTAAGGACAAGACCCTTTATCTTGGCTGATATCCCAATCAATCAGGGAGACAGAGAGGGAGGCCCCGGCAAGTGACAGCCATTCCTAACAGGGATACAGGGAGCTACTCCCATCCATCATAGTAACCTCCCTCCAACCTTTTAACTCCCGGATTCATCAGAAAATTAGTTTGTGGTGCCAAGGGGCTTGGGAGCATCGCAACGATAGCACTGCATCCGGATAAACAAGTTAATCACGAGGATTAGCGGCACGCCTCTACTACACAGGTGAAGATGGCACGCACCCCCCTTTCCCGCTCCCGTAACCCCACCCTACCGCCATCGTTTCACTTACCATTAGCCTCACAGCCATCATTAGCTTTCACACGGTGGACAGACACACATCTATCAAGCCTACCTGGGTTCATTAGGCACCTGACACCTGGGGCTACGGGAGCAATTAGAAAGCGGCGGTGTGGCACTTGGCGATGTGGCATGGGCACAGCGGCGCGAGGGTCCTGTGAGGAGACGCCTAGCGGTGATTAATCACACGCTCCAGTTGCAATTTGAGCCCTTGTGTTTGTGCGCTCGTAAAAATATATTGTATAATCTGATGTAGAGCAAATGAACCAATTACTGGATAGAGAAAATTAGGCAAATGAGTGGACAGATAGAAAAATAAAATATGATATACTTATGAAGAGGGTTGGGGGGAGGGGGGGGGGTTTCCATTAGCTGCAGGTAAACGTCAGAAAAAAAAACTGCCTCCCCATTTCACTTGATCATAGTGGAGACAACAGGCAGGTGTATGAAAAGGTAGTCCGCCTCATAGACAAAGGAGGGCTTGCTTTGCCTTGCGTACCCCCCCCCCAAACTATTTACCCCGGTCTCCCCCATTATGCTTCATCAGTTGTCAGGATGGCTGCTTTTTTAGGGGGCCTCCTGATGGCAGCGTAGGGGGGGTGGCCGCCTGCCGCTAGTTGGAATGAGGCTGCTCGTCCGTGCAGAGCATGCGTCAGGCAGAGGCGAGGCTGGCAATTCATCACCCTGTCGGCGGGCTGTCATTCCTATGGGGGGTGGGGGGGCGGGCACATTCCACTGCTTGTAGCCCCCGGGGTGTCTATCCAGACAGGTCAGAGCCCAAGGATGTGAGATCAATTACTTTGTGCTGTGGAATCAGAGCGAAGAGTTTAAATTAGGCGGGGCTGCACTCTGACCCTGCGAAGCGGACAGCAGGCATGCATGCAGGCCTGTCGGAGGGGGCACAGCAGTGCAGTGGAATCACAGGCGAGGAGCTACAACAACCATCTTCCATTACAGTCAGACACTTCACAGCTTGGGCCTGGAAAAAACAGAGTACTGCTCAACAAACAGTACCTAGAGGCTATTTGGGGCGAATCGTCTCGCTGGCCCAGGACTGGCAACCACTGACTATCTATCAAGATCTGACATTTTCTGTGTCTGTATGTCTGTCTAACTGGCCACTTTAGTAGGACATTGACACAAAGCTCTTCACAATGGTATGAGCAGGGTGCAAAAATGGAGAATCCTGTTATTAGTTGGTACTCTGCCCTCTCGATAAAGTAAGACAGCTATTTTGGTTAAAAGTGAGAGAATAGCTAGCCAGCAGTAACCACTTACCTTGTTAGGGTTGCAGGAAGTTCAACCTAGACGGACAGTCCATCACAGGCCCTTATGACCAAGAGTACATCTGGGTCGCAGGTGTGAGGTCACACAAGACACCAGCAGGGGGAGACCACGGCGCACAGCTGGGAAGGAGGGAGTCAGAGCCTCCTTGGACTTGTGCAGTGACTCGCCACCTGTCAGGCATCAGGGACAGAATGACACACCACACCATGTGCCAAAAGCTGGAGACAGTGTGAGGTAGGACACTGCACATTATTATGGGATGTAGTCTCAATGACCAGCATATTTCCTAGGATCCCACACATCCCCCCACCCAAAACCGTTAACTGAAAAATAAGTCAACGCGCAGCAGTGCATCACATCATGACAGGACAGCGCAAATCATTTTAGTATAAAAACTTTATTTATAAGGAATAACATGCAATTAACACAAAATTAAAAAGATATTGCACTGGTTTTACTCTAGCAGTTTGTCATACTCTGAACCCCATCCCACGTAAGCTGCAGTAACACCCTTCCCACACTAACAGACAAAAGCACTCTGCCCCACCCCCCCACCCCCCAAAAAGGGAGCCCCATCCTCGTGCTCCAACCACCAACCCAGTGGGGCTGGGCCATCTATGGCACTGGTCTCTACACGCAGGACAACATTAACACTGCTAAGGATTACAGAGATCCTGCATATATAAAATTATTTTAAAATTGTTATTTATTATCTCTCTCCGTTAAAAAACACAAGACATCTAAGAGAGCTCCTTCCACAGTCAATGTGTGTCATAGAGACTAAAGAAACTGCGTGAACGAGAGAAATGGCAAGGAGGGATAAAAGCAGACTGATGCACTCTTCTCAGACGGTCACGTACCCTCCCTCCGGCCTCAAGTATCATGGCAAGTAACACACATTTCTCACATTGAAGACAAGTGGTCCTTGAATAAGAGACTTTCAGCTACAGAACTACAAGACCCAGAAGGCCATTGTGGCTATGTCACTCCCAAGATGCACTTCCAGTAAGCGGGAGCCCCTACAACATTAAGGCCAGTACAACTGTCACCTAAACACAACACTCTCACAAATAGATTAAATAGAACAGATCACTTTATTTACAACTCACATTTTTTCCTCCCCTTCTGTAACTGTAAACTTTTTTTTCTCAAAAGGCTATTTGGGGGTTTAACAGGGACTGCAGGTCTGTTTTAGAAAGGCTTTGGTCTGGCAAGCTGGATAACTGCTGTGTATTACTGTAGCGAGGAAATGTGTTACAGATTTCCTGACGCAGAATATCGATGGCTCTGCTGCATTACACACACAAGTTCCAGAAACACATTTCCATACTCTGCACACAAGAATCATTTTTGTAAAATGATTCTCTCCTATTAAGACAGAAATCCTCTAAATGCAAGTACCACACGACACCTGTCTCCTAGGGCCGTCTCCTAGTCAGCTCAGTTCTTTGGGTGTTTACCAGTAAATGTCATGCTTCCGTGAGATCAGCCAGGGCACCTCAGCAAGCAAGACTAACCTGCAGCGTTCTTGTCTTATGGTATAACCGAAGGTGCATTCGCAGGCCTGTCAGGATATGCCTCTGTGACACGTTGGGAAAATATATTGCTGAATTCAGAGCAGAACAAGAGCAGCGCTCTACGGGGTCAGCCCCCCCAATTTGGGAAGGGATGATGGTAGGTGACCATAAGGGGTACACGCTGTAAACACACCATGCAAACTGCTGGCCCAGGGTGTCCACTTCTGATCTAAGGTCAGTCTGAAAGGGTTTCAGTTACAGGCCCCTGCAGTGGGCTTCAGAATGGTGCCAGATCTGTACACCGGCCTTAACACATATGTGCAAACGTATTGCAGCCCCCAGGTAAGTGAAGGACTGCCGTCCACAGATGAAGCTGTCCTGATATGAACACTCTCAAAGCACAACACACAGTTCTCTCTTTCTGTCACACACACTTATAAAGAGGGATCCACTCAGGAAATCAAACAAACCCCACAAAACACGGCATGCTGGTCCGCTGTACAAACTTATCGACAGTGACAATAACCATGTTTGTAGAATGGGGTCAATCAGAGGCTTGAAACACCCAATGGCCACTGTAGCAATAGCAGACTAAATCGACAGTGTACCCAATTCCCCCCCCCCCCCCATTCTCCAGCTATCAGACAGCTCATGTCCCTCTCGGTTACATCACCCATGCTGCCATGAACCTGCGTGATTATGCCTGAGCCAGAAGTCCCAGATTGGGGCAGAACTCCAACAATTTGGCAAAAATCTCCACTCAAATATGAAGCTCAGCAGGCTAACAGGCGGTGGGACAGGCCTCTGGCATAGGAGCAGGAGCACAGCACCAAGTGTATGCAGAGAAAGCAGCCACAACACCGTACAGCCAGGTTACATGCACTTAATCTACAATCTGGCTTCAGTGCTTCTTGAAACATCAGTAAAAGCCAAGTGGCAATAATGGGGAAGCAGCAGGTTAGAGTCTGGCTATGAAATAGCTAAACCCCTTGCTTTTTCTTTTTTTTCCTTTTTAAATCAATGTCATAGGTGTACACAATTTGCTAAACGAAAGCCATTTTATTGCTGAGATACATACTTGCTTCCCCTGATAAAGCTGCTCTTGGGAAGAAAAAAAAAAAAAGGATGAAAATTAAATGTTTTCCTCTAAGGCACGACCAGTTAGTGCGAGTGACCCGAGAACAGATTGGAATGCAGACTGCTGCCTTTCAGCTGGAGAATACCCATAATGGAAATGGAAAGATGTGCTTTCAAAGTCCATCCCAGCGACTGCAAGCTGTTCGTTTTAACCACACCGTCTGCGGAACAGACTCTACGCAAATGTCAGTCAAACAGGAGGAAACATAATCCAGGTGTCAGATACTGAACATATGGCGTGAACAATCCAGAACAGAGCTTGTCATTTATTCCTGTTTTTGTTTTATCTTAACAGCTAGTGCTACTCAGGTTAGTGTGTCGATCGTACTGCTATCCCAGCATGCCTTGTCGCTAGTCCATATCAGTTGGCAGTTGCTGCTACGTCTTCCTGCCAGTTTTGTCCTGCGGTGCCGCAGGTTTCTGCGGAGCACTGCCCACTTGACCTGGGCTGTCCTGGGGCAGGGAGCTTGCCTGCTCTTGCGACCCCTCGGGCGTTTGGGCAGAGGTCCTGCTAGGCGTGAGCCTCCCTCGATCTCCGATAGGCTCCACGAGACTCGGGGAGGCGGCAGCCTGCTTGGGAGGGGATACCCCGGGCCGACGCAAGATCTGAGGGCTGGCCTGTCTGGGGGGCGTGCCCGATGGCGGCGTTTCCTGCTCCCTGCAGGGGGGCTGAATAGGATTCACTGGCCGCAGGTCACGGGCCCTGTCGAAGGCCTCCCTGGCAGCAGGGAGGCTGAGTCTGACCGGCCCCAGAACGCTTTTAGCCACGGTGGCCAGCTGGGACACGACCTTGTCAACCCCACTTTCAGCCAGTGGAGTGGCAGCAGCAGCAATGGCCGCAACGTGCAAGGCCTGCCGCCGATTCTCCGCCTCCTTCTTCTCCTTACTCGTCCCTGTGACAAGTGCAGGGGGGTCCCTGGAGTCTGCCACCGAGGTACAGGACTGAGGCTTGGGCGGCAGAGGCCCCTTTGGGGCAATATTGCTTGGCTTGGCTTCAGCAGCAGGGCAGCTGGTCCTCCAGTCCTGTGGGGGCACTGTTGAGATAGGAGCTGGCTTCTCAGGACTCTCCTTAGTGATAGAGGTGAAAGCGCTGCCGGGGGTGGGAAACGGGCCTGGCAGCTTGTTCACGGGCCCCTGGGGAAGCGAGCAGGCCTTGGGGGCAGACACAGCCTGTAGTGTCACTGCCGCCACCAGGCTACTGTCTGGGACGACCGGGAACAGGGTCCGCTCCGCAGCCACACCCTCAGTACAAGTCTGGGGCAGTTTTCCCGGCTGAAGGGGGGCTGCAGAAGCTGGAGCAGGGATTGGAACGGACAAACTCGGGGCAACCGTGGGGACCACCCTAACAGAAGGAGCACCCATCACAGTTGCAGGCCTGAGCACGGAGGTTGGGGGCACGAAAGGCACCTCTTCCTTGCTCCTGTGCCGACCATCCCCCCAGCTGCCCAGCCGGCGACCGTCCTGGCTGTCCTCAGAGCCCTCATCCGTCTCATCCTCAGAGGAGTCCACCTCGTGAATGGCATCCTGCTTCTGCAACGACTCCCGCCGGCCTGCGCGGTCCTGCCGAATGGCCGACAGCTTGTCCTTTAGCTTGCTCTTCCCGGGCGTTAGGCCCAGAGAGGCGACCCCCATGTCAGCAACCTCCTGCCGGCCAGGTTTCCGGGACGGAGAGGGCTTCTGCAGGCTTCCCTTCTCAGCGGGGGCCACCCTGCCGCCCAGGAGGGTCTCGCTGGCCGATTCCTGCAGGCTCTGCAGGCTGGGGTCCCGCTGCAGCATCTCCTTCTTGAAGTCAGAGTGTGAGACATCCAGACTGTGCTTGCGGGAGGCTGCAGGCAGCTTCTTATCAGCGGCAGAGGAGGGAGAGGGCGAGGAGGAGGAGGAGGACAGAGAGGCAGCCAGCTTCTCCGCCGACTGCACACGCTTCAGTAGCGGTGACCGTGGTGGCTCGGCGCTCTTGGGCCGTGAGATCTGGCGCACCAGGGGCGGTGATGAGTGCAGCTTCACGGGGAAGGAGGGGCCCAGGCTGTGGCCAGCCAGGGGGGAGGGTGAGCGTTGAGGGGAGGTGCTCTGCGGCGTCGGTGAGGGCGTGCGTGCCAGCGGTGACAGCGGGATGTTGCCAGCTGATTTGCGGCGGGGTGAGCGGTACTGGCGCTGCAGTTTGGGGCCCAGGCCGTGCAGGGAACTGGGCCGGATATGGCCGGAGCTGGCTGGTGAGTTAGGGACGCTGGAGCTGGGGGAGCTGCTCTGCGATGACGTGCCCCCTACTGGACAGGAAGAGGAAGCGAAATGCCAAACACAATCAGTACTGAATTGTCTCATTCGGAAAAGTTACAAAATTACTTACAAACCTAAACAAAATTAACAGAATTTAACAAAATTTTTTTAGCGTTGTAACATCACGTGGCACACTGAAGGTGCTCTGGGGGGCGGGGGGGGGGGGCCTACCAGAGTGTGCAGAGTCCGGTGTTGAGCGGTAGCCCTGCGTGGGCGAACGGGGGGACAGGTTGTGTGTGGGGGAGCCGGGGACACTCTCCCCGGATGACAGTGAGCGGTTCAGGGAGGACAGGCTGCGGCTGGTGTGTAGGAGCGAAGCCTGCTTGGTGATGCGCCGGAACAGAGACGTCCGCTTCTTGGTACTGAAACATGTCACACATCCCCGAGGTCACATGACAGACTAGTAGCTCACTGCGGCTCAGAATGCCTAAGAGTGGGAGGATCACCTGTCCTGGCTCTCCTTGGTCTTGGTCTTCTTGTTGCGGCGTGCCATCTTGGCTTTACGGCTGGCCTTGCGGGCAGGGCCCACCTTAATGGATGTGTTCTCGAAGGGTGTGGCAGAGATGGAGACCTTGTTGCCACTCTGGTAGTGCGAAAAAGAGAAAATGGAGGATTGAGCCAGGATGCTCAGAGTGTTATCAAGTACAGAAAATGAAGTGTGAGCCTGTGCTCGTACCTTAAGGATCAGCTCCACCACCTCGGTATGCACCAGGCCGTGCACGGGCTCCCCGTTGACATGAGTGATGAGATCCCTCTCCCTCAGGCCGGCCTCGTGGGCGGGACCACCGTCCTCCACATGCTGACACCCCCAGAGGGCAGGAGGAGATACTGTGAGATTGAATCCCCTCACCAGTGCAGACAGAACACTACTAAACTACTTTGTAGTGTAAATTTTAAACTTATGATCTAAAATGTTTAATTTTTATATTATTCTTAAAGTAACATTCAACTAACCATCTTTACAAAAAATAAGTGCAGGGTACCGTAAAGAGCATTAGCATCACACGGGGATAAATCCATGGGTATCACTGGCTTGGGCTAGGGAAGACAAAGAGACCAAAGCCTCCCCAGCTTCGACAGGGCACTATTTAATCTCCCACAAATATTATAAACCATAACCACATTCCACGATGCAAAGGAATAAGTGTAAAGCTATCAGATTTAAAATAGGAAGGAGACGAGTTGGCAGCATGGGTAGAGAAGAGGTCAGAGGTCGTCACGGTGGTGCTAATGCAGAAAAATAACTCCTCTGTCTGTTACTGAGCCTGAATCTAGTTTTCCACCAAATTAAGCCTATGAAGATGGTTGGGGTCACAGTGCCCCTGTTCCATATTGCCAAAGTACACCCTCAACTCAAGACATCATCTCAAGGGGAAACCGACAGACTCAGAGTCCTCATCATTTCACAGGGTAACTGACACTCACGGTGGAGCTCTTCTAGCAGGGTAAAGCTGGTCATATACCGCAAACAAAATCAAGAGGATTAAAGTTCTGCTAATACAACGTTGTATTGTGTGGAATCACCGCAGTGATCACCATTTCCGCACGCCAACTCTGCTGGGTCTTCGAGCCAACTTTTTCATTTGTTCAGATCCCACCCATTGTCCACAACGGGGTTCGTCAGCAGGACTAATTATACAGATATGCTTCACACTGCACTACATTTTAGATACAATTAATGTGTATTTGTACATTTCTGTTAAATGTCAGAACCATGTAATGTTTGCCGTAAAATGTTTAACGTGTAACTGTGAGTGTAGTTTAAATTGCTAGCTTCTCTGTCTGTGCCACTTGAGTATTAAACCAATAGTAGTTGTTAATAAACAGCAATTTCCATATTAAAAGAGCCATCATCTCCTTAATTAAAATGACTTGTGCACTCAGCACAGTACACTTATTTGCACACTGTATGTGGGTCTGCTACATCGACAACATTCTGTGCCATCTATGGTTATGGTGTGATTTAGACCGAACAAGGCGGCGGCAGCAGCATTTTAAGTACGCAACACATTGTTCTCACCAATGTGCTTGATTTCATTTTGTCCAGTTTAAAATTTTCAGCCACCTTAACTTACACAGACTCACAGAGAAGTGAGTAACTGACTCTCATTCTAGCGCAGTTTTTCCCAATCCTCTCCTTGGGAACCCATAGACGGACTACAGCAAAAATGTGGACTTTCTAGCAAAGAGCTTGGACGGAGCAAAAATGTGGACCGGCTGTGGGTCCCCAAGGACTGGATTGGGAAACACTTATCTAGGGACATCTACTCAGACCGGTTCTGCAGCAGATGCTGCAGGATGCCCTTGAGCCCTCTTTGCACTCACCCAGACCATGTGGTGCACGGTGTAGATGTCTGTGTCACCCATGTAGACGCGGATGGCGCGTAGGGTGAAGCCGTACTTCTTGCTGGAGCGGTGGATGACAATGGCGGGCTTGGTGTTGCACACGGCAGGAGAGAGGTCGCGGCTGGGGGAGGAGTCCCTCGATGAGGGGTTGGAGGAGAGCGAGCGTGGCGACATGGGGCTGGCCAATGGGGAAGCGACGTGGTGCTCTGTCGGTGGGGCAAACGGAAACCAGGTCACGTTAAATGTTGTGTATCCAAAGCCAGTTCAGACAAACCACAGCCATACTGCGGTAACTAACATTAACTAACATCACTATTTACAGCATGAGGAGTCCCAGAGACAACCCCCCCCCACAACAAGGTAAATACTGCAGCCTGTTTTTTCAACAAAAACACCTCAGCTGATCTTTAATGACAGGGAAGCTCAGGCAGAGACTGCAGGACCAGCTGCTGCAGCTTTTCTCAGGAGCTGCTTAAATGCAGTTAAATCTGGGTAAACGCCATTCACAGAGAGGTCCATGGGCCAACGGCTGATTCCCCACCCCCCCACACACCTGCGGGGATGAGCAGCGAGAGCGTGGTGGCCGAGGCTGACTTGATGACCTTGTTGAGGGGACGGGAGGCGTGCTTCTCCAGGGACTCTCCTGACAGCAGCCGGTGGCGGGCACGGCGGGCTGCCAGGTCGCTGATGGCCCTGGGGGTGGAGCTGTCCATTCCCTCTGTGGAGGGGCCACGTGGAAAGGACCGGTCCCACATGTCACTTGAGCCGCCCGCTGTGACAGAGGAAGGTGGAGTCAACAAGGCTCTACTGTACGCATGAGTCTAGGGTTATAGTATCTCCTGGTACATTCCACGTTTAGCAACTACCCAAGCGACTGTTTTAGCAGAAATTACAGTAACAAATTCGGACCAATATGCGCGTTCATGACCAAATATATACTTTACAACAACCCTGGCCACAGTGTGAAAGACCTTTGAGGTGGAATGAACCAAATTTTAAAAATGTCCACGTAATGAAGAATAAAATATGCTGAGTAGGAAAGGAAGTAAAGCCATAAGCAGCAGGCTACTGAGAATTTCACTTAGCAACCATTTCACTTAATGACCTAGTCAATAAATGAGGAGAGGGTATATTCCTGAAGTTTGCAGGTTAAGGCTGGAGTTTGAAGTACTATGGGCAGGGCACTGAAAGCCCTGGGGTTATGGACCAGTACCGGAAGCCGGGCTCTGCGAGGTGACTGAGGCAGGACTCACGGGTGAGAGTGGCCCTGCTCAGCTGGCTGCCGACGGAGCCCGGGGTGGTGGGCGACTCATCCAGCTTCAGCTCCCTTTCCAGGGGCAGCTCCGGTATGGATAGGGGCAGCTCCTCGCCCCGGGGCCCACGAGCCGGGGTCTGCGGCAGCAGCGAGGGGCTCCTGCGGGCACCGGCAGTGTCGTCCTCCATGGAGATGGCGAAGCGGGGCATCTCAATAATGGCCGAACAACAGCGCCGGCGCACCGTTAGCGGGGGGCTGGAGTCGCTCTCCGTATGCGAGGACTCGGACACTGACAGTCGCTTCCGCAGGCTACAACACATGTGTGCACATACTGTGAGTAGTGCTGGGCAGTAAACCGGTTCATACGAAAACCGTTAATTATTGTTATGATATGAATTTTTGTTATACCGCAATACCGGCTTAAATAGGCAACAACATTCGGGAAGTGACATAGCTGGAAACTTTGGGGGGGGGGGGGGGGGGGGTTGCCCCCCCTCCCCCCCACTCCCCACACCCCCCCCCCCGCCCACCCGCGCCCCCCCACCCACCAACACGAGGGCGCCGGGTAACATAAAAAAATGGTTTGGGGACCCCCTGGGCGGAGAAAAACGAA
>JAODKE010000035.1:18351974-18362858 GCA_026779605.1 Mormyrus hasselquistii | reverse complement strand
AACATTCGGGAAGTGACATAGCTGGAAACTTTGGGGGGGGGGTTTCGCCTCATTCACCACACTTCACACAGCACCGCTACAGCGCAGCTGCGCACACGCACACACACACACACACACACACACACACACGCAGCCCCTCCTCTCAATAGCCGCTGAACACATTCGCGCTGGTCAACACACACATACCGAGTTGGCCAAATATGGCATATGCTGCAGCTGAAGGCACTTCGCAAGCTGCTTTAGCAAAGAAAAAAAAAAAAAAAAAGTGCCTTTTGGAAGTATTTTGCTGACAGGCAAGGATGTCGATAAGCCTCTATGCAAACAGTGCTACAAAGTTGTAGCGCGTCAAACATCTTAAAGACCGACATCCCTAGTCTTTGAGAAATTTTGCAAGGTCAGTAAAGCTTCCGTTCCAGCAACAGTGAGCTATTAAACACTAATCAAAAACGTTAACTTGGCTTGTGCACACCTTACATTAGCCGTTTATCTATACGCAGTTAGCCAACAAACATGTTAGCCGTATGTTATCCTTAAGGTAGCAGATAGGCACAATGGCTAATAATAAAGTAATATAGTTAACGTGGGAACAATGCAAAAACGTAAAACAAAGTCGTATACCATGAACCCCATATAATTTTGAAAAAAACCATGATCTACATTTTCGGTCATACCACCCAGCTTTAACTTTGAGTAAGCAGTACTTTGGTATAACAGAACACTGGACTCTGGGCTTAGATTGGAGTCTTATTTTAGTGTCTTTATATTTCACACAATAGTTGCAGAATAATATGGGGTATTGCATAAAAAAGCTGCTCACCGACTCACAGCACATGACTAGACAACATGGTTTTACTGTTCAGACCAAACAGTCCAATCACAACGTAAACTACCAGAGTCCACTCACATATAAAATAAACCTACTGCTGCAGAATTACAGAAGAGATCATAATCACCATGAATCAGCCTAGCTTGTGTCTGGCTGCAAACGTCCCCACCCAAATCTGTTTGTCAGGCAGGCACAGCTATACCCCAACTCCACAGCGAGAGCGGCAGACCCAATCTGACAGATGAACGTCACGCTCACATTTCTGGGGATCCAACCATCCAGCTGCGGTCACGTGACTTGAGGCCACCTAGGCTGTCGAATCGGTCCCCACCCTCCTCGCTCAGGCTGCGTTTGGTGGGGGGAGGCGTCCTCTTCTCCTCATGGAGCGAGAGGCGCTCCATGCTGCTGTACACCTAAAGGACAACAGGAGGAGGGTACAGCTCAGGCCTGGGGAAGAGGGGACACCTAAAAGCAGAACAGGGACCAGGGCCAGAATGGCACTGGGCTGAGCAAGTCTGGCCATGTTCAGCACCCTGGTCTCCGGCTGCTTTAAACACACCAGCGTTTGGTAGCTGCTGTTTGCCGAGACTAGTGGAGGGTCCAGTCAGGCCAGAGAAGGGTAATGCTCACCTTGCTAAAGCGAGGAGAGCAAGAGGAGAACTGGCGGATCTCCAGGTGCTCGTCGTCATTGGTGTCATCCTCCTCCTCGGAGTCCACATGATGATACCGGTCGGATCGGGCTGTAGGAGACAGAGAATAAGGGCTCTTAATCTACCTGCTATGCAGATGTAAATACCACCTACGTGTTACTGGCTCAGGGTCCGTTTATCATGGTGAATATTAAGTTTTCACCTTTCACACGTACATAGCTGCAGGTCATTAACCACATAGCCCCCTCCCCTCGGGTTAAAGTCCACGGTAGCTCACTGTCAAAGTAGCTGGTATCGTCTTCCGATTCCAACTGGGGGATGAACTCAGCCTTCTGCCTCAGGAGGCTGTTCCAGTCCAGGTCCGAGAAGAAGCAGTGCTGCTTCACCTCAAAAGCTCCACCTGCCGAGAGATGGAGGAGACATTTATAAAGAAAAGTCAACCGGGGGGGTGGGAAGATGTGTGGAGATGAAGGACCCGGAGTCCCACCCTACCTGTCCCCAAACGCTCCAGGGGATTCTGATGCAGCAACATGGAGATGAGGTCCTGGGCTTCTGATGGCAAGGCCTCCTCCTCCTCTGGCCAGATGATCTCATCTAGGGGACAGATACATCCACGTTTACACAGAGCTCGTATGAGCCATGCCAGTCACTGACAATCCTGAAGGTTCCCCTTTGCTCGGTACTGACCGCTGATGACCTGTCCGAAGAGCTCCTCGGGTGTGTCCCCAAAAAAGGGAGCGCAGCCCACCAGGAACTCATAGAGGATCACACCCATGGCCCACCAATCCACCGGCTTGCCGTAGCCCTGTCGGAGGATCACTTCTGGGGCGATGTACTCGGGGGTCCCACACACCTGGCAACAACCGGCGTGTTAGGTTGGACTCACAGGACAGCACAGAACACTTCAGAACTAGGCCAGGGAAGGTGGGCCTCACCTGCTTGTCCAGAAACTCACGAGCGTCCTTCTCTATGTGCCCCTCGTACAGGTTGGTGGTGAGGCTCATCAGGCCAATTTTGGACAGCCCAAAATCGGTCAGCTTGATGTGTCCCAGTGAGGTAATCAGGAGACTGAAGTACAATCCGGGGGACAGAGCTTATCAACACTATTCTACAAAAACTATTCAGCCAATCGCAAAAGGCTGCTTCACCTGACAGGCCAAATCCTTGATCACAAAGTTCTCACATAATTAAGTAATGCAGACCATTTCTCAGGAAGCTGTGAATGTTCAGTACCTGTTGACAATCTGAACAAATATGATTGCTTAAAAAAAAGAATATACTAAATGTGAGTTTAACTCTTACAGGCTCTCCTTCACATCTCTCTCACCATCTGCTCATTTTAGTGTAAATAGACAGCCAGACAAAATACGCAAACAGCTTTTTATGTTGATATTACTCTTAAATCAGAATGTGTCTAGCTTGCAGAATTTTTTTTTTGACAATGTGTGGTGTTCTGTCATTTTTAACAGTCAACTGTTAAACCAATGACAGGATTTTTGGATAAGCAGCAGACGTCCTATGGGAAGCCGAGCCAGGCCTGTGTCAAAGAAAAGACTCAGGCAGAAGGCACGGTGAGGGACCCTGTCGATACTCACTTGTCAGGCTTTAGGTCTCTGTGCACAATCCCATAGTTGTGCAGGTACTCCAGTGCTAGGACCGTCTCAGCGAAGTACATCCTGGCCATGTCTACGGGAAGAGCCCCAATGTTCTTCAGCAGTGTAGCACAGTCTCCCCCTGTAGGATGGTCAGATGAAGGAGGTCACCTCTCTACTCTTGGCCCAAACCATAAATGCCCACATGTGTATCCTTTATACAACCCAAGAAGGCTCTCTTCATAAATCCAGTGAAAATGCCAAGGATAAATCCAGGCCATCGATGCATAAAGGGGTCAAGACGCACCTTCAACATACTCCATGACCATGCAGAGGTGCCGGCGTGTCTCGAAGGAGCAGAACATGCTGACCACAAAGGGGTTCTCAGCAAAGGTCAGGATGTCCCGCTCCACGAAGGCCTGCTGGATCTGATTCCTCAGAATCAGGTTCTGCTTGTTGATCTTCTTCATAGCAAAGCGTTGGCGTGTCTCTTTGTGCCGCACCAAGAAGACAGCCCTGAAGAGCAACAAGGGAACAGCGAATTCCAGGATCAGCGCTGGAGGCCTTGGCATCCATAGACCACTATAACCAGGAAATAAGAGTCCACTTGATCTGTAAAAAAGGATCCTTTACCCATATGCCCCATTGCTGATGAGCTTAATGTTCTCAAAGTCTTCTTCACAGGGGTTCTTCATTTTGGACTGCGGCTGTACCACAGCACCGCGATTCTGGGAGGTAGCCGGGGTAGAGGAAGGGTAAATGAGAACCAAAAATCGCCAGCCAGAGACACACGGCCTAAGCGCACGTAATTCACCTCCGTGGAGTCGTCGGTCTCAGGAGTGTCTGGGTTGCCACTGTCATAGCTGCTCAGCTGGGCCATTTCTGCAGGAATTAAGGAAAAAAAGGACAGGCTGGGTGAAAAGAAACAATGGCAACAGTATTTACAACAAGCTTCACTGGAGAAGATGACTGATAAGCAGTTATTCATCGGTGTTTAGTTTGAGAGCCTGAGATGTAAAATGCCTCCTGAATAATGCAGTTTGGCCTTGAACATCTGCCAGGCTTTTGTGCATCTCTGATGGTTTAAGGTGTTGTGATTCCCAGTGCGCCAAGTACACTGCGATCATTTTAATTAGTATCTGTATATAAATCTGAAAAATTTGTACCTAAAAATAATTCCTGTACAGGAAGCCCAGCATTTTCAAATATACTCAACACGGATGCGGAAGATTGATCTAAGATAAGTTATTACGACTTTGACGCTCAAAATAAGCCCCCAATGAACCATAAGCAGCACTGAGATGTGAGGCCAGCAAAGCGTAGAGTGCCTCGGCATTGTAATCGCAGACTCTCACCCTCCAGGGGATCCCTGGTGAGGCCCAGCTGGCTGATAATGTAGCGGGGGATGTCTGACTTGATGCCCTGGCCCTCCTTAGCATGGCCTTCAGCAGCTTCCAGCAGGTGGTAAAACTCCTCCGGGTCAAACTCCTGAAGGGAAGAGAGTGGGAATACATTTAACAGAGCAGTGCAAGCACCTAACAGCAAAGCAGCTAGCATGCAGCAAACGCTAGCATTAAGGCTCCATATTAGGGCCCGACACAGTGATTCATCAGCCTTGGGCTCAGATCACTGCAAGATGATGCCTTCTTAATGCAGCCCAGACAGAGGCAGGCAGCCTCATTCCTCTGCACCTGCCACTTTTGCCCTGTTCTTATGGGGGGGGGGAGGGGTCATAGCACTCTAGGGACAAGGATTATGGGTAAACGAAACTACAAATGCAGGACCCAGAGCCCCCTGAAGACTACAAGACAGGAGCGAAGAGAGATCCAGGTTTTGCAGAAGGGGTGCTGAGGGGTGTCGTCTCTCAGGAAAATAGATGCTATAGTACAACCACGATACAGTTACTTCATGCGTTGAACACCCTGATATATTGTTTTATTAAGGGTGGAAAGCCTTTTCTAACTAAATAAAAAATATCAGATTATTACTGTAAGCAAAATGATCTACGAAGAAATAATAAATAAAAAACAATGAATGAATTATACCCTTGTTTAATGCAAGAATGAGGAATTTGGATGAAAGAAAGAAATGGATATTTACCACCAGACATGGAAACAATACTCCTGCCACCCCCTCCCTCTCACTCCGCCACCTCCGACGGATCAGCCCTCACCAAACACTCCAGTAGGCGTGCAGGTCGCGCGATGATGATCATCAGCTTCTTCACCAGCTGGGTGACGAAGGTCACTTCTGCGCTTTCTGATCGCTCGTGAGCCTGTTTGGAGAGTGTTTGCGCATTAAGCGATCTTCGCTACATGACACAGTGCCTTAGTGTCCAATAGGTGCACAGGACAGCCAAGTACTATACATCATATAGTTTTAATACATGTTGAGGTTCCATGGTGTTGATAAATCTTTAAAAGATGCCTAGCTTATGTTGATCCAACAAGAAGCCTTGTTGCTGTGACTACAGCACCACCAGGAAGTATGGGACGTAAGCCAAATAAAGAGCTATGTAAACACACGGCCGTGTGAAAAATGCATCAGCTCCACCAGTGGATAAATGATGCCTGCAGAAGCCAGACGTGTTAATAGAAACATCGGTGAGTGACGGCAACGCCTTGGGGTCCTAACCAGCCCGTGAATAATTGATGGGGTAATGAGACCCACAGAGACCACAAAGAAGGGAGAACCCACTCCTCTGTGACTAATAGCCGGCTGCAGGACCCTCCCGTCTGTGGGTAATTGAGTGGTTTCCAACCATCACACCTGCCGAGTCAGTATTCTGTGGCAGGAACGTGCTAGAACTTTGAGGTGGTGTTGGCAGGGTTACGTAGAAGAGATAAGAGGGACCCAGCAGGGTGACACTCCCACGCCTAGCAGCATGTTTTAGCAATGAACACATCAGATAAAGATGACGGTCACTGATACAGGGTCACCTGAGGCTGCTAAAATGAGCAGTGGGTCAGCAGACAATGGACAAGAGTCAGACCTGAACTTGGAGAACATCAGCATGTTAACAATGGGGGAAAAAAAAATCTTGTTGATCACCTGGGGCTTGTTCCACAAAGCGGGATTTTTTGCATAGCCAGATAACTTGTCAAATTGAAGGTAGTCCGGGCTAAATGAAAGTTCCATTTAAACTGGGGTACCAAATAACCAACAAGTTATCCAGCTAAGAAAGAAATCCTGATTCATGAAACAGGCCCCAGGTCTTTAAAATCAGAATAGACAGAAAAAAACTTTAAACAATCAAACAAGAATATGAAGGACATGCAACCTCTCAACTGGGCTTTCCCATTACCACACACAACTGACAGTCCCAGAACAACGTTACCTGATTAGGTCCAATGAGCCGCGAGGACCTGTGAACACTTGATCTGGTTACCGTGGAAATAAAAGAAAAACAACTCAACTGCTTGAGCATCCACTGCGCTCCACCTGCAACTCTCTAGCGCCAACCGCAAAACCTCCTCTTCCTCCACCTTCCTCTGCCAGAAGAGGTGGGACATCTTCCAGCAGGCCATGTCAGGTTATGGATCCACACCACGTTTTATAACGCCAGCGGCCGAAATGCGCCAGCCAATTAGCAGGCCACAAGTGATGTCATCGCCGCCTTACGACCTCACCGTGCTTTCGCTGCATGCCAGACGGCGTGCTGCGCAACCAGTCGGGGCTCTGAGCACACAGAGGGTGCAGATGCTAGGGGAGCATCTGAGCAACCAATCAGGGACTGCACTGCTCCACCCGCCCCCATCCCCCCCACCCAACACAGCCCCCACCACTCCCTCCAGGTTGTCACAAAAAACATCCGTCACTGGCGCAAGGCACTGGGGTGTGAAATTAAAATCAGGATAACCCCCCACCTTAGCCGATACAAGGTCCAAGTACCTGAAGCTGGATGGTCTGATCAGCAAGCTAGGTCTCAGAGAGCAAAAAGTGCCACTTCCCGAAGACGGGACACTAACATGCAGCAGCACGATTCCCTTCCTCCACCCCTACTGCACCAACCGGGCACACGAAAAGCCCCTTCTAATCAGCAATCACAAATAATACTAAACACATCATAGCATAGCTTAACATATCCAAATAAAAGTCAAACAAAAACAAAGAAAAAAGTAAAAAAAAAAAAGAAAAAAAAAAATGAAGCAAATTTTCACACACTCACATCCTGCAACAGCTTCTCCAGGTTCTCCTGCAGCTCGTAGAAGTAGCGGGAGGTGATGAGGCCCTCGCGGGACTTGTCCAGGCAGTCTCGAGTCAGCTCTATCACCTGGTGGTGAATGAAGCTCAACACGCCATCAGCCAGGGGCTCCACCTTTCCCGGAGCGGAAGACGATAGGAATTCTGCCAGGCGCTCCTCCATCTGAGCGGTGGCCTGTGGAGCGGAGGCAGACAGTGCTGGATCAACGATGGCCTGCTCTATGAAGCCTACTAGCTGTGCTTATGCTTTGCAAACTTCACTGCACTGGATGCAACACTCCTATAAATCCACCGCCCTGGACCTTGCTCTTTTAAAGTGTGCCGTAAGCAGCTGTGTGGTTCTTTAATGACACGAGAGAGTAGTACCATAGCTGGGCTCACCTTGGGGAACCGCTCCTTGTACACATGGTTCATCATGACGATCTCATGGTCAAAGGAGATGGGCGACCGGCCAGGACTGTAACAGAGCACAGACTGGTCAGTGAGCACTGAGAGAACCACAGCATGTCTGCCAGCTGCCAGGCGACAGACCAGACCACAGCTCAGAAATGACCTGCGACCTCAGAGCTCCTCTACTGTTAGGGCAGGTTTTGGCAAGATAAGAGCATATGAAACCTGTGACCTAAGGAAGATCATTCACTGTTCAGTTACACGCAACCACATGGGACCAGGAAGCTGGTGATTTTCTCCTAGTCAGACCAAGACCTTTGGAGAGCAGCTGCTGGTTGGGGACTCAGGAGGCTAGGAGAACAGGTTTGTGTTGGCAAAGTGAGACTTCAGCTCCTGCTTTATACAACTATGCATCAGAGTATGAATGTAATGTGTGAACAAAAAGGCATCAGGCTTGAGCCATTTCTCACATTCAGCAGCCAGAACAAAGAACAATAGCGTGCAGCTATAATACCGTAGGACGGGCCTTTTCGTGATCTGGGAAGAATGATGAACCGCATTTGCTGCGTGACTCACACCGCACACGACCACCACATGAGGTAATGCATTAGGTCATCGCAAACAGCCCGCCAAAGCAATTACCCGCTTAATTGATTGAGGAAAGACTATGTCAACTTTGCTGGTCCCATGCGTATCCATGGAGACGGAAGTGAGCTTAATGCAGAATGACAGGAGGCTGGGTGCAAAAAAAAAATAGGAGGTGTTCTGTTCTCAATTCAATTACCAAACAAACTGCTTGCGCACAGTGATGCTAACGGGGATACAAAGGAATGTTATGTTAGGGTTTAATTTTTAGTGCCTGGACGTGCTACAAAGGGTGGTTTTAATCATTGTACACAATTTTACACATGCATACATTCATAAACAA
This sequence comes from Mormyrus hasselquistii, assembly GCA_026779605.1. Lineage (NCBI taxonomy): Eukaryota > Metazoa > Chordata > Actinopteri > Osteoglossiformes > Mormyridae > Mormyrus > Mormyrus hasselquistii. The sequence continues at coordinate 18,354,269 of JAODKE010000035.1, read as the reverse complement.
AATATTAAAAATATACCGCAGGTACCTGAACAATATATAGAAAAATTTGTCACAACATTCACAAACATATTTCTGGACAAGTTTATTTAAATAAAATTTCCCTATCCTGTTCTGAGTATATATTTTTCCTGTGATTGCTCACTAGGGGAGTGAGTAAGCGTGAGTGAGCACGTGTGCCACACAGAAGCCAACAACAAACACCACAATAACTAGTTAAGAGAATAAAAACAAGCGAATCTGGGAGATGCCACTTTGGCTGACTGCCCAGTGAATACCAGGGTAATCTTTCATGTGCTATTCGAACCTCCACCATACAAGGTGGACACCTGGGGAAATTACAGGCCTAATTGACCACAACAAGGAAGCTAGCTGGCATGGAGGTCTCATCCCAGGCCTTTCCTAAGAGCAGCAGAATGGACAATTAACTTTGGGAGCAAACCCCAAAGCAGCTGGTTGGGGGGGTGGGCACAGTGAGGCCTGACAGAGGAACTCATTATCGACAAAGACGGCAATCTGTGTCTCTCCCAGACTGCGAACAGGAAAAGCCTTCAGCCCAGGTGTCGAGGCCCACACAGACTGCAGGAAAGAAATTCAACTCCCACAACCCACAGATGGAGCTATACAGAAAGAAGTGAAGCAGTACAGAAAAACACTGGCACACATCGCGCCATGGAAAGGGGGGGGGGGGGTATGTCTCTCAATGGCGAGACCTTTAAAGGCTGTTAATGAACAGTCACTGCAGGAGGTCAGGACAGCATCCTAGTCGCACGCTAGAACAGCATGCCGGCAAAGAGAGGACGACCAAAAGCCGCGTCCATGACAACTGATAGGAGGGCACAGAAATCACCCTCTCCAAGCTTCATTTTCATAATTCTAATTAGTGTTTGGGCTCTCTCTCCTGTCCCCATCTGCTCCCCTCTCACAGGAGAACATGAATAATTCCACTTTGTGATGTTGACTAATGTGCCGTGCACAGTAAATATGGTAATGTCAACCGAATTCACCCATTTAATAGTTCTCATTCTCAGACCCAAGGCTACTTAGGTTGGACTGGCAGCATCCTTATCCAGACAGCCATGGTGAAAACCATTTACCATTACCCACTCCAACTTATTTCTAATTAGTTCAAGAAAGGACACATACCAATAACAGACATAAAATGAATTCATTGCTTTTTGTACCAGACATAGTCAAGGCAAATGAAAAGCTAAATCTCCACCCTGGAGAGGCAAACAGGACATTTGTTCAGGCAAAGATTTCTTTTCGAGTCCAGAATTTAGAGTTTTGACTGTCAGGCAAAAGAATTAAGGGTCATGATTTGATGAGTGCTCTCTGATGGCACAATGACTGACAAACCAATTCTACAGACGTCATTCAAAGGTACCAACTGACCCAAAAGTGAAAAGGTAACCTTTGATGGCTGAAGCCATTCTGCGAGGCTTCTAAAAGGTCGAGGGCGTCTGTCAGCCATCATGCTTAGCATTAATGACAGAGGCCTATTGTCTTTATGGATGAGAGTACCGGGCCATGACGTCAGAGCAAAGGGTGTGGCCTGATGACTGACACATAGCAGAAGACCGGTCAGACCTATATGTATACATGAACAGTCTGTTGTGCTGTGCAGTGATGGGGGCGGAGTCTAGGCAGCAATTGGCAGGGTCTGACCTGAGGCTCCGGGAGCGTGGCCTCAGGGCGGGCGAGCGGCGGCCCTCTTCATCCGTAACGCTCTCAGAGCTGAAGTGCTTGGTGAGGAAGTGCAGCTCGTCAGCCGTGGGCTGGAAGGGCAACTGGTGCAGCCTCTCCTGGGATGAACAGGACGACTGTGAGAGGCAGAGAGGGAGGGAGGGATTACACGGGGAGCAGGTGGAGCACTCAGCCCCCCTACACACTACCATGCCACTAAGTCTATGGAGACTGAAACACAGCACTACTGTGGACTCAACAAGCAGATGGAGAGACAGGACAGAGGTGCCTAAAAACCCCGCAGTCAATTTCCACCATTACATTTCTTTATTATTTACAACCATACATTGGTTAAAATTTCCTGCTCTACAAAAATAGTCCCAAAACTACAGCTGGAAGTATTAGAGTTAGGTGCAGGATGCTGGGCTCTGGGTTTAAAACATTTTTGTACAGGCGGAAATGACTGAAGGGAGGAGGGGAGAAGCAGAAGGGAGGGTGACGGGGGGGGGGGGCAAAGAAAAGGGGGGGCGGCGAGGGGGGGGGGGGGCTGACACGGAAATACTCACGGGTGTCAAGACAGACCGGGGTGTCATCAAACTCCTCATCTTCGTC
>JAODKE010000035.1:18340633-18351874 GCA_026779605.1 Mormyrus hasselquistii | reverse complement strand
CGGTCCTGCCTATGATTCTTGTGAAAGAAATTGTTGTCCGTCTATGGATCAGTTTGTTAGAGTACGAGGCTCCTGCTCACCGAGACTGTGGAGCTCGGTGTGTTGGTGCCATAGCCAGAGGATGGCAGCGAAGCCAGGGACCACCTTCGACCATCGGTCCTGAGAGAAAAGCACAGGGAGGAGGGGAGAAGCCTCAAGGTCAAAATGGCACGCGGTTGGAATGGTGTATGGAGGATGTGGAGGACCTTAAGGAAGCTCTGATTGTCTAACCAGTGAAGGACTCCGGACCTTTCCACAACAAGAAAAGACCTCTCCTTTAAAAGGCACAGTCACCCTCGGTTTCCTCTATACTGAGGGTATGCAAGCGAGTAAAAAGTAAAAAAAAAAATAATAATAATAAAGCCCTTCTTCAATCCTGCTAATTCTTTTGAGTAGTCCTGACGTTTCAGTGCTGAGGCCTGTCATATGGGTTTGGCTGGCCAGAGGAAAAACACAGAAATGACAACACGGCATGGCTGAAAGCATATATCCATGGCAACAGACATCCAACAAGACAGGCAACAACATAATGACAGCTTTAACAGAATGAAGTGCTTTTAAATTGAAAGTAACTGCATAAGTTTCATAAGCTAGCCTGGATTCAAGGAGAACCGTTAGAAAATAACTGCAAAATTTAAAATGTGGATTAGCAGGGCTGAGGATTAGAGGGCTGACCTTCTTAAAATGCAGTCTATTTCAGCGTAATCAATTCAGTTACTCTAGAGAGCTTCAGCAATGTAGAATCCTCACAAGCGGCATCAAAATTGCATCTAAAGTAGCTCAGCAGAAATGTCTGAGCACTTGAGACACACATGGAATGACAACCAGGAAGCCCGCGTGCCATGGAACAGCTTTCACTGAGACATCCAATACATTCATTGGCACTTTGTACTATTGCTATTACTGTAAAGATAGGAACATGAAGAACGCCATCTGACCCTTACAGCTCATTACCAATGAAATGTTCTCTTCACTGCTTTCTATGACAATGCTCCACTGACTCGAATACATGCCTGTGAAGGAAACAGTTCAGGATGGCAGTTTCACACCACCGGGGTCATGGGTGTAAACTGTATGCCATTCAATCAGAAGACTCTTCTCTAAGATGAGGGCTCCAATCAGTCATCTCATGACCACACTGACACGTATTTGGTCAGTTATGTTAATGAAGCCAATCATGCAGATTGTGGGTGCGAGGGGGCAGGGAGGTTAGGAGGCGAGGATGTGACGGGTAGAATTTACCTGTCAGCCCTGTGCCCATGACTGTGTGGAGAAAAGAAGAGCGTCAGCATAGCAGACCTTTAGTGACCGGCAACAACACACAGAGGCACGCAGACAGGCAAGCCACACACTCAGACCAACTAGCCAACACAGACAACCTGCAGATATGCCGACGGCCATGAGATGGCGCCAAAACCTCAAACACATTGCATATTGTGTGTCATCGCTACTTTTATTTCAGGTAAGCCAGGACAAGCCGTCTCTCATTGTAAAAGTGCGCGAAACACTGAAATCCTTTAAATCCATGTGAATTTCTAAAATTCAGAAATCCTTTTAATCTTTCCTTCCTTTTAATTACAAATTCACCCTCCATCAAACGCAGTTAGTTGGCAAAGCACCTCCAGTGAAAGATAAAAGGATTTTGTCTTATAATCCTCTGCTGATCATTAACTTGGATTACAGTTAATTACATTTCAAACAAATACTGCAGCCCCAACATGTTTCATGGGAAGGTAAAAAGAATTAGAGACTGTAGACTGTGCCCTCTACTGCTTGCGAGATGTGGGTGCACGACTTAGGTTCTTCTGGGCAGGACTGTGTCATGTGACCACAAGCCCTCACTGGCTGGCTTCTCTTACCTGCGTGCCGGCACAAAGGAGAAATGAGCTGCAGTGTTTGGGGAAAAGTTTCTTGGACTATCCAGGGGACTGGTCCCTGCAAGATGGAGAAAAAGGAGATAGAAGTAAAGAGGATTACAAAAATAATCCTAATTCATGTCAAAGAAATAAACCTTCATATTAACATAAGGCTGTAGAGGGAAATGACTGAGAGGAGCATTTCCAAAAACCCACCCTAGTTGTTAAAATCCTCCTGCTTCCACCAGGGTTTGCAGGATCTGAGGTACCTATGAATTCCAGAGGAGCCATAGAGATGCCTTTTGGACAATTTATTTTGGCTTCCCCTAAATTACCTTAAATTCACAAATCTGTGGCCTGTAACACCACCTTCAAAGTCATCAATTGGTGTATATAAACAAAATACTGCTCCTGGCCTAAGTCAATCTTATTGTGAGAATCCACTGGAAAAACACATTAGGACAGAGGGAGAGCGTTGCCAAGGAAACAGGCATCCCACGTTAGCAATGGGTGCATTTCTGTTGAGTAGCGAAACGTGTTAAAATGTCAACAGGCAAGGAGCAGGTTGTGACTTGAGTGACAGTTGTGGGGAGCCTCTGACCGCTCCATGGACATGCCTGTCTTTTTGTGTTTGCTCTTCTGACATCATTCCTTAACATGACACCGCCGAAGTGCTAAGCCCACCATCCCCTCCATTCTTCTTTGCCATACATACTCACGCGTTTAATGTGACAATGTCGGGAGGCGTCACGTACAGGAAGCACATCGAACTTAAGGCCATTCTCAGACAGCAAAAAGAGCCGTAACACCAGCCGTAAGGAGGCATGCAAAAACTAGTGCGGCAGTCGGAGGCGGGGCTACAGGCCGAAGCTGATGCCGCATTTTCCCCACGGGTCCAGCAGGCCAACTGAATATTCATGAGCCTTTGATTGGCTGTCAGAAAGTAAGGCTCACTCAGCACCGCTACACGAAGCTTGGCTGAAACGTGGGAAGTGGTGAATGCTGTCAGAGAGGCTCGTAAATGAGAGCGAAGCCGTTGAAGGGCCATTAAGACAACAGCGCACATTACAGCTATGGGCCAAACCGCCATCCAGGGCTCCCTGCAACTCTTTACTGAGTGAGCAGAGATTATACAAACCGGAGATCAGTCAAACCAGCCACAGAGGTGAGACGAACTGGGAATGGCGGAATAAATTAATACATTAAGCTGCCAGGGGGCTGCTGTAGATGAATAAAAATTAAACAAGTCTACAGCTTCTCAAACAAGTACGCATTAAAATGTCATAACCCCTGCTGCACAGGAGGGGGCAGCACTCCAATAAAGTGACATGCAACCTTAATCAGCCAGCTCATCAGTTTCATTTGCTGCAGCTTCCCATCAGGTGTCGCACACATCATGCATAATTACATGCAAATGAATAACATCCATTAATTAGTTTTTCATAAACTTATAATTTATTTCAATCTCTTTCCAATAAGTGTTAAAGGCTCTGGATGTACCACAAAACTAGCCTCAAAAATCAAATGTTGATAAAAAGATTCCTGCATGTTTTGAGAAAATTACATTCCTGTTAATAGAAATAAATCTTTTTGAACCAAGTATGTGCAAGCAAATGCAGAGCATACATGATTGAGAAGCGCATCACAGTAATGGTGGTAGTTCAGATTATGTCAATTAATTAGTGAAACTTGACTATTTCATAATTAAAATTTAAAAACTGACAATTCATAATAATGACCTGCTCTTGTTCAACAATATGGTCAGGCATCATTTTGAACTGAACAGGAACCACAGATTAAGGTAATGCTCACGGAGGCATCTGGAACATTCCAGGCCCTTCTCTGACAATACTCATCTGAATTCACTGCACCCACTCAGATAACCTGCAGCTGAGGTCTGCTAGGCCACCAGGCAGGAAGCAGCCTCCCATTCTTACAGAGAGGAGCACTGAAAGGAAGTCAGTTAGGGAATTCTCCAGTTATGCAACACCTTTGAGCGAAGCAAACACACAACTCCATTTCTGCACATTTTCTGTTGAAAATTAAACAAGCTGTATTGACAGCGACTCTCACACCCCTGTGTAAACACGCTCATGATAAACAGAAATTTAGGCTGCTGCCCAGCAACACCCCTCAGACTCAGTGCCCCATTCTAAAATGGGCAGACACCAGAGGGAGCAATAGTTCAGGGTGCCATTCATTTCTAACTAGATCTAAATAAAAAGATCCAACTCCTTCCATTGTCACTTAAACCTCATTTCTTGCAGGATATCATGGGGGAAAAAGTCCATATCATTACTGAGGTGGTTAGGAGAAGTGGTCTCATTTACGGAGCATAATGAGATTCTCACCATTAGAAGAGAGAGCTGGAAGGGGGTCGAGGCCATCTTACACAGCTTACTCACCCCCCAGCGAGATGGAAGCTGCAGCCTGAGATGAAGACCCAGCCAGCTGTGACTTGAGGGTCATCGTCTGACTGAGGCTTTTCTCTGGTTGGTTTAGAGGCAGGACAATGGCAGTGGCCGTGAACCGTCGGCGCGGGAAAATGGCCGACCTCACGGTCGCTAAGCTGCCTCTCGCGCCCATCAGCGGGTGAGTGGTCTGCCTTTGGGCCTTTTGGCCCGGCCACCAATCTAAATGCTCAACTGTAATAACGAGTCCCGGCTCTCTCCTTGACTGGAGGGAAAAAAACATGTCCCTGACTTTGGAAGGGCAGTGAATGCAGCACCAGATGGGCACCCCCTCTTTCACCTCAGCCACGTCCTTCAGGCTTATGATAAGCCGTCACACTGGCCGCTGCGATGGTTTCGTCAGTTAGTCGGCTGCGACAGCGGAACCTCCGAGGCGCAGGATCGGGGAATTTAGCCCCCCACAACAGCAGTGGCTGCGCCACCATTAACACAGTTGGCCACATACGCATCACACTCTGCATACTCAATTTTACTCCATCCTGTCCTTTTAAAATATCACAGCTGAAGAAAAAAAAAAAACAAAAGCAAGACTGCATGGGGGGGGGGGCGGGCAGGGGGCCGCCATTGGCTGTGAGGTGCTACCAGCTGACAGAAGTGTTGGAAAGCCTGTAAAGTTTCATTACCGCCACCACCTCCCCCCCCCCCAAAAAAAAAAACCACACCTCAGTAAGCAAGGGAACAAAACAGTCCCCACCTCACACCATCTGAAGCATAGCCAGATAAACACCCCCTCCCCCCCCAGCCAGAAGGGCACAATGCCCAGAATAGGCCCAGTAAACAGCATGTCGTTCGACAAGACCCCATTTCCAGCCCCAAAACATTCAGGAGCAGGATCTTGCCTTTCTGGAAAAATATTAAACATTTCTGCAATGATTAGCAATTAGACAAAATAAAAGCATGTCATCTTGCAATACTACTAAGTATTCTCATGTATGAGAAATTTAATACCACAGGTTTCAGGCATTTGCAACAGACTAGTGATTTTAAAGTGAACAAAAAGCAACAGTAGTACTGCATAAACTGACACGTTTCTCACCAATCAGAGCACATATTTCAATACTGTAAGTAGAGCCATTTTTAATAAAACACCTAATTTCCTGTTCTTCTCTCAAGTGACTGGCCCTATGAAAAGGCAATAAAACATCATCACCCTAGTTTGAATAACGTTAGGAAGCAGTGTTGTATTTTAATACTGAACAGAAACTTATCAGACAATTTATTAATGTTGAACAGATGAGACTGGAACTGCTATTGACTTGTAGTTTGGTGTCATTTCAGCTTTAATGACATACTGGACTATTTCAGTATTCCACCCACTTTCTGTGGTTGCAGTAGTGGTGTTGAGTGAGAAGATGACATGATTTGTGTGTTTTTGCAGTATACACCATACAGGGCAGCACATCAACATCACATCCTCTTTTCTGGCACCATCTCCATCTCCTGTATGGGCCTCAAAATTCATCAGGACTGATGCCAAACTTGAATACGATTTAATCTTTAATGCAATATGCAGCCTCTCCTAAGACAGCCTTAAAAGGTAGTCTACTATACACAGCTCTCAGCATTCCCCGATCACCCACATTTCGGTGCCCATGTCCATCCCCTCCCTTACAGTATATCATCACTGCTAGATGCCGGCATCCTGCAGCTACCACTCCTGAGATGCAGGCAACCGGTGTGATCCTGCTTACCTGTGTGGCCATGAAGCGGGGAGTGCGGCCTGGGCAGGGTGGGGGACGTGCTCGACGTCACTATGAGACTCTTCCTGTTGCTTGTCCGGCAGCTAGAGGTAGAGAAACAGCTTTAGACAGACTAGGATGGGCATGGAGACTCACACAACACCAAACACTGTAAAAACCATGTGCAGCACCAAAGAGAACCACATTAACAGCACCAAAGAACCACATTAACAGCACCAAAACCAGGGCCTTTAACCTTATTTGCAGACCTTCTTGGACCATTTTGTTATTCATTCAAAAACACAAAACCCCTTGTCAGAAACAAAGCACATCTTGATGCAACCTGCGAAGTTCATTAAGACTGATCCTGGCCTGTCACACACATGGTCGCTAAAAACGAAATAAACAAAAGTAGGGTAATTTGCAGCACAAACCACCTGTGTTAAACAGGGGGTGGCGGGGGGGAGGGATTGAGTTCCATTTCTTGCACTGACACAATGTCACAGAATAATTCTCCAGCAGATGCCACTTCCTTAGAACCTCTTCATTACACACACACACACACACACACACACACACACCCACCCCCCCCCCCATCTCTGTCCCACACCCACCCCGCAGAAAAGCACTGCTAAATCCTCTGGTAGACAATCTGCAAAGCCAACCTCACAACATATGCTCCACTAAAATGATGGGAGGGCTGATACAGGAAAGGCAGCACTACAGACGCCGCCTCAAGGCGTGGTTCTCATACCCAGAAATATGGGAAATGGCATGGTCACATGGGTTTGCATGTTCAGTTGCTCTGTTACCCTCTTAACGAACTAGGAGTTACAATGAAGGCGCTGGGGCAGAGCCGACACATCCGACCGTCACTAAGCAGCTTCTTCAGCGCTCCTCTCCAGTTCATTACACCAATATCAGTATTCAGTTTGTGTTATAACAGCAGTGCGACCATGGGCGATTTGTTTACAGCTGCAGATGTGTGCTTTGGAGGGGGGTCTGACACTAGGGAGGACGTGACAGTCCTGTCAGGTGCCGAGACCATGCTGTACAGCCCTGGGTGAGTGGGAGCGGCTTCCCCAGACCTGCCAGGTCTCCCACCGGGTGCCAAAGGCTGAATCCACTGCAGGCTGCAGATTTGACCGATGATATCCAACAGATATGGGTCTAAAGAAGTAATTTAATCAGCTTTTATTTTCTCCAGTTTAAAATGCAGAGATTGAAACAAAAAAATGAAGCCATTTCCAATTTAGTTAAAGGTTGCAGTAATGACATGATACAGGAAATTGGACAAGACTCACAATGGCAGCAAGACCCCACTCTGCAAAGGCTGGGGGTGGATGCCGGCGGTGTTAATGCATCAGAACAGCATGCCAAGGTGAGCACAGGAAAAGAAACAACTGTCAGAGGAGGCTCATTTGCATATTAATGACAAGGGCAGCTGTGTGGAGTCACTTGTGTGAAATGAAAGTTATGCCTTAATTACAGCAATTGAGGAAGGAATTGTGTTTTCCTCACTGTGATGCCAAGGAGTGCCATGCTAATTAGCTGTGGTTTCCGCATTTAGCCGAAATTCAGGATCACCCCCAGTTCCGGTATCGGCCCGGGCACTGCAGCTGGGAAGTTCCAACAGCTTAGTGGATCGGCTTCGTTTGGATTCTGACACAGCCCAGAGGCACCACATCTCTGGGCAGAGACATATGCACCAAAACACACAAGAGTAGCCAGGAGCGAGGAATGAAGCTTTCTGCCATAACATCAATCTACCCACGAGCAAAGGAGCCTGGGACACAGCAGGAGGACGTTCCACCTCCATCTGCCAGCATGAGCTGGGGTTTGCCTCCCTGCTGCTATGTTAAGCGCACAGCATCAGCCGCTCTCCGCAGTCGTGGGTTTGCTCCACTGTCTCCGTGCTCATCTGCACAAATAACAGGCTTAACGACATTAACTCCCATGTTTCTGCATGTGACGTTTCCCAGAAAACATACAGCAGTCAAGATGGGATAATTATCACTTTTAGTGAGGCGTGTTCAGCATGTTGAGGGTTCGAATCCTCCACTGTGGGTGTGTGGAGTGTGCATGTTCTCCATGTGTCATGTGAGTTTCCTCCAGCTATTTCAGTCCAAAGACACAGTTTGGCCAACTGGCATCTCTCTAAACTGAGGGTAAGTCGTTTGTGTATGTTCCCTGTAATGGACTTATCCTGCACAGGGTATGCCCCTGCCTTCTTGGGCCCGAGACATGCTCCAAGCCCCACCTGACCTTATCCAGGAAGGAAGATGCATGGATGAATAGTAAGCAGCCATTAACCACCAGCAGATGTTACAACTGGCTTAGAGGTTGACCCGTTTTTTTGAGAATGCAGCTACAATGAACACTTGGACCCTTAAGTAAAACCACGATAACTTGCACCAGTGTCAACGACCACAACACTAATGGAGGCAGTTTTGGTCCAGTGCTCAAGGGTTATCAAGGCATAGAGCTTACTGGTGAACAATTCCAGCAAGTAAACTCACAGCAGCCACGGCCAGCCCAGCAAGCCATGCAACCGATTGCCTGGAAAACACCTCTCTTTCTCAGGGGTGATTCACTCCCCTGATTTGGCTTTGAGGGGTTTACGGTTTCTATTTGGTTCTCTCTCGTGTTTATGTGTATGTGTCTGAAAAAAATGAAGACAAAAATGAAGACAAAATTGAATTTAGAGACACAGTTGCCCTTGAAATACTAAAAACAAAATGGATTCTTTGTCTCCTGAAGTTGCTTGACAAAGCCACAGGGGGAAAAAAAACTACTAAAATAAACTAGAAAATTCCTAATCCAACTGAACTGTAAAAATGGGCTTGTGACCACCACCTGCAACACCACGGCTTATTTAGCCACCAAATGCCCCACCTCCTGCATCTCCACCTCCATTTATAGCCTACACATGAGGTCAGAAGACACAGACAACCACCCGCCACCACCCAGAGCACCTGGGAAGGGGGGAAAAAAAAAAACAAAAAAAAAAGCCATACGGAAAGGCAACCTGTCAGCTGTATCTTCTACAATTACAGCTGCCAACAAAACCACTTGTATTCTCTACAAATAAAAGATCAACAAAAAGATGGACAAGAAGTTCAGGATCTATTCGGAAAGAACTTCTTCATTTCTGTTCCGACTGATGAACATGGAGGCTCTGTGCAAGTGTACCATTAAATATTACAAGCTACACAGGACAGATAAGGTGACAAGTTCACCAAAGCAGCAAGCATCCCGAGGCAGGAGCTTTATCGGTTAATGTTGTCTCATTGGCACTTTGAGTTGAAAGCCAAGAAAATTACATGAAATCCATACTTATCAAATGTTGTTTACCAGGTGACCTTTTTCCATCATCAATGCGTGCAGCAGACAGCAAAACAGCCCAGTGTCAATACCGCAAAGGCACTAAATGAAGGCTGGGAATTAGTTTGTCACGCTTTGACCTTTATACAGTACGTGATGGGTGGGGAGCAGAACCAGCAGGTGGGTTAACGATGAGCGACATCATCCAAACACTCTCAGTTATTGAAGGAGGCTGAGACAAGCCTGCAAGTGTTACACAGAGTTTGTTTCCAGAGTACAACATGCCCATCAAAATTTCAGAGCTCAGCCTCAATACAGGCTTTGTCCTATAGACTGAAAACCCAGGGGACCAGCAGGACCCCAAAGCAAAATGATTCTTATCCGATACTAGTGCATACACTATTTTAATTCTCACCAGCTTACCAGCTGGCAGAACTGCCCACATGAGCGTTCATGAAGATTCTCCTGGAGACATCTGTGGCCATATATTCACTCGTCAAAAATCAGCAAGATGTTGATATGTGTTCGCTGCAACGAGACAGCATGCTTCATCTTCCTGAGCGCCATTAATAATTCAACCAGTCTCATCTACTTAAGGAGTAAGCAGGACCACAGGGATTCCAGAAGCACTCCAAATGTACTCTGAGGTATGGGGACGAGTACACAGGTCCCTCTGAAGCACACAGAGTACCCACTGCGGTTCTGTATGCTTCACACACCAGGTACCATATAAAACCGGCAGAGCTCAAGCTTTCTTTCTGGTAACAAGAGGAAAAACTGTGTCCACTAGTCAGCTTATTTGCTACCGGTGCTCCTGCAGATTCTGCTGAAAGGATATCTTGGTCATATGCGACTCCAAAAAGAACCGTTTGAGGGGATGAATGCCCGTCAAATCTGGCTGCGCAGGGACAGGAATGCGTGGTAAAATCCAACCTCTACGATTCCTGGAAACGGACACCTGGAAACTGCGACCTGGAAGCTCTAGTGTTAAAGACCGACTAAGACCTGCTTAGCCTTCTGTCCTGTGACACTAACAATCTCCATCCTCCATAAACCAGTGGACACTGCCGAGATGCTTGCTTCCAGTTAAATATAGACCACAGCACATTAAAGGAGAGGCATTCAGCATATAACGTCAACAGGTGCAGCAACGGTGGGGGTCTTAAAGCCTTAGCACTGGCCCAATGCCCCCCACCCAGCCACAAAATGCTATGTGGGACTGAAAGAGCAAAGGAAATGAGAAGGATTGCAAAGTCTGTGACTTCAGGGGCTTGGATGACCGTGGCCACTCCCCCATCAACAAGTCACATACACACTCGGGCGAAATCTTGTATCGCCATCTTTGATAGGCCCTGAATGTGCAAATGTACTTCCCAATGAGTTCTGCACGTTGATTCACTCATGGCCACGAGCACCAGGCCCACAACACTGCAGAAGCTGAAATTGAAGGCCTGGAGTGGAGCAGCACGAGAGCCTGCAACTACCATGGGGACAACAGATGCCTTGCAGGCCTTGGGGTTCAAAGCCAGCCAGGGAGTAGAGAAGGGCTGGCAGCAACACCAGGGGCAGATCAAGCTCCGGCAGGGCAGCATGAGGGCCCGCCTCGCTCTGAGGGGTGGGTGGATACCGCGGCCCAAGGTGGCAGGAACTGGCACAGAATCTTCACACAGATGGGCTCGACCTGCTAAAACGTCAACAAGAAAAAATAACCGAGCACCGACACAACGTCAGGTTCACCACACATCTAGTGGTCGCAGTTACAAAAAGAAGCCAGCTGGACTGAATATTTAAGTTTAAAAAAAAAAAAAAAAAAAAAAAAAAAAAAAAAAAAAAAAAAAACACAAACAAAAAACACCCCACATCTTCACATTG
>JAODKE010000035.1:18315469-18340533 GCA_026779605.1 Mormyrus hasselquistii | reverse complement strand
AATAACAAAAAAAAAGACAAGCACACTAAAAAAAAATAAAAAAAAAAAAAAAAAAAAAAAAAAAAAAAAAAAAAAAAAAAAAAAACCTACACCAAAAAAAGCCACATACCTATGGTGTGCACTATACACTGGGTAGGGCCTTGTAGGCCAGTGGGGTTTCCCCCAACCAAACCCCTCCTTGTAGTTCACGGCAGTGTTCAGCCTCCACGGGGGCTGCTGTCATTCATAAACAAACTGATTCTGACAGCCCTTCTATTCCCCTTCGACAGCGGAGCACTTTCCACCAGCAGCCGATCGACGCCCAGCGACGCCATGCGAGAAATCAGCAGCAGGCAGTGACAGATTGCGCTATGCTGGCCGCATCCCTGCCGCCGACAGACTGAAGCAATAAAGGCACACAGCAAGGGAGCGGTGCGAGATGCGCCGGACGGCTGCAGGTCCTCAGACAGCCTCGCTCATAACGTATGGAGCAAAAACAAGATGAAATCAAAAACGAGAGACATGGAGAGGACAGATTCCGATCTGAGAGAAAAGAAAAGCCAGGTCAGGCTGCAGTAGGCATAGACAGCTTCTCCACGCATTCCAGTATGGGGAAACAGCCCTCCAGTGGAAATACCCTGGCCAACACTGATAACTGCATCTCTGTTCTGACATTGGATATTAGGGAGAAGGCAACTCAGATTTTACAGAAAAACCGAAAAGAATTAAAGCACTAAGCTGTTATGTGACATCGCAGACGGAGACACAAATACCAGCACGTGCCAAACCTGCCTTTCGATTTTCCACAGCGCCAAACACACCTACCACAGCAAACAAGCTCTGACAGGCAGAGCGATGCGAGCTGGAGACAACCCTCCTTACCTCTTGGATCGGCGGAGCATGCTCCTCTCAGGCAGGGAAAAATTGGAGAGCACTGTCCAGAAGGAGTCAGACATGGTCCCGGGGAGCCAACGGCATGGCTGTCACGGGAGACAGGGGGACGAGGCGAGTGGGAGCCGGGAGCAAGGGAGACGGCACCGCTGCTGCCAGCTTGCCGTTCGAACGATGAGCATCCGTGTGGACGCTTCCTCTCTCTCTTTCTCTCTCTCCCTCCCTCCCTCTTCTTTACCCCCCCTTCCCAGACCCCACTCACACGTTGAGGGAGTGCATTGCTAACGGTTTAAACCATGGTTACAGACCTTCCGGAAGCTGTACTCAGTCAGCTGCACATTTCAGCTCCCCGTGTCCAGCTGTGGATCAACAGCCATACAGAAGTGATGTCAGGCCCCGCGTGACTTGTTTCCCTGCCCTTACGATTTAAGACGGCCGGCAGAATGCTGTCGTTTTCATTCAATCTGGGTCAGGCTGAACATGGCACAGCGACCATAGCATTCACAGGCACGCGAGCACATCAGCTGAATCTCAGTCACGTCTCACTGGCGAATGACGTGCGAATGCTTTGCATCCAAGTTCTCCCCTGCAGGGTGCCTGCTGGTAATACTGCCTTTCATTACCCAGAATTCTCTGCTAACAATGCACTCTGAGGCAGCGCGAGGTATAGGCGGCGGGGGGAGAGTCGGTCTTTAAGAAATCCCAAGGAAAATAAACGCTAGCTGAATGAGAGTCTATCACAAAATCGATCTGCACCGTTCCACCTCCTGCCTGGGCACATCTCCCATCGCACGCTGCTCACGAGATGAAAAGCCCAGCAGGCGTGCGGCTAGCTCCGTCATGGACATCAAAAGGACCCCAGAAGCTTTCATTGGTGGTTATGGGCAAACCAAACAGCGCCTCCCGGAGCTGGAGCAGGAGGAGCACTCAGGAGTGAAGCAGCCTGGAAGAAAACAAACACACGCAAAGAGCAGAAAGAGAAGCAAGCAGATGGGTGTGAGAGCGACACGCCACTGGGCGGCGGCTTGGAATCACAGCTGGGTCACGCAGGTTCGCATCGAGCAGAATGCCTACATTTCAGCGAGAAAGTGTGTGTGGGGGGGGGAAACCTTCATTGAAGAAAGGCCAGCTGCAGGCCATTTCAGCTTCTATTTGCTGAAAACCACAGATACCAGTTTCTGTAGGTGGTATTTCACAGCTTCTCATTTAGGCATTTAGGGTGTGAAAACCCAGAGGTTTGTATTTTACGGTTTTATTTTAAAAGGTGTGTGTTTCATAACGGCCGCAAACACCTGATCATGACACAGCAGGATGCAGGATCAGACAGGAGCTGATAATCCCCATAGACCATCCCTGTACTAAAGTCAAATCAGAGGATCCTCCATGAAGCAACCACCAAGCAGGTGGATCAGCGCCAAGCCAGAGAGGTCATCGTAAATCACATGCTAGGAGGTCCAGATCTTCCATCCTAGCTTTATGCTCTTTGTGTTTTTTTTTTTTTTTTTTTTTTTTTTTTTTTTTACAGTATAAGAGGAGAACAACACATTTATTTGCCCCAGATTGAACCAACAGGTAACAAGCTTATCCTCACAGGAAGATAACAGTCTGATCACTGCATTACACAAGATGCAAGTCACTGAGGGACTGTTTGTGCTATGGCAGGGGTTCTCCTTTAAAGGGTTGTGGAACGCTTGGAGTGTAAAGTCCAGACCTCAGGCGATTTTGTAGCATCAAAACATCTATATTATAGTGTGCATACTTCCATGTGAGGCACCCACCTCCTGCTCCCGCACGCCTCATCCCCCCGGCTCCCCGGGACCATGTCCGACTCCTTCTGGACAGTGTTCTCCAACGTGAGTGAAACAAGACCTACACATTTTCACACACGTTTGTGGTTAAGTGTTTGGGGCCAGATAATGCATCCATGAGAATCATGCTGAGTTTTAGAGGCAGAAGCAAGCAGGCAGTGGGATCTTTAGCACTGAGCCTGACTGCATGGAGAACAGAAACACAGCCACACGGACTGGTTGAGAGCGAGAGGAAACGTGCGCCTGAGCCGAGTCTACCATGCTGAGAGGAGAACGATTTCACGGCTGTGCCCTCTTGCAGGAACAGCTTGCGTCCGGCTTCATCCGCTTTCCCACCAGCTTGTTAGTAAAATCAGTGCTCTGTCACTCTAGCCTGAGAATTCGTGAGGCGACACAGGCAGGAACACTCCAGAAGCTCACAGATCATCATGGTGCATTATCTGTCCTACATCATTGCTATTTATTGCTATCAAGCAATAACCAGCCTGATCTCAGAAAAAAAAAATACCCAATCTCTTAACTGGCATTTATAGCATCCAATGGTGAAATGCACTGGAAAACACATCTGGATGACAGATAAATGGCATAGCTATTTACAGGCAGCATGGCCTGACAATCTGCCTTGCAGAGTACAGACTGATTAACTCCACAAAAAGCAGTGAGGGAGGCTTGCTGGGGGTATGGGTGCCCCCGCTCTCCAGTGGCTGTCATGTGAGGAACACAGGAGAGGCGGGGTCTGATACTTGCATCAGTAAGGCAGAGGCGAGCGAACACAAGCATGTCGAAACCATGAGCAATTGCGTCACATTCAGAGTATGCAATACAGCCGGCTGCGGTGATCAGTACATTCCTGTAGGCAGGGAGGAATTAAATGAAACATCTTGGCTGAGTGGGCAGACCACAGCCAGCTGTGGGGAGATTACGGTCCTGAAACAAGACCCCCCTCACACAGTAAAGAGGGAACGCCTTCTTCCTGCTCATCCAGCACATCAGCGAAAACCCCGCTGCTGGCCCTTCTTGGCAATGCCCTCCAGTACCCAGGCACAAAATCAACATCAAGATGAAGAAACACCAGATGGTGCATTATCTGTCCTACATAAACAGCTTATAAACAGTGATGGGCTGATTCACGGACAGCGGGAGACATGTGACAGTCTTCTACTGATTCTTACGCAAAAACAGAACGATCATTTCCAGCCATGCTGACAATGCACAGCTGGTTTTCATTTGTTGAATGGAACCCTGGTATCACCAGCTGGGCTTTGACAGGTTAGAGAGGGGGAGAAAGTGAAGCTAGCCATGCTCATTAATTTTCTTGGGTCAATAATAGCAGAAAATTGACATTTTGCAGGATTGTAAAAGGCTCATCTGCTCATATCAACCAATCAGCTGTCGTCACATGCAGCCGTGCTCAGGTAGCTATTTGTGGTTTAAGATTACTTCACCTCTTGAATGGTCCCACACAAGCCAGCCAGTTAATGTTTTCAGGGCTCATTTCGGGTATAGCAGGCACCACTATTAGCTGGGCAGACAGAAGGTGTACCCACTTTAACCCGGATGATGTGCATTAGCAGGCAACTCCAAGATACGTTTCCTTTACTGAACCATTCATCTCAAATTTATCTAGAATAACCAATCGACATTGAGCACTGTTAGCAAGGCTAAAATGCAGTCATGGAGGTTAGATATGGAGCTGGGGATCACAAAATGTGCCATGTCGTGACACATCATCACATGGGGTTAAGGAGGAGGCCACAGGTCCAAAACACAGCAGCCTTACCTCCAGTGGAAGGGACTGGCCAGGGGGCTGCAGGGGCCTAGAATGGGGGCAGACATGGGCCCCTCAAGGGCCCCCACATAGTGAGTGTGTAGAGAGCCAGGAAAGAAGGTGGGAGAGAGCAGCTGCTGGAGAAGGCTGTTGCCATGACAGCGGTGCTGTGTGGCTGGCCAGATTCTAGGTAGGGAACCAGAGGGGAGTGAAGGGTGAAAGAGAGGAAATGGAGGCATGGTGACAGTCAGAGCACAGCACCAGCACTCGTATACATGCCTAAAAGCAGCTACCAGCTCCTATAGTCTGCTTTTTTTATTTTATCCCTACAGCTACACAAGCAGAGCCAATCAGAGGGGTGCTCCAGAAGCAATGCCTGTACAAGGAAATAGCAGGTCACCCAATCACGCCGTAGTGGTCATAGCCAGAAATGCAGGGGATCAAATTCACAAACATAACCGATACCTCTCACTCAGGGCCAGTCCGTGGCCGTCTGACTTCGGGGTCGTATTGGAGCTTGGGAGCCCCACCTAAACTGGGGCTCCCAGTGACAGCGCTGAGATCAGGGACGCGCGTGTGCATGAAGTAAAGAGACACCCCCCAGGAAATTCTGCTGCATCATAGCAATGTTTGCTAAGGGAGGAGCTGAGAGAGCTTGTGAGCCACCACCAGTCAACAACAGCAAAAAAGCAAAACAGGTGAACCAGCTATATTTATGATGTATGTACACGACAACCTGTGTCCTACTACTCCCTCTAGCTCTGAGATGCCAAACATCCCACAAGCAACGAATGGGTCATTGCCAGAGAGAATAAGAGTGGACTTACTGAGAGCTTCACATAGGACCATGACTGTAGGGCCTTTGGTAAAACGAGCTCCGATTGTCCTCCTCCATCTAAGATGGGCTCCTCGGAATAAGCCCTACAGCTGCGGCAAGAGCACTGGACCAAATCCACATCACAAACCCATTCCCAGAAATGAATGCATATTCTTGTTATTAGCTGCTTGGCTCATGCTCACAACTCAGCACTAACAGTTCACGCAGCTGGATCTTTTACTGAGGCAATCTGGCTTTATACCCCCAGTGTGCGATGACAGCAACCCGTCTGGCCACACTCGAACCGCCAACCACATTTCTTCTTGTAAACAATTCTCTACAAGAGGCTGGTTATGTCAACAAGGTGCCTTAAGGTAATTATTTTGGAGGTTTTGTGCATAATAACAGAGTCAGTGGTAACTGTAAGGAGTGACAGTCACGGGCCAGATGGATTCACACAGGAACGCAGACAACCTGTCAGGCAGCAGAGCTGGGATGGTTGGGACGAGGGAGGATGCTCAGCCCTGTCAGGGCTTCCTCCCCCCACCCAAAAGGAGAAGATGAGAGCCCCCCCCCCTCCCACCCAAAAAAAAAAAAAACTAAGCTCTCATTCTGTCAAGGCGTGGAATGATGTTGCATGCCAGCTCTGGCATGGGGAACGACAGCGGCAATCAGACATGGGGAAGCAACGCCGACGCACAGACTATAGGTGTCTGAGGCCAGACTGGCCCAGGGACCACGATGACCAACTGCACCTGTGCGCAATCAGCTTCATAAATAAGGCATCCGGGCAGTGAGGTGAGTCTGGGCTTTTTGCCGGCTATTTGGGAGGGACCCATATGGGCTGTGCCTATGTTCGGCCAGCCAGGTCACCAGCCAGCCCAGCTGAAACGGGGACAGAACTAGGCCACCGACAGCAAGACAGAGGAGACAGCTGGCACCAAGTGAAGACCAAGGACCAGCCATGGTGGCCCAGTATTACGTCACTACCTCACTGCAGAAGAGGCACTTTGGGGTGTCTTGCAACACTGTTTTGCTGACAAAGGATTTCCCTCTTTGCTTCCTCACCCCCCCCAAACCCAACTGGGAGACCTTGGCTGAGGGCGAACTGTTTCCACAGCATCAGGTCAGGTTAGAGGAGATGTAAGCTGAGCCTGCAGCTGCCTCTGTCATTCACTGAAAACAGACCCCCACTGGCACACTGTGAAGGCCCCACCGTGTCATCAGTCAAGCCTATGAACCTTGGGAATTACATGCTGTATGAGTCTGAAGATAACTTCCCCAGAGTCCCTTCCACTGTGTACCCTCTCTCACGCATACACACGTAGATCGGCATAAGGTCACGCGTGTGCTGGCATACGCTCCGCCACGGGCTCCAGGCTTACTGGATCCGCAGGCTGGCTGCTCCGGGTTTCTCCCTCTTCTTCATGTCTGCAGGAGGATGAAAGGCTTGCTCATCTCCAACTCAGGACCAGCCCCAAACTCACAAGCTCCAATGATTGAGCCATTGGCAGCAATACTAGAAATCACCACAAAAATACGCTAACAGGGTAATTAAGAAACAACCGATATTGCCAATGAAAAAAATAAATCGAACAGCCGAACTCGGCCAAATGGGCATAACACCACCAGTTACAGGAAAAATGCATCATTTATTCCACCGTGACCCATGTTTGCAGGATAATTGATGCTGTCCTACGGCATTACAGTGTGCATAGGAGCTCGCCTTAACGTACACTTCATACACCATTCCTGTTCATCTGACAAAATTCCCCATGTATGCCCATTGGGGCTGATGCTGTTCCTAGAGCCCCAAAGCCCAAAACAACCACTGGAAGCCAGAAGGACATTGGTAAACAGACCTTCTGGTGCGATGGCATCATGGCCGCTCTTCAGGGCTTTCCTGTGGCACCCCGTGGCCCTGCGCAGAGACCAGTGACTACGAGCTACAACCAGCAAAGAGGCTAATGGACTCTCTCGGGAAGGTGCTGACGAGGACAAGCGTAGTTACACCCTCGCTCTACAGATCCCCTGTCAGAACTGGGACAGCTGGGGAAGGACGGGTGCAGTCGGAGGTCAGGTGGAACTGTAGAGCTGTCCTCCTGCCCAGAAGAGCCAATCCCAGAGGGCTGAAGTGTAAAAGGGGCCGGCCTACATCAACACCAGCATGAACCAGCCTATGCTGGGCATCAGTGACGATTGAAGCAGGAGACTGCCACCAGGAGGACGGCAGCATCCAGCATGGGGAAACGAGCAGCAGCTGAGAGGGAAGCACCGACTTTGACCTCGGCCACGACCCCAAACCTGCCGTGAGACCAGTGAGCATTATTATGATGTCACAAGAGCACAGAGAGCAGTTCAGCTGTCACCAGCAAGTCAGGTTCACTATAGCCCCCTCTATGACTCAGGCACTGTTCTGAGAATCATGGGAACAGTGAAGCCCCACCCTACGCTCACACAAGTGGAAGGAAAAACAATATCTTGGCAGAGGCCAAGGGATGGGGGCACAGACCATAATAAACATCAGGTTAATCCACTGTGCTTACAGCACTGACAGGCCCAGCCACAGGGTCAAGAACACAATTAGGGTATTGCCAGCGATTGAGTAACACACATGAAAACGCTCTGTGCCATTCCCAGAAACATCCACGATTCACTATACAAAATGGATGTTATGATAATCAGCACTTTGCCCTCTAGAGGCGGCGCCACAGAAAGCACCTAGAGGAGCAAAACCTGAGCAGCATGATGATCCAAGCATGGTGTCGATGTGCCAGACGGCTGGAGTTACGCATGGAAATACAAATACGCTTGCAAAAATCCAGACTGCGTTGGACAACTCTGAAGGGCTCAAAATAAGTTGTATTTTAGATTAGATGGCTACAAACACAAGATTTAGGACACCCCACAGTGAGGATTTTGCTGAAATGCTTGGCTCTTTTTCCAGGCACTAAGGTCACCGCGCGCACACACAAAGCAGAAGACTGGTTTGGGGTTTTGCACTTCTTTGTACAATAACTTCTGTCACAGTACACAACTTATATAAGCTACCCTGAGCAGAGTGAACAGTGAATCTGTAATTGACATAACAATTGTATTTGATTCTGTGTTAAAGTTCCTTCATCTGCAGTACTGCTCACAGATCTGCCACATCCCAGCATATCAAATGGCGGCTTTAAAGAGCTTATCTGAGAACAAAGCAGGAACCAAGACCAGTCCCGAGTGGCCTTGTCCTGCTGGCCTGTTCACAGTGTGACAGGTGCTGTAGTAGGAGCCAACACCACTCTGCCGCTCAGACTAGCCCACCCCAGCCCCCACCCCACTCCACACAAGGCCATCAGGGTTTCCAAGTAAAGCTAAATTCAGGGAAGAGTGGAATCTTCTTGACCCAAGTCACACAGCTCAGCGCCACACGCTGTCAAACCTACGGAGGATCTCTCTGATGTCTACACTCAGAGTGTCACTCAGTCCGACCCCAGCTGACAGACAGCGATACTTAGTGCTCAGACATCTGTAGTTTGTAAGGTAAAACCTACAAATCGCTCAGGGCAACAGCCCAGATTTTTCAGCTGCGGTATGTGCATAACCGCAGACATTTACAATGCCCAGCCTGCTTGGAGATGTTAAACTACACCACAGTAAGTAATGAAGGTCTTCGACAACAGCTGGGTAGGAAAAGCTTCTGAAACTAGTAATTAGATTTCAAGCCTGAATAATAGGTGGACGTTTCTCCAGATCTGAGTGGCAAACCAGGCGTGAAAGGACACGGTATCCTTGGCATTTCTTCATGTTCTTCACCCTTAATGCTTTTATTCTTTATTTTTCAATAGATAAAAAGGAGTTTTGCCATTCTGAGTCCTCTGTCAGGTTCTATTCAATGACAGAGCCAATCCATTAGTCAATTAAGAGTTTGGGCAAGTGCAAAATTTATATTAAAAATGTACTTACAAGCTGCCTCTTCTTGGAAGGCTCAGTTCCTTCTGAAAGAGAAAAAGAAAAAAGTCTATTAGTGTACAGAACTGACACAGTGAAAACATGTATTTTCAAGAAATGGAATTTGAAAAATAATTGATGTCTCCTTTATAAAGAACAAATAGACGAGCAATTTTAGCACAGATGCTTGTTTTTAATGACGTGAGAGTGGTGGAATAAATTTATGCAAAACATAACAAAAGCATTAGTGGGCACTACAACATAGGCAGCAATGTTTCCTTTCCAAACAGATTATTAGGCCGGAAAAAGTAAAAGGATGCAGGATGCAGAATAAAGAATAAATTTGGAGACAAAATGCACCCGTCAATCCAAGCAAAAACAATTCATGACAACTCAAAAGAGCAGATATTTTAATAAAAAAAAAATTCACTCATCTAACAATATATGAATTATCTGCCTCACATGTATATCACTTTGAACAAAGGCAGCAGTGAAATGTCATTTTTAAAATAACAGATTTGCAACATAAACCATCAGCTGATAAAAATACCAAAGGCAACCACTAGAGGGAATGAGAGTTCTACTGAAAACAAGAAAAAGCTATCCTCTTACGCTGACCAAAGACAATAGTGCTTACAGTTTTGGGATCCTGAACCATTACGACAGAGGAGGAGAATATGGGAAAGAATTAAACCCCACAGCAGGGGGCTGTAAGCGGTTTGGACAAGCAGAGCTCACCAAGGGTGGATGGGCTGTAAGTTCTTCCGGTGGAATGGCCTTAAAGTGGGTCATGTGACGACCTGTAGAGTCATTATAGCACTCAGGGGCTCTCACGGGTCATTAATTTAATAAATAAACACCAAAAGACAGCTGCACAAACATGATACATGGCATGAGGTGTGATGGAGGCTGACTATCATGATAGCACCCGCACAAACCAGCAACCAGGCGCTGACTCCAATCAAGAGCCATTTGCTTCCATTAGAGTGTCGATTAGCTACCACATAGAGCATAGTGGGTCCACTTAGGCCTTCCATTACACACGAGGCTCCTCTCTCTACACAGCAACTCTTTAAATACTCCAAATACCAAAACCTAACGACACCCCACCAGCCACCTAATTCTGTCAGCACAGATTGCTAACCCAAACAGAACATCATACGACGACTAAAAAAAATCAGTTCCGCGCATTTAGCTGAAGATTGACCTGAGAGCCTGGCTCATAGGTAACCAAGAGGTATTATAACATGGTGCTGCAGGAATCTGACCGGGGAAATGGCACCAACACCAGCATTCTGCAGGAGCTTCCCCAGAGGGAAACAGTGCAAAGCTGCGGACATGCTAACATTTAATGCTAAAAATTCACGTAACCGAACTAGCGATCCAAACTAATGTTACACACCAGTGAACTCTAAAGCGTGCTGAGATGTCCAATCAGACTTTTGGTCCATCGTTACCTGACTGAGCAGCTGTGTGCCAGGCCACTGACACATCTGATTACCAGACACCAACACCCGCCACGGAAAGGTCCAATGTTATTGTCCGGCTCACCCATTTACCACTGAGAACTGGTGCTGTTACTATTCCTACCTTGAGTTCCACCACGCCCTAGAGGCAGGCCGCCGTGAAAACACCATGCGGCTGAACCTCCGCACTGCCCTGCAGTGAAAGTCAGGCCAAGTTTCAAGGAGACCTAGTAAAAGAAGCCTCAGTGTGTTCCAGTCTGCCCCCGGCTAGCTCAGCGGTACCCCTGGCCCAGGAGCAGAAAGTAGGTAATGGACTGATTTAAGCCTGGAGGAAGGGCAGAGTGCAGCGGGAGGTTTCCCTCAGAGGGCCGTGACCCAAAAAAAGGCCAGCAAAGAGCCAAAAATTCAAGGCACTGAGATCCTCACTGTCCCAGGCCAGCATTCATGCTGGCAGGGCGGGAGAGGCTCCAAGGGCAAATACATCCCACACACATTTGCACACACTTCCCCACTGGACCTTCCCTGAAAAGGTCACATCATGTACGTATAACCACCAACATAATGACTCATTTTAAAATGGTTCTACCGGTATTCCCATTTAAAGCTTGCTGTAAGTTTTAGGTTGAGGGCTACTCATGAAATCCCAGTGAGTTGTCAATCTGTTTCAGGCAAGGTGTAAAAGGGCTACATATCCTGAAATACTGGTACAAAAGGGTACTGTGTGAGACAGGCAGGGCAGTGCCGATTCCCCAGCAAAAACGGCGGCCCAGACTCCAACCCAACCCACAATCATCAGTGAGACTTGACCAAAGCACCCAGCCCTGCCCATCCGCAGTGCCATACAATGAAGGAAGCCTCGTGCTGCTCAGGCGGGGCCACGCATGAAAGCAATCTCCCTGATGGATGCATCAATATTCCCAAAGTGCATCTCAGCTGACAGGCAGCCAAAGTGCAAGGAAATGCAATTAGAGACGGGCTGCAGAGAGCGAGGGCCGCACACGCTGCTCCCAATGCCAGCCTGCACTGTGAAAGGATAACAAGCAGGCTGCTGTATGGGGCACAACAGTCAGGCTGCGCCAAAAGCAGCACCCTTCCCGGGGGGCACAGTGCCACCTGCACAAGACTTTGCTGCGTAATGGAGTTCAGGAAAGAATGGGCAAGGAAGATTCACTGGGAGGGTATGGAAAGGCTACGGGGCAACCATTAGATGAGCAGCCACCTGAAGAAAAACTGCATTACAAATCAAACTGCATTTAGAGCCAAGGGGGAGTGGGGCTGAACATCCAGATTACAGCAGCAGGGGGTGCACGAAACAGCCTCAAAATGAGCGACCCATGAATGGCTTTTTCTTTATTTTTTTAATCAAAAGCACACACACACATGCACAGATGTGCACACATAGATCTTATGTGGCAATGCAAAAGCAGGGGGATTTTAAATATGTACATAATTTAAATCATCCTTTTCTTCCCAGAGCAAAGTGATAATTACGGCTTCAGAGACAGACACAGTCTGCAATTAACAAGCCAAGCATATAAATGAACTACAATTTTAACCTTAGCGATCATTATTCTCATAGACGGTAATGAATGGACGGTGTGAGCCTGACTGAACACAGACAGCATCCAAACTGGGCAACAGCAGACACCACATTGTGAACACCACAGAATGAAAAGCAGCCTGTGCAGTTACCCCATAACTAACTCATAAATGCTCAACACACAAGGGAAAGCACAGGTTTCACCATGCCACCCAAAATCCTCCAGAAAAGGCTGAACATTCCACGGGGAGGACAAGCCAATCATACGAGAGCCAAGGAACACAGGTGGACACCACAAACCACACTACCACTGTCAGAACGCAAAAACAAACCTGCCAAACAATTTTATTGCAAAGAAAAATATATATATTTTGAATCACCACTATTATTTTTCTTTCTATTGGACTGATTTTCCCAGGGATACAGAAATAGGACAGGAATGAGGTCAAAGCAATGTAGGAGAGAAAAAAAAATACTGCAGAATTTTAAAATCTCATGGTGACAAGAGACAGCAGTGGGATATGATATTCAAAACCAAAAGCAAAGGGGACCCAAACAAATCAAACTTATAAGCCCAGTCACCTTACCCCCGCAAACAAGCCACCTTTCAGTACTACAAAAGACAAGCCACTGGGACAGTACGCTGACAACCCTTGAAACTCCGCACGCTGAAGCTGTAACACTCCATTAATGGTCCAGACTGTGGAGCCGCACTGGGATCCCAGCTTCTGCAGGCTTTTAATCACTGCTGAGAGCATCACTCTGCAGTGTACGACTCCCTCATCCAATTCCGTCAGTTATGATTAATTGACTACACACAAAAAGAACCATTAAGAGAATGAAGCGGGGGAGAATGCTATACCACACACCATCATCAATGTTTTTCATCCCGCCTTTTAAGAATTAATGCAAAGGTGCAACATTAAAAACCATTATGCCATTAATGCCTAACACACTTGGGGCACAAACTATCGGGTCAAAACGTACACCCTGCCTGGGCCTTGGTTCAAGGTGGTGCAGTCAGGGTTTTTAGGATTTCCCCACTGGATTTACACAGGCAACAGCCAGGCAGCCTTGAAGCTAAGAGAGTATCATGGCTTTAAGCTGCAATTTGCTAATTTCCTAGAGAACAAGCAAGTCGACCCTAAACGTAAGGGAGTGAGATTTATTTGCAGTCTCACAGGATGGGGAATGCCGAGTGGGCATGGATACATGCATGCAGATGCAAGCTCCACTCTCCTACCTGGCTTGTAAGAGATTAACATCCCTGGGGGGGTGCGCTTTTGTTTCCTCAGTGCTCATCCAACCTATTAATATTTTTCCCCAAACCTAAAACCCGGCACTATATTAAACAAATGGAACATGACAGAGTTGAAGACCTTCTGGCCAAGAACCAGATCATATTTCTGTGCTGTGGTAGATGATCAGACTGAGGGAAACTCAGATATAAACCTCAGAGAAGCAAACATGACTGCAGCATGCATGAACAGATCTGAATAGAGCACCAGATTTGGGAAAGAGTTCAGTGTACCTCAGCCTCTTTCCAGCACGTCTGTCTTTAGATTAAAAAGCAGCCTCTCTGTCCCTTTACCATCAACAATGGGACTTACGGATCCAGCAGAATTGATATGGAGCCATATATCGAGCCAACCATATAGTAACCCGTGAGGTCACCTTTCCGTGCAGCGGGGGGAAGGCTAAGCAGACATTTGCCATCCATCATGAGCCAGCATGGAATAAACCTTCTACCATCTGGAGAGACACGACCGCCTTGCAGCTTAACAAAGCTCCCATGTTATTAAAGACACCATTAGGCAAACTCACACGCGTGGAAGAACCATTAAACTTACAGAAACAGGACGATGACGATGAAGCCCTCTGGGAACAATTAGCTGTACCTGAATGGATGGTCAGAGGTACAGTAAGGCATGTGGGAGAGAGAAAGAGATAAAACAGGAGCCACAATCAAGCAGGTCTGAATGGTTAGTAAATGAGCAGGACCCTTTAAGACCCAGAGGACAACACAACATGCCTGCACACTGCACAGTGACAAAGGCCAAGCCCCACTTCTCTTAACTTCCTCCTGTAACATTTGGATCAGCTACAGGACATGAGTCAACGTGGGTACCAAGACAAGACACTGTGCAATGCAAACTTCAAGTGTGAGTGGCATAGTCTTTATCCATGCGAATAATTCCACCAGCTCACAGTAGAGGGCAATCCAACTCATCTCACTCTGGGTCTCACTGACTGGACATGATGGTTACCAGATTGCTGTAGTACTTAACCAAGAGGGGAGCATCAAGTGCTTCATGCCAAAATTGCTCTCACTTCAAGATCATCGGCACCTTCAATATCCCGATTCACATCCCCTCTCGGTACCAAGTCCCACGCACTACCAAACCAAACCCTCATCAGGATGCATACCTTCAAAGGAGGCACAAGCCTCTTTGTGTGAGGTTAGGGACAAAGGTTCGCAGGAGAACCGGAAGGCAAAGTCTTTAGATACTTAAATAGCATTAGGATACTTCTGTGCTCCAGACAAAAAAGAAATTATTCAGATGATGGCCACCTGAGCCAGTTAATGTTTACGGTTAATGTTTCAGTGCTTCAGATAGACCTTATTGGAAAAGACTGTTCCAAATGTGCCAATAAGGTTTTCAGAGCAGGCCTACCCTAAACATGGTGTCACTAAGAGAAAATATCTTTATCCAGGAACTTCTATAAAAACCAAAAGCTGCCTAACCATCAAAAGCCCATTCCCAATTACCTAACCCTAACCCCATCCAGTTGGGACAGTAGACAAAGTCATGGAGCAGAAGACAGCAAACGTCCAAAGAGAAGGATCAGCATAAAACTGATCTCAGGGATGGTGTGGAACACTGGGACCTGTAACCATGGACACAGGGGTACAAAGGTGCTGGTGACAATTATGAGTAGAATAAGGTACTGACAGCTCACTGGAGTAATTCAGGTTAAGTACCTTGTTTAAAAATGCAACAGAAGATCCCTTCTGGGACTTTAGGATATGATCCTATTGCCCTTAACTGGTGTATTACCCACCTCCCATATTACACTCGGCAAGATTAATTCTCTTCAAGCAGCAGCACTTTGGTGTCCTCCTATAAAAATAAAATGCAAGCTCTGAGCCACCTACAGCTCCCACACACTTGTGGAGGGCAGGTCCACATGGGCCAGAATAACAACAGCATAATACAGCAGTTGGGAGAACTGGCTCTGCCCCAGCAAGCAGGCATCCAATGATCTACCAGGAAACAGTGACAGATTTAACATTGTAACTGCAAGCCACTTTTCACAAGCTGAAAATATGCTTCCAATTGCCACATTTGCATTTTCCAAATGATTTTATTACTAGTTTTAATATCTGTACTTTAGACTGCATTAATTAATCCATACAAGTACATACGCATGTTATTATAATGACTGACTTTCACATAAAAGTTACCTTGCATCCTCCTCTCACTCCTGAACATTCATTGGCTATCAGGCAAGCAACTTCTATCTGAAATTAAAACTTCGGTTGTTTTGTTGTACACCCTAGACACTGGAAGTCAAGGTAACCCCCCTTCACTACAGGTGTCCATCATTCCATCACACACAAACCTCCTCAATTCACGCCATGTTTGTAACGGTTATTCTGCTTCAGCTGAGCCAGCAGCCACTGGACAAGCATCACCCCGCATCCCCCACCATGCTAGCAAAACCTGGCTCTAGGACATCCTAATACGGTCGGACGTACTTCGCGCCAAATTTCACTCAAAGCCAAGAATGCACACTGACGTTCCCAGTTGGGGGGAGGATGAGAAGCGATCAAAGCTAACCTCCCACCCCCTGCAGTACACGCAGTGGCTAGAAGTGGGCTTCCATTGCTACTGTGCTCTGATCAATTCCCACTGAGATATACTTCAAGCGAGCAGCTTTTGGTGGAGAGACTAAAAGAACAACACAATAAACAGAAGGGCCTAGTGAACTGGAGGGAAGAGAGACTAGCGGCAGTGCTGCCTATAGACTGCAGATGCTACTTAAGGTCGTCACAACCTGAGTGGGAGGGGCCAGACATCAAATCCAACCAATGAGATGTAAAGGGCGGGGCTTAAACAATAACCACCATTCAGACAGAAAAATGCTTTGAGATTAGCCACAAAAACCCTCCATTTAACGCATAGCCCATTTAGGAAGCCTATTTAAATTATATGAAATCAAACAAACATCGAACTCCTTCATGACATTTAGTACAAATCAATGTAGCTCAAACTGGTTAAAATGTTGCATTTGACTCTAGATGGTGAAAACAAGGTACATGAATGAAGGGTTGCCCATATATGTAAATGTCCTGCCATCACAAAGTAATAAATCACGCGTGTGGTAGAGTTTCACCCAAATTTGGAGACCGGTGTCCCTCAATATGCAAAGGGGCCATGAGACTGACGGGTCACGTTCCAAGCCCACACAGCTGCGTGCTAGTCCCGCCTCTCCCAGGCAAAATGATGAGGTCATGGTCTGTGGGCTGTTCCGTGCGTGCCAGCCAAAGGACACCGAGTGAGCTCATGGCTGGCTGGCTGCTCGCTCGCTCACTCGCTCGCCAGTCCACAAAACTAGCACACAGCAAATGGCCAAGATGTAGCCAAGATGCAGCACAGGGAAGTGGGAGACACTGTGAGAACATGGTAACCCCTCTCAAGGGGGCTGATAATATATCTGGAACGCCTGTGAGAGAGGAGACAGTGCCCCATCCACTCACTGGACACAAACAAGACAGAGCTGGACCAACTGCACAGATCTTCTGTATGACATGTAGGGTTTTGAGCCTCTCATCTCTACAGTTTATTACTGCGGCATCAGCATGTCTGTAAAATACACAATACCTTTTCAAAATGGCTGTTAATAGCTGAATTTGTAGGACTAACAGAGGGACTGCACAGTCATCTCTTATCACTACGGCCCTGAACATATTCATTGCATATTCCAGTTAAAGCTTTCTCCCCACAGCCCTCTGGAGTCCCCTGTAAGGGATTTGCTGAGTGACAAAGCCATCACACTTGCTTTCACATCTTGCAGAACCTGGGGCGTGGCAGCTTCTGCTCCTTTCACGAGACAAAGACAATAACAGACGAAGGTGCGTGCATCTCTGATATGCTGAGCTCAAGCGGAGTGAAAATTGTGGACTGAACCGTTTTGGGGAGACGTGCCACATCCACAGTGACATAGATAATGGGGGCAGGGAGGGGTGTACAGAATACAAATTCAGCTGGGAACTAGGTTATGATAGCAAAAATTAAAAGTGGGGTGTTTAACACACCTTTGAGGAAGGCAGGCATTCCACAGAGCACACAAGCAGCATGTTCGATTGGGCTCAAATGAGCAGCATCTGCTGGTCATGATAAACGATTTCCTCCTTCATTAACCAAGGCTATTCACTCTGCTGGGGTGGGGGACTTGTCAGCTGCAGAAGCTCAAGATGGGGACGGCTGCAGGCACTATCAACCTGTTCAAGAGGTAGATCTAAAGGAGTCCACAGACAGACACTCATCGTAAAGCAGACAGATTCTGCAAAATCAGCACCAGCCACGGCCACTCAATGTCATCAAGGGGGCCACCATCAAAATTCTTGCTGCTAGGAACCTCAAACGTATGGATGTTTACATTCTCACCAGATACAGTGGCCTTGGGGCATGCTGCTGTTAGATGCTGAGCACCAGAACATACAGGACTTTATTTATTACATATCAGCCCTTTGTATATATAAGATAGAATAGATTTGTTCAAATGCCCCAATGAACATGTCATGATCCCCCCAAGAAGCCCTCTGAGACTGAAAACATACAATGTAATTTCTCCAAAGTATATTAATAACTACTTATCATGCTGGAAATGAGAAATTAAATATTCAAATTCACACACATAGCAGTTGTCACAAAAATGAAAAACATTCCATGTTCAGAAAATGAAGATTGAGGAAATTGTTCCTTAGCAACCAAAACTGTCAAATAGCATGACATAGTAGTCCAAATGTCCAAAACGGTAAAACTGCATATCTGTACTTCAACTACAACTCCATCGTATGCATTTATAACAGTGGCCTGCCAGCAAATTACTGTATAAAGAAAGCAATTTCATGGCTTGATGGCATGTAGGGTGTAAAAGGCCACCTTAGGACCACTCAGTGCTCAGTCAGCCAGATAGAGTTCAGTACACCTTTGAGCCGTTAGCTGCCATTCCCAATATAATTTTAGGTGCTTTTGACTGTTCAGCTTCTAGGCACTACAGTCCTGCCTAAGCAGGGGGGAAAACTAAAAATAAAACCAAAACCAAAAATAATCTTCTATAGACCAATAAGAACAACCACCGATGTAATTGCTTGAAATGAATTGAGAAAACGTAATATTACCAGAGATGTATCACACTGCTGAGAATCAGTAAGAGCTGCTGAGCCAAATGCTGACAGCCACAGATCCACTATTGTCTGAGAACAAAAGGGACCACCAGAAATGAGTCCACATTAAAGCCCAGAACCCACAGAGCCACTGGGCCTTGATTAACTGGATTACTAGCTGGCAGAGACACTGTACACTCAGCAGCAGTCACTCAAAACTGCACATTGGGGGAGGGACTAAGACGATACAGGCGAAGGAACTTGTTTCCAAAACGAGACAGTAATTAAAACACTTCCAGGGAGCTGCATAGAACTTGATAGCTCAATACTGGAATGAAACAATGTCCTTCCTACACAATGTTCATCAGAGAGAACATAGAGCGCGACCAAAAAGAATAACTTGCCACTTCTTGAAAAACAAGACTGAGGGTAAGAAAACACACCCATCCCAAAACAAGAACCATATTAAATCACAGAATCATAAACTTCAAACTTGAATCTGCATTTTACACTGAATTTGGCTAAAACACCAACTGAAGATTGCTCCTCAATAGGGGTCTTTCATGGGAAATGTGTGTCTGCGGAAGGTCTAAGTGCTACCCCATCGTCCCAGAGTTCTCATGGGGCCCACAAGGAGCCAGAAAGGCTGCAGGGCCAAGGTTATAGGGGTGCACAGCACAGGGATTAAAAGACACAAAACGCCTACACAGCTGACTTACCAGATGACCTGGAGCGACTCTATGGCCTGTTCACACTTTCCCGCCCGCCCACACCCACAGGAATCTCCTGTTCATTAACCCCACATGGTGCCTCAGAGGTTTCTCCCCAACAACAAAATCCCACAACAAAGACAATGAAAAGAATGCATAAAGGGCAGGCCGCAAACCTCATTAATGTAGCCAAGAAAGAAAAATGACAACCAGAGTCAGCAAATATCACACAGCATCGGAGGTAAATGTGTAACAGTCAGACAACACAGTGACAGCATGTCACATCCTCCAAACTAATGTTTTCAAATACACCACAACCACGAATCAAAAACCTTATTTAAAGTAAGCTTTAGGTAAAATAAGGGGATTTTCAGACGAATAGTGCTCAGTATGACAGCTGCCAATTAGCCGTCTGGGATGGGTCTATTAACCCCAGCAGGAAAGGAAGCAGACAAAATCTGCCAGGTCTTTCAGCAATGGCTCACCCTCCGTCTGATGCATTAAAACCCATCCGACTACTTGTTTTCTTTCCTTGATTTTCCACAGTCGAGCCACATGACAAAGGGAAAACACGAATCACAGGAAGGTCACACACATCTCTCAGAGTCGGGGTGTAAAATCCATTCACACACTGCAGTTGACAAGTTGATTTTTACACACACACACACACACACACACACACACAGTCATATTTTCTTGGAACCTTCCATTCATTTCTATGGACAAAACCCTAACCCCAACAATGACAACCTTAAGATTATGACTTGGTGTTAACAAGGGTTAACCATAAGTAATCAAAAAAAATACAAGTCTTTTGGCATTTTTTAGTTGTTTTCTGATTGCAGTCACAGATTTTTATCAAATCAAATTTCCCCTGAAAAAATGGTAAATAACGATACAAGTCATCTCATATCTACAATAATGGTATAAATTAAAGTTGTACCTCATATTTAGGGATTTTTGTGACAAATGTAACAGGATTCACAAATAGACAAGAAGCGATGCACAAATGTGCAAAATCCATTACAGGTAAAGAAATTGTATTTTGGATCAGGTGTAGAAATCTGTATTTTTGTGGATATGATGATTTTACAACACAAAAATACGTATTTGTGGATAGTGATGTTTTTTTCCTAAACGTCAGCTACGGTTTGTGGAGCCTCTAAATGGTCTTGGTGGGAAAATATTTTTTGATATAGCTGAGAGTTCTCTTGCAATATACTTTTCCATTACTAATAACTGTACTGTGTCCGTTTAAAGTAAAAAAGATAAGTATAAACCTATTAGTCCATTAATTCTAAGTGATACAGACGTGTCCTGTAAAGTGTGCTTTAAGCTTTAAACTATGGGGGACAATGTACACCACGTAACTTTCACATTATGTATTCTTAAACACATTTATTTCTTAATTGCACTGTGTCCATTCACAGCCAGTGACTAAGCAAGACAGAAGGTCTATTGACAGTGAAGTGCACACACAAACTTGTCATAATATGTGTTATTCAAAATTCACCCTTAAAGCAACCTGGAAACCAAGGGTTGCTGCTTCCTTTTGTTGAAAGAGATTTCAACAAAGAAAAACTATTAAAAAAAATATATATTTTCCCACCCAGACCTCTTAGGGGCTCCATAGTGGTACGAACTGGACAAAAACCACAAATTCACAAAACCAAAAGGAGGGAAGTCACAAATAACACAATCCACACATAGACAGGACATGATCCATAGATGCGCAGAACACATTTCACATGCAAAAAATGTGGAGCAATTTATACAACACCACAAAATAAACAATAGCACATAATATGAAATGAAAGATTATTTTGTCATCCGATATAAATCGTCAAATCGCACAGCCCTAGTTCCCATAATGTAAAAACAACTGGTTTATCATCACATTGTGGGGACATCTGGACCTCACAATGTAACATATACCTGGACAACACACACACACACACACACACCTAGCTAAAATACTGCAGAGGTATCAGAGTAGAATGCCATATAGTGGGGCTTTTTGATGCAGCTCTTGCTGTAGCTCGGCAGCCTCTGCACAGGATGCTCAGGTCACTGACTGACCACCTGCTGGTGCCCTTACCTGTAGGCCTCGACGTCTCAAGATGCTGGAGTCGTCCATGGTGCCAGCGCCAGACCATCAACTTCTCCCGCCCTCAGTCTACCACTCTAGTGAAGACAGATCCCGCCGGTCCCTCCCTGCCCTGTATGCTGATGCACAATACTCCTCACCCGAGCCAGTGTGTGTACACTGGCAGACTCCAGGGTGTCCTGCGGAGTAGGAGCCACAACTATCAGGGCCTGTGGGGCAGCTGGCAGTCTCTGCACCTGTCCCAGTCCCAGAGTGAGTAGCCACCTTGGTGACCCTGCCTACCTGGCCAATTCAGTCACTCTCCTGCTGCCTTCCTGTATGTCACTATGCAATCAGCATATTCATTCCGAAGAAGCTAATGAGTCTTGGTATTAAACACTTGCAGAGTCGTCATTTTTTATTCCAACTCAGATTGTCTTCATTTTCGGATCACATCACATTTTTTCTCTCCTCAGCAGTGTCCTCCAAGTGCATCCCGAGACTCAAAACAGGGCATCCCTCAGTAAGACTCAAACATGGGCCTCCTCTCCCGGCACGCAGGATGTGGAGGAAGCCAGTGTCCTCTGCTCTTTTCCAGCAGCAAGCACGCTCAGTGCTCTCCACCAAAAACCTTAAATGGAGGCGACCTGGCTGACTGACTAGATGTCCCATTCAATACAAAGGTGTCGCTCTCACCCAGCACAGCCCCGGTGCGCAGCTTTAGTATCACCGTTTCGCATGTTTTGCAGTTCCTCTTTTCCAAACCTGTACACAAACCAGAAGTCTACACACACATAAATCCTACAGAGACCACAGTTACTGCATAATTTATAAGAATTTTTCCTTAATGACAACTATGAACCATGAAAAAGAGTTCTGAAAGAATTATTCCATTTACCGTCCAGAGTTTAAATAGGTCCCATAATAAGTGAAGAGTATGTGACTTTCGCCCTGAAACAGACACCGAATCATAATGAATGCAGACCAAGCACTCCACAGCAAACACAGGCTATGAATCCGATAGCCATCTGATAGCGTGTGCTACAACTCCCCCAGGGACACACACTGGATCACCGAGAAGAGTCCACCACCAACGTCACTATGAGCCATTCTCTCCTAGGCTCTATACATCTCTGCAGCAGCTCAGGGAAAGGTAAAGAAAACAGTCCAGCAGAGTAGCACTACCAGATTCCGTTCCGCCAACAGTGTAACTTCCGGTAAGAAATTCTGTCCTGCAGGTTGCCGACCAGGCACTAAGGTTTCGGCCCGAGGGTGCACACGGGACTGCACGGACACATCAACCTTTCTTCTCTTCCAATGGACCCGAGCAGCTCCCGCGGCTGGGCGCTTGAATGGGGAGCTGCTTCAAATGCCACACAAAGGGCACGTTTTTCCTCAGGCTTTCGGTTTCTCTCTCGCCTTTACATTCACAAGGAGGGAGCTGAAGGAACAGCCAGGAAGCGACTGGACCTTGAAAGCAGTTTTTCCACAGCGCTCTGCCCCTCGCTCTCCCTCCCCCTCTCCAACATGTGCCTTCCCTCTTATTTCCTCTAGCGAGCTGATCACAGGGCCAGTGTTGCTGCCTCAGTCTCCTGTCAGTGGAACTATTAAGCTGAGCAACCAATCACACGCGAGGGAGGTGGGGCCACACTTGCATGAAATGAATGGGCAAGCAGCAGAGCCTTTCCTCCGATGGCCACAGCCCTCTCATGCTCTACCCACAGCCCAGCCAGGGCCCTTTCTGCGTGTGTGTGTGTGCTCTCAGCCAGGCAAGAACACACACCAGTTGGCTTCCCCCTGCGAATCACTGGCTGACTCTTCCTTATCATGCTGCAATGAATTAGTCATGACTTCACTGACAAGAGCCTCGGCTGATTA
Source organism: Mormyrus hasselquistii (assembly GCA_026779605.1). Taxonomy (NCBI): domain Eukaryota; kingdom Metazoa; phylum Chordata; class Actinopteri; order Osteoglossiformes; family Mormyridae; genus Mormyrus; species Mormyrus hasselquistii. The sequence goes on along the minus strand of JAODKE010000035.1, from coordinate 18,317,263 downwards.
AAAATTTATCACCAATATCTGAGGAGATAAAAGGCGTGGACTACTGCATGGATTTAAAGCTGTCAGATGTAACATCTCATCTGTGTTCTGTACATTTGAGTGACCTAAATTATGATTTAATTTCCGTTTTTTAGCAGTGTTTATTGGCTAATGTATTTTTATAATTCACCCATTGTTTTCTAGACTGCTTTGTTCTTGTTTCTTGAAGCAACAAGCTGCCCCTAGGCTAAGGGGGGGATTAGGGGCATTAGCGAGAGCAGACAGACAGCCAGGCTGCTTGTTAAGGCTGGCTCTCTGCTCCAGGGGTGCGGGTTTGCCCTGACCAGAGCAGGGGGGAGTGAGCTGTGCTTTACAGCATCTGGTGTGGTGGGTGGCAGAATCTACTGATAGATATAGTAAGACATGTGGATAGAAACATAACTGCTTCCCAGAAAGAAAGATGTTCTCTATTCTGGCTCCCAGAATTGGGGAGGGTGAAAGACCTGAAGTCCCTGGCTGCCTGGGAAAATGTAAATGCACAAGGACCGACAAGAACTAGTGCCTGAGGGACACCCCATGGAAGAGACATGTGGCTATTCCCCGGAGAGGTGAGGGATGCAATCCAGCTGCGAATGACACCCAGGAACACCGCACTATCCCTTGCCCTAGGCTCAGGGATTTAATTAAGAGAAGTATTCCATTCCGTTTTATGTCTACGCTTTATTAAGAGGCTAATTACACGCACCCATCAGCCTTGCTAATGGCACTCTGACTAGGGCACCCATTTCTGTCTCAGTTAGTGGACCTGCTGCTTTACACCAAAGTACTGGCTGCACTGCAGGCAGATACCACGGGCCGACGATCATGAGATGGCTCGCGGCATCGAGCCAGCCGGCCATACACCTGGCAGTCGAAGTTTAAGCTTCCTGTCGGCAGTGAATGCGGCCGACCTCGTGCCCCGAGGAGACTCAGAAAGCCTTGCATGGTGCTGAAGCTATGAAGGACATGGCAAGACCAGCTGGCACGGTAAAAATAAGCAGGCCAGCACTCCAGGCTGAAGCCTCAGGGCCAAAAGGATTGAGATCTGCCAATCTGCAATTAAAGGATACTCTGCAGTCTCTCTCACGTGCACACACACAAACACACACACACACACACACACACACACACAGCTCCGTAACGAAAGAGGCACTAGAGGGAATGTTAGTTCCAAACTATACAAACAGAGTTTAGCTTGTAATCTATTTTAAGTGAGTGCTTCATAGCTTCATGAGTTTACTACTGCACCCTAATCAGTGAATCCTGATATTGATTATGTGAAGTTATGCTCTCAAAAGGCAGAAGTGAAAAATAATGATTGAATAGGAGAAGCCAAAGACAGGAATCATCTGGCATAAGCAAACATGCATCCAACTGCAAAGGCTGAGGCGACCGCTGGTGCAGCATGTCCCACAGTGCACAGATGCTGTTCATCTGATGCAGTGCAAGTAGCCCAGAGACTTACCGGCTACGAATAGGCCATCAAAGATAACAGGAAACTACTGTGACAAAATAAGCAGCAGTATGTACTGAACCCTAATGTGAATGAGAGACTCCCTGATCTTTTTGAGGGCACTATCTATTTATCTATCTATCTATGGAGCTTACGCCTCAGAAACACCTCCTCGGCAGGGCTTAAAAACGAAAAAAAAATCCATTTAGTTCATTCCAAGCCTAATCGATATTATAACGTTTCTGTTCTTGCGTTCCTCATTAAACAATACGTTCCAAAAACGGTTTTCTAGAAAAAGTACCGGTTAATAAACGTTATTTTAT
>JAODKE010000035.1:18288023-18307942 GCA_026779605.1 Mormyrus hasselquistii | reverse complement strand
TTTATTTATTTACATAATAATTTTGTAATTAAATGGTATGGAAAAACATTGTGCTTCAGTATTTAACTTAAAAAAGTACAAGTCTACAGTATATGTATGGTAGACAATGACTTTTGGTTTGGTTATGAAAGAAAACTGAGCAGTATGGTGAAGGAATACCACTGCAATAGTCAACAGTTTTTTAGAAAAATGATTGGTAATTAAATAAGAGAAATGACAATTATAACAAACTATTCCGAGAACTACGGTACGGCATGGAGCGTGCACTAGGTAGAGTTAGCTCTGTCAGGAGTACAATCGTCCAAAATTTATTTTTAAAATACAAAATTTTTTAAAGTTACAATGCGCAAAGGGTCATAAGTCATATAGGTGATAAGTCAGGGACAGTCTGTAGTACCAAATTACAACCATGGCAGGGGGAGCTGCATGCTTCTGAGATTGGGTCACATACAAAAAGTCCACACAGTTTAACCAGCTCAATGTCCACACAAGCAACACTCCTCTGAGTAAACACCCTCACTCTGAAGAGATGTACACACCAAGTGACAGAATCCACTGCCACTTCCTTCAGGTGCAAATTGAAAGTGTCACTAGCTTCAGAGCCATGAAACTGAATGGCAGGACGACTGGAAGTGCAATTTTATGTGGCTTGAGCTGCACCACAGGGAAAAGAGGCTGTTGGGTGCAGGGCTCCCTGCAGAGCACAGGTCAGAAAGTATCCGGGGAGCCAAAGTCAACAAGGCAAAGAGACCCAGGAAAAGAAGAGCAAATAAAACTGAGGGGGAAAAACAACCATATCAATGCAACTGACATCAGATTATTCGGTGAATCAGTATAGAACAAACCAGGAGTACATCTGACTGGGGAAACGCGCACACACAGGCTGGTGTGGTATTCACATTGTGTCCTCTCCCTGCACTACACAGCCATTCAACAGAACTGAACCACTGCACTTCCACCCACCATGGACGCATCCCAATTCTATACTACCACTGACCACATAACATCACAATGTCCCATCTTCCCTACATGGTGAAAACGCTGCAGCTAAACAAACATGGACATGCCATAAACGGTAGTCTGTACCCCAGGGGTGGCCAGTCTTATCCAGAAAGGGCTGCTATGTATGCACATTTTCACTGCACCCTGATTAGATTACTAATTAGAGGACTCATTGACCGAAGAGTCTGCACACCTGGGTTTGAACATCTGACTGAAAGGTTATCCCAAAAACATGCATATACACCAGCCCTTTGCAGATAAGACTGGCCACCGCTGGTGTACCCCAATGTCTGTGATTAAATCCAGAGAATTCCAAGATGTGAAACCATCTAAACTCAAAAGCTATATAGAAGAATATGGGGTGGTGGAAATGTACACACACACACTTTAGGTATGTGTGTGTGATTGGGGGTGGGGAGACAGAGGCAGAGATAAGGCTCCTCAGCATTATAATGGTGGAGGAGAGTAAACCGTGAGCACAGAAGCTGCTTCGCCAGGTCTCGGTTTGCCGATACCTTTTGGACCTTTAAAATATGCTGTATTTTCTGCAAACACAACGTCACACAGTGTCAAATACTCAGACCATAAAATTGAGGTTTAAGAGACAAAAGTTGATGTATGATGCATTTCTGTGACAAAATCTCCACCGTCCATAACAGCAAAACAATTCATGTCTGATTATGATTAGTACTGGCACTCTTACTGACATAAATAGGTATATATACACATAGATCGCACACATATGAATTTCTGAAGAACCTGGCATTAATAACATCTGTGACTGTTGCCAAGGAAACCTTACATTCTTTGCCGCCATTTGTATTCCATGGACAAACAACAGGAGTGGCACCTTGACCGCACATTCTGGAAAAGGAGGTGGGAATCCGTTCCACAAACTTACACCTTATGACCGATTTTGCTTTTCATCTATCTCCGGGGAGCTCCATGAGTGCGGAACATGAGAACCTTCCAACCAGCCTCACTCACATCCCACCAGGCGCAGCAACACTGTAACCTAGCATTTCAGCTGGGTTTGAAACAACCTTGTGTGTTCAGCTTTCAAAATGACAAACTGACTAGTCATTCAAGGTGAGCCAAGAAATAAAGCAGTGCATTTGACAGAAATCCATCCAGTGGCATTTACTCTTGATAATACACTCAGGTTGTAGTTTCATTAGAATTACACTACAGAAGAAAAATCATTTTCAAAATGTAATGAGTTCATGCATTTTTTTAAAACCCCGTTATTGGATTTTGCCTGAAAAATCTCTGCCCAGCATTGTGTAATGCCTCTGTTGCAAGAATGCAAATTAAACGTGACAGATTAATGTAACAGACCAATTCCCCATGGACACAATCAGTAAAAAGCACTGGGGATGCTGAAGCAGGACAGCAGCAGTAATAAACAAGCTCTCATAATTCTTTCGCTTTTTTAGTGAAAGTGAAAGGTGCCTGTAGTCACAATTATAGAGAACTATCACAGATCCAGAAGCAAACAGCTTTTTTTGTGGTGGGAGGTGGGGGACAATGAGTATGTATAACCAGCCGTACCTTCCAATCTTGGGCCTTCATAACACCAGAGGCCCCCCTATTCGCAATACTGCTGTGCATTTCTGATGTTGGTGGATCATGCATTCATTACAACAGCTGCTGACCAAAAGCATGGCACTGCCTGCAACCATGAATGTTTTCTCCTTGCAGCTCAACCTCTCCAACGCCCTCCAACCCCCAAGCTCCTTCAGCTGCAGACAGATGGTCTGAACAGTAAGGTCCCCCCCGGGCATTTTTACAGAACATGGCAGCAGGCTATTGGATGTGTCTCTCAGGCCAAGGACATAAGATGTTTTATTCAAGATTCGACAAACCCAAAAAAACCCAACAGTGCACATTATTGAAGGAACACCTAGGGATACTGAGCTGGATTGAAACAGCAGAGCCAACAGTAAGAATTATGCTGTGTCTGACTGCACGTGTGCTAAACTGCCCAGCTGGCCCAGTGCACAGCTGCTCTGCACATCTCCTGAGCTCACAGATCGGAGTTGGTTTCAATTTCAACGTTTATCTCAGGACACAAGGCCACGGATCTCAAAATTCAGCTTGAAAAGAAACGATGGGACATCCAATGTTTGAATGTGAAGGAACCACAATAGGAATTTTGTTTTTCCCCTCTTTTTGTCCACATGCAGAAGAAAAGGCAGGAAGATCATGCAGTAGCTTGATTTCTGTAACTGGACAAGCGAACCCCCAAGTACTTGGTGCATAAAAGACCTAAATTTATGTCCCAGATTGGGGAAGGATACTGAGCAGAGGGGCTGCTGAGTGGATGAGAGTGGCATCCTCTAGCGAGCACTGGTACCATTAGGCAAACTTCACTTCAAGTTCTTGACACTACTTTTCATCAGATGTGGTCAGATATTTACCACCCTCCTTCAGTGCTGTGGATGTACAGCACCAAAATTATGACTTTATCTTCATAGGGCAGCATAATATCACACTGCGTCTCTATGGTGCATGCACAAGAATCACCAGATCTTAAAATGAAGCCAGACTAGATTGCCAACCAACTTTTGGATATCACAATATTCAAATAATTAATATTCTAGAGGTACTGCTAATCTGCTTCCCAAATTGTTGGCGCAAGTCAAAACCTGTATAATACCAAATAGTAGACTGGGCAAATTTTTACATCCGTTACCTAAAGCCCAGATGATTATTGCGTGCGCGCACACACACACGTATCATGATAATATCGCGATTTGACATCGTTCAGCTCTACTAAGCTGAATATGCTAAATATGCTAACATGTTAACATATTTAAAAGCTTTAAATTTTTTATGAGTCCCTGGGCATACATTGTGCTACTAACAAGTGCAATAAAACACAGTAAAGGACCTTTTGTCCTTTAAGTGCTTATTTTCAAGACGGCTTGTTCATTAAGGGCAGTAAAAATTTTACATTAATATAAGAGCAATCAAAACTCTCTTTCCCCTTTGGTTTAGCAGCTGGCTGGGGACTTGCATTAAGCATGCCAATAACATGCCAAGGCCATTAAGTCGATGGCCATTAAGAATATACCCTAATTAGCCACTCTGGTTTGGGTATGGTAGAGACTTAAGTGTTTTACCCTTTTTAGCCAGATACTCTATGGTTTTGCATATAGAAAGCATTCCTCTAATAAATGCTATTAATTGCTCAGGCAGGAATTCTAGCTGCACCAACATTCGTGGTCTTGGGACACTCTTGGTTCTCATGCAAATCAGATGCTGTATTTCGTCTGCATTTCGTCTGTCGACAACAGAAACACTGGGTTAGACCACGGTGCCAGATACAGTCATAAGCATGAGCAACTTCATTTGGAAAGCCATGGGTTTCAATTGGTAATGACTGGATATGTCTGCAAATCAAAACAGCATCAAGAAACCCAAAGGATACAGTTTAATGTGATTTTATACCAAAACAAGCTAAATAAGATGCCTATGATTAATTTATTTTAATATAATAAAAGCTATATTTTAACATTATATTATAATATAAAATAAATAATCTTATGATGAAAACCCCTCCTTTGAAGAGTCAGTAAAATGGCGTCATCCCCTAATGTAGTTAAAAGGAGGACAATAAAACGTGCTTCACAGGAGCAAATCTGTGTGTGTGTGTGTGTGTGTGTGTGTGTGTGTTTTTAAACATTGGACAGGAGGAAGGTTGTTTTACTGACCTTCCAACCCATGCCTTGACTTCCTTGTCCGCACATCTACAAATAGGCAACATAAACCTACATAAGTCTACATAAACACATCAATTGTGATACATGCTCAGCTCTGCAATGGACTATAAAGCACAACGGAGAGCAGTAAAAGCAGCACAGAGCATCATAGGCACTATGTTGCAATGGTGGGCGGACTACAGATTTTGTTTACAGTTATTGCTTATTGTTCTCTTTATACGTAAAGGTTTGCATGTCAGAATATTACCGTTCTTGAAAAACGTGACAAAAGCAAGCCTTGAATTGTTATAGGTAATAAACCCCGCCTAGTCCCCAACCACCCCCACCCCCCCAAACTAGAACTCAACCTCATTTCATGTCTTGTAGTTCCTTAAAAATCAAGTAGAGTCCAATCACAGCAGCCAATTAGTGCAGAAAAGTGAGCAGCCTGAAGGCATGTTCTAAGCGAGCTCACCCATACGCTATCTTAATTGGTATCAGGAATTGATGGAACATGGTTTCCAAGGGCATGATGGGTCTGCGCCACATCTCAAAACACTAGAAGAACCCTATGGGGGAACCCTAGAGGAAGAGGAAAGGAGAAAACACCACAGAAATGTTCCTCAATTAGCACAGAAGCGGCATGAAACATCCATACAAGAAAATTGCTGGAGTCAGCCAATCACAGTACACTTGCACTGTTCTGCGAGGAAACCTAACATGGCCTAATCTGAAAAGGCATAAGAATGACAATGGAAAGAAGCGGACATTATAATCTGATCACATACAACTGTGTCTCACTCCCCGAAATGGAAAAGTCAGTCTATAGAGGAGGCTTATCTGAATTTATAAAGACTGCACACAAATGAGAACCAAAAAAGCCATAAGTACTCAAGGAAGGTGCATGCAGCATAATTAATTATTCTGCTTGCTTAATTTATGCGGTTCAATTAAACTGCAGGATTTTTTTAGCCCATGGAGGTGAACCAAAGATGCACAACTGAGACTTATAGTGGGGCCTTTTCTTAGGTATACAAGAAAATGCCAAATGTGTATAACGGTCCTATGGCTTATGAATAGTCAGAACACTAAAAAGAAACTCCCGATGAGCATGAACTGAAATCAAAACATTTTGCATCTCTTTGCTGCAGAGCTGTCAGTAACAGCTATTTTTCTATAGATTAATCTATCAATTATTTTATCGACTGGTCGATTAATCAAAACGATTAATTTTCCCTCCAGAAAAAACTTAGTCAAGTTGATTATTTTTTACGACGAAAGAGATCTGCAATTGCATAGTCTAACTTGATTTTCAGCACTACATAAACATTATTTTCACCCACAATTTAAAAAGCAGATTAGTAGTACGGCTAAAAATATTCATGAGATGCATACTGTGATGGCCAAAAGTTAGTAATCTGTATAGATTTGGCATATCCTCATGCTTAATAAATTAGTGGAGCACGCTATTTACAACACAAGCCGTAAGCCATGAAGTCACAATGAACGGATTAGCAGCAACATCTTTTAAAAGGAGAATATACTGTGGTTAAGGTTAAAAAAAAATTTAAAAATGTTGGTAATGAGGTGGTACTTTTTGCAGATTAAACTTTTCAATTTTATTTCAGTTTGCAAATCATTTTCTTTTATTTAACGTCCGTTTTCATTTTAGTTTACGATAATGACACTGGTCCCAGCAAGTCCAATGCACAAGAACGCACTCACTGGCACCAATCAACATAGAATAAGCATAGATTGTAGCCTGCACATTTTCACACACTTATTCAATGGAGATTCTAATGCAGCATGCAGACAACTTTACAGCTTTAATAATGAGAGTATTTAGCAGCTACAAAGATAAAAGACATCAAAAGCTCTCAGTAGTAATGGTAATTTAATACACATTTAATAGACAACAGTGGTTTTGCCTGTGTGTATCTCTTCCAATGCTCATGCATAGCGCACAGTGCAACATCACCTTCTTATTTGGTGATAATTTGAACTACTCCCATAATTACACTGATATTAAAAGAAAACATTTGTTATAATGAACTGAATCATAAAGGTAATTTTATTAAAAAAAAAAAAAAAAAAAAAAACAACATGAAGTGTCGATTTAAAATATTGATGCTGATGTGTTTTCAGCATTGACACCAGTGACTACGTTGATTAATAATGGCAGCCCTACAAAGCTGATCATCAATGTATTTCTGAGGCAGATACCTGTTCTGAATCAGGGCCTGCGGGGAACTAAGCAAAGGCTGCATGTAGTATTGAAGTAGGAAGCTGACCTGCAGCATCAACACACTGGATCCATCAGATTTAGACAGACAGCACCTCTCTGCACCGCTACTCAAGGTGTCATGTTATGAGAAACGCTTGTTTCAACTATCCAACCAGTATAAAAAAAGGCAAATGGGCTATCGACCATGATCAGGCTATACCGAGGCAAAAGAATAGAAGAGCTTTCAGAAACAATGTCGTCTCCTTCTCAGCCAAGACAAAGGTGAAGTCTGTTGAGAAGATTCAACTGGTGGGAAAAATGTCATGAAGGGAGGGACACAAGACTTGCTCACGCCATTCAGTCATCGATCTGGGCCAGTCTGCAACACAGTTTGCAGATTTTCCTGTTCAAACTGTTGCAGACCAGCCATCAAGAACCAGAACTGGGGAACCCAGGTGTTCAGGGTGGGATGGGGAGACTGAGGAGTCACTTAAAAATGCACCCTGTCTGACAGCTCAAGGAGTGTTACACACAGGTAGCACTCACTGCCACACAGAAGGAAAACCTGCCCACCAAGACAGGTAGCCTACTGAGCTGCGTAATCTAAGGGTTTCAGAAGTAAATATTTATAATGTCTTTACTCAACATTTCAAAGAATATAGTGCACAAAAATGCATAAGATTCCATCTTTCATATTGCCTGTGGCAAGCAGGGCCCAAAGTAATGGCCTGCATCCCATTGGATGGACTAGGGCTCAGTGTCTGCCTCCCACAAAATGCTCTATAGTGGCACCTACTGTTCTCCAGGCTCATTCAACCCTGCAGAATACTGTGGGAATAATTTCACGGATTTACATTAACATTTGTTTCAAAGACATTAGACCCGGGGGGCTTCAAGTTCTCACCTTTCAAACGGCACAAATTTCTTGATCCAAAATTCAAACTGACAAGAAATGCAAAGCATATATCTGTCAAGCTGAACATTAAAAATTCTGAAAAAAATTATGACAATTGCATTTCCTGTTCCTATGGATGACAGGGTGTTTGGATTTGCAATGGCACAATTCATGCATATTTAAAGAAATTAGGTCTCTAGTGATTTGAATTTCCATTAAAGGTGATAGCGACGACTGCATGCCACATAATTATATTAGCAACGTTTATAAAATTAATTAAGAAAATTTCAGTGGGCCATATGGTTCCAAAGACACACAGAGCAAAACCAGACAGACATGTGAATTAACAAAACTGCTTTGCTACAGAGTACACTAAAGGTTTTCTTGCTATTTATTTAAAAAAGAAAGAAAAAAAAATACTGGACAAATTGGAGAATCCAAATAGACCAGGAGCCTTCATACAGAATAGTGTGCTTATTAAGACTTTTAAGAAGAGTAAGTGCAAAGACCCTGGGGTGTTCAAACCTTAATCCTTTTCAGGGCTGCACAATGCTGTTCACTGACATTCCATGAAGCGCTGGCCATCATAATTTGATCCATCACTATCAAAGCAAAACAAAGTGTGTGTGGGTGTGGGGAAGACACCTGTACTCTTCTAATTTTCATCTCCCGCAGCCCTTTCACCACATAAACTCTGAATTCTCATTAACACTCGTTTTCCTCAGGCATAATGAAACGCAGACAGTCGAGCACATCCCCTCCACCAGCCCCCTCGCCCCCACCCCACCCGTGCTCCTCTGCATATGAACAAGCAGCCACCGTTACTGTATCTGGATTCCATGCAGCCAAACGGTTCCAACTCTGTAGGTCCTGCACATAAGTGCTCTCCACTTCCTGCTCACGGCAGCTGCACTCTGCCGGCTTCCTCCCAGCGAGCAGCCCGACAAAGGACGCAGGATGAATGCCCTCATCAAGCATTCATCGTGCCTTTAGAATGAATCTGCGCGCTGCCACACAAACAAAGACTCAAACAAATACTCGAAACCCCCAAATCAGGAAGGAGCTGCTTGTTTTGTTTGGAGTGCTGCCTGACCTTTCTGTCTGTATTGCTAAGCGTAACCCAGATATATATATATTAAAAAAAAAAAATAATAATAAAAAAATTAAATAAAATGCAAAATTAGAAGTGTGATGGTGAACAGGCAGCATACTGACCTGGACACAAGAAGCTCCCTCCAGGCAGCTGGATGGATTTCAATGAGGACACAAAATTTCAAAGATGGAACGCTGACGTTCCCGGCAGCATTTATGGGTTATTTTATTTTGGTCCAACATAACTACCACCATCGCCTTGCAGATTTGGAAATGCACCAAAAGCATCAAACAAACAGTTACCTACCAACTTCCTTAAGCAAGCTTTTGAAACATTTAGTCAGTCACCTTGCATCACGGAAGCTTAAAATAAGGACTGAAGCATATGGAGCCAAAGTAACTACCTTTTACAAAAGTCCGACACAAATCCTCTCTCTCTCAAGACATCAAATGAGACCACAGCATAGTGGCAGAGAGAGAGAAAGTCACCAATGACTGTCATTGCACCGGTATGGGCCCCCAGAAAATCATTTGTGAAAAACATGTGTTCATTCCCACTAATCCACAGCTACATAATAACATAGTTATTTCCAGATACTGAAGAATGCCTAAAGATGCACTTTTATGGCAGTTAAACCACTGAATGACAGGATGAAAACATTCCTTTGCTTATTTTTATTTCCACCAAGCTTCCACAATTTTTACAAATACCATTATAAATACTATATATTGGGCCACTGACCATTTCCCTTAAATTTTATGCATGGGTAAGTTATCAAAATAAATCAAGATACTTACTCATACACACCCAGCGTTACTGTCTGAAGAGAAAGATTTCCATCTCAAAATGATACTGCCATCTAGTGTTCCATTAAGCACAGATCACCCAACCCATAATCAGTTATGCAGTATCCATCAGAAGGTATCAGTTATGCAGTATCCATCAGAAGAGGAGCATACATTTATCAAGTATCTGATCTTTTAACCATTTAAAATTGCATAGTTAGTTGCTGCAGTCTTTCAGCCCCTAAACATGAATAAATTAAAACTATCCCGTTTGTCAATGGATAATGACAACAATGAAGCAGTACTTTTGTTTGGGCATGGATCATCCCTTCAAAACTAAACAACAAAATATTCCATTAATACACATTTTCATCCAAATGATTCCTATAGTGTGAAAAAAGCCAAACTTGCATTATAACACAAATCCAGGAGGGGGTGCAGTTTCACAAACATTAAATCAATATCCGGAAATAAGTACCTCAAGGTTGATTAATAATTCTGCATAGAATTTATACCATTGGTAGGTACGTCGTCACATACCCTACACTGCAGATTGACACCTGTAGTTGCATTTCTTTGGATGTGCATGTCAGGTTATGGTACATGCTAGGGCATAGGTTACGCGACTAGGCTGTACCCACATCTTACCCACATAAACGGTGTAGATCCTTTAAGTAAAAATCTGTCTTTATATTAGAGGTACTGATGTAATACTACTATACTAATTAAGTTCTGCTATCTTGATGACCCAACCAAAGCATAACCATTATGTTCCTGCAAAAGTAAGGCCAGCTGGAGACAAACTAAGGGTTAATGATGAAATATACCAGACTGTGTTTTAACATGGCATGTGCTGGAACATGGCGACAATCTCTTAATATAATAACATCAACTGAAGAAATCAACCGCCCCAGTTTGAAAGGGTCTTTGATACTCTCTGTACCATTTGTGTAAGGATACCACATGACCAAGGATTAAGCCATTAGGGCACAGAGTCCCTAGATATACTACCAAGTACTGCTGCCCTCTAGTGCTTTTAGGAAAAAAAATCTGACCACAGCCCTTTTCTCCTCAGCATAAAACAAAACTCACTAGCAGTAACATGCCCATGTGCTTTTAAGCAGGGTGCCACCAGCTGCCCCAAAATTGACACAGAACTCACCAGGCCTGCAGTGAGCGCAGGGGCAGATTGGCCCAGCGACTGACTCCTCATGCGCACAAGGTTGTTGGGCTCGCCAGGCTGCGGCAGAACCAGCTGACTGACTCCGCCATGGAGGCTGCTGGACAGAGGCAGGAGCTGCTTTCCTGGGGGAAGAGGCCAGAGCGGTTGCATTTTAACCGCCATTTCTCACGCAGGCTCCTCACTGCATGGAGACCCGCCAAGCCAACATCTAAAAATCAGGATAATAAACAAAGCGAGTTGCTTCTAGCCCCCTGGGCTCGTTCTGCAGTCTGCGTGCAATAGGCTGTATGAGCCTCTGATGGAATTAATGGACCAGAGCTGCAGGCGAAGATGAGAGCATGTTCTAGCCTGGCCAGAATTTCACTTAACTGCTCAGAGTCATCAGGGCTCCAGCTGAAAACAAAACAGACTGGTTTAACGAACTCAAAACCTGAAAACACACGGACTACACATAAGGACACAAAGCTGAAGCAGGCCGCAGCCACAGCTGGCGAGGATGTCCCTCAGTCCCCATAAAACTGACATGACTGCATACTGCAGTTATGGAGAACCCCATCCTGCATGGAGCTGTCCTTAAACTGAATTACAACACCATTAATGGCTGATGTACAAAACCTTCATAGCCAAGCAATGATTAAGCAGGGACTGAGCTGAGCAAAGTTGTTGACAAATCAGAACAGGCCATCAGCTTTTTTAGCCCAGATCCAAATGGCTCTAAATTTTCCCCAAACGAGATACGAAAACTTTGGGGATCAATCACCTGATATCCTATAAGAAAAGACTGCCTTCTTCCACAAATTTCAATTTTAGTCAATTAAGCTTAATTTTCATAGATGATTTTCTTTAGAATCAATGTTCACTTGTTCCACAAATTTTAGAATCAGTGCTCAGGTATACAGTAAGATGGCAGTCAGCACAAATCACCGCCATCTCTCACCGGTGAGGCCCCCTGCCATGCTCCCTCGGCGAGCACGGCCATCATCCTGGCTCAGCTGCCTCTGCAGCTTGGTCTTTCCCACTGATGGCGACAGGTCTGGGTTACTGAGCTTCCGGAAGAGGAGCGGAGGAGGCGCCGCAAACTCCTTCTGTGAGAGAGGAAAACGAGCACAGACTTAAGAACTGACAGCAGACAGCAGCCATGCTCGATAAACCTGTGCCATCAGCTTTCATTTAGAGGATGATGAATATTTAGCCAGGGTTGTCCTGCAGATAAGCTGCCTCTTAGCCACAGGAAAGCAGGTAGGCCAATAAAGGAGACCCTATGCTGTAGCAGAATGACATGTCTGATATCACTTTACATTCATTTAGCAGATGCCTTTCCCTTTGCTTGGAAAGATCAAGGGCCCAACAGTGACATGATTACTCAGCCTAAATTCTCTATATGATATTTGTGATTTCATTATTTTCTTTTGTATATTCAATTCCCAGTCACTGCAACAGAACGTATCTCTCACTTGCACATCTATAAGTGTTATTAGTGTTCACCTTGTTTATCCCCCACACGCCTGTGCTGAGTGATGTTACAGCTTTTCTTAGGACTGTATGTTCTAATGACTTAACCCTTAGTCATATGGGACTATTAAACAAATACAGGCAGTCCTTTTGCAAGCATCCCTGGGTATAAAACAAAAATTACATGTGAATCAGTTATAATTTACTATGCAAATGTACACACCTACACACTTCTGTATTAACCCCAGAAAAAAAAAAATAATCTGGCACACAAATATTGAATCTTGTGAAAGTAGAACAGAACAGAAGAAGAAAAAAAAAAGAAAGAAAGAAAGTAGCTGAGCAGTTATGCAGAAAATATTATATACTATATGTAGACTGGAACTTGAAGCAGCCACACGATCCTTAAACATCTTTGAAAAATCATTAAATCTCCCATTTATCATATTAAACTTTACTTTTCAATACTTTTTCTTTTAGAAAAAAATCAAGTCTGAGAAATAACTTGTATTTTCAGGTAGGAGGTCTGGTGTTCCAGTGAAGGTTCAGATTTCATTAAAGACGCAACTGGAATACAGAGACTGTGCAGCCCTGGACCACCCATCACCATTTCATTTACACATAAAACACACAGATTTACACCGACACTGTCATTCTGTACAATGAGCCCTGGACAACAGAAGTTCCTAATCAAAGGGAAACATCCTAATACGCTTGAGCGCTACCAAAAGCATTTCATGTCCTCGGTTATGGTTTACCAAACATTTGCAGCGGGGGGAGTCTTTACAAGATGACTGCCGTTTTAACTATAAGCTCCTAGTCAGCGGTAATGTAAGCATGTGTGGATTAACACCTCAAGCAGTACAGATTTTAAGAGCCAACAGCACCCCTAGGGGCAGAGTTTGTACATGGCAGCTTAGGCCCCTGCTTCTCAAGTTCATTGCAAGCTCACATTTCCAGTCTGTGGCTGTGCATGACTTTTAACAACAAATGTTTTCATAGTGGTCTCATCATTCAATCTTGGCACAGAGCAGAATAGCAGCAGCAGGGGGGTCCTCCTTTACTCCCACAAATCAGTGGTTTTGCATCCCACCATTAATTTGCTTTAACAGTTCTGTTGAGTCTAGGTCCTATTTCCCAAAAATGAGGGGGGCAGCAGATCTTGGATCAATAGGCCTATACTGCATCTCCACTCTGAGGCCATGTAAAATCTGAATAACAGTTTTGGAGGTTAAATAATGAAGTTTAGCAGAAACACAAGCATAAACAGAACTGCACATGCACTAGAGGTCGACCGATTTATCGTTTTGCAGATTAATCTGCACCGATAGTTGATTCCCGGAACTATCGGTTATCGGCAAAAATCCATGCCAATAGTTTTTCCGGGTTGGTCAGAGCTGAAGCGGCTGAGAACGGTCCGTTGTCCTTATACAGTGCGAGAGCCAACATATCTATGGCAAGAGCCGCCTCTAAAGGCGAAAATCGCTGTAAAGCACGTGCTTTTGTTTTTACACGCGATACTGTTCGTTGCAAAGAGAGCGCAAGCTGCCTGGAGAGAGCGCGGTGCACGGACAGTTTTTAAAGTTTATTCTTCAATATACTCCAGAAAATGTAATGTGTATGCGTGTTCAAAAATGCTGTGCAAGGTACAAACAGCTACAGATCTGGTAGTGACAGACAACCACCCCATGTTAAAGAGAGGCCAAATAGTGGAACACAAAGAAAAATACAACACAAAGAAATATTGAAGAGCGCAATAAATGTATCGTAAAGAAAAATAAGCCGAACAAGCAAAACAAAAGGGGGGGGGGGGGGGACACAAAAAATATATATTAAAAAAAATGGCAAAGAATCTCTCTCAGACCTGACTATTAAAAAGTATATTTTAGAGAAATTAAAAGTAATATTGATATTGTCAAGATGATCAGGCTGATGTGATCCTAGGTGACTGAAAGGCATCCCCCTCCCCATATGAGAATGATTCACCTCTTCTGAATGTGACCTAGCCTCTGGCACGAATAGCACAACGCAGCAAGTGACAGTAATGCGCAGGTCTATTGCGTTTTCAACAACCTCACCCTGGACTGATTACAGAACCACTACTATACTGAACATCTCAGTATGGTGGGTGGAGGGTGGAGTCTGGGCGAGGAAGCATGTCTGCCCACACCTTCTTACAGCCGACAGCGCAGGTTTAACAGCAAGCTTATAAGCTGGGCCAGATGCCAGCCCCTGGGCGTTAAGTGTGACATCGGCCTTGTCAGCTGCAGGAGGAATCCCTAACCACCCTAGTGCTGCCTTCGCATGGTTTCGTCTGATGAGAATCAGTCCCAAGCCCAGGAACACGAAACCCAGCTCACTACATGGACTTCTGCTGTATTCAATCTGCCATAAGATTCTGGACTCATTTTAATGTGACTAAATTTACCGTAGCCTGTACTGAACCTGTTACGGTACAAATTAAAGTACATTGAAGACAAATTAGAACTTTTGTTGTAACTATCAAATTCCCATCACTGCACCTTACTATACATATTCATATCGCAACATTAATAAACAGCCAGGGAGAGTGTAAATCATGGATGCAAAAAAAAGATAAAACATAAGACGACGACGGCTCCCATCACCCCCCACCACCTGCCGTTATTTATATCACATTTGTCTTACACAGGACAACAAGCCCCCATCCCCCCCTCCCCGAAATCCATCACAGCCATCAGAAGAATAGGAAGCTCTACAGCTCATCCATCCTACCATTATTATACTGCCACCCCCCACCACACATTCCTGCCCCAAAAACAACTGCCCCCAGACAGTTATATATCTCACACAAACCCCCCCTCCCTTTTCACATTATGCACCATTCGTGACACTCTCACACACAGAAAGGCAACCATTAGGCTCCTCTTGAGTGTTAGAAAACAGAGCCCAATGTCACGGTCAGCAGTGAGTTGACTGCCTCATCTCAACCCCTGTGCAACCCATAGCCACAGCTCAAACAGCTAGGCTGCTCACTGTAGCGCATCTCCTCTGCAGATGCTGCAGCCATGATAGTGAGCTACCAAGAGAATAGCCCTTTGTTTACACTGCATGTGTGAAGCCAGCGTAACCATACAAGGTTCAAAGCCTGGCAGAACACAAAGCAACCAAAGCCATCCATAGTGCTGTTAACCTGAGGACAAGGTGTGCCAGGCCAAGGGGCTCCCTACAGTCCAAAGTGGGTAAAGCCCCAGCTAAACTGGGGTGATGGCTGAAGACAAAGACCCTCGAAACCTTCATTTACTTTTGGATATCCCATGTTACTAAAAGAAAACGAATGCATTTGCTCTGCTCGAACCTCAGCCAACATTGCTTGCTGCCATTTTAGAATAAATTCTTGCATTTTCTGGTCATACTCATATCTGATCCTCCTGTCATAGCCTCGATCAAATGCTAAAATGCTGCTTTGCCTCTCAGCATTTACTGGACAACACATTCCAGTCCTCCTTCACGGTCACTCTGTTTCCATTTTTCCTTTGTTATCCTTTGACAATATGTGAAGCCCAGGATTTCCAGTGCCTTGTCAAGTACCCTTCACTGCAGAACAACAACCCTGCGGCCCAAAAAGTCTACAAGCACATCACTGCTACATTCTGTGCATAATGTTGCTGCAACAAGAGCATCTGCTACAGCAGACAATTCCAACACTCAGCAACCTGATCTCTCAGATTTAGCAGGTTTGGGCCAGCGGCAGTGGCTACAGACCTCACTTCCTGACAGCTGTGCTGTAAAGACCAACAGGGGAAAAGCCTATAGCTCAGTTCTTGGCAGGCCACCTTGGAAACAGAGGTTCACACATCACCCATGTCTGTACATGTATATCGATTAGCATGGAATATTTTCCTTGTGATGGATCCTACAACAGAAGGGCCGCGGTGGACCACAAGCAGCAGCTCTGGGAGCATCATCTGTTCTCTGGAAGCTCCCCAAAACAGCCTGAATAGCAGATACAGCCAGCACGAGGTCAGCTTACTGTTTTTTTCCCCCACCCCTGAGGGCAATAGGAGCACAGAAGGCAAGGTTCTAAGTAACCACACAAACAGACCCTGGATCCCAAAGGGTCGTATCTACCACAGTACAGACAGAATATGTCTGGCAACGCTGAAAGAGTTACATAACCAGCTGTTAGACAGCTGCATGATCAAACTAACCCACCCTGCAAAAACAGAAGAGTTTTCATGCAGTACATTTTTGGGACAGTGAAGATAAAAACAAAAAAATTACTCCTTTTCTATTTATTAACCAGTGGTTTACTGAACAATGCATGACAGTCTCTCTTAAATAAAAAGTGTCTCAATACTGCTGAAACCTACTAAGAAAATTTATTTAAAAGTAAATCAAAATAAATAGTCTTGTTTTCAACCTTCCCAAGTTCTCCCACACCACTCCTTTGCTGCGCTCACTACACTGGCTTCCTATGGCTGCCCGCATCAGATTCAAAACACTGATGCTCTGGCACCATCCTACCTACAAGACCTCATCACACCCCGCACTGCACCATGATTTCTCTGATCCTCCAGCACTGCTTGACTGGTCCCACCACCCCTCAAGGCACAAGAAAGACATCTCTTGGCTCTTCTCTGTTCTGACACCAAGTTGGTGGAATGAACTCCCCCTAGATGTCCGAACAGCTGAGTCACTGAATGTCTTCGAAAAACGACTTAAAACACATCTTTTCCAGAAATACCTGAATTAGCACTTCTGGTATAAACTCTGAGCTCTTTTCGAGAAAAGAAAAAAAATTGTAATTTCCCAACAGAGTATTAGATCGCTTGTATTCAAAGCCTTGGTTTTACTGAGCTAGTATTGGGGAAAAATTCATAGCAGAGTCTTAAAGCACTTATGCAAGTCGCTCTGGCTAAGGGCATCTGCCAAATGCTGCAAGTGTAAATGTAATGTAAATGTAAAATAAATATCCATTATGGTATTTTAGCATTTAAAAAAATACTCGTACTGTACTTGTATTCACATTAACGCCTTCCAGTTCCACTTTAGGGTGTAGTTGCACATGTGTAATGGCGTGGCTTCATCCGCCCCTTTCCCAATGTTTCTTGGCGGAAAACAAACACACAAAGGTTCCAGATTGGCTGTATTCAATTTTTGGTACGAATGTGTGTACCATTACACTCCTAGTGTGCATGTACATATGCTCCCCTAAACTGGCAAACACACAAAAGCTAAAGGCCTCATTGCGGAAGACATCCAAAATCAACTTTGCCTTACACACCTCAGAGGGTATTGGGGGACAGAGGTCAGTAAACATGTACAAAGAGGAACCCCTTGCTAAAGGGCCATGTGTTCACTACCTTGGCATCCTTATGCTGAGGACATGACATAAATCAGCCCTAGTATGTCAAAAAGGGACATGGGGCCACTGTGTGGTCCTCAGCATTGACCTACACAAAATGTCACAAGCTGACCCCTAACATGTCCCCATGCTGTAATCTGCCTCCTGCAGCCGTGTGAGATCACTCCATCCCCAGTACCATGCTGAAACGTCCCCCTAGAAACACAATATGGCAAGATAAAAGGCCGCAGGAAAGAGAAACTGACTAAAATCCACCTTTCACTGGAAGACTGACAGCAGCCAATGTCCCAGCTATGCAGAGCACAGGATGTCATTTCCTATGGCATATAACACTCATAGCAAACAAAAAGGTGAACTGTAGCTGTAAGTTGCTTAATGTACGAGGGCTGCAGCTGAAGCTGAGATGGGTGGAGGGTGGAGAACCCTTTAAGAAATCCAAAGTCCCTGCCATTTTCCATTAACAGCTCTGCTCAGCCACCCAAAGCCTTATTAGATGACAACCTAACACTTTTTACTCCCCATTCTTCCGTCAGTAATGAAAGCAAAGTTCAACAGCAGCATTACACCAGGGAGATGGTGCTACCGTCCACCGTGACTAACAGCTTTCATTACTGGAGACCTGCTTAGCTAACAAGGCACTCAGCAGGGGCCCACGAAAGAACAGGCCAACTTACCTCAAGGAAAACCACAGGGGGTACTAGAGAACACTCAGCTCTGTTTATTAGGTATTCTATTATCTATAAATCTGGGATTACCAGCCAGTCGAGAATACTTGTTTGTGCCACTCTTAAGTCAAGTTCTACCATACCAAGGTCCATCCCATCCCTCAGGGTCAGCTTTCACATGACAATCAGAAACAACGATTTATATTTTATTCTAATCAATAATGTTTCTTCTGACTGATTAGATCAGAGTGGTCTAGAGTTGTAAGCAAAAAGTAAAGCATTCCACCCTTTCTAGCTAGCTGTGCTGTTCTGCTCAACAAAGCACCAAGCCAAAACCATTTAAAAATGCCAAAAACCAGCTGCAAATTCTAAATATCCTTCTACTGAGAAGATTTATTGCAGTTTTGTGTAATGGTACTTAGCAGATATTGCACGAGATTATTTGGCACAACTGCAATTAATAACTTTAATAAGACTAGCTATCGAATAGTCATCCTTAAAAACCATGTCACCATCTTACAATGAGTGGGCCGGCCCTGACTGACTGCAATGGAAAAAGCAGATAAAGCCAGCCTGGTTCAACCTCATTCTTCTTTGGCACAACAGCGGAAAACAGAACAGATCCTAAAAACAAAGAAATTCACGTTCAACATAATGAGGGCAGTAGACAGGTTAGCAGCTGAGTGGGGGATTTCCACCCAAATCCAAGCAAATTAAAATCAACTTTTATATTTTGTGCCCTGGCAGGCAAATTAGTCTATTAGGCACAAAAACTCCACAGAATAGTTTAGCTTTCTACAGCAAACATCCAGTCGTACGGTGCTGCATTTCGTAGGCAGCTGAAGAACTTTTCTTAGTATTTAAATGTAAAAGGCAGGTCTTATACACATTAAGCAAGAGAACTGGCTATGGAAAAAAGATGGTTTATGCAGGCTTGAGAAGTTTTATACTGCAATTTTATTTTTTTGTACATTTTTTGTATTTTCAAATTGGTGTCGGATACAATTTCCACAAACTAAATAAAATAAAGGTTTCCATCTTTTTTTTTATAAAAAGGCTGCTTGCATGATAAATTGATACATTCACTGAAAAAAATGGGTGAAGGGATGGGTCTGCTGAGAGGTTTGTGTGGAGGTTAGTCTTGGCAGATTTGTTGATGAGTCTGTGGAATAACAGTTTTAAATCATACTTTGATGTTAAATAGAAGAGCAGAGCTCCGTTCCCCACCAGAACACTGCAGCCATGCTTCATCCTTGATCCCCCAGGACAATGGCACCTACGTCACACATGTTTTTCATTTTGTCAGCCCCCCAAACCCCCAGGACACAAAGCCATAAAGCTGCCTGAGGAGTACCATTTTTGGCTGCTTTGATACCGTGTTTCCCCGATAAGACACTGTCATATTTTTTTGAAATGCCAAAATATGCCCAGGTCTTATTTTCAGGGGGTGGCTTATTTTTCCATGAAGACTACAGTACACATTTATTGAAAAGAAAAAAAAAAAAAAGGAAATTTATTACCTGTCACGATCCGCTCCGTCCGATCCTCCCGTGTGCCACGCCCCCTCAT
>JAODKE010000035.1:18263205-18276328 GCA_026779605.1 Mormyrus hasselquistii | reverse complement strand
CATAACTCCACATGTGTTCATTCATAGTTTTGATGCCTTCAGTGAGAATCTACCAATGGTCATGAAAATAAAGAAAAACGCATTGAATGAGAAGGTGTGTCCAAACTTTTGGCCTGTACTGTATAAAAGTGCACGCCAATGAAGGACAGATCAGTGGCACCTGGACTTGATGTTTTCCAGCCCCACAGTTGTCATATTTAGCCAGGTCAAGAAAGGAGAGTTCATGTGAGCACAGATCCCAACTCAGCACATACAAGACTTCACACCTGGTGCCCCTGTCCAGGATTTGCAGAAAAGCTTCAGCTCTTTTGCCAGTGCACTAGCCTGCACTAGTAACTGCCAAGCACCATGGCATTTACACTACCACATTCAAGAACGCGCATGCTTCTCCAAAGCAATGCAGCAAGAAACCTGATACCAACATCTCCACAATGAACACTTATAACCTAAGGGTTCTCTGGCTCACACCCACAGACAGACTTTTGTAAGGTTATGACAGAATTTAAGATTCTACATTAATGCTAAGCCTGTTTTATCCAAGGAAAAATTAAAAGGTCTCATCATTAAGGCAGCAATCCATGGCTAATAGCAGCATCGCCGACTCATACACTGAAGGTCGTTGGGTAAAAAGCCACTCCAGGGACTCTAAATACCTTTGAGCAACTTCAATGGAATATCTCCACTAAAATATGCAATTGTAAAAAATTCAGAAAGGACATAAATGCATAAAAACTAGCCAATACCAGGATATTAATATACTCAAATTCTGTTAGTTTCCGTCTGCACCAAAATACAAGAATAACATTTTAAATCTGAGTAATAGCACAGGGCCTCACATCAGGCATCGTCTTACCCCAGCACAAGTAACACGCATCACACAAAAAAACAAGACGTAAATCCTTCAAGGCAAAACGAGTGCTCTTTCAGCGCCACAAATTAAACCTGACAGCTTTCAGGAGACCCCGCTTGTTAAATACCTGCACCTGAACGCTTGGTTTTGGAAGCATCCAATTAAACACATTCGTGTCGTGCCTGAAAACGCCATATCCGTTACTGTCAATGATGAAGCATGTTTTGTGTACAAACATGTTACAATTTCGACTCTGTTTTCAAAATACGGCGGTCTCGTCTGAAGTGGCATGAGTGCACGGCTTAATTATGCAACAAATTAAGCTATTTTCAATTAGTTTATATTTGGCTTTATGTTTTTTCATCACCATAATAGAAAGACTGGGAAGAAAACAGTTACAATTTTGCGTTTGCCTTTACAACACAATACAAATATTTAATAAAACGTTTGTTTTAGTGATTCAGTAAGAAAGAAGGCAAACACAAACGGACATTAACCGTGTTTGAAAGTTGAAGTGGCGGCGAGGCGCAGCCATCGTGTGCCGAGGGCGCTCCCCACACCTACCTCGTCTTTCATTTCAACTCCAGTCTCCTGTTCCGCGCTGCACAGCTTTCTCTTATTTTTGTTCTCAGTCTTCTTCATGTTTTCACCACCAAAAGAAATAAAAAAGGCAAGATTTTATCTCGCAGTCGATGCTGAGAAGCACCCCTGTCAGGAGTGTAAAAAAACGAACACCTGGCAGCTAACGTTTTAGCTAGTCCTCTAAAACGATACTTCGACTGCAAGCCGTGTCTTTTTCAGCCACGCAGGTAAAAACGCAAACGCTGGTAAGCATGTTTTAATCTTGCACCGTCGACTGAAGCTTAATGAGAAGGGCTGCAGAGAGGCTGAGTCGCGGCGGGCTGTCAGCCGGGCGGTCGGTGCTAGCGGCTAACCGGCTAGCCGGCTAACGGGCGGGTTGGCGTCAGTTTGGATGCCGCATAATTCTCGGTCTTTCCTCCTCCCCCCGTTGGATCGGTCGCCCGTCCTCCCAAAAAACGCCGCTCGAAGAAGAAAAAAAAAATGCAGATTTTTAAATCTGCGCCTGAATGACTTGAAACGTCTCACGACTCTACTCACTCGACCGCGCTCGCGCGCCCCATGTCTCGCCGTCCTCGCGATCCCAAACTGTATCAGCCCCGCTGCACCAAAAAGCCCAAATTTGCCAACTTATGTCATTTTATTATTTTTTTTTTTTTACTCAGTATCACTGCGCCACGTCTCCTCATCCACCTTCCCAAAACGGCTTCGATACAAAAACCCAGACTAAAAGTTCAATTCACTTCCATGTGTGGAAAATTAAATGCAGCCGCAGCGCTCCGGCTGATTTTGCACGCACCCGCCCGGTATGTGCTGTCAGTGTACATACGTGCCGTACAACATCCTGCAGCTGCTTTTACACTCTCAAGCCTATGGCAGCCGCCATATTGCCGTAAGACAGGGTGTTGTGTTGTCAGGTTCATGTGACCACGCCTTCGTGACTAAACTTTTGACATGGACTTCTACTTTTGCAGTAAAAGCGACCATACGTGTAAGGCGAGGTATGCATATTTTTACGTAATAAAATAACAGTATAAAACGTTATATTCGAAAATTGTTTGTTTTGCCTGTACCCACCTAGAAATTCTATATCGACGATTAATCTTTACTATTTAATAGATTATACAGCGGAGATAATTTGGTTGACTGGCAATGCAGCAAACTAACTAAATGAAACTTCACAACTGAAGGGTTCTGTCTATGGATAATGCACACTGCGTAAGACTGCGGCATATTTAGGTGCAACCTCAACCTTACATACTATTCAAGGTTCGGAAAACAGGGTCGTTTTCATAGACACAGAAAGTTCCTACTCAGAAAATGCTGCAACTGCACAGCTCCCCAAAACCACCAAAGCGAGGCCGACATCTTTCTGTACGTCAAACCAAAGGTCGCCAGATGTTTCTCTAGAGTCAAGACCGGGTTGGTGTGTCTTGTGATTAATTGGACACACTTGCGACGCCGATGCAGCGAAAAAGTCCTATATGTAGTCCGAAATCGAATAACCTGAAAACGGTAAATCACTGAAAAGTTACTATTGATTCCACCAACAAATAAAATATTTAAAAATTGAATATTTTATCGACATGTTGGCTGTAATTTGTCATTTCTCAATTTCCGAGTTCGTTGTCGTAATTTATATGGTGAAAACAAGCCTGGACTAGTTTCAAACACTGGAACTGGTTTGGTATTTAGGTTTTTGTGAAATGCGATCAATTAAATATTTTGCTGTAGGTGTCTGTGTTGTGCTGCTAACTGACCTTCGGTTCGAGAAAATGCTTTATTTTGTTTAGTAAGCACTTACATGCAGTAAGATTAGCATCTATTGAAAGGTCCGCGGAATGCATTAATAAGCTGTGTTTGTATGATAGGCCTACGTATTTCGATGAAGCAGTGCTCTGCCTGTTAGTCCTTCCTGCGTATGTTTTTCTGAAGGTCAGCACATATTTAAACAATTTCTTGCATTAATTGTGATAGTGGTACTGGCCTCTGCACAATCAGCAAAATCCGCTTCCTTTCCTGACATCCTCTCGACTTTTTTGAACCAAAATATTGCGGAAACATCCATCTTAAGTCAAAGTATCCATTTCAAAGAGTTTTATTCTAGATTTTTTGTGTACAGACATATCACAATATAAAGAGAAAGGAGGAGCTGCAGAGTAATGTTATAAGAACAGTGGGCAGGACATAAAACCAAATAGTTTCGTAATCAGATGCTAGCCGCCGACCTCAATTTAATGGTTCAGCCACTCAGAAATCAGCTGTTTCAATGGGAATAAAACCATGCTATACTGTATGTGTACCATCACATAAATATGGGAAAGCAAGTGTAAGATGGTAAAACTACAAAAGCAACCGATATTCATGTTAAGCACCGTGTTATTATAATGGAAATGTGTTCAGCATATGTCTGTTTTTGCAGATTTTCATCAATTCTGAATAGTGCAATTTTACCAAAACTATTTAATCTATTACATGTTTCAAAAATATAAATCCTTTAATGTATCTAAAAGTTTTCACTTAAATTAGTCTTTTGCTTGAGTCTGAGCTATCCAATTTTCTGTGAACTTCTGTTAATTGCATACTGAATTAAATGTCATAAAACTTCTGAAACACGTGCAACTCGAAGCCATAACTGTACTTTATTAGGAAAGTTGTCGTGCAGTGAATACCGCGCCCTGGCGTGTTGCGTCCAGCGGTTACTGTGTGGATTAGGCTGGGCCAAAACGTAATTGCATCGTGCTGCTGCCCCCTATCGCAGCGTACGGAGCACGGCAGGTTTGCCAACTGGGCTCATGGTGTCTCGTGGCGTGATGGGACTGCAAAAGGTCAAGTTATACCACGGTTTACAATTTAGTGAAGATCTTTATTGCTCCATGACAAGTGTAAAACTAATATGTCACCTGCAGCCTTTCTTTTAATCAGTGTTATGAAAAGAGACGAAATCAATCGGAATAAGAGGGAAAATTCTAGACAGCTTATTAGCATAAATAACTGTCGGTCTTTATGCGGAGTTTATTTGTGGCTTGAAATCATATCCGTTGATTTGACCATTTTCCAGATACTTAAATCTCAAACATTTTACTAACCGAAATGTGCCAACATATTTATGAAAGTGGAAAGTGGCGATCTTAAAAGTCTGTTTACAAGCAAAAATAAAATATTCCATGCTTGCCCGTTTTAAACACATGCATTTTGTTGTCTAAAATGGTGCAAGCCCATGATCTTAGCAACTAGATTAAGCATGACAATGAAGAAGCTTTTAAGGAAAGTCTAACTTGGCCTTTTTGACTTTTGCATTTTCTTAACGGGTGTGGCATTTATGTTTTGAGTATTCTTGTTGATAGAGAATAGATTTTATAGATTTACCTTTTTATATACAGCATACAGAAAAGTCCACAGAAAAATAATATTTTTTATTAACATTTGTTTAAATATAGGCACCGCAACAAATAATAAATAGATGATAGAAAATGATAAACGAAAAGTGGGCATTGACAATGTGGGATTTCACTCAAAATGCACTCTATGCTAAAAATTGTGTTATTTTTCTTTGATTGACTCTTCACAAACTGCAGGGTGATTTTTGCAATGTCCACTCTTGGACTTTGGGATTTGTAGAAAGATGATGTGGACCTATTGAGTAATGAGGTTATTGGCAAGTTTAAACCATTCTACATGGTCTTTGTTTTTTAATGTGCATCATGGATAAGGATTACAAGCAGCCAAAAGCTGAGACAGTTTGGTTCAATATAATTAAACAGATACTGTTTGATTATTAACCAAAACGGACAAAGTCTGTATTCAAATTCCTGGGTTCCTGCTTGTTGATTTAATGATAACAGCAAAAGCCAAGCTCTCAGTATATCTGCAGCACTAATGCAGTTGCACTGCTGGGTCCAGTTATTCAGGTGAGTGTTAATTGGCTAATAATACTTTAAAAAAGATCATTAATATGTATTTCTGTATTAGCCCATGCATTTCTCCCATGTGAAAGTAGACATCAGATATTTGTCTATTGGATGTTTATAAACACTTAAATTCCAACTAAGAACCAACACCAGTGTTAGTGTTATATTCAGATGCAACTGCATTTTCTTTTTAAAAAACAACAACATACATTTAGGAAAATGAGGGGGAAAAGTACAATCTTACAGTTCATCGTGTCATCAGAGTATGTTTTTAAGATGATAATTCCAAATTATGTCATGTGGAAATGTTCCTAAGGTGGGCCATGTTCCAGTAATTTTTGTATACTGTAAGTGGCATTGTGTGTACAGAACCCTGTGATGAATTTCTCCATGCCTAGAAAGTCATTAGTGTTTGATTTTCACATGTATGGGAAGCTGCGCTGAGCGGCTGAGAAGTGATAAAATGCTGCAATATACTGTGACACACGGTAAAGGTTGGTGACTGTGCGTTCAGGATGAGGCTGTGCGTCACTGTGCTGGGGGTGCTAGTGCTGCTGAGCGGCAGCTTGGCTCTCGAGGACAGCTGCCTGGGGGGTGCACATCACAAAAATGCCCCAGGCCCCGAGAAGAACATGAGGGAGTGTTTCATATACTCCAACTGTGAGTAGCCTTCAGCATTTTCACTTAAAATTTCAATTAAAATGGTCCATATTATACTTTAATTGTGTTTCTGAATGCAAGCAAATTTCTATTTCTTGTTAATTTTATGTCAGGGTTTTTCAACTCTGGACCTCGTTTCCAAATCCAGGCCTTGTTTTTAGTTCTCCAAAGTACTTAGTTTAATAATTACTGATTCTCATTGGCTAGAGGCTTCACACCTGGCTGACGGGTAAAGGATGGCTGGAAAATCAACAGTGCTCGGACCTTGAGGACCGTGACTTGAATAGCTCTGTTCTATGTAATTGTTTTCACATGTTCAATATACCAGAATTGGAATTCACTCTATTGCCAGGATGAACATACCAGAATTTTTTGTGGTATAACGCCAAACATGAAGCACCTAACAATATTACAAGATATACCAGGAGAAACACTTCACAGAACACTATGTGTAAAAATACGAATACAAAAAAATTACAGAAGACGATTGTTAAGAAGACAGTGCAAGGCGATAACAAAATGCACAATAGACTTTTACTATGAAAGTATTACTATGAAAGGAAGCTGGAGTCAAAAACAGGAACTTTGACTATTGCAGCCTCACTTCAAAAGAGTGAACAGAATTAAGCATTTTCCACATACAGTAAATAACAATTAATGTATAACCTACATAAGTTATATTCCACTTAAAGCTTCCTGCTGTCATGCCAACTTCACGGAAAAGCTTGTCTCCCCGGTGACAAAGGTGGACAATACCAGTTGGATTACCTGTGGGAATCTTAGTGATCGGTAAGTACATGGTCGCATCAGACAGGAACATGTGAGATGTCAGGCAAATAAACACCCATGGCCCCCCTCACCATCTCATAGTAAGCATTACAGTTTTTATAAATTACCACTGCAGGAAGGTGGGGGGGGAGCTTAATTATATTTAAACCCATGACTTTAACTGAGTTACAGTTGACTCAGTGGGTAATACGGATTGCTAGCCAATAAATATATTTCTAATCTCCTTAATTATAAAGTCACAACCATATTAATGATCTTTTTTATCAAACTATCATTCTTGGGATCATTATGACATTTAAATAACAAAATGTTTGCTAGGTTAAAGTTTGCCATAATCTTTCAAATACACATAATTCCTGTCTGGGTTTTGTTTTTCAGCTGTGAGGCTTTCATGAAGAAGATTGAATGCTTTTACCAGTGCTCTCCACTCGCAGCCCATTGGGTGAACAAGGACTATCCTGCAGGTTTCCTGAATGTCCCAGTTTGCGTGAGCTTCTGTGATGGCTGGTTCGTATTGTCACCAGGCTGTCCGCTGCCACCCAGACCTTCCAGCTTTTGATTTTTTTGTTGCCTAATCTCTTCCTTTCTGACTTTAGGTTGGATGCCTGCAAGGACGACCTGACCTGTGCTAAAAACTGGCTGACAGACTTCAAATGGAATATTGATGGCAACCACTGTCAGCATGGCTGCGTGCCATTCAGCAAAGTATGAAATGCATTTTTGTGAATATGGATGTGCTAAAAAAGAATTTTTCTTTTGGCTGCTCCTGTTAGGGGTTGCCACAGTGGGTCATGTGTTTCCATTTCTTCCTGTCCTCTGCATCTTCCCCTTTCACACCAACCACCTGCATGTCCTCTCTCACCACATCCATAAACCTCCTCTTTGGCCTTCCTATTTTCCTCGTGTCTTGAAGCTCTATCCTCATCCTTCTCCCTACATACCCAGCATCTCTCCTCTGTTGGAGCATGTCCAAACCAACACAGTCTCACCTCTCCGGCTTTGTCTCCAAACTGTCCAACCTGAGCTGTCCCTATAATATAATCATTCCTAATCCTGTCCATCCTCGTCACTCCCAACGCAAATTTTAACATCTTAACCTCTCCACTCTAGAATATTTCTCCACCTCTCCAGGGTCTCCTCCACTTGTTCCCTATTTTTACTACAAATCATGATCAGCAAACATCATAGTCCACAGGGACTCCTGTCTCATCTGTCAATCTGTCTATCACCATAGCAAACAAAGGGCTCAGAGCTGACCCTTGATGTAATCCAACCTCCACCTTGAATGCATCAGTCACTCCTACCACAAACCTCACCGCTGTCACTCTGCCCTCATACATATCATGTGCTACTCTTACATACTTTTCTGCACTCCCAACTTCGTCATTCAATACTCCTTTCTAAGCACCCTGTCATTCTTTATCATACTTTATCTAGGTCCACAAAGACACAATGCAGCTTCTAACCTTCTCTACACTTCCCCATCAACACGCTTAGAGCAAACATTGCATCTATAGTGCTCTTTCCTGACATGAAACCATTCTGCTACTCACTAATCATCACCTCTCTTCTTAACCTAACTTTCACTACTCTTTCCCATAACTTCATGCTGTGGCTGATCACCTTCACCCCTCTGTAGTTACTATAGCTCTGCACATCACCCTTATTCTTAAAAATGGATACCTGTACGCTTGTTCTCTCACTTTCCAAGATTGTGTTAAACAATCTGGTTAAAAACCCCACTGTCACCTCGCCTAAACACCTTCATGCGTCCAAAGGTATATCATATGGCCCAACAGCCTTTCCATTCTTCATCCTGGTCATAGCTGTCCTTACTTCCTCCTTGCTAACCCTCTGCACTTCCCAATTCACTATCTCTACCTCATCTAACCTTCTCTCTCTCATTCTTTTCATCTATCAACTCTTAAAAATACTTCTTCCATCTGCTCAAAACACTCTCCTCACTTGTGAGTATGATTCCATCACTATCCTTTATCACCCTAACCTGCTGCACATCTTTCTCAGCTTGGTCCCTCTCCACCTCCAAAAACATTTTAATAACTATATAAGGTAAGCAGGGACAGGGGGTGTGGCCTCAGTGAGCAGCACTGTAGTCTTAAAATTCCAAGGTTGTGGGTTTAATTTAGTGTTTGTGTGTGGAGATTCCCTGGGTTTCTCTAGTTTATGAAGATCCTTTAGTTGAACTGATGTCTGTAAATTTCCTTGGTGTGTGCATGTGAGCTTTGTGATGGATCAAAAAATAAAGAAATATGTTTCAATAGGTTTGAGGACTTGGTCTGATTTGTAGGAAAAACAACTTTAAGTATATAATGCTTATTCTTCTATTTGGGTAGATGTACAGCAACGGAACAGACCTGTGCAACTCCATGTGGGGCCCATCATTCACAGCAAGTTCATCAAATTGTGCCTGCCTGCAAATGGATGCTCGGGACAGTGTGGCTCTGCTTCATATGCTACACTCAGATTCCAAGTCTAGCAGCTCTGCAGCCAGCCAGGAGAAGCCTTGCCAACACGTGTGGCTCAGTAAGGAAAACCCTACAGGGAAGGAAGAGCAGTGAGTCTACTTACTGCCCACAAACACCCAAACAACCACCTACGCTTTTAATGTACTGACCATCAAGCAGAATAACCTGCTTCAATGTGCCTTGACAGACATACATGGACCTGTGTAGGTTTTTAAAATAAATGTATACAATCAAAGCTTTTCTCTTTAAACAGATGCATGAATAAAGACCCCATTTCCATAATACCTGTGTATTTTATTTTATCCTATACTGAGGAAATTCATATGTTTTGTAAAATGTCTTTGATATAAAACAATGTTATTTTAAAAATCCTTAATTAATTTAATTACAACTTTATTGGTCCCGCGGGGAAATTACTCAGAAGTATTAAGTATTTCCTAAAGTGTCAAATGCAGTTAATTCTAAGTATTTCTGAAGTTAATCATGCAGTGCCATAAACAGCAGAATGTACAGTAAGTTGTACACTGTTCTGGTACCTCGTCTTAGTACAGTACATTTATCGCTAACTCTGAACGGCACCCATCTATTAATACTGTGCTACAGGGAGAGGTGGGGCTGCTTGAACGACACAGTCAAATTATCAGGAAGCACCAAAGAACGCCAAAGATTGAATAAGGCTTAAGATAATAAATCATAAGAACACCTATTATATGACTGACATAGTAGTAAAGACAGGTGCCTTCATTGAGTCCTTAGTTATTATCACTTCTCAAGGTCTAGTCCGAGTAGATGAAATCTCTATTTCATTTTAAAACCGGGAAGAACTGCAAAATTGGAATTGTGATAGTTTTTTTTTTTTTTTTTAAATCCCTACCAACAGAATGTAACAACCATGTGGTCGTTAAAACGTCCCCAAGGCAGCATAAAGCATCTCATGTTGTCGTATCTTTATACGAGTCCGAGTTATTATTATTCACAATTGTTCCGCATATTAACATAAACCTTAACTGGAACTGTAAAATTGTAAAAGTTTTGAAACGTTTACACTTGGATAAAATAAGATTTATACCTATATCTGGTGTAGATTATAACAGCAGTAAATTATAAAGACATTATTAGTTACAGAAAAAGCAGGTAGACGTACGAAGACTCATGACAGCGGAGTACCCCACGTACCCATAAGACACTGCGCGGTAGCGCGGGTTCGCTCGAGCCCGGTGAATGTTGTGACGTCTCGCTCGCTCTCTGACATCGATTAACGCGGCCTGTCAGCGGCAGCCTGGATCGAGGTAGATCGACTCGAGTCTGAGCGAGCGCTGCCACAAAGCGGAATTTTAAAATACGACGGCCTTGACTAGCACAAGTAACTGCTGTTGGAAGGTCGCCAAGTCCCTTACTTGCTCTCTTAGCTTGTGTACTGGACTGTACATTTACTGGGGGACGGTTTTTGCCTACCTGATAAAGGAGGTATGTGTTGCGTCGAAAGGAGGACTCTTCTGAGTTCCTGCGTCTAGGGCTCGCACGAAGGTAGCCATTTTGAACGCCGTGTGTTGTGGAGTTGCTAACATATCGCCGAGGTCTGCACACCTAAATTCGGCCTCATATATGAACACGCGCAATATTAATAAGAAATGTGCCTGGTATTTGATAAAAGGAAATGTAAATTAGAGCGAAGCGTATTTAACTTGCTCCGTGTTCATGTAACCATCCACCTAGCTACATGAATGACATGTCAACACTTGACACTTAGCTAGTCACCTAAGTTACTAAGTTCACTAGTTTTGAATAACCGCCAGACTCACGCTAATTATTGCCCGTTAATAGCTTTTTACACTGTTGTTCGCCGACTAGACGCCGGCTGTGTCAAATGAATATCTAACTATGATAGCCCGTATTGTTTACGGCCGCGCCAGTTGGTTAAATAGGCTGCGAAGCGGAGCTGTGACTGGGGTAAACGGTGACCCGACGCTCGCTAAGGCTTCACAAATAGTGTCGTCGACAAAATAATAGTCGCTTGAGTTTTTCTGTATGAATGCGGTTTGTTTGCTTGGGAATAATAGGATTTTGACGGTTGGTTGAATTTAGAGAGGCGTAGGAAAGCGGACGTACTACGTTGCCGATCTCACACGTGTTGAAGTGCCACACAAACTTACTGTCATCAGCTGCGGTTCAGGTTTTACGTTCAGAGCCTGTATTCAGTTAACTGTAAAACACAGGTTCTCAAAATAATCGGGTATTATTACATTTGTTTACACTCTATATATGATCTGAACATATGCCTAAGATCGCGTATGAATCCTCTATGATTTGGAGCCGGGCTGGAGATAAGCGTTTTCTTGCTTTCGCTGTGTATTTGAGTGAAAAACGAATATATTTTTGTCTTCACGTGTAGTCGTTAAAATAACTGTACATGTGCTTTGAACTTATCCAATTCCCCACTCCTTAGGGTTTTAATGGAAAATTAAAGTACGCATAGGGTTACATGTATAGATTTAAAAGGCGTTCATTTAATTTTCTGACGTATTTTGGTCGTAAATACCCAGACATGAGTGTTACGTAATTTTATTTGATTTATGAAGCTAGGCTACCGGAATTCTCTTCATCTTGACGTTTATTATAATACTAGCAACTGCATTATATATGAAAATCTTAGGTATGATTCGTGTTTGATGTGGGGTTTAACAGAAATACAACTGGCGAAATTTGGGGGGGGGTTCATCAATGAATGCATTGTTTATGCGAAGGAAGACCCAGCTGAAGTGCCTTATGACCTCAGCGGAGTAATTACAGGAACTTTAATTGTTTATGTGAACTGGCAGTTGACCCATTCTTCTCCATCCACACTTTTTAAAAATGGATCTGCAGTGTTTTGAATAGTTTTTTAAAAAGCAAATATTTAATTCTCATTTCATTTGTATATTATTTACATTTACATGTCTGACAATTGCTATCTCTAAAGGATTAAATTTGTCCTAGAAAGATGGAGGATAAAATGCCGATAATTTCTATTAAGGCATTATCTGTTGTAGGAAAATACTTTAGGCTTGTAGTTTAAACATGATTGAAGCAGCAATGGGCATACAGTGTAAGACGAGGGAGCGAGTCATTGTGACAGGCTGAAAGCTTGGTGATTAGCTGCCTTCGGTTACATGGGTGGCAGGTGTAGCTGGGAGAGTGGTAGTGGAAAGGACCTTAAACCAGCAGCTGAAGTAGGGGAAATGGGGGCTGTGGAATAGGCTTGTCAATAGCCATGTATACTCTTAATCACTTCTGTTCACTTGGAGAAATGTGGTTTGTCATTTGATGACTAAAGCTTTTTTTGTTTGAAAATTGCATTCTTTGCAGTGATACAGAAATCTTGGTGCTGAGTTGTGTGGAGAGTGATCTTAAAATAACAGGTGGACATCTAGACAAAGAAATCTGTGAGTAGAAGTGCATCAGGAAGTAGATGTGTAAGTAACGTAGGTGATGGTCGGCACTGTCACCGTATATATACTTGGATTTCAACTCATGTTCTTTTTAGCGTTCTTTAACATCCCAAGTGCGTGAATCATGAAATGCTACACGGAGCATTATGAGTAGGATCTGGAACAAATTGGCCATGGGGCTGTTCCTGTCCTTGAGGGACACATCCTTGCTAGTTTTGTGTTAGCTGCCTTAGTGCATGATGTTGCTGTTGTAATAATGACCTTAATAAGGGTCATTATCTCATTGCATGAAAAGCAGCCCATTCCATCTCTGCCACCCATCATTGTATCAAGGGCAGTAGCTCTAGACCAGGGCTCTTCAACTCTGGACCTCGATTCCAAATCCAGGCCTTGTTTTCAGTTCTCCCAGGTAGTTAGTTT
>JAODKE010000035.1:18236024-18255571 GCA_026779605.1 Mormyrus hasselquistii | reverse complement strand
ATCAGTAGGTGACGGCAGTCAAAGGGAGAAGAGATCAGTCACGGCCGCTCCCAGTAACCTCCCCTGGCTGCTCCCCCCCCCCCCCCCCCCGCCCCTCCCCCCCTTTATACAAGGGAAATCCAATCATATCTGAGCAAAGAAAAAAAGAATACCAGCTTGTGTAGCTGTTCATCCTTTACTTTTGCTTTCAGTAGTTCTGTACTTCTGCTTAATGAGTTTTTTTTTTTCCTTCTTTGGAAAACGGTCGCAGACATAAGCTCGCATACAACTGAAACATAAGTCATGTGACTAATAAACAAGAATGATGTGGGTTCCCGAAGAACTGAAACGGCCACAGGATCTGTCTCCTACATCTTATTTTATTTTGAGGAAAAAAACTTGCAAGTGGCAATGAATAGATGCACAATCATAGTTTTTGATTTATTAATATATTGACATTGCTCCCCTGTGGTACTCGTTTCAGACGTGTCACTGCCTAAGGATGTTTTTGGCTGTGGTAATCAATGGCAGGGCCACCTCCCCCCCCCCCCCCGCATCATGTTGTTCCGTACAGTATGGCAGCTAACAAATGAGAATTTTGTTGTCTGTTTGTCTGCCGGATATCTACTTGATGTCGCGTTCAGTCCTGTTTCGTTATTTGGTTTTCATCATAAAACTGCTTTGTGACGTGTTTTGGGTGTTTGGGTACTTTTTACTGCCCATTTAACAAAAAGTTCTCTGCTCTTATTCAGCTATTGTAAATTTCCAAGTTCCTGAAAGTAACAGATTCTACAGTTGATCTCACGTTCTGTAGGCTAAAAGAATCATTACTGTGATGACTGGTCATTAAATCTGGCCTGTTGGCACGTTCTGTTAAGCAGCAGGGAGGGCCAGGGGGTAATTGGAAAAATAGGGGGTTGGTCATTGAGTGAGATCACTGCAAGGCGAAAACGGTGTATGTATTTTGAATGTATTCTTTTAGGAACTGTTAATTTCCAGAAACGCTACCACTTGCAGTTCTAAAAAAATTCCTGAGTCTTTCCGTTTGGACGTGATGTTGATATAATAAAGAATTTAAAATTTAATTTTTGACTTATAAAACCAAAGAGAGGGACTACACGCGTTATAACACTGTCCAAATGAGTCTGTAATGTTGAATGTGATCTGCAGTAAGCCTTTCTCATTGCGGACTGATCTTTACTCGAGCGAATGGGGATCCGGCCGTAAGCGCAGCGGGCTTCCTTTCGCCTGATTTCCTCCGGCACTCCACCGGCTTCTGTCGCGCCGTTTCGACAAACCACAACAATAATAAAACGTTCTAGACCTTTAATGCTCGTCAGAGTCAAAATAATTCCAGCTGCTAAGATTAAAAGTGCAGCTCCATTCTAATCTTATTTTTTTTTCCAATGTATCATTGTTATTGAGGGACTGCTGTTTTAAATTATGCTAATTGCCAGTTTCATTTTGTACTTTGATTTCTCACAAGATGTAAAAGGCTTTATCGCAAACCTAAGTTTCTTTTTATTTTTTTTTTGTTACAGCTGTTTAAAAAAAATCAGTTTTTGCATTGTTCTGTTTCTCCAGCCTTGATATTCAGGGTGGATTGTAAAATATTGAAAATTTTAAAAAGACTTCGAAGATTAAGATTATTTTCATAACATTATTTACAGATTTGAAAAGCGAAAGGTTGCCATGTATGGAATTATACATTTAAGAAGTAAAAAAAAACGTACTACTGCATCTAAAATAAATTGTAATAAATATTTTGCATCGGTTTGCCAAACACGTGTTGGTGTGCTTTTCTATATTTTTCCCATGTCTAATCTACCTGTTGCTTTGTTTCATGTCAGGCCATGCGTTTATACAGCAACGACAAAAATACCATGAGCGATCGAAGGGAGAAGCAAGATAACTAGTTAACGCCCAAACACACTCCTTGTTCCTGCCAAGTGCTTTGGTTTGTATTTAATGGTCTCCATAAATTACTGGTACGGTGACCGTAAACCACAAATGACTAGTTATGCGAGTGGGCCGGTTCATTTAGATTTTTTTTTGTCCAGACAGTAAAGATTTCTTGAATTAAAGCACCATATTTAAGTATTCATTTCTTAGCGCCCATCACACTCCTGCGGTCCTGCATTGATTTCCGCACTTTCGAAATACGCTATTTTATACGGTAGGTTGTAAATGATCCAATTCGGAAACTTGTCGCATTTTGTCCCCAGGGAATCGGACTGACAGAGAAGTCGGGGGATTTCCCCTGGCCGCGATGTAGCGAAGGTTTTCTTGGCTACACAAACACAGTGGCCCATTATGCAGTGTCCGAAAGTACTGAATATAAACAGAAGTGCAAAGGAAAAAAGGGAGCCATCAGGCCGCAAACACCCGATTTAATTACGGTCGACAGTTAAGTTAAAGTCATATTGATCACGACTGAAATTAAATGGATGCGCCGAATGAAGAGGAATGTATACATTATGCATATAATTACTGGAGAAATTAAAGTAAGTTCATACATTAAAGTCAATCTATATTAAAAGTATTCTGTAGGCCCTCCCTCGTGAATTGTTTTGGTTTATTTGACCGTGTTAAACTCAGATCTGAAATCAGTACAGTATATGTTATGTTGTTCATTATTAAGTGTGATATAACGCATTCACCGTGATTCTTTTGTTCCTTCTTGGGCATTTGTGCACCATCGAAACGCTGGCAGTTAAGCAAATCCGATAATGGTGATACCAGAAATGCAGGTTCGATTGGACTTTTGACGTTGTTTCCAACGTAGCAGCTACTGCCCACATACCTTTATGAGCTACACCTGATACAGACCTGCCCATTCAGGTGAGGGAGAAGAGACAGAAGCCAGTGAGATTGCAGAACGATGAAGGGCAAATGTGCGCTCCAGGCTGGATGGGCAGGACCCAGAAAGATCGACTAGGTGCGGTGGCAGACAGCCTAGCCCTCAGGAAACATTGAGATGCGGTTTATTAGCTACCGTTTCTGCCAACATGTATGCACTACATGTTGTGTGCTATCAGATTTCATGTGGCTTTTCAAAAAGATCAAGGTGGATATTTGCAGGTAGAACCAAACAGGTAGCATAATCTGTTTCTCTAACTTTTGCATGCTCAGGAAGTCGGTTGAAGTAAATATGGCTTCCAGGACATCCTCCAGAGGTAAGCTTCAATGGGACCACCACCAGTATTTATGTGACCCTATGAGATACTTAATGTTTGAAGTTTCTCAAGCCATGGCTCTGCTGAACATTAAGGAGTCATGGGCATTCAAAGTTCAAAACAGCCAGCTGGAGCACCAGAGAGAGGGAGGGAGGGAGGGCTGGCATCAGAGAACTTCTTTGGTGGCTGCTTAGGGCCCAGCGGTCACCAGGGGGCCCCCATCTGATCAGCCTGTCAGAATGGGAAGGAAGATGACAAATGACAACTAGGTTAATCAAAATTTGCTTCAGCCCCTG
This sequence comes from Mormyrus hasselquistii, assembly GCA_026779605.1. NCBI lineage: Eukaryota > Metazoa > Chordata > Actinopteri > Osteoglossiformes > Mormyridae > Mormyrus > Mormyrus hasselquistii. The sequence goes on along the minus strand of JAODKE010000035.1, from coordinate 18,252,120 downwards.
AAAATGGCTGGTGAGGCCCTGGGGAGACCTGTGGCACACGCAGAGTTAACTAGCAAAACCACTAGGAATACAATGCTGTGTTTCTAGAACATAAACTGGTTTAATAGTCTATCAGTCTTCAGTTTATTTTTTTGGTAACAGCTTGATGGGGCACAAATAATATAGTATTACACTATTACTTGCGTATTTTTTTTTAACCACAAACTAAGTTTTATTTACATACTGATCTCATGTTTGTTCATTACTGAATTATGACGCATGTTTTTTCTCAAGTAACAACTATATTTCTTCATGATTTGTATTTCAGTAGTAACTCAGTCATTGCTAAGTATTTGTGCCCCATCAAGTAAAGTGTTACCGTTTCCTTTCATAGATGTAGGTGTGATCCCTATTTGCATGGTCTGAACCTGTGTCTATGTCTGAACGTGTTCATGTGAACTTGTGAAATCACTGGGCATGACGTTAGGGATCGTGAAGCTCCTGGTAGAACAGGTGGCATGCTATGGGCCTGGAGGGGATGATTCTGCAGCTGCAGGAGCATGAAGGGAGGTAAGAGGAGGCACTTGAGGACCAGGAGGGATAAGAACCATGGAGGATGAGGGTCTGAGGTGGGGAAAGGAAGATGATGAACGCTGACCAAGAATTACCGATTCTTACATTAATAGGTCGGAAGGAATCAGGATCCATCAAGCCCAACCTCTCCTGAAAACACGTCAAGAGAGGAAGGCACAGATTGTCGCCCTTCACCGTATTTCCCATGGAAACAGCCTCCTCTATGCCCGAATCAGGTCACAGCAAATTTGAAATATTTTTGTTGCTTAAAGATGTATTTTAATGAAGAATACCTGACTATTATAAATGTTTACTAGTATATTTGCTAGCATGAATGGTGTATACTGGCTCAATGGGTGGTGCTGTTGCCTCACACCTCCTGGGTTCAGGCTTTGAATCTCACCCCTGCTCTGTGTGTCTGGGGTTAGAATCTTCTCCCCCCATTGTGCGGGTTTCCAGTTCCCTCTCGCAGTCCAAACACGCAGTTAGACTAATTGGTGTCTCAAAATTACCCATAAAGCTTGTGAGGGTGTTTGTGCACTGCGATGGAGTGGCGTCCCGTCCAGGGTGTGGCCCCGCCTTGTGCCCTGTGCTGTCTGGGATTGTCTCCAAGCTCTCTGAACCCACCAGGATATGAGGTTAGACGAAGGATGGGTGGATGGGTTCAGTGGTGAATAAAAAAAGCCTTAGTGATATTTCAGTGATAATAATAGTAATTACAACTTTATTGATCCCCGTGGGGAAATTCTTTTTTACGCCTCCCTCAACTTGCTCGTTGTAGAGCAAGCTGTCCGCGTAGGGCAGCCCCCTGTTGGGGCACTCAGAAAGGTGTTTCTGGGTTATCTGTCATTTAGGTTACTGGGGGCCAAAGTGCAACAGGACACAACAATGTCCCCCTTATTTGGGTAAATAGAGACAGGTTAAATTAATGGGCAGCCCAGGGCCAAAGCAAACAAAGGCTGCTTAGGGCCCAAGGACTACCAGGGGGTCCCAAAGCCCTAATTCTGTGTAGGGCTCCAGAAAGGATTGGGCTGGCCCCAGGGCAACCCTAACCCAGCACCTGACTGTACCTCACCAGACAGATATAGGGCACCTCTCCTCCCAGTGCAGAATAAGATCAGAATGAGAAGAAGCTCACACTGCTGCCTCCTTCTGGCAAGGTCAGGTGCTGATGTGCAGAGGCTCCATGCTGCTGTGATCCAATTTCATATAATAATAATAATAATCAATCCTCACCAGCCATATCCCACAAAATCAAAACCTTTGCTGATCAGTAGTGGCTCCTGCCCAAGGGGAGCAATTGTTACGGTGACGGCTAAGGTGACCCTTTCAATGGGTAAATTAACAGCTACCTAGCTAGACAGATGTCACATTGCATTGTTTCATTTAATCAGCTAGCTAACTTGACATTTTTTTATTATTAAGTACAAAAAAACTGAATACAACAAAATGGCATCAGTAGTGTACAAAAAAAATGTCTAGTATGAAAGGCTCAACACAATCGAACCATATTAGATTCTATGCAAAGTGAATCTAGGTAACTTGACGTGGCCACATTGCATCGCCCATGGTCACGTCACATACCACAATACCACCAGTCACCACTGGATGTCATCATAACACAAAGATTTCTCCTTAAGCTACATCAGGGGTCTCCAACTCCGGTCCTGGAGAGCTACTATCCAGTAGGTTTTCTATCCTACCTGGCTCCTAATGAGCCACACCTGTTTTTGGGTAAATACCAGGTACAGGTGTGGCTCATCACAAGCCAGGTAGGAGAGAAAACCTACTGGATAGTAGCTCTCCAGGACCGGAGTTGGAGACTCTTGAGCTACATGTTACTCAGTAAATGTTGTGCAGGAAGATTCAGCTTTGAATAAGTTGTGAAGGGTTAGAAGTAAAGATGGACATTTCAGGTCCAGGAAGTAAAAATCCAAACCTCGATTTTATTTCAACCAACCAGTTGAGTACTATATGACTGTTACTCTTTATGCTGAACTGGTTGGTTGAAATAAGATCGTGGTTTGGTTTTTACTTTCCTGACTTGAAATGTCCACCTCTGGTTAGAAGAATATAGGCTATTCTAGAAGAGGATCATGCTATGTTTCTCTCCTATAGAACCAAAATATGAGATTATAGCATTCTATATCTACGCTCTATATCTATATGTAGAATGCAGGGGTAGCAGAATGAAGCATTAGCCTCTTTGCAGTTTGCTGACTATGTTTCCCTCCATACCAGCTCTTCAAATGTCCAGTTATATGATGCCTGCATGATACATGCATTAAGCTTAATTTTGGTCTAGGGGGTCCTGATTTTACAATGACTGAATGGAATTTTTCTTAATGACACGATCAACTTGCTCTGAACTTAGTTAACCTTAGCTATGTTGGCAGTGAATGTGACAAGATTGCTGACTGCCCCAGCTCTCCATACGCTAGGTTACGTACAGAAATCATGTTAGTGCAAACTCCCCCAAATCCCATACTGATTGTATTATAGTGCCTGCAATTTGAAGAAAATGCCTTAAGAGTGATGTGGCCAATTCTCACCTAAAAGGAGTGGTACTCCACAGTAAATGACTTGATGCTGATTGGACTATAATATTAAGATGGGATGAACTATTCAGAACAGTCACAGCTAGTATAACACTGTGGCCGAGTGTGAGAGAAAAATTCCCTTCCTTTCCAGTTTTGGTGGTGCGTCGCCTGATTGGCCTAAACAAACTCCGACACTGTCATGTGATTTTTATGCGACTCATTTGGCCGTCAGCAGATCGCCCCTGTTGTTGATTCCATATTGTTTTAGTGATACAGGGATGTCTTAAAGGTGGGATTTGGATTATAAGTGGATTGCTCTGTGAGTGGGGGACCAAATATGATATGCTGCACCCCTGCACTGTTATATTGTAATTTTGGTCCTAGTTTATATGGCCACAAAAAATGCAAGATGGTGTGAGGATTATGTGGTCAAGTGACACAACACTGAAAGTGATTTCCTTTTCGCTCAGATTCACTTTGCTCCTGTTCTGCCTCAAGAGCATATGAAGGGGGCACTGGTGCCTGTGGTCTGTCGAGCAAACTAATGGATATCTGTAGGACTGGGAGAATGTGATGTTCCTGGAAAGTGGTCAGGTTCACTCACCCTGTAGTTCTGGGTGTGACAGAACCACCCCCTCATGTCATGAGATTTTTGTATACTCATTTCATCAATAAAGCTCTACAAAAATGCCCCAGGAATCATGGTAAATTGTGACTGGGAAAGATTTCTTATTTTACACTGTGTGCACCTGTGGGTGGTGTCCTGCATTCCTGTAAAGACCCACCCTGTCCTTGACAGTGCGGAGAACAGCCGCAGGCAGGGAGCTGGAAGCTTCTTCGTGACAAGTGTCTAGACCAAGGACTGTCTGTCCTGGTCAGCCTTAACAATAGGCATGTGGTAATTCAGCCCCCCAGCTGCCTTCTACCATGGTATATTCAGGGTACCTTACAACTGGCCAACCATCATAAAACAGCTAGACCTCAGTAGCAGCTGGTCAGTATCATGGTGGTCAGATGGTTTCAAGGTAAACAGCCACACATCCACATTGCTGCCAATCTTGGATGATCTAGTCCTCCTCACCAGACAGCTCTGGTACTCAGATATTTCTTAGTCAAATATTCCACCAGCATACGACTGACATTCTACACCACTACACTCTCCATGCAGATCACCTGTGATTCCCAAAGGGCTGGTCTGGTTGACAAGATGACACCCTTACATTTGGGGTAGGGAGGCAGTACTGGGCAGCTGTACTAATTTTCACACAGCCCAGTACCAAGGCTCTTCTTCAGAGGTCTGACAAAGACTAGGACTAGACATACCATAGACCCAGTCCAAGACAGACAAACTTAATGCTTATGGGAGTAATACACAAAAAAAAGGGCATAAGGGAAAATGATTGGTTGACGTAATCCATCAAATTGTAGAGGGGGTGGTCTAAGCAAATTGGAGGCAGAGAAGATACTGAGTGTTCACATATTCAGAACTCCATATGGCAATATTAATTTGCTAAAATATTTTCCCTACAAACTTTTCAATTTCCATACATCTTCCATTAATTAAATTGGAAGACTATAGAATGAGAATGTCTTAGCACGAATTAACTCAGGGAAAAAAACTCATTAACCATGTTAAGTGTTAAAGATCGAGGTATACCGTACCACAAAGCAATATTAACATGCATACTTCAAAATCCATTCCTTTATCCATCTTAGTTAGATGACCAACTATGCGGCCAGGAATATGACAAAAGGTATTGTTCACTAATGTTATTGTACTGTACTCACCCTTTCCAAGTACCTTTTTTTTATAAAAAAAAAAAAAAACTAAATTTGAACACAAGCTTGAATGACTCACAGCTTAATTGAACTTAATTCAAAGACATGTTAAGACTAAATGTCCTGGAAGACCCTGTAAATCGTGAAGACTGCAGGAGGCCCAGTACAACACTGATTAATTACAAGGAAAAACAAAAGCTTTGCAAAACATCCTTTATTCAAAAGAACAAAATCAAACTGAAAGCGTGTTATTTACAATAAGTGCTTAAAGTGGGAAGATGTCATGTAGGCAGTGAATCCTGTGGTCCACAGTGAAAGTGTCACACTGAAGCTTCCACAGTGGTGGACTGTTTCTCTGGCTGGAAAAACCAAAAATGGAACAAAATCAGTGCCTTGATCTTGCACTTTGACAGCTCTGTCCTGAGCCCACAGCGCTGAGGTATCCACACCATGCCTCTTCGCTGACAAGGTGAGCTCCCCACACATGCACATACTGAGGAATCACACGTGCTCTGTGGTGAGTAACCAAGGACAGCAGACACAGCCACCTGGTGCTGGCTGGCTATTCCTACAGGGAATGAGCCAACTGTTTTACAGTTTGTCTTTTGCCATCACCGCCCTTTATGGATTCTCCTCTGACTTTCTCTGTGTAGAACATAAACCAGGACGACACATGGGTTTAACTAAACCTCATCCAAAGTGCTGAAACCAGACAACTACAGCACCACCATTCAAGCAAGAGTACCACAAACCTCAAGCTGTAAATGAGTAAAAAGCAGTCAGGTTAGACTCACATGAGTAGGCAAAACTCCATAACATACCATAATGCTCAAAAGGTATCTGGTAAAAGGTGTCTGAGTCATTGGTCTGGATTAGACCAATGACTCAGACAGGGCCAGAACTTGCCTTCTTCCTGACCAGGTGGGAGATGTTTGAAATGGGCTTGGCATTAGGCCCATCAGAAGGCTTCTGGGGGTGAAGGGAGAAGAAAAAAAAAAAAAACCAACAGTAATATGAATGGGCCCATTTTATTAGAGTGCAAGATTGTGGGAAAGAGGATCCTAAAAAGCAGACAAGTTACCTTACTTCCTAAGGAGGAAGCATCACTGCGACTGGAGATCCCTGATGTAGAAGCTCCTGCCTGTATGAGATTTGGCTTCCAATGTGACTCAGATGCTGAAGGCAACATGAATCGTGCACACAAGGGGCGTCACGGAGCCCTTCTGACTCACCAGAGTCTGCTGAAGGACTTCAGATGCTACTCCCCCACACCTCTGGCTCTCTTGGGCATCCTCAATCTTCTCCTTGATATCGGGCAGCAGCTGAAGGAGCTGCTCCATTTCCTCCTTCTCTTCTGCCACATCAGTCCCTTCAGCCTTGTCAATGACCTCCTGTAGCAAAGCTGCGGACCCCAAACCCAAAGACAAGCCGGAAGAACAAGCTTCAGATCGTTCACATTTCCCATAAAAGCACCCTGATTAGGCTAGCTGGGAAACACCCACTCCCCAGGGAGCTTCCTCACCCATGCGACTCTCGATGACCTTTATGGAACTGCTGAAGTGCTGCACAGCCTGAAGGTACTGGCAGGCATAGCTGAAGGTCACGCCCAGCTGGTAGTGCGTCTCAGCCAGCAGGCGGCTGTGCGGAGGTAGGTACTTCAGCTGCAGCTCCAGGCACTGCTGGAAATCCTGCAGGGCCTGGGAATAGTTACCTAAGACAAGCAGACGCAACCTGTCATGCAGCACAAGACAGCAAGTCTGTGATGGAGTACAGATCTATCAGATAAATCTACAATATAGCATAGAAGATTTAACCTGTCCACAAACACCTTTACCTGATTCTACTCCAACTTCCCCCAGCTTCAGATAGGCCTGTGCAGCCATCAGCTGCTCCTCTTTGTCTTCCTTCCTTTATGCAGAAAAGGGATTTAACGCTGATCCTTTAGTAATAGGACGAATTTTACAGGAAGTGGTAACATTTCCACAAGTAGGCACCACCATGTCTGTTTATATACAAGCCAACCAACCCAAAAGCCAAATTATGTCATAGATGCTTTTGTAGACAAGGTTAGTGATAGGAAGGAAAAGAAAAAAAAACCCAAAAACACACATTTGTAGTTTCCTACGTTAACAACTAAACTCATCACTGGAGAATTGAGTTTGAGACTCATTCCTCATTCTTTGACTGAATGCATACAAAACCAGTCAGCCACTACTTCAGTGGCAACACTATTCATGCTACCTTTTGTAGATCACCTTGGCCACCTCCAGCATTTCCCATGCCAGCTGCAAGTTTCCAACCTCTTCTTCACTTTCCTGCAAAAGAATAGTATGATGCAACACACTCAGAAGACCATGATTTAACAGAGGGACTGGCCGGGAAGCTGATCATGTTACCAAACCAGCCTTACCTTGGCATCAGCTGTGCTCCCCTCTTCATCACCATCCTCCTCTGAAAATAGTCATTGAAGCATTCCTTACATACAATAATTGAAGATGCTCTTAGGCAGCTGTAGTTTCTAATGAAATCTGAGAATGAGATGAGTCTACGCCAGCCTAGTCAAAACCCAAACACTTGACCTTGTGTAAGACTTGCATTACTTATCCAGCAAAGTAAAACATCCCAAAATGTGCAGATAAAACCACAAACGAATTCCTGTCAAGACTGCGAGAGACATTCCACATTAACCCCATGAGTGTAGTAAACATTCAGCCACCAGGAGGTGCCACCATCCACTAGACAGTGTCTTCCATGCACAAGGCTTGGCTGAAACAGTGATACCTTGAGCCTCCTCCTCCTCTTCCTCCTCCTCCTCCGCTCCCTCTGACAATGGAGAAGTCTCTGCCTCCACACCACTGACCTTGCTTCCTTTTAGATTCTGTGCTTCAGTGCCAACTACTCCATTTTCAGTCTTCTCAACCAGCCCACTGGACACATACCCCTCTTCCATGCCATTCGCAGTGCTCTCTGCTGTTCTTTCCTCTGCAGCAGAATCTACTCCCTGCTCTTCTGTAGGCTCAGTTTTCCCTTCAGCTCTGTCTTTTTCAGCCATTGCATCATACACAAGAACACGGAGCTCATCCCGGGTTCTCTCTGGCCGACCGTAAAACAGGAAGCAAAAGCTTGGTATAAGACCCACGGCACAGCTCCTGCCAACCAGGGTGGGGCAGAGGATCAACACACATTCTGAATGTGCCACATGGTTAGCTAACTGGTTTCATTCCTTTTGGGAGTGCCTTAATTCTATACAAAAGCCGTTACCCATGTAACGGTAAACACATGGGTCATGAGCTGTCTGGTCACATTCCTGGTTTGGAACGCACAATGAAATGCACACATTTCTTGTCAGACAACCTAAATTCATAAGTAGCTGTTCACAGAGAACATTATGGTAAATGTTGGTTACAGTCAAAACCCAGTTTGGGAATATTATGGTTTCCCAATAAATTACACCAACACCAGGGAGCAGTCCATCATCTGTTATACTGAACCCAGAATTTAAGTCATTAAGAGTTGATTAATCAATTTTACAATATACAAATAAGGGTCATAGGTTTGCTATTCAGACATGTCAGATCCATTGCCTTAAAACTGTTCCCAATTGCATACTTGCAGCTTTAATTTAAAAAAAAAAAAAAAAAAAAAAAATCAATTTCCCTGCTGCATTGAAATTGCAAACTGTGACCCCAAAACAGTGCCTTATGCCAAACTTCACACCCTATAAGCCATTAACATCTACCATCAAGATACCAAAAACAAGATCAAATGTGTCTTTGCCCTGTGACCCACATACTTTGAACTTAGAGATATGTCCCTCATGTAAGTCACCATCAAGACAAGATGAGCCCTTAAGGTATTATGCATATCCTCAAATTCCAAGTTTTTTTAATTTCTGATTTTAAAGCAAACTACCCAGGCATAAATGGATAACAATGCAACATTAAGGCTAAAAAATTAGCAGAAACCACCCTGACAATAGACAAACTGATATTGGACTAAATTTACTCACCATAAATACACAACCAGCCTGTGGCTTCACATAGCACCCACAACTGCAAAGTCTATTGATTTTTGAGCAATGAAATAGAAACCATATGAAATGCCAAAGATGCGTTTCTCAGAATCCACAGCAGCCGAGCTTCACAGACATTGGGTACTGACCATCCAGGTTGTCCGCGCTCTCAATTCTGCTGTCATCATTCTTATCCCCTTCATCATCATCCTCTTCAGGAACACCTTCCAGGGCATTCCCTAGAACTGTATTCTCAATCCTGAACACATACAAACCACCGTCACCACCCAATCATTTGAGAACAAGCAGGCCAAAATGATTCATCTCTTACCTGGCCAGCTCCAGCAAAGCCTTCCCGCAAAGGAAGAACGCTTCACCGCATTCATCAGCTGTGTCCCCGTATTTCTCAGCACTAAGAAAGCAAGAGATGTATACAAATACAAACTGGCGCTAAATGTAGCAGGTCAGGTAATGTTTACTACAGCAGCTGAACGGATTCAGCTCGTGCTGCAGCCTTAAGGGAACAGCGGCTGGAACCACGCAACCAAACCGGCATCACAATGTGGGTCACCGCCATCAGAAACGCTTCTGCTTTTGGCATTGCAAATGTGGATACCTCCATCCATACTCACAGCATGGCACAGGCCTCCTGAAAGACATTGACGGCCGACACCACGTCCCCCATAACTAGGTGCCTGTTCCCCGCGCCGAGCAGCTTCTTCGCCTCCTCCGTAACATCGCTGCAGCTTCAAAAAGGTTTAGTTTCAAACACACTGCATAAATACAAACCGCAGCATGCAAATACCTTTAAATGAAAAGGCCTTAACGTGGGCGGAGTTTGCATCCACCCACTGGCCAAAAAAAAGAAAAAAAAAAAACAATAACTAAACCGGACTGAATCGTAGAAAATGAGCAACTGAAGTCAAACTCACCTGCCGGCCGCATGGCTGGATGAACACGGCTTTTCGTCCATGCTGGGGGAAAACGTGCAGTTACATACCACGGACTAAACCCAAACACTAGTTAAAACAGGACCATCCCCGCAATATCACATATTGCCGTTTAAAAGGGGCCACAAACACAATCAAATCTTTTGAGAAACCGCTCGTTAGTAGTGTTAACCTGAAAGTAACTAGTAACTAGTTGTTACTTTCGGACAAAGCTCAGAACTGAGAATTCAATCCACTAACATTTACCAAAACCGCGCTAGAAGTTTGAATGTGAGCAATGAATCCATGACGTAAGACATACTGGTGGAGCAGCCGGCTAAAGCTTCAAGTGGAACATTCTAACATCATGCCACTGAGCGCTAATGTTAATTACTGTGAAACAAAGCAACTCCGCAAATATATTTTTAATTATTAAGGGGTGCCAAAAGATAACCTACACACGTGTCTAAGGTATAACAACATGTTTGACAGCGGCAACTCGGTTAACATATCATTACTACCAAGTTTAAAAACCTGAAGGTGTACAGTCATAAAGTCGATTAAACGAATAGCCGCTCACCTTTCAGGCCTAGAAGTAGCTGGGGTGTCTTCGGGCATGTTAACGCTAATTTACTGCTCGTTTTGCGTGAAAATTGCAAATTTTACACGTTGCTACAATCAATAAGCCGTCCTGTATCACATCCCTAATTTATCCCCAGGACTGACTTTTTCGCGTTTTGGCGCCATTAAATACGGAAGCGACCTCACTTCCGGCGACCTTGCGCCCTCCCCCGGCCGTTCCCGCGCTCATCCAAACCCCCATGACCGCGCTGTTGCCTTAATAAGATCTGGCACACCCTGGACACGTGGTGTTGTGTCGCCACTACAGTAGTATTGATTTCATTTTGGCTTTATCATTTTAAACCAGGGGAGCATACTCAGAAGGAACTGGCAGAGCTGCATATGTGCTGTACTGAAACCCATTATTCACACACAAAGACAAACATCTTTCTCATCTTTCATTTTATTCATAAACACACAACATTCAACTTAATGCACGCTTTGAGAATGGGGTCCACTCCAGTCAGCATAGGGTGTAAGGTTATGGAGTCTGCAGAAGTTGTACAAAATATTATATAACATGAACGAAGGTCAGTAGGGCTCATTGAAAGGGTAGTGAGGATGTCCAGCATCCCTGGGAACTGGCTTGCCATTCACCTATGAGGAAGAGTCACCACACAGAACAACTGATTTCATGTTTATTCTGCCCAGCTGAATCACACTGCCTGTACGTGCAGTTATAAATAAACTGAATATGAAAGTACTTTCATATTCTGTTTAACCACTATGGTGTTACATCATCTTGTGATCTATTGCCAAAGATTACACATAAAGCATTTTAAATCCACATCTTTTTCTGGCGGTGGAAGGGTTCATTATTTAGTATTTTTAAATTTGGTATATTTGTTAAGTTTAATATGCATACTTATTTATAAATGTACTTATTGTCTCAATTTACATTTGCCTGAAAGCTACATTTCATCATTGCAAATGACAACAATCCTCATTCAATTCAAGAGACATTTACTCTGGAAAAACATGCAAAAACTCCGACAACATTAGCCATTGGTTCAAAAACCAGGCCAGTAATGTGTATAGTGCCCTGAATGTACTCACAGTTATAGTTGGTACAATGTAGCGCCAGCCTCTATTCAGGCCTGATACTTTGTCCATTTCGTCTGCTTCCAAGATGAAATCAAATACCTGGCCACAGACATATCAATCACATTAGATACAAGGATCAAGCTCCTTTCTTGGCATATGTCACTTATGTCACCTGATGGATTGACCAGCACTGCTGAGTGCCAGACATCAAATAAGCCAGATAAAAAATGATGGGTTTATTAGCCTCTTAATGGCATTGACAGTAATCCCAGTACCTCTATGTTCTCTTTAATGCGAGACTCTGTCACGCTTTTGGGAATTGTCACCACTCCTCTCTGGGTCTGCCACCTTACAGAAACAAAAAAAACACAAATGTTGTTTGTGGAATCTATGTAATGGACGTTAATGCTGTATAAAACACTGATCATGTTATAGACACCGAACATAAACATTCGTCCGCTTCAATACTCAAAGCATTTCTTGTCATATGTACAGCAGAAAAGTGCATTTCTCTGTGCAATGAAATTCTTACTTTGCTGTCCACTAAGAATGATGTGGTGTGATCATGATTGTAGAGCTTGGTACTTACCGGAGTATAATTTGTGCAGGGGATTTATTATACTTCCGAGCCAGTTCTGCCAGCACGGGCTCGTCAAGAAGTACAGGTTCTTCCGGGTGTTTCCATGCTCGGTCTGGAGACCCTAAAGGGCTGTATGCCGTCATCACTATGCCTTGCTTCTGGCAGTGCTCCAGCAGCTGTGGCTGTGCCAGGTATGGGTGGCTCTCCACCTGCTCCAGAGGAGACATCACACTGAGCTTCATATTACAGCACCAACACCTAGATCAGGGGTGGAGAACCTTATCCACAGAGGGCAAGTGTTGGGGAGGATTTCTGGGACGATCTCTCAATAAGCCAATGACAGTGGGTCCCCAGAACTGGAGCTGAGAACCACTGTTTTATTATCGACCGATTGAGAGGCCATCCCAAAAACCCACACCCACAGCAGCTCTCCATGGATCAGGTTCCCCACCCCTGACCTAGATCATCCTTATTTGCCCTGTTACATCAGGACATAGGAATTCTTACTCACGCCACCCAGTTAACAACATGTAATCTATATCAGGATTAGACAGTACAAAGCAAAACAAAGGTGCTCAAAAAACATCAACGTAGTCATAAAACTAGAAGCTGCAGCAGTATACATTTATGGAATTATTTGAAATAAATAGCAACATCAAAAAGCTAATGTTTTTAAACCAATTTCAGGCACAAGTCCCCTCTCCAATCCTTTTGTCTATGCCACCAGACCACTCAGACGTTTCACATATAATAAAATATAATATTATGTGGTGACATGATGTATTAACTTGCTAGCACTAGCATCTGAAGGCTCAATCTGTACCTAATACACCAGGTGAGATGACTTTCTATACCTACAGTTTAAGTACAAAACGAAAACACAATTCTGTATCAAGCCATGTCTATATCAAACTGCCCTATTGTATGGTGTAAAAGCAACTAATGATGAACTACATCTAGTCCAAGTTAGGCTTCAACCTCACAGTGGTTACTAGCCACTATTATCCATAGATTCATGTGCAACCAACCAGTACAATTTTACTTATTTTATCAGGAAACCTTTCTGAAGAAGTTTGGTGTCTACAATAAAAAGCTCCATGATCACTTATTCATCGCTCTGTCATATTGCAGGTTGTGTTTACACGTGAAGACACGTAAATACCACCATACTCTCCCCACCTGCAGCACAGTCGGCTTGGTTTTGGCAAAGGAAAGAATGTCGTCTATCTGCCGGCTGTTGAAGTTGGAGAGGCCGATAGCTTTCACAAGCCCCTTCTCCACTAAGCACTCCATGGCCGCCCACGTCACTTTGTAGTCGATGTCATCATAAAGTATGGTGCCATCCTCTTTTTTGGGAAACACAGCACCACCCCGTCTATAAGACAGAGACAGTGTCTCCATTCTGGACTACTCAAATGTAAAATAAACACAAAGCTCCTCAGTGCATACATTTATCACTTCTCCATTTAACATATACACTGCCTACTGTATTAAGAGTCTCAGCATCAGTTGCAGGTACATACTGGAAAGCATACGGCCAGTGGATGAGATACAGATCAAGGTATTCCAGCTGCAGTTCCTTCAGGGTCTTCAACAAGGCTGGTTCCACATCCTCTGGGTGGTGCTGAGTGTTCCAGAGCTTTGAGGTTACAAAAACCTCCTCCCGTTTCAGTCCCTGCACAGACACAAATTGAATACACACACACACACACACACACACACACACACACATTAGGTATCCATATCTTTGTTGTCCATTCATTTCTATGGGCAAAACCATAATCCTCACTCACTGACCACCGATAATTCTAAGCTACGGAACACATAAAAATACCTCATACGCAAAAAAAGGAAGGACAATACCTAAAACAAGAACAACAAATTGCTGTTTTTTAATCTCATATTTTAGCGTACCTGTGACCCCAGCATCTCCTGTAAGGCCTGGCCAACCTCTGCCTCATTGCCATAGATGGAAGCACAATCTATGTGGCGATAGCCAGCCTGCAGGGCCCAGACCACAGCCTGCTTCACCTGCAACAGACACTGGCAGTTATTTTGGGGGGATTTTTCTGTGCAAGCACCAAAATTATTCAGCAATGTTCATTAGTGTATATTTTGATGAATGGCACTGCTGTTCTGATTTTGCAGAAAATTAAATATCATTCGGGCTTTTCCCACATATCTGAAAATCAGAGGTTACTGCAATGCCCTTCATTTTACCATAATTCCCTATATGGAACTATGGCTATTAGGGCTGGGCGAAATTATATCGATATTATATCGCGCATGCACAATAATCACTAGGGCTTCAGATGACAGGCGCAACATTTGGCCATGCGCCAGCTTTTCAGTGCTATACGGACATTTATTTACGCCTACAATTTAAACGGTTTAGTGGTATGGCTAAAATATTAATGAAGCTTTGTATGATGCCCAAAAGTCATTATTAGTATTATTTTGGCATATCCTTATGTTTAATAAACGAGTCAGACTTTGATCTACGAAAAGTACCACCACACCGCCAACGTCTTTTTACCTTGTTTATCCACAAGATCTACTCTTTTAAAAGATGTCGTGGCTGCTCTTCTTCACCGCGACTTCAGTGCACATTAACCAAACCGTAGAATACCAAAACAGTATTATGTGGTGTGCTCCGCTAATAGAATATAACAGACATAAAGTTAATACAGATTACTAACATTTGGGTATCACAAACCGCATCTAATTAATATTTAAGCCATACTGCTAATCTTCTTTAAAAATAAATAAATGTCCGTATAACACCAAAAAGCTGGCGTCTGGCCAAATGCTTCGTCTGTCATCTGAAGCCCTGATGATTATTGCACATGCGCGAAATAATCGATATATCGCCTAGCCCTAATTGTTATAACAAGGGTCTTAAAAACACTGACACACGATATAACTTAGATGCAAAATAACCAATAAATGTGCATTTATATTATGATCACAGATGACAACAGCCCTAATGAGTCATATTAGGCTGTCTAATTACACAACATGACTATGCTCTCTCTCACTGTAGTTATTCGAAGAGATATATAACATTATAACATATAATTCTCCATACTGTCTGTTTTAGTCAAGACTGTTTCTGGTAAACCACTTTACTTTTGATTTCACATAACCATAAACAAAACTATAATCAGCTGAGAGTTCAGTATTTTAAATTAAAGAAATATCACTAATGCATTTTTACTTATTCATCATGTAGCTTTTATTCAAAATGAATTACAGCAGGGAATGGTTACCATTTATGTCAGTTCCCTGTTGAAACCACAACCTTTGCACTGTTAGTATACTATATCATTGTATTCTATTATCAAAGAGCTATAAAAGCATGCCAGTATATGCTTAACATACTAGAATGTTTACAAACCAAGCACAATCTGTGGATTATCTTGTACAGCAATCACAGGTCTACAAATGGCTACCCACCCACAGTGATCAGGGTTAAATCTGCCCACCTTCCCAGGTTCACTTTTCCATGTTCCCAGGCCAAGAAGGGGCATCTTCTTTCCCGTGCAGAGTACAGCAAAGTCATTCATTCTGGCCTGGTGCATTTAAAAAAATATTGCAAATACAGCACTTGTGTTATGAGTGATACATTATATTCTTAAATTACACCGGCATCATTCTGAGTTTACTCGTGTCAGACTTATAGGGTGTTTGAAATGCTAAATGAAATTACAGTTTCACAGTGCCTCGGTGTGAAGTACCCATCTCTCATTAGAATCATAGAGAGAAGCATATTAACCGCAATGATTCTGCGCACACTTGGCGTAGCTATTTCAAAATCTAAATTTACAAATCTTGAGAGGTTGTATTCATTTTTAAATAAGAGTATGTCCTTTTTAAAATCCCTAAGAGTGAAAAATAATTTAAGAGAACCCTTTAGACAACAGAATTAGAGTTATGATCTGCAGTAATGTGGTTGCAAAGGGTTCATGGAAAGTGTACACTGCTGAGTGTCAGCTGACTTCCCCAATCCGGAAAATGTATCGAGAAGGACCTGAGCAGA
>JAODKE010000035.1:18199680-18212180 GCA_026779605.1 Mormyrus hasselquistii | reverse complement strand
GAAGCTTTTTGCTTTCTTCGCAGACAGTACAATGCTAGCACAATCCACATAAACCACTAAGCTGTCCAAGTAGTACAAGTATATCTATAAGGTCATGAAGTGTGTTCAAGCAGTGTACAATATAAACAATATGAAATTGCTCCAGCCAGACAAAAAAGAAATTGGACTCTGTCTGTGCTAGAAGCCTGAGGATCAGTGGATACTCTAATAATTAGATAGCAACTGTATCACTTACAGCAAACGTGAGCCTTCTCCAATGTCTGTAAGCTTCCTTCTTCCTTTTTGTTATATGAAACCTGTGATTCACACATTACTTGCTGTCATTGCAGTGCTTTTGAATGTTTCCCCAAGGGTCAAATAGTGTCAAAATCTCACACTACAGATTTACACTGTCATACCAATTTGTACATTTGCTTGACACTGGGGCTGTACCCTGGGGGGCCTGCCAATTAGCTGTAGGTAAATGTATAAATTGGTACTCTTTTTCTGACAGTGTAGATGCTCTTAACGTTATGCTCAGTGTTACTTTTTAAAAAGACTACTTCACCTGCTTTTGATGCTAGGGTAGCTTTCTCAAAATATTTCAATCCTGTCTGCTTATTAAACACGCATGCTGTAACTGATTAGTTATGATGTGCAATATGCTGATCCACCTTTGCAGAAACGGATCGCAAGAGGGTTCGGCAGTCGCACGTGAGCCCCTTTTCAAAACAGACGGCCACGGAAAATTCTCAACAATGGACCTAAGGAATAAGGGTGCCGACAAACCGCTGGGATGTGGCATTTCAGCACTGTTTGCCAGGTTCTGAGAAGTCAGGTGACAAATTTATTTAGAGGGCACGAGGCGTGGTAGTCACGGCGCGCAGTAATTTTCTCTTCACTCATTGTTGCTCAATCCTCTTTGCACTTCCATATATGTACACTCTCTCCTCGCTCGATGTCTGCTTCCGTTAGCAACCACCACAAATACAACGGTAATTTAAAAAAAATAATTTCCGATACATATGAACATTCATGACCAAATTTTAACAACAATGCACGTAACTATTAGTTCTTTATCTGAATGAGACTGCAGTAAGCAGTGATCTTTGAAGAGCGAAGCACAGTCGGGGTCACGCCTAGGTTACCATGCATAATTTTCACTTAGCGACCATTACCCATAAACAACGGTGTAACTTTGAGTTGAATATTGGGGCGGGGGCCTGAGGTCTTCACACATTTCCAGGGGGGTGTATTGCCCAGTTTTAATTATTGGAGGAGGGGGTCACCACCCTCCCGTAATTTACGACCATACTCTTAACGACCTATAGTCGCTGGAACGGAACTCGGTGGCTAAGCGAGGACAGGGTGTTGTACTACCCCTGTACAGAAGCTGTGCTTTGCTTCATTCCTTTCCCACAGTCCTATCAAACATGTTCCCTATTTCATTCCTGCTTATTGTTCTTGGCAATTCTTGCTGGAGGAAGTCTTATATGTCTTTTAATGTGTTATTATAATCATCACATTTATGTAGCCTACTGTTTCTTAGATACTGCCAGATTAGTGTATGGCACCTGCAATCATTGTGAAAGTAACTAATTGAGAATCAAGAACGTCAGACCTCCATATTGTAATGAAATTTGTAGTTGGCAAAAACATCATACAAGACTGCATGGCATACCAAATAGTGGGAACGACCAGCACTCGAGATGGGTAAAATAGGTCCCAATGCTCCCCTTGCTATGTACTTCATTCAGGGGCGTCAGGAGCATTTTGAATATGGGGAGACACACCCCGTAATTTTTTTTAATTCTTTGTGAAACACCTAATGTTACCTACAAAAGTCACCTAATTCAATGACTGTTTTAGAGACTCCACGTTACCTTCTCTAGTACCGAACAGCCTGCACCTTTACTGTCTATCACCTGCACCTGCACTGACAATTTACTTCATTTGAGTAAATGGAGTGGTTTTTCGGTGGTTTGTGTATTCTGATATCGATCAAGTGGAATGGTTTCTTTCGCGAAGCAATAGAAGCAGCGCAAAGTAAACTAATATTTTATGTTAAACGGGGGGAGGGGGGTCCAAACGAATAACTATGAAATGTTAGGGGGGCACGCCCCCTCAGATTTAATGGCGGCGCGACACCCATGACCGTATTCGCAAAAAAGTCCCCAATACTCTGAAGGGAAAAACAAACACTCTGCTTCTGCACAATGTGCTGCAAATTTAAATTCACTGAGCCCCAGTATATTGTAATGTGGCACATTAAGTAAGGACACATTCATAGATGCACAGCTTTATTCTAACAGACATAAATTCACGTTAGCTTTTGTTAGTGACATTAATTGGCATATCTGACATATGGGAAAATTATACTGATAATTGTATTTAACATATAGGCTTGGTATGTTGTATAGAATTTAAATACTTACGCTGCTTGCAATTTGAAAGAACGCTGTGATAGATTTTTATTTTCCGGATTGCATTTTGTATTGCATACGGCTTTGGTCCGTATGACCAAAACTGCACCCAGTAAAACTCAGGCAGCTAAGTTCCCAGCATGTTTAGGACCAAAACCATTAATGGCAGAATACAGACAACCCACGAAGTGACAAAGACAGCATGTATGGAATTCCTGAATAAAAAAGTTTTGGGAAGTGACATCAGTATTTGAGTTAATTATCCTTCGTTAAATCGGTAGGATAAGGAACTGAAAAACATTGCAACTATGTAAGCTATATCTGAGATTCGTGCAGTATACATTATGCCTATTTAAAAACGGACGGGAAGAGAGTTCGTCGGAACGTGCGTGTGTGTGAATTCCTACCTTCAACCAGTAGCGTTTAGTCTAGTTTAGTTTAGTCATATTTAGGGATGCTACTTGTCAAAGTTTTCCCCTCAAAGATGGATAGGGGGAGGTGCAAAATAACTGAGGGGGGGGGGGGGTACCTTCCCTCCCCTCCTTCCCATCTGCGCTCCTGTGTGGGGGATCACTGGGTGAACCCCCCGCACCACTCCATGCAAACTTCACCGCCAATTCCATGCTGCGGTCGTGAAGCTTGGCCAGGTTAGGAGGGTGCTAAGTCGGCACCCCACAGTACCCTCCAGGCACTAACCTTGAGTAAAGCGCTGTGCACCGCTACATGCCTAAAATGGAAAGGGGTTGTGTTTTGCCAATCAGGCAGGTGATCGGAAAACAGAGAGAAAAAGGCGGAACTGAGGAGAGGTTTGGACATTTATGCGCCCAGCAGGTCACGCGTAATCTTCTGTGCGCATCTTCTCGGAGCAGCTCAACCTAAACTCTTACTAAGGATGAACCAAATGAATCAACGCAAGAGCGGTAAGTCAGAAAATGTTCATGCCACAGTTTGATCTTATCGGCGCGTTAATTATGAAGACATTAATAATAGATTAAGATTCATTGAAAGTTATAATCTCGATCCTCGGGCTATGAGTGTGATGTAGCCGTGCTACCCGAGTCGATGCTTTAGTCACCGCGAAACCCTGCACAGATCACCGTAACCCGGATTGCTTTAGTTATAGACAAGTTAAAGTTTTTTTGTAGTGTTATTTCCGTGCCACTAATTTCATCATGGTGCACCCAAACAAAGTTATGAAAACTTTTGTGA
This sequence comes from Mormyrus hasselquistii, assembly GCA_026779605.1. Classification (NCBI taxonomy): domain Eukaryota; kingdom Metazoa; phylum Chordata; class Actinopteri; order Osteoglossiformes; family Mormyridae; genus Mormyrus; species Mormyrus hasselquistii. The sequence goes on along the minus strand of JAODKE010000035.1, from coordinate 18,208,569 downwards.
TAGGCTACTATTCAAGCTGAAATTCAGTTTCAGTTTATTGGTAAAAAAGAAGTCGTTTCCAATACGTATTTTACAGTAAACGCTTTCTTCATGTAGAAAGCGACGAACCTCAATCGTATTTCCAATTACCGTTCTATACCCATTCTTATAAACCACTTGTGCGGTACACTCTCCTGACAAAGTAGTCCGTGCCAGGAGAATGGGGGCACATATGTACAAGCAGCTAGAGTAATCTACGCTTACCAATTTACATGCACTGCATTTGCTTAGATTTTAGGAGCAATATTAAAAACATAAATAACGGGTAATCAATATATATGCTGTAGAAAATATACATCAATATACATATATATATATATATATACTGCACATCGCTACGGAAATCATGGAAGCGGAAAGTCAATTTGCTGAACAACAGCGCCCCCGGCAGTAGCATGTAGATTATGTCATGTAGTACTACAACTCGTATCATGCCTGGCGAAATGACGCATAATAGTGCGATACATAGCCATTTGTGGGTTCTGAGCTAGGTGGCGCTCTAACACAATACTTATCAGCATTGCAACAAAGACTCACTCAAGAAATCAAACGCAGTTTTCAGTCGGTAAAAATAAACCCGTTCAGTATTCCCTAATTAAGAGTTTTGTGATTATAATATTATAACGATTTGTTCTGCGTCCTTGTTATGGAACATCAAAAAACATCAGAGAATTTATGGTGTTTATTATGCTTTCATACAAAAAAAAAAAAAATCGAAGGAAGTGGAATTATGTCCATATTGCTTTCCAATTGTTACATGTATTTGGGTGGATTTTTTATTTGCACTGCATTTCCATAAGCCCACGTTCAAATACAATTGTTCTGTTTATTAAATATAAATATAGAGGGAAATATTTCATCCTAGTCTCGTGTTGATCAAAGTTGCGAATTATGGTTTGGGAGGGCTGCACAGATTTCCAGATTTCAAAGTATGCCACAGCATATTTAAGTTTGGGAAACAGTGATCTAGATATTCAATTCAATTTTATTTGTATTGTGCATTTTCACAACATGACATTGTCTCGATGTGCGTTACATTATCCCTGCCCGAAGCCCCCAGCGAGGAAGCCAGAGGCGACAGTGGCAAGGAAAAACTCCCTAGAAGGAATATATCTTGGGAGGAATCAGACTCAAATGGGGGAGCCCATTCTCCTGGGACCAGCAGGAGTCTAAATTATACAGTCTAAATTTTAAGATTCGAGTCCAAATGCGGAGGGCAGGCATAGGAGACGTCACAAAGGTTAAGGGGATCCATTTCTAAAATGGCAGCACGTTAAGAGCCAGAGCCCAGTTCGGCTCTAGAAAACGGCTGGTTGTTTGTTCTTTTTAAATTTCCTCGGAATTTTGCTTTCTCACAATTTGGCACCATGCACACCAGAATCACGTGGACACATCCGTGCAAGTACAAGACCCTTCTGGTCGTCGCCCCGCGAGCTTACAACGTCGACGGAGGAGTTGTGTCGCCATGGCCTGCTGGGCACACCAGACCGAGAGACCCCGGACTCGCCTGCCGCAACTGGCCGCACAAGCAGGCATCGCGAGCGGTGTGAGAGGGAACTGAGGCGCGGTAAGTGATCGGGTATCTCTGACGGGCTACTGAATAACCCGACACAGCCGTCCTGCTCTCTACTGTTGTGTTTCTGGATAATAAAGCTGACCATCTCAGGCCAGGGCTCACTACGCCGTGTGAGATGACTCTGTTTTGACAATTTGTCCTACTTGGTCAAGTTGTCCTACCGTAACGCACAGATCGATATATCGATACCCATCGAAAAGTGAACGCTACCGTCATGTTTATGAGCTAAAACTGAAATCAGATAGTCCTAAAATAATAAGTAATTAAAAACAAGCCAATTTCAATAGAGTAAAATACTTTATAAGGGTGTGCTATCATAAACTTGTGAGCAATACTAACGCATTATGTACTGAACTCGTCAGGTAATTCGATATACAGTATACAAATCACATAGTAAATCAGAGTGATACTGTTATTAAAGTGTGATACATGAATTTAATAAAATATTAAAAATGTATTAACTTCAAAAAAACACAAGAAATTACGCAAGACTCTCGCTGGGCGGTTCTTTGAGCACGTGAAAAGTTGCGTGATTTCGTTGTGCGCATGCGTAGTACCCGACGATACGACTTTACGATTAGGGTGACACCTGATGGCTGCATTTTCTTACAGAAATGATCACTTTACGACACGCCCATCCAGCTAGTCGGCATGAGTCGTTGCGGTGGTTTGTGCATTATCAGTAATCGGTTTACGTAATAATGATGCCTAAGCGGTGACATTACTAACTTTTGGTAGTCACAACTGCCTTGCTCGTTAACTGCCTTGCTCAGGGACACAATGATTGTAAGTAGGGTTTGAATGTGCGATTTTGCCGGTCCATCTGGTTGACAGGCCAGGTTTTTTGAAACATTTTTGAAACGTAATAGATATGCACCACAATTGTAAAAGCGAACAATATTAATTTAAACTAATTGCATTGATTTGTTCTTGGATGAAAAACTGAGGATCTTACTATGAAAAAGGATGCCAGCCTTCAGAGATATTTAACATCTGCAAAAGAGTACAAGAGTGGTTTGGTAACCCACATGTCACCACGGTACTCGTATTCACAGTGATTCTTATGTTCATTAAATTCGGTTAGGGGAGCAAGCCATATACTATTGTTTTGGTAAATCATGGAAGTGGCAAGTGGGGGTGAAGAAAAAGACAACTTAAGAGGCCCAATACCTTTTGTCAAGTGAGATATTGTGGATAAAAGACGTGGGTGGCATGCTGGTACTTATTGCAATTTAAAAGTTTGACATGTTTATTAAACAGTAAGACACTGAATTTTAAGCAGATTTTAACTTTAGCGTGTCACAATAAGCGCCTCTCTAACATTTTAGGCATACTGCTAATAATAATAATACTGCTAATAAGGGCTGGGCGATAGCTTATTGATATTACATTGCGCATGCGCAATAATCACCAGTGCTTCAGATAACAGGCGCAACATTTGGCCATGCTCCAGCTTTTCGGAACTATACGGACATTTATTTACGCCCACAATTTAAGCAGTTTAGTAGTATGGCTCATATTGCAATGAGGCATACCAAAACAATATTATGTAGTGTGCTCTGCTAATCGAATTTAAGAAACATAAAGTGTATACTTTTTGGTATCACAAAACACATCTCATTAATATTTAAGCCATATTACTGATCTACTTAAAAATGATGGCCGTAAATGAATGTCCGTATAGCACCGAAAAACTGACGCCTGGCCAAATGTTGCGCCTGTCATCTGAAACCCTGGTGATTATTGCGCATTTGCAATGTGATATCAATATGATATCGCCTAGCCCTAATTATAATGTAAATAATTAAAATATGAAAATTAAATGTGAAATGATTTCTTACAATATCAGTTAACAAACTTGGATTATGTTCTGAAATGTTATCGTACTTATTTATGGTATCATTTGTTTATGTCCTGATTGATAATATATTGCGCACCATGAAATAATTTAATCTGTCTCTCATTGAAGTTGGTAGGCAAAATCTAGTGTATGAACTACTCAAATCAATTGCTTTTGCCTGTGGAGTGAACTGATTATTATGGTTTGGGGCAAGTTTTATTATACATCACGTTAGTCTATCGAGAGTAAGAGCAATCGCTAAAGGTGTCATCTGAGTAAAAACAATGTTTATGTAAACTTTAAAAGTTACCCTAACTTCCAACCAATCACGAACCTGTACGCATCAAGGCCAATATCTGATTGGAAGGCACCATTACTATGCAGTAAAAGGTTAGTAGCCTGTACCATTAGCATTTACCTGTAGGGGTGCAATGGTACAGGTATCCCACGCTTCAGTCTATACCTCGGTTTTTGGGCCACGGTTTTGGTTTGGTTTCGGTACATGTTTTGTGCGTAAAGAGAACAATGTTTTTTCATCCCAAATATCTTTATTTTGCTTGCCAGCAAAAACTGCATTTCACAGTGAACAAATTCCAGTATTACTGCTGTAGTGAATAATATAACACCGTTCTTTCAAGTTCAGTTACTAAACACAACACTTTCAAATGATAAACTGCCTCTTATTCATGTATAAATTTAAAACGTACAAATTGTAAACAAAAAACGCATTCAAAAATGTTAAAGTGCCTCTTAGCCTTGACTACTGGTATAAATAATATAGTATACAGTATTATACAGTAGTATAAAAAGAGAAGTAAACAATTTCAAATGAAAGTGCTGCCATTTGCAATCTGGAGGAAACATAAATTCAGAAATAGCTAGTGCTTTGCCCATTTTAAATAAACATAATCGTTCCGTATAGGCTACATTCAGCATGTAAAGTGAGATATCAGTTAGCCAGTATGGGCATGAGCTATTTATTCCTCTGCTATTGTGAGATTCTTCTGTAAGAAGAAGCTTGACGACATTGTCAGCTGCAAGGCGAGACCACTGCACGGGTTATTTTCTTGTTTTTATCTGAAGTGGCACTATGGGTCTGTTCAAATGTATTTTCGATAGACAGTTGTTTTGCTGCAGTTACCTGTTTGAGTCACTCGACTGTCCTGTGTTTAGGAAACGTTATATTAGGATGCTTATGCTGGAGATGCTTGGTCATTGCTTATGTTTCTTTTTGAGTGTGGAACATTTTTCAAGCAAAGTTTGCAGACAGTGAAATTTCTGTTTTCATTCCCTCGTCGTTGTATTTAACAGCGAAACTGACATGATCCCACACCGGCGATTTGAACGGAGCCGGTGCTTCTTCGAACTTTTGTGTCTCCGCTCCGCTATTGGTAGCCATGCCTAATGGTTTTCTTTTTTTCCGCGTTTGTGTATGAGCTTCACTTCGAGCTCAGCTCCAGTTACAACAGTGTGAGAGGGGGCGAGTGGGTGGGGACACAACAGTGATTGGACATTAATGGGCTTTCGCCCATTGGCACTTACTGCTTAACAGTAGCCTGCTAAGCAGTAAGCACGAATTTCAAATTGAATCAGAAAACCGAAATCCCGCAGTCCGTAAGCGCGTAATGGACCGTGCAGGACATACCAAACGGTTCAGTATTTTACCCAGTATCGTTACATCCCTATTTACCTGCAAAACTAGCATTTGTATGTATAGTTCAGACCGAAGCCATGTAGAGAAAGAGAGCTTCAGCGGAATGTTGAAATGCTTGATCATCACGTGGTTCATGTAGACTTCGGATAGTTTCTGGAAGTGCTTGGCAGGCCGTTTGAATGCATTAATAGTCATTAAATGCATTGATTTACAATATTTATGTAGCACACCAACATGTATATGTAGTTACATCAATATGTTTATAACCCTAGGGAACCCAGATTAGACCAGATATCATTATAAGAAAAATATGTACATTGGCTAAAATGATCATACAGACCCAATGAACTCAAAAACAGGTGTTTGTAAAAATAACCCTTTCCCAGTCCATGTTATGAATGTGCCGTATAGGAAACACTGGACTGTTCATGCTGTACCAACTTCTTAATTTTACCTATGAAATTAGGACAGAAAAGAAGGAAAAACCATATCTTTGCAACATTCTCATTTTCAAAATACATTTATTAAGTTTTCCTTTTCATCATTCACCATGTGCTGGCAATGAAACACATGCTTCAAACATGCCAACCCATCAAGAAACAGATCAAGTGAACAGACCTGCAAAAAGGTGTACTACACACAGAGTTTACTTGTGGTGGGTTGTAAGGTCTGGTGCACCACCTGTATTCCCCCTGTTTTTGTCTGAGGCTGATGTTGAGCACATGGAACATGATCATCACAGTTGCCAGAAAAGTTTCAAAACATCCAAAGCCTAGTTAAAAATGGTAAATGGACTGCATTTATATAGTGCTTTTCTACTCTTATGAGTACTCAAAGTGCTTTACAATATGTGCCTCACACATATTGTAACATTATAACTGATGATGCAAAATTTCTGCCACTTACCTATTCACAGCATGACAGGTGAATCTTTGCAGCATGTACAGCAACAACCTCAAAACGCGTTGGGGGCCATATTTATTGTGGGGAAAAAAATCTGGTTAATTCAGTCAGTAATCACTAAATGTCACTATTACTGGGTCGTATACGGTACATGGGCTGTAAAGCAAACAAAATTCTTAACGTTGGGTGGGTTGAATGTAAGGCAGAAATAAAAGAAATGACCCGTATATGACCCCGTGGGTTCCCCAGAGATAAAATGGTAAAATTTGGTATTATTAATGGCTAAGACTACCTCCCTTGTTGACATATTTTAGTCTTGGATATTAAGAGTGTACTACACTGCTGTTTCTTGCTTTTGAATTCTCTGTTAAATTATGTTCTTAAACTTGTATGGTAGTCTTAACCTCAAACGTGAATAGCATGCCAAACAATTTGTCTGACTTTCCAGCCTTCCTTCACGTCTGAGGCAGGTGTGAAACATCTGGCCAATGAGAATCATCCATCCATCTTCTGAAACCGCAAATCAAAGTTTCAAATGCACAGCAGTATAGCAAACATGTAGGCAGCATGCAGGCAGTGAAAACGGTTGCCATTTAGAGCTCCCTGTAATAAGTAATGGAAATAGAGATGCACTGATGCCGGCATTAGGTATTGGGCCGAAGCTGCATTCATAAACTCATACTTGTTCTCGTAAAAATTCCCTGAAACTAAGAACCAATACCACTTTTAACATTATGTTAAAACTCAAAGCTGCTGTGTTTTTTTTTTTTTTTTTTTTTTTTTTTTTGTTTTCCCGTCAAGTTTTGGCATTTAGCAAGAGATTTTTTATCCGTACTGGGCTGGTTATGCTAGGTTAGGTCATTGTTACTTTCAGTGGTATAAATATTGCCTTAAGTACTTATAGTACTTATATCAGTACTTTGTATTAACAAGTACACAAATGTAAGAACTTTTACTTGGTCTCAAAAAAATGGTATCAGTCCAACTCAAGAAATGTGTAGAGAAATTATGTACAATACAGTAAAAGAGTAAATAGTATTTTTAAAATTATAAAATAAAATGGAAACATGCAAATTGTCTGGTGTGGAGAACACCCTGTCATTTCTCTAAAAGATATATAAATGGAAATGGATGAAACATGCAACTTTGACATTCCCTGACTTGGCCCACAATTAAACATTCACTTACCGAAAATCGGGGGCATCTACTGTGGCAAATGGGTGCAACTTAGTCACTGCTCGGTGACATTCGTCTATCCTGTGTCATTTAACTTTTCCCTGCCTCTGTGAAAGGAGAAGCTACCAGTAGACTGCAGCGATAACTGCCAGCATCTGAGACAGCCAGACTCTGTCTGTCTCTCTTGTCATGGTCATCTAAATGCAATGCATAGTAATAGAAGGTTTTGCAATAAGGCAAATCGCGTTAACATAATATGCAATGTTAGTTGATTAGTTACCTGCCGTATTAACAGGTGAGGACGTGCAAACATGGTGACGTCATTCGAGGCGACTGGAATCGATAGGTGAATCCTTTGCAAAAATGGCAAACGATTCCAAGGAATTGAAACAGTGGGAACCGGTTCTTAACAAGAATCGGTTTTCGATTCCCATGCCTAGGTGACATTATGATCATCTTTAGTCTGCGAAGGAAAAATGGGCACGGCCGTGACACTCAAAGCACCTTATGATAACTGAAGTACATGCCACAAGAGGGCAGTCATTCATGCAGGTAATCTTAAGCTTTTTAGGAACAGGTATGATTGTAGTCATCTTGAGGCAGGTGGGGACCATAGACTGGGTTACTGAGAGATTGAATATGTCCATAAAAACATCTGCCAGCTGTTTGTATACATCTTCATGACATGGCCTAGGATGGAGTCAGGGCCAGGATGCTTTTGTGAGTTAATTTCCCAGAAAACTCTGTATCCAGAGCTGATCTGTATAGAGAATGGAAGTTCATAACAGGCTGTGGGGATCTCCTGGGCCAGTTCAAAATGAGCCTAGAATGAATTTAGCTTATTTGGGTGTAAAGCAGAGTGCTCTGTGATTTCTGGGTTTGATGTTACTTTGTAATTTGTGATGCTGCTTAATCACTTCCACATATTCTGTGTATTACTGTTGTGGTAATATTACTGTACTTTGGATCTATAGTTAAACCTGGCCAGTTCAGCCCCTCTGTGCATCTAGATTTGGCATTTCCTGATTACTGCTTGTTTCCACCAACGCAGTGTCAGAGCTGGTGCTGGACTTGTTCCTAGTCCAGAACTGCTTCCGCGCATTTCTGCTGCAAAAAATTACTCCAGCACAGTGCCACAGAAAAGTTGATCTCAGAATCTGTAACCATAACACCAGCAAAAGTGGGGCGGGTTAAGGTGTCCAAGCCTTCTGCATACCTGGAAAATATAATCCGTAACCTATATAGTTTTGTCTAATATCACTGGTGCCAATAGTGAAACAACTTACCAGCTTCTTAGTGTTGGTTTGTTTTTTTATTCTGTGGAAATGAAAGGTTGATTTGCTGGCCAGTTTTCATAACAAATTATAAATGTCTCAATGAATAAATAATATATTGTGGTGCTTGAGTGACAACGAAATTATGAGGGCAAGTTCAGCACAGCGAGCATGAATAAACTCGCTTACACACACACACACACACACACACACACACAGACGGGTAAAATCCAGCCTTTGAAGAAACGGAAGTGGATACAGGCAATAGAGAAAGAGAGCAAGTCTGAGTCAAACTGCATGAACTGTTACTAAGGGGCTCCTTTTTTTTTTTTTTTTTTTTTTTTTTTTTTTTTTTTTTTTTTTTTTTTTTTTTTTGTTTTTTTATAATATTTATTAATATAAAAAATAAAAATAAAATAAAATAAAG
>JAODKE010000035.1:18111318-18135943 GCA_026779605.1 Mormyrus hasselquistii | reverse complement strand
CCCAGGCAAGGTGTGAAGAGTCATGTTAAAAATAAATAAATAAATAATATTATATATATATATATATATATATATATATATATATATATATATAGTTTTTTGAACATGGTACTACTTATTATTAGAAAAACAGGAATACATTATATATGATAAGCATTAGATAATTACGAAAATAATCCGTTTTAACCCTCGCTATAGGGTCAGAAACTGCAGTTTACCAGCACAAAGACCCATGCACAGCATTAACTCACCGTGGCAAACTCTTCTGATAGTGCATCGTTGGGACAATGCTTTTGTGCAGGTACTCCGATTCAGGCCCGTCATTTTTCGAATAGTTCCGTCTGCTGCATAGCAAAGGGGACGCCAAAGTACTGGTCAAAGGAGTAAAACTTCTCGATCGTTTAACAGCTAAGGGCAATTGCAGGGAAAGCAGAGAGGCCATGGTGAATTTCAGCAATGACCAGCTGCCCCGTCAGCTTAAAGTGCATCAAAGGACCGGATGGCACTTGTGCGAACGAACCGGTGAGGTGAATGTATAACTGGAGCAACCTACTCCTTTACTGGCCTATTTAACTATCAAACGTATTAAACTGCGACGAGTACACTGGCTCCAATGTTCAGCTTCATTGACGCCAGTTCATTCCTCTTCGCCAGAAAACGCTCTCTACTTCCGGTAACCACATTTACATTTCAAAATAAAAGTCGTCGGCGATAAAATAAAGAGTCTGTTTGATGCACGGTGTGGGAATGATTCTATAAGGCTGTAACTAATCAAAACAAGGATTGACTGGCGCCGGTCAGGCAGGGTGACCGAATTGAGACAGACAGAGGGAGCAGACAGAGAACGGAAGTGACCTTCACTTATCTTTAGCCTTCCAGAAGGATAAGTGCTAACCAGCTGACTAGAACAAATGTAAAAAACGAGCTATAAAGGAATCAAGCTGATACATATGGTTGAGCTTCTTACTGTAGATGCTGAACGTATGTCAGATGGTCGCACCCTGATTGCAATCTGCCAGAGAATAAACTTGGACCTGCAACTTCTCCACGTCTCAGCTGTGAGTCTCTTCTGATTAAGAGACCCGGTGGAGACGGCGTACTCCAACAATTGCAAATAATAAAAAATATAAGAGTTGTGGAATCAGAGTTAAGTAAACTGAAAATGTATAAAACTCACAATTGTATATAATTTAAAAATATTATATTAACATTATATTTGTGATGAAATAGTTTCGCTGGAAGCATAACTGCCAATAAAAGTATTAATACAGCTAGTTTGAAGCCAGTTTTTCCACGTTTTTAAGTCCGGTCTGACTAGAACTACTTTCAAAACGTGGCATGCCTACCTGTCAGAAATGGTGAGAGTCGGACATCCAGTTGTAGTTATATGCAGTAGCCTCTGGGTGCCAGTCACGACATACGACTTTTGATTTGGCTGTGCTGAAAAACCAGTGGTTGCTTGGGTTCCCAAGGTTCTCACCCCACACCAGTGGTGGACCCAGAAATTTTTCAGAGGGGTGGCCAGGGTGGGACCAGAGGTAATTTTGGGGTGGCACATAAATCTAAATATGACTATAAAGCATCTAGAAATTAAGGGAATATTTGAAGTACCTAAACTTATAACTTTACATTGTTTATCATTCAGCCAGTGGTGTAAGTAAATGTAATTCTGGGAAAGAAAAAGATGCCACAAAAATGCAAATATGATGTGGCATTGGGGTGGCCAGGTTTCAGTCTAGGGTGGGCACCCCCGAGATCCACACATGCCCCAAACCCCATAAAAGAACAGAGATGAAAGGCAGAGCAGCAGAACTGGCAGAGCAGGTTTTGGCCTGGGGCCCCAAGCTGGGAAGGGCCCCCTGAGGGCAGATAATTGCATAGTGCATGCCCCTGCACAGCACTATGCAAAAATCTGTATTTTTTGTGTAGTTTTTAACTAAAGTGAAAGGTCTTGTGTTTATTACATTGTCTTTGTTGATATTATTAATTTACACTTTACAGTAAAGTAAAGGTATTAAATGTTACTGAATGGAGTTTTTTGCTTAGGGCCCCCTGAGTACCTAGAATCACGTCTGCAGAGGCAGACACTCATGACCCTCCTTTGGGGGGGGGGGGGGCACATTGCATTTTGTGGTGTCCTCTCCATGCATTTCACTAATTGGGGAGGGGTGGTGGCTATGTCCCCCTCGGTAGGTTTAACACAGGTGACCAGCTGCAGTTATGTGCTCTGGAAATCATCTCACGACCCCCACTTTGTGGACCCCTGATCTAGGGTGCCTCGTGTCCCGTGCTTATTTGAATAGGAATAGGCTCCATGTTCAATGAGACCCTGCACCAGATAAGGAGTTAGTCAGCTGTAATGCGTCTGCTGTAGTTCGTCTCCAGTTCAGTATGAAGAAAAGCAAAAACTGATGAAACAATGTCTTCCCCATCTTCTGTCATCCGCTCTCCTTTCAGAGCCAACAGCTGCAGGCTGAATCAAATGGAAGTTCATATAGTCATTGGTTAGCATTAATCGAAAAAGGGAGGGAGAAATGTGTTTGTTGTTTGTTGGTATTGATTATTAAGAAGAGTGAGCTCTGTAGGAAATATTTTCTTTAAATAATGTGCGCATGTGTACTTTCATATGACCAATAGAGGGCAGCAGCACCTAGGTTTATGTGGGGGAAACAGGTCTTGAAGCTCATAATGTGTGTCACCTTTCAGTTTAGACAGGGTGTTGCAGCACTGTGATATGGGCAAGCTTCCCAGGGTTCAACAGCCTTTGGGGGTATTAAATTGGCAGGCTGGTGGAATAATCCAGCCAGCCCAAGTATGACGTTTTACCCATACCAAAATCCCCCCGCCCTCCCTGTGACCCAGCCACTGCTCAGCCCTGAAAATACAGCACAGGCCTGGGGATAAGCAGGTGACAACTCACCCCATCCATTAGGCTAATGAGGCTCTCAAAGGCATTAGAGCACTGTCACAATGCAGATTTCAGAATAAAAGCACCTTCCGTCACTCTTTCCACCCCCTGCTCCTCGCTCTCTGTACCCATTGTACAGCTTTTTTCTTCTCAGCACACGCCTGACAGAGCTGAAAGAATTGAAATACTTCAAAATTAATCTCCTTCAGTCAGATTTAATACTCTCTTTTAATCATTCCAAATTCATAAAAATACCCTACATTAATAAAAAAAATCATTCATAGAAAAAAAATCATAAAACGTCCTACATAAGACAATAAGATTTTTCACTTGCTAATTTGCATAGATACCACAAATTATAGGTGCAGACCTAAGGTGAGAACTTATAACTTTATTCTCATTATGATTACTATTTTGTTTTTTACATATTCAGATTTAAAGTTGCTGCTTCTGCTCCACAGTAACATCAGATGAAATTAAACGCTCCTTTTTATCTCTCCTGTTTTGACTTTGCTACACTGGCTCCTGGTAAGGAAAGATTTTAAGATTCTTTTATTTACTTAAGGATCTTAAAAATAAGGCGCCCACTTATATCTGGGATCTTTTGATCCCATACAAACAGGTGACTTGTGTATTCTGATCAAAGTCTTCTTGTTATCCGCTAGTCTAAAACCAATGGTGACAGGGATTTTGCCATTTACCCCCAAGGCTGTGGAACAGTCTGCCCAGGGTTGTTAGACCAGCCAGCAGTGTTGACTCTTTTAAGCAGCATCTGAAAACCTTTACAGTATGTATTTACTGATGTTCGAATATCTTAGTTTTTTATTTCCTCTGAAGCACTTTATGATATTTGTTCATGAAAGGTGCTATATAAATAAGCTACTTACTTACTAAACTACTTGTATAATCTGCTAGTTCACCATACTTTATCCACATTTGTTAATTGATTGACACCACACTGTAGGCAAAAACATGTTAAGCAACAGCATGGAGGGTCAGAAAACGAGGTTGCTTTGACATAAATCACAGAAGGAGGTAAAGGGACAGAGGGAGAGAGTTGATCTTTAATAATTAGGTAAAAATCTGTAAACCTGAGCAATTTATCTGACAATTCCAGGATGGAGAAACTGGACCACTACTATGCCCTGGTATCAAAAAGAGGATCCAACTGGGATGGATGCCTTCCCAGGCTTGGGTACAGTCTCCGGGAGAATACGGATGCTTGGAAAACATACATTCATTTCACAGAGTGACATGACAACGCTGACTGTAATCCATAACAACACATGGATGTTCTCCTCACAAGTTTAGCTACTATGTCTGTCCTAATAAAAAAAGCAAAGGGCAAATTTTACAGAAGCACTAGGGCCAAAACCTGCACATCATAAACGTCTCAACAGGACGGGCAGCTGCTCCTCAGATGGCTGCACTGCCTTTGTGAATTATATTCCGCAAATAAAATTCACTACTGGCTTGCACACATCCTTGATGGCCAAAGGTAAGTGTACTCAGTGGCCTCCTGCTTGCTGTTGCAGACGGTCTGACCCTCAAAACAGCCAATCACTCGGCTGCAAGTGAGTATATACGACCTGCAAGATCAGTCAAGTGGTACACTTACTGAGTGGCAGGGGAGATTCTAGGATTTTCCCCATGGGGTGCTCAGCTCTCAGTAAGGTTGTCACTTTCAATCTGAAGAATATAGGATGGCATTTTTTTTCGGGCGGGGGGGGGGACCTGAAACAGAAAATTGGGTAGCTGAAGCCCCCCTAAATAGGGTCCAGAATCATTCATGCTGTGCATCTAAGCACAGACAAACAGAGAAGTGCATAGAATTCAGGTGTTTCATTCAGACCCATTGTCACAGGTGTACAAAATCAAGCACCTAACCATGCAGTCACATTTGTGAAAGGGTTCTGTAGAGCTCAGTGAATTCAAACGTGGCACTGTCACAGGATGCCACCTTTACAATTAGTCAGTTGGTGAAATTGCTCACTTGCTAGATATTCCACAGTCAACTGTAAGTGATATTTTTACAAAGTGGAAGCGTTTAGGAACAACAGAAACTCAGCCATGAAGTGGCAGACCACATAAAGTAAGAGAACACGGTCTCAGAATACATAAAAGTTGGCAATGCTCTGTTGACTTACTAACTGCAGAGTTCCACACTTCTTCTGGCATTAACTCCAACACCAAAACAGTGCGCCGGGAGCTTCATGGAATGGGCTTCCATGGCCGACCAGCTGCATGCAAACCTGCCAGGAGAACATTGCCTGCCTGACTGGAATGTACCAACTGTAAAGTTCGGTGTAGGAGGGATAATAGTTTGGGGTTGTTTTTAAGGGGTTGGACCCCTTAGTTTCAGTGAGGGGAACTCTTAATGCTTCAGCATATCAAGACATTTTGGACACTTCTCTGCTTCCGCCTTTGTGGGAGAAGTTTGGGGAAGGCCCTTTTCTGTTCCAGCATGACCCAGTGCACAAAGCAAGGTCCATAAAGACATGGCTGGATAAATGTGTCATGTATGAACTTGACTGACCCGCACAGAGCCCTGACCTCAACTCCATCGACCACCTTTAGGATGAACTGGAACGGATATTGCAAGCCAGGACTTCATGTCCAGTATCAGAGCTTAACTTCACAAATGCTCTTCTGGATGAATGGGCAAAAATTCCCACAGATAGACTCCAAAATCTTATGGAAAGCCTTCCCAGAAGAGTGGCAGCTGTTATCGCTGAAATTCGGGGACCAACTCCATATTGATGCCTATGGATTTACAATGGGATGTCATAAAGGTTCCTGTAGGTGTAATGGTCAGGTGTCCCAATATTTTTGTCTATACAGTGTAAATGAATTTGAACATGGTATGAATGTGGGAGCCATATGTGCTGATTCATCTCACAAACAGACATCATGCTGCAATTTGGATGCTGATCTGTGTCTACAATTTACAGAGAATGGGATGATAAATAAAAGCATCCAGTCAGTGGCATTTCTGTAGCCAAAACAGCTTGTTAACGAGTGAAGTCAGAGGAGAACGGCCAGATTCATTAGAGACCACAAGTGCAATAATACCAGCAGAGTACATCAGAGGTGCACAGAATGATGTCACCAAAGACAGAAGTTGTGTCCCCAAAAAGTAATTCGGAATGCAGGTCCTTTCTGCTATTACCCAGGTGTATTTAATAAAGTTGCAAGTGAAAGTTTAACTATCCTCAGTTGAAGTATGAAAAAAATGAAAAAAAGACTAAAATACCAGAGCAATGTGTTTGGCTGGTGGCCTTTTGTGTGCAGATACACGGACTGAAGCTGTACTGTCTGTCAGGGCCATCCAGCAAACATTCCAAGAGTATAGAGCTGCGCACACAGAGCATCAGGGACAGCTCCATGCAGATCTTGAAGATCTTCAGAGGCACAAAAAAGCTGCTGTGGTGTCATAACATTTTACAGTAACACTGCGCTCATTCTATGCCATGTTGAAAGTTGCTGCTCTTGAAGTGACACAGGATTTTTCTGTGTGACGAGGAAGCCACAGTCAAATTTCATCTTGCATAGATCTTTCCAGGCTTTGTATTCAGATTCTGAGGCGTTTTTAAAAGCCTTCATATGATCGGGGTGCCAGAAGAGGTTTGTCACGTTTTCTAATGCTATTTTGTACAGACATCCGTTCATGCAGTGCCTATGTCATTTATCCTTCAATGTGGCTGAATCGGCTTCTGTCTTTCTTATTCTTCACTTTTTTTCGATTGTTCCCACAGCCCGCTATGGCCATGTGGTCTTTTGCTTTGTTTTTACAAAGTAATGCAGTTATTTTCACTCCTGTTTGTACAGTGCAGTATGGAGATAATTATATTTTTCCTTGTATTTCATTCCAGCATTGTTTGCATTTACAATATGCATAGAAATCCAATGATTATTTAATAATCTGTGCCGTGCCCTTTCTCTTTTTCTATTCTTGTGCTCTGGTGCTGGAAGGAGGAAAAATTGTATATAATTCTGTTGTGTTGTATTTATCTTTGAGTCACAAACTGGCTTTGAGTGTAAACAATGGCAGGGTTCCCTGGATCACAATGGAAGATTGCGTTGAGTAAATTTTGCAGATGAACGAGGAGATTTATCTTTGAAAACTGCCCAGGATTGTTCAGTTTTGTGAATCAAACATAGGAAGGTATCTCTCAGTAAAGATAAAGTGCAGCAATTATGAGTCTTATCAACTTCTTGAAAACTTCATTTTCCTGTGAAAATATGACTTAACTGTCTTGCTTTGAAGAACATAAGAGTTAAATACGTAAGTTTGTGGGTTCCTTGTTTAGCTGTCAATGTAGTTCAGTTGCAGCCACTGAATGGAGGAGCCGGCTGTTTGTGCTATTAAGCAGAGGTAGCGAGAAGCCAAAACATTATGCAAATTGAGTAATGTTGACTATCTTGTAAAAACAACATATGTCAAGGTCTGTGATATATTAGACGGTAGTGCTAATATTGGTTCCTATTCAATGCCGAAGAAACGGGAAGGGATGAAGACCCATTAACGAGGCTCAAATCATTATGGTCAGAGCATTTCTAACACGGCCCTTCTGTCGGTTTGTACCAAACGGTATAGCCTTTGTTCACATTCCGCTCTGATCAGTCTCAGTTCCTGACACCCCGTTGGTGGTTCATGGGTCTCTCATGATCACTCTCAGTAGGTACAGTACTGACCACGGTTGACAATCAGCTCAAGCTTCACCATTCCAGAGATGCTCTGACCCAATTGTCAGGTCATAATGATTTGGCTCTTGTCACTCAGATCTTTAACCTGGTCCATTTCGTCTGCATTCAACACATTAACTAAGAATACTGAATGATAGCTTACAGTCTCATATATCCTGGACTTGTGCCAGTTTTGTTAGATAGTCAAGGTCATACGTGTCCTGTGAGGGGTGGTCATAATATTTTAGCTATTCCATGTATATTATGTGCGTATGTAGCTTCTGTACTGATAGTGCATTAAGCGTATGAAAAAAATCCATGATTATATTAGTTCGTAATCATGCTAGCTGTTATTTATGTTGTTATGCTTTCTCACTTTCTTGAGAAAATCTCCTCTTCTGGGATTGTATCTTCCTTTTGGCGAATTTAAGTATCCAAGTTCCTCAATGTGTTAAATTTGCATGTTGGCATGTTTGCTAATTCATTCTGAGTTTCTTCTTTTTTGTTGACCAGTTTGCTGGGTCAGAATTTCACAGATAAATTTAAAATTCAAAACGTTTAAGTCTGGCAAATGAAAATGGCTGTGTTATTCTGCCTGTGTTTAACAGATGTCACATCTAACGTGACATCCTCTGCAGCACCAACAGATGGTTTCTTTATCTTTAGACCAGGATAAAAATCTCCAAATTAGATGTTCCACTGCCCTCATGTTGTAGGTTTGTTTGGCCCGAGCGCATAGGCTTGTTCGCATTTTTCTTATGAACTTTCCATCACTTTTAAAAGATAGTTTTGGACTAAGATCTAAAGCATACTGGTAACACTGGAAGATCAAAACAATCTGGAAGATGGTGCAGGGCTCTCACCGTAAGTCTCATTCCAGTGAAAATTTTCATGACCCCAGAGCTGGGTGCTTGACGGCTCCATGGCATGTACATCCAAAAATTCAGTCAATGTTGAATGATGGTTCCATTAGAATTAAATAAAATCCATGACCATACTCATCTCCTGTGTTTTTCTTTTTTGCATATTTGGAGTATATTAGCAATGCTAATATGCTTCGAATGCTTAGCCAATGTGCTTGATGCTAAACTGAGAGCACCGTACCAGGTCACCTTCTGCTGGTCAAAATGATGTATGATGTATTTCACCAGACATGAGTCATTACAGAATGAGTTACTTCCAAAAACAATTGGCATTCAGGAACGCATGCTGACAGAAGCATTGTGGAATCTGCCAAGTTACTTTTTTATTTAATGGTCTTGGTTTTTTTTGTTGTACCCTAAAGCAAAAACAGCTGAGTGTGCGATTATACTCCCAGACTTTTAAAATGGGTATGTGAAGCTTTGAGAGTCATCACACACTTTGATGTAGACTGTGTGACAAGTAAAGAAACTTTATTCAGTGTGGTGTCTCCAAGCGTAAATTCTGTCAAGTTGAAGTTCTCTGGTAAAACCTGGTTCTTAATACCTGTGATATATTGTCATGCAGATAATTTTTCATCTTAATTATTCCCATCACCATGCCTTGCTGGAAAGTTAGAATCCCCGCCAAAAGAGAGAGAGAAAAAAAAAGCAGTGAGTCACCAATGTGCTGACGTTTGTCGACTGGGACCTGGGACCATTTGCCATTGTGAGAGAGATAAGAGCGACATCGGTCACAACCCCATTAAGGCAGCTTTTTGGCTCTTGAGTCTTTGTCCTGCATCCAAAAGTGCCTTTGCTCACCCCTTGTGCATTACGCAGGAGTCCTGCACAGGCAGACAGTGCCGCCTGGGGATCTTTTAAAACGTGACACTGGCAATGCTACAGTTTTTCCATTTAAAGCTCACTGCCACTTCATAGTGTTTCCCTTTTATTTCCCCTATCGAAGCTCATTAAATTGCATTTGTTTTATGTTCATCTTTATGACTCCTGAATAAGCCAGGGAGCCCGTTAAGTATAGAGCTGGCCGTTCAGCACGTTTTGGAACACTGAAACGTTAAATAAATTCCATGATGTTTCACAGATCATTTCCCTTTTGCTGTAAGCCATAACACAGAGTTTACACAGCTACTCCATATGCGCAAAATAAACAAAAAAAAATCCGCTTACATACACTTATTTCATGCTGATTGAAGAGCATAGAAATTAATCTATTTACATTCTGTTTGACAATAAAGGCTGTGGAGTAACCACGCATTTGTGGTTTGTGAGCGATGTCCTCTTAGTGTCATTTGGTGTTTCCACCACTTTCGCTTGCATCCTGATATCCTCACAGTGCTGCTGCAGCTGCATGGTGTTCCTGAGTTGTAGCAGTGTCCTAGTTTCCAGTGAACAGCTTCATCTGTCAGTCGGGTAATGCTAACCCTTTCGACCAACTGGAGTCTGTGAAATAATGTTTCCCTCTTCACTTTTTCCACCTCAGCTATTTTCTATCCATTCCATTCTCTTTTGATCACAAAAAAGAAATAAGATTTTCCCCAGTAAAAAAATAAATAAATGTAACAGTTTATCATTCCATAAAGTCATGACGTAATCGTTTGATTCTTCCGTAATAGTTCTAATCTGTTATGAACACAAGGTAAGTAGTCAGGCTTGTGATTTGCTGTGATTCTGCTGCAAATATTATTATTATGCATTAGGTTTTAGAGGTAAGAGAAACAGAAAAAAATGTCATTCAGGGATTATACAGTGTCCTGCCTCCAACAAAATATCATACACTTTGGGAAGAATTTGTACACAGGTTGCGTTCTGATGTTTGGAACATGAAGGATCGTTTTCCCCTTTGCGGTTGTGTCATGTGGAGTTCTGAAGGTCTGAATCACCACAGCCTGTTTGTCTGGCTGAAAGTTTTATATTTCTGTGACATCGTCTTACTTTCCAGATAAAACTGTTACCCGCGGGAAGCCCTGTTCCGTTCTCCAAATAAAACATGTGCCAGTGTAAAAGCTGACCTTCAGTGCCAAGTTGAAGACATGCTTCTAGGCATAGGCGAAGACATTCTTCTACATCAAGGCAAGGACAGCCTTCAAAGTCAACGTGAAAATGTTCTATGGCAAGGTGACTGCTCTCTTGAAGGTCAAAGCGAAGACATTTTTATACTTTAAGGTGAATATACTCTGAAGATGAAGGCAATTGGAAAGATAAACATGGCCATAAAGACATCTAGATGAATATATATTATATATGAATATTAGTTTTCATACATCATACAGCCCACTCTTCCAACCTGACTGTTTCAGGGGGGAGGCTTGCTACTGAAATACTGCAACCAGCAGAAAGATCGTCTTCACCACAAACGCTCCCCCAAATATTCTAGCATTCATTTGTTTGTTTAGATGTGTGTGATTTCAGCTTCCATGCTTGGCAATTTGTGGTCTTAAAAATTTTGCTGGTCTGTGGAAACGCTGATGCTTGTCGGAATTCAGATTTGTTGTGTTTAGCAAATCCATGCGAGGTCCAACCTTTTACGTACTGTGTATTTAAAATGAATGATTGTGAGAATGCTCTCGTCAAATTTTACATTTTTCCTAATTCGATTTATTTTTATTAATTGTATTTTGCTGCTGGGTTGCATGGAAAGCATTATGATTTTCAGTGTTAGATTTTATTAAATAAACTTTTCAGTGCCCCAATAAACATACAAACTGTCTGTGTTTTCCATTGCCTTGATACTGAAGAGCTGGAACTTTATATAGTTTTTAAATAAAATTAGGACATTGCACGTATGCCATTTGCAGATGGTTCTCCAACAAAAGGGAACATGGGATGTGTTTCACAATGTTCCCTCAGACTTCTTCTATGTATCAGATCATCTGGACGTCTTATTGCCTCTTTATGAGGCCCTATGACTCCTCAAAGGCTCCGGATTTATTTTGAATCTGTGTTTGTGGCTGCAGGTGTCAGCCTGGAGACTCGGGGACACCAGATGGTATCACACAGTACGTCTTGTGGGAGCCTTTCTCTTACAAGAAGGGAAAACACGTGTTTTTCATAAACCCTCAGCTGTTTTGGGTTTTGTTTTAGCGTCTGATTTAAAATGGACTCCAGTGCCTCTGACGTGCCGTAGCAGTGGAGCGCACAGGAACTGTCGTTCTCGAGCAGGAACCCAAAGTTCCCCCTCCATCAGCCACACAGTCGCAGTCTTGGCCCACGCTTTGCCACGTTGGAGCACTCAAGTCCTTTTAGTGGAGCCCTGTGAGCTATATCTTAGCTGCTACGCATGTGTTCGTCTTTTGAAAAATACGCCCAAACCAGGTCTACCAATGAGAGACAGCCTGGATTATATTACAGGGCCAGTTGGATTGACAGTGTCTGTTGATATGCTGTTACCATGCATGCAGACTTATAATGGTGTTAAAATACTAGAATTATCTGAAAGCTTGAATGATGTCTCATCCAGACAGCAGGTATGGTGGTCCAGGGAAACTGGGCTTTTATGTTCCTGAAGGTACCCAGCAAATTGCCCCTGTGGAAAGGTCTTTAAATTTGATGGCTTCAGGTAGATACCAAGCTAATGGTTAGAAATACATCATTTTAAGGAGTGAATGGCATTACTAAACAAGTGGATGATATAATAAAAAGCCACAGTATCACCCCTATAGGACAGTTTCTGGCTGAGTGCAGATTTACTTTGCAGTGGTAAGTTCCATCCATCTGTAACCTGTTCAGGGTCGCGGGGATCCAGAGCTGATCCCAGAGGCTACAGGTGTAAAGTAGGGAACAACCTAGGGCTACACGCCAACCCATCACAGGGCATACTCACACAGGCAGTTTGGTAACTCCAATTAACCTCAACATGTTTTCGACTGTGGGGGGAAAACCCAGAGGAAACCACACATCAACATGCAAACTCCACTTAAATGGAACCACATCAAACACTCAAATCCTGGTCCCAGAGGCAGGCGGCAACAGTACTAACCAGTGCACCACTCCTGCAGTGGTAAGTTGTCTTTCAAAATTGTAACTGTTAATAGGGACATTCTTATTACACAGGGGGTTTTCTTCCCTACAATAATCGTTTTGATGTCTGAGTAACATGTTAAATTCCTTGATAAATGGATATAATATTAGCTTGTTTTCTTTTGCTTTGAAATCCCAAATAAAAGGACCTCAATTTTACAGTCAGTTGGTTTGCCGGGTTGCATTGTCCTCTGGGTGGTAGCTGCTGATTTCCACAACACAAAACTGGCAATTGATCATAAATTACCATAAAATAAACAAATTATAAGATGAAGCAAACCACACAGTGGGAAGGACAAAGATTATAAGTGAGATTAATGATAAATGCAGCACCAGCTGCTATCTGAGTATGCTAGAAGCAACAGAAGAGGAACATGTTTCCAGTTTTATTGTCACATGTATTCAGAGGAAGACAAAAGAATTCTTGTGCCACAAGTGCATTGGAGGACTAGACAGTGCATGACAAAAGACACTGCAGTATAGGAATTGGAACAATAAATATGCAATACACAGGGATGGGAACAAGTCACACCTTGGCACGTCAAAGTCTCAAGTCAAAACATTGCAAGTCCGAGTGAAGTCTTACGCCATGTGCTGTTGAGTCCAAGTCTTTTCATCATTTTTGCTGTTGAGTCATCAAATTTGGGACTCAAGTCCAAGTCAAGTTGTGAGTCATATAACTTCAGTCCTTATCTATATCAGTTGTTAAAACTTGCTGCAGAGTAAGTTGTAGATGAGCATCCTTTATAGGTAGAGTTAGGTTGAAAAGAGAGTCTCTACTCTGCTCACACAGTTTTTACGTTCTACACTTCTTATGTCTGTGCAAATGCAGGAAGTTGTCCATATTTCCAACAAACTGTCTCAGCAAACCTTGCATTCAGTCAAATGAAAGTGCAAACAACAGAGATTATAGAATTAAATAATAAAATTAACGTTATGGTATCCAGAGGGGGGACTATAACCTCAAGTCTTCTTGAGTCTCTAGTCATTTGCCCTCAAATCCAAGTTGAGTCCAAGTCCTCCCGTCAGTTTTGCAAAGTTGAGTCACAAGTCATCAAATTTGTAACTTGAGTACGAGAAGACTCGAGTCAGTGACTCCAGTGACCAGCTCTGGCAATAAATAAGTGGCTCATGGGTGAAAGATGTACAGATACACACTGAGGTAGACAGTTAAAATGAAGTGTGGAAAAAATGGAAAAAACGTGCAATACAATACGGCAGAGAGATGCAGATCATTAGGTATTAAGCATCCTGATGGCAACCTGAAGTGAATGGTGCGGAAGTCAGAGACCCAGGAGAACAGCTCAGTGCTGCATGTTGATGGGGACAATTCTATAACAGCCCTTTGATATTTTATACTGTGATATTCATTTTCCTTTTTAGAAGTTCAAAGCAGAGGCATTAATTAAATGTTCTGTGTTTTTTGTTATTCATTTTAACTCATTTATCTAGCACTTTCATAGTCATAGGGATTTGAACCCACAACCTTTATGTCATTAACACACTGTGTCATGACCTGTGCGTCCAATCCTTGTGTGTGCCACGCCCCCTAATCATCCATGTGTGCTTCCCCGATTGTGCCCAGCTGTTCCCGGTTAATTCAGCTTCTGTTGTGTATATTAGTCTGTGTCCTCTGTTGTCTATTGTCAGTCGTTGATGTCTTGTGCTTGCTGTTTGCCCTAGTCTTCCAAATTAAACCTTTGTTGCCCGTCGTTCTGCCTGCCTGCCTCGTCTTTGCCTGCTGCTACCTGCTTGCCTGCCGTGGAACGTGACAGAATGACCGACCATTGCACCAACTCACTGCAGCAGCCTGATGACCAGTGGATCGGGCTGCTGCAAGAGGTGATCTACTGGCTGTCCCAACCAGAGGTCCGTGAGGACCCCGAATTATGGGCACTCACCAGCACGAGCAGCACACTCGAGGAAATGAACCCGCTCACGGGCACGCACGTCCTGGCTGACGTGTGTGACAATCTCCGGCGACTGGTGGACGAGGTTACAGAGAAGCGGCTCCGGCCGCTCAGCCTCCCCGGGGCAACCCCAAGTCAGCCAGCCAGGAAAAGCTGGAGAAAGAAGAGGCGCCGGGACAGAGAGCAGGAAGAAGCCCGACGATCTATCTGGGGTCGTGCTTTTTCCCCGCTGCTGATTCCAGGCGACAGGTACCTCTCACCAGCCCCACCGACGAGATGCGGCTTATAACCTCCGGGCAGCGCGCCTAGCCCATAAAGCCCGATGCTGCAGCCACTACGCCTGTCCCGCCGGTGGGACAATATTCCTGTCCTGTCTGTCCCACTGGTGCCCCCTGCTGGCCCAGAGTCGGTGGTTGCTGCGGCGCCCCCTGCTGCACCACCTGAACTCCCTGCCATGCCACCCAGCGAGGCTGCGGCGCCCCTAGCTGGCCCAGAGTTGCCCGCAGCTGCTCCGCTCAGGATCCCTGCTCCGTGGAACCAGTCCATGTCCCCGAGGAGGTCCCGGACTATGAGACCATTGCTTCTTCCCTCTTGGAGGAGGAGGAGCTTGAGTGGGACCCCTCGGGAACCTTCCTAATGACTCCTCTGCCCTTTCCCCAACAAGGTTGAATTCGGTCTAAACCCCGCCTGTCGGTGTCCCAAAAAGGTCGTGGACACCTCCGTAGGGGTCAGATCCCGCCTGCCCTGCCCTCAGGCTCGCCCGTTCGTCTCCTGGCTGTGGCTCGGTGGCTGCCTGTGGGTCCTGTGGCTCCGACTCGGCTGTCACTTCCGGGTCTCCATCCGGTGCCTCGTCGCCCACCTGCGGTCCCTCCGACGGTGCCTTATCGAATGCCTCCGGGCCCCCCTGCTCCGGCTTGGTGTTGGACGGCACCTTCCCCAGTTCCAGCTGTGCCATCGCCTGCCGCGGCTTCCCCTTCCTGCCTGCCTGCGCCAGTCTCCCCTCCTGCTCCCTCCTCATCTCCTCTGTCTGTCCCTCCGTCTGTCTCCTTGCCCCCTTCGTGGTCCCCTCTTTCTTCTGCCTCCCTGTTGCTTGTGGCCCCTCCGGTTGTCTTCCCTCGCCCTCCTGGGTTCTCTCGGGCTCCCCTTTGTCCCCCGACCTTTCCAGTCTGGCCTCCCTTGTCTGCTCCTCGTCCCTTTGTCCCTCTTGTCTCTGCTCTTCGTCCCCCTCTGGTTCTTTTGTTCACTCCTGGCCCTTTTGTTCCCTCTGTGTCACCCTTTCTAGTTTGTTTGTCCGTGTTCCCTGTCCTATGTCAGGTTCTGTCGTGACTGCTGCCCCTGTGTTTGTTTTGTGTTTCTGTTCTGTTCCCAGTTCCCTGTTGATGTTCTGGTTTTTGTTTTTCATTCTTTTGTTTTTGTTCTCCCTGGTCTCGTCCTGTCCGTCGCTCCCCTAGGGGCATGCCCGGAGTGCCTTGGGGGGGGGGGAGTTCTGTCATGACCCGCACGTCCAGTCCTCGTGTGTGCCACGCCCCCTCATCATCTACGTGTGCTTCCCTGATTCTGCCCAGCTGTTCCCCGTTAATTCAGCTTGTTTCGTGTATATCAGTCCATGTCCTCCTCAGTTTATTGTCGGTCATTGTTGTAATGTGCGTCGCTGTCTTCCCCGTTCATGGAAATAAACCCGTTAACCTTTTGATTTTCACCTTCCTGCCTCGTCCTTCACCGCAAACGTGACACACTGTTCTATTGACTGAGCTTTCACATTTAAATCTGAGTTAATCACATCAGTGGTACTACAGGAGTCACGTGACTCACTATCCTACTAAAGCTTTCCTATGAAAACTTTCTTGAAATCAAAAAAAATTGTTAAATTATCTAAATATTCGCTTGGCAGACATTCCAGGGTGGGGCCAGGTCAGGTGACAAGCTGACTCATTCACATCGCCTGTGCTTGATTACAAATTGCACAGTCCACACCCCGGTGTTGCCTTTTCCAAGACACAAAGCCTCTCTTTCCTGTATGTTTCCCTTGCTCTAAAGCTAAAACAGTAGCCTCTCCATTACATATTTAGCAGATGTGCACTGTACATTTTTGAGTAGGAAGGGTCAGACAATCCTTAGAGGAGCTGGGTGTTCAGGGACTTGCTCAAGTGCCAAATAGTGTAATCAATCTGGAAACTCTAGGATTTGAACCAGCAACCTTCACAGACACAGCAACCCAGCATGCTGAGCCAGGCACCAGTCCTCAGCTGCTTTGTTAAACCAATTTTGAATCCATACCTGAATAACAATCCCGCTTCCTTTCTCCCATTCCTGTATTGCATGATTCTATTTGCGGTATAGGCTGAAGAAAATCTTAAAACTACACCCAGCAGGTCAGCTGACCTCTGGGTTTTGTGTTGTGTGATTTCTGAGGCTGTGCTGCATGGAGCAAATTGCCAGTCAAGGAAGCCATGTTGTTTTATAAGGGCTGGAACATGTTTCATCTGTTGTTGAAAAATTTCTGGAAAGTAATGTCTGGCAGTAAATCGAGCTGTGAAGTTTACAGACTTTTTTTCTGCGGCATGTTGAAAGACAAAACTACCCTGTTAAAGAAGTTTCCCAGTTGGGATGCCAGTATTCAAATAATTCAAATCATTGTTTAAAAATGTAGTTTTGGTCAAAGACAGCTCTTGGAATCAGAAATTGACCTGGATTGATGTTAAGTTGATGTGTCTGATGGACTACTGATGTTTGAGCTGTCTGGTAAGCATTCCCTAAACGTGACACTTCAGGATACATTGACCCAGTTAGCTTTATAAAAGCAGATGTCATGTCCTGGCCTACATGGACGTGTCTCTGCTCTCCTTACGTGAAAAGCCTCATGGTCCCTAGCTGAAACCTGTGGAATCGACCCTGTCCATTGGAGACTTTTATGGCTTGGAGAAATGACCTCAGAGCTGGAACAGATGTGGGGGTTACATCCAGCAGCAC
Organism: Mormyrus hasselquistii; assembly: GCA_026779605.1. Lineage (NCBI taxonomy): Eukaryota > Metazoa > Chordata > Actinopteri > Osteoglossiformes > Mormyridae > Mormyrus > Mormyrus hasselquistii. The sequence goes on along the minus strand of JAODKE010000035.1, from coordinate 18,118,529 downwards.
GCAGCGGCCTCCTGGACAGTAGAGTAACCCAAGGACCTTGAATGCATCTTAACCGAGCTGCAGCATTGGCTGTAGTCTCCCTCTACGTCAGACTTTAATCTGATGTTGTGCCTTAGCTACTGTGGGATAGGTATTAACATGGGCTTCAATGAGATGCGCCACAGGATCTGAAAATTCATTCATCTTCCAACTACTTGCAGCGGTACACCCTGGGTGGGGTACCAATCTTCACACAGCACACACACTATGAGCATGTGCTTTCCTGCTGCAGTACAAAGGCATGCAGTTAAGCTGTTAGGTGTCTCTAAATTTGGTTGCAATAGCCAGGCATGCATGTGTCACTAATGTTAATGCGAAACAGCTGGATGAGTCTTTCAATCACAAAAACAAACCAAGGAAACAAAGACAGCATGGATGAGGTGGTCACCCTAGTTTGGGGGTCCAGCACTTTGTAGGGGCCCAAACTAATACTTAGGGACCCAGAATTTCTAGCTAAGCCCCTGTATTCTGTGCTTCCTGGTTAGACCCCAAACCTTCATGATTGGTGCTGGGAAGACGCTCGGATAAACAGTAGATTATATGTACCCAAAAGTAATCTTCTCTGACATAGTACAGATATCAGCATTTTCATATTGCGTTGCCTGTTATATTACTGTTTTTTGTCCTTTAAGAAACGACCCCAGATATACACGAACAATAGGGAAGAAGTTTGCCACTTGTCCAGACTATTTGCTGCTACAAAACGATGCAACGGAAATGGGAGCGTATGCAGAATTATTGGTACTTATTGCACATGCATTAATCTTTACTTTATGAATGCATTTCCATATGAGGATTTGAAAAAGACCTGTTGCAGAGAGAGAGAGAGAGAGAGAGAAGGGAAAAGTGAAGCAGCTAGAGATTTGGCTAGGAAGACGGACCATGCCTCTCTCTCTCCGTCTCTCCCTCCTCCCTCCCTCCGCTGCTCTCTGCCCCGTTCCCGTCTTCTCTTCTGCTGTCCCAGGCGCACACTCCCACTCACATCTGGAAGGCATCGGGGCAGACGGTGAAGCTTCAGCTCTCCTTCCATTCCTGTTAGGGGACCTTTTCTGGTGGGACCGCGAATCGTCTCCCTCGGTCGCTGACCTCGCCTAGAGACGGTAAAGAAAAGTCGACGCGTGCCATCACATTTTAGGGTCGAATCCCGTGGGCCGCTCTGACGTCACGTGGCGGCTCTTGAGCTCTGTCTGTCTTTAAGGTACCGCCTGGCCGTGCTTGGAGGCAACAGCTTGAAAGAGACAGAGCTGTGAGGATGCCCCTGATGTCTGATTGTGCTCGCTGAGGCTTTTGGACGCCTGTATGGAGATGGACCTCGAGAGCTTTATTTTGTATTTGCCATGTGTAAGCCACTAGTCATGGTTTTGTCATAAGTAATTACTGGCCATTGGGATGGTTGTTGGACACATAGCCTGAGGGTTCTGAATCCCTGAGAGAATGTTTTGCAGGCGTTAATAGCCACAAAAACTATTGCCTCTTTGGAAACCGTCCATTGCTGCTGGAGGAGATGACAGAGTAGACATTTCGTGGTTCTCTGGGAAAATGCTGCAATCTGCTGGTAACAAAATAAGGAGGACTGTTTGGGACGAAATTCAGAGGCGTATGTAGAATATTAGGCTCTGCGTGTAACAAAGCTTTGAGGACGACATGCAAGAAGGTAGAAGCGTAGCATGCAACAGCTTATTGGGCTTAGCGTGAAAAAATGCAGAGCTCCGCATGTAACTGAACACAGCTCTTTTTGCAACAAAAAACTTCTTGCCATTTTCATGTTTTCACAAATAACACAGAAAAATATGTCTCTTCTTATTGCATGATAAAAAAGGTTTTCAATAAACAAACTTTTCTATTCAATATAAGACTGAGAGTCAATCGACTTGCATATATGAGTATTGAATTGTTTACATGTAAAACCACTAATACAAAAATGTAACACATTGTAGGAATGTGAACTAACGTGTACTATTTTTTGTAGCAGGATATGGGTTAACTAGCAAAAAAGTGACTTAATCATCATCCACCTGTTTTTCAGTCAGCAGAAACACATTACACTATTGCATAAAGAAATATTTCATTTCACTAAAATGCCAATTATTAAAGTGCATGTATGAATGTATCATATATTAATTAAAATGAAAGTAGCTAGACAGCTGTGATAGATCTGTTAGCAGGCAACAGACTAGGTTCCATTTATAAAGGCATCTAGGCCAGGAGAAGAAATATTAAGACCACACTGTGGTCTAAGGGTGATACTGCATGTTTTATATGGTACTTTAGTTTAAAACACTGATGGGGACTGATTGGATGGTTTCATAGGAATATCTGATGTGGAAAAAAAATTTATAGTAGCATGATGTCTTTATGTATTTAGTCCAACCAGGCCAAACAGAAACTGAGATTTTAAAAAAACAAAATGTTCCTTGGTGAATGACCCAGTTGGTAAGTAATGAAAAGTAATGGAAAAAGAAATTATACTACTGAGATTTTGCTGAAGAGAAAAACTGAGTGAAAACGTCCAAGGTTTTCCTGAGCCCACAACAAATGATGTAGCTGTAAAGCCTTTCTCGAGTCTTTACCGGATCCATTACCAGTGCCTTGCTTTCCCTCTTCTTCAGAGCTCTGTGTGGTGCAGTAAGAATCCTGTTTGGCGCTCTGGCTCTTCAGATCTCTGTGGTGCAGTAAGCATCCTGCTCAGCACTCTGGCCCATCAGACGTCTGTGGCACAGTAAGGATCCTGCTCAGTGCTTTGGTCCTTCAGAGCTCTGTGTGGTGCAGTAATAATCCTGCTCAGTGCTTTGGTCCTTCAGAGCTCTGTGTGGTGCAGTAATAATCCCGCTCAGCGCTGTGCTCCTTCAGAGCTCTGTGTGGTGCAGTAATAATCCCACTCAGTGCTGTGGTCCTTCAGAGCTCTGTGTGGTGCAGTAAGAATCCTGTTCAGCGCTATCGGCCTGGAAAGGGGGGTCAAAGTCACTGGGGATAGAGCCTCCTGTCATTTGGGCACCTGGAGCATGGCAGAACACCGGGGGCTTCTGACGGCTCTCTGCATTCTCATGCTGGGCCTGGCGCTAGTGTCCAGTGAAGTGGAGATGGAGGAGGAGGAGGAGGATGAAGAGGAAGATGAAATAGAAGTTACACAGTCCACTCGCGTCGCAAAGCCCCGGAGGGTTTACTGTCCACAGGACTGCAGCTGCATGGTGGATGGCGTGGTGGACTGTGCAGGGGTGGACCTGAAGGAGTTCCCCACTCAGCTGTCCGAGGACACGCGTCAGCTCTCCCTACAGGTCAGCCGGCCACAAGGGGGAGCTCATCAGATCCCCCACTGCACATGCATAGTGTCTTGCTTCTCATGGGTGTCCCCTTGCGTTCCAGAACAACCAAATTGAAGTGGTGACCGTGGAGGATCTTTCGGGGCTGCACCAGCTGGAGACCCTAAACCTGCAGAACAACCGGCTGACGTCACATGGTAAATATCAGGCAGAGGTGTGCTGGGAGAAACTGATAAGGGGACTCCGCCAACGGAAACTGAAATGCACTCACACGACCCGGCAAGTAGCATGAAAGTCATTCAGAGACAGTAGCATAAACAGATTATATCAGAAAATTTGTTTAGAAATGCTAACTGCTTAGACACTTAACAAGACTAAAAATTTACTCCATCTTATTAATTTATAGTTAAAAATCTAGTGCTATCGTTTACTGAAATAACTTGCCCAATGTCTGGGGATTTTGTACGTATGATATTTTGAATCCCCAAACTTAAGCTACAGTTATCGCAGTTAGTTTTCGAGTTTCTCTGGTTCACCAGGTTTACCATGAAAACATCATTCTGATCCCCTTTTTTGTGCATTATAATAACTGAAAGAAATAATATATTCTATCACACAGTAAGAACAATATTTATTACTTTGCATTGCTGACAAGCAGTGTGTCTTCTGTTTAATCAGTCTTTTTCCTAACAGTTTAAATAAATTTCTATATCTGATCTGTGAACGTCTCTTACATCCAAATACCCGGAGCAGGTCCAGTAGAACAAGTTGGATACAGGATTTGTGGGGAACAAACATAGTTAATTTAGAGCTGGGACCAGGTGCAGTGTCTGGTTCACATTTGTAAACTGGGACTTGGAGTCGAATAGGGACAGTAGTGGTTTTGTTGTGTGTGTGTGTGTGTGTGTGTGTGTGTATGCACGCATGTCGTAAATACTGTAGCACCGAGTCGTTACATTTTTTGTGAATTTTGCAGGTTGTATTTTTGAAAATATTTTCACCATGTTGGCTGCCAAACCACTTTTGACCCAGTTTCACGAATCATTAGGCTGCAATGACTGGGCCACAGGCCGAGTTTCTCGTGTTAATGTAAATATGTGCAGGCACTGACCTGTGTTGTGTATCTTGGATGAACATTGAATTACTACATATCACACTTCCTGGCTTGCTATTGTTTAGATGTCATTCCATGTGTGTTCTGCATGAAAACAGAATGTCACTCCATTCAAGTAAAACAGACTTTTTATTATTTTTTATCGGACACAGGCCTTGAAGATGAGGGATTTGAGGTGATGGAACATTTAAGTTACCTGTACCTGGCCAATAATAAGGTAAGCAATATCAGCCCCCAGCACACTCTGACAGGTGACCAGCACACTCTGACACATTGTGACTGGTGACCAGCACATTCTGACACACTCTGACTGGTGACCAGCACACTCTGAGACACTCTGAAAGCCTCTTATGCAAGATGACCAACACACTCTGACACACTCTGAGACACTCCTATGCAAGGTGGCCAGCACACTCTGACACACACTGAAATGTAACCAGTACACTCTGGCTCACTCTGTCAGGTAACGAGCACACTCCGAGACACTCTGACTGGTGACCAGCACAGTCTGGCACTCTCTGAGACATACTTAAATTGACCAGCATACTTCGACATTCTGACAGGTGACACTATGACACACTCTGGCTGTTAACCAGCATACTCTGATGCTAAGTGACCAGCACACTATGATACACTGACACACTCACATGACACATTCCGACAGGTGACCAGCAGACTCTGACACACTGTGGCATTTGACCAGCACACTCTGAAATCTTATAAAAGCCTATACTTTTATTCCATATAAAAGCCTAAATTTTTCTTTAATTCTTGCAATTAAAAAAATAACTATTTATAAATATTTATAAATACTATAATCAGTAATTCTGCTGTTTTGCAATTGAAAGTGATTTATTGATTTCTTCTAGATACTGCATGCCCTACTAAAGATGTACTCAGAGACACTGTTGTGTAAAGCTGAAGATGCAAGACAGAGCACACAGTAGCCAGTTCCTCAGACATTAATGGCTGTTATGTGTCAATGAACGTGTATAGCATAAAGGGGGGTGCGCCCACCACGAGTTAGCTGACTGCACTGGTTGTTATATTCATTCCTCCAGTTCTTTGATCACTATGAGCATTCACTTTAGATAATGTTAGCTTTGGCTAACATTGCCATGGCTCCCATTTACACTAAAGTGAATGATCACACAGCTTTCTACATTATTTTGCCACACTTTGTGTCCACAGCTCACTACTGCGCCCAGGCACCTACCGCCCTCATTGGTCAGTGCAGACTTTGCTGCCAATCAGCTCACCACCATTTATCCCTACACGTTTGGCCACAAACTGGGATTGAGGTAAGGGCCCCCTGGCAAAATTTTACTTACACAAAAATGTTCTGAGGGCAGAAGGAAAAATGATTGGTTCAGAGAGTCGACCAATCAGATTGTAGAGGAGGTGGGTCCAAGCAACTAGAGGAGGCAGGACCAACCAGTCAGATGTCCTGGTCCCACCCTTTCTAGTTGCTTGGACCCACCTCCTCTACAGTTTGATTTGTTATCACCAGGGATCACCTTTAAAAGCAATACGTGTGGCAAACAATTAATGTAACAGCCCAAATATGTATTTTATGTGCATTTGCGCGATATGATGTCATGCTGAGTTACATTTTAATTTATATGCCACAAATGAAATATGAATTAGCATATAAAATGCACAATAATTTCTTGTCATATTGGCACAAATGCACATAAAATACATACACATTCATGCTGTTACAACAATCGATTGCTGTATGTATCGCTTTTATTGGTGAATGCATACTTCGGTACCAGTTACGTCAATCCCTGGTTATCACTCTGAACTAATAATTTTTCCTTCTGTCGTCAGAACATTTTTGTGTAAGTAAAACTCCCAAAAGCGTAAAAGTCACCACTTTTCTGCCCCGGGGTCTGATCATGTTTAATACCATGGTGCTTTAATGTCCTCACCCTTCGTCTTCACCTCCACAGGTCGGTTTACCTTCACAACAACAAGCTGACAGATGCTGGCCTCCCTGAGTACATGTTCAATGGCTCTGACAACCTGGAGATCCTCATCATGTCCAGCAACTTTCTGAGATATGTGCCGAGGAACCTACCAAAGGCTCTCTACCGCCTCCACTTGAAGGTATGGGCATGTTCACCAAAAACATCTGCATTCTGCCTGTGTAAAATACTACTGAAAGAATTATATGTGAAAGAAACAGTGGAAAATTCTAAACTATATTCTGTGAAGGGAAATGTGAAGGGAAAAATAGACCAGTAATTTACACATTCCCACCCGGCCAGTGCAAATTATTTATACCAAGAGAACCTAAAGAATGCCCCAATGTATTATGGGAGAACACAGGTATGTCCCATAGACAGGCTAGCATTTCACCCAGGGTTAGGGTGACCTCTTAATCCATGTCAGGGGGGGACACTATGAGCTACTTCAGGTTTTACACACTCATTTATAAATGAAAGGCTCCTGTGCTTGACTAAATTGCTTGGTTCATCTTGAACTTTGACTGGTTTGTTTCCTCGATTGAAAAACTCATCCAGCTGTTTCCCATTAAAATTAGTGACACATGCATGATCGAAAGGAGATTGACCAATCAGCACACAGCAAGAACTCAGTGCTTAAGTGAAATTCCAGGTCCTTTTAATTGTATTGATTGAAATGGTAGTTTATATATAAGAACATAAGAACTATACAAACGAGAGGAGGCCATTCGGCCCATCAAGCTCACTTGGGGAGAACTTAACTAACAGCTCAGAGTTGTTAAAATCTTATCTAGCTCTGATTTAAAGGAACCCAAGGATTCAGCTTGC
>JAODKE010000035.1:18078295-18094154 GCA_026779605.1 Mormyrus hasselquistii | reverse complement strand
ATTTTGTGAAGCTGCTTTGAGACAATGACCATTGTTAAAAGCGCTATATAAATAAAATTGAATTGAATTGAATTGATGGTTATATTGTGTTTCAAAAGCAGACTATTTGCATAACCAATCAACAAACAAAGAGTTGGCACTTTTGTTACTGGAACACCTAGTACTGGTACTCGATGGGAAGAAATGGGAAAGTACCAAAGGTATGGCACCTGGTGCAGTGGAAAAACACCCAAAAAGGTGCAGGAGGTGGGGAGGGTGATCTCATTGTTACTGGGGTGTTAGGGACCTGAAAAGTACATGGTGTCACAGACTGATAATTTATAAAACCACAAAACTGGATATTTACCCAGTCTGCAGGAAATATACAAGTAGGCATCTCATTGTACTCAGTACTTGTGCAAGTACAAATGACAATAAACCTTTTGAATCCTTTTAAGGCCTTCCATGTGTCTCCTTATCGCCCAAAATCTCTCCACCCTGGGATATCCCAAGTCCAGGTACACTATCACCACCAAACTCTCATCATGGTCTTACAGAAGTCAGTGAAAAACATCCCAAGACCCAAAGACAGACTTGAACCAGGTTTTCTGGAACAAAACCAGCAGAAATTAATTCATTTTACAGTGAAGTGGCAGTCAGATATTATTTGGAAATTATGGAAAAAGCATGTCATTAAAACACAAGTGGCCTCGTTTCACACAGCCATTAGAAATCTTCTAGACTTAACTGAATTGTTTGATAATGATCTATTTCACTGACACACTATTGAGCTAATTCTTACTCTGTTCGGAAATGGCTCACATTCAGACCTCATTCTGTGCCAGAAGAGTTTCCAGCTGCACTGGCTGCGGAAAAGAATGGTGGTTGCACACGATATTTACAAATTGCTGCTACAGCCCTATGCCTTGTTGAACTGACTCAAAACCTCGGAAATCACGTGGAAATGTACTCTGTTTGTGCCAAATCTCACTTCACTCTGCATTTGTAGTAGTAGATTCCATAATCCTTCAAATATCATTGTTGTTTTTCAGCCTTTTGCTGTATATATTTTGTCATGATTAATGTATTTACATGATGACTTCTGATTTTGTATGCCAGTATAACTGGATACCTCTAAAAGTGCCAAATGATATATATATATTAACACAAAAATGACAGCTCGAAAACCCAAATGTGACCATTCGTCCTTTGGTGTGATTATGTTGTAATAATTCAGTCACAGTGATCACTAAGGAAGCAAGCATCCTGTTTATAAACCAAAACCAGTCAGCGATCTTGGAATCTGTCCTGAACGGGTCTATTGTGAAGTGAAAAAGATCAAACCTTTCCAAGTATTATTATTTTTTTACAGCTTTAATCCGCAAGTGTACCACGCAAAGTTAAAAGAAAAGACAATTTGGAAAAACAACTTAAATAGGCCATAGTTTAAAGTGAGGAAAGGCAAGCTTTCAAAAGGAAGCCTCTGTAAATCAATTTCCGCAGAGTGTCTTGTTAAATCAAGGTAAAAGGAAGTTAAATGTTAAGGTTCCTCGCTGGAAAGAATGCAGGCATGTTTGCATGCACTGAGAAATTCACTAACCTATCAAAACAAACTTCTTTGAGCTATTCAAGGTGCATTGCACTGCACTGCGACGATCAGCTGTAATGAAAATATCCTCCATGCTCCCATTCATCACAGATTGAACCTTGATTAATTTTGTCCATTTTGTGCCATTTTCCCTCCAAAAAGCTATTTGGACAAATAAGGGAATCAATAGTTATATGACAGCTTTTTATTTTATTGTGCATTGTAGCTGCCCTATTAAATTTACTTGAAGAACTTCAAGTTGCGTAACTTACATTATTTATTTTGTTTTATATCTTTATTACAAATGTTTAACTATTATATTTGTTTCATTATGAAAGCTAATGGGGAATGTAAAATACAACAAAAATCTTGGCAACAACTCCAGAAGAACAGAGTTGGCAAATTTAGTGTTTTATCCAGCATGCAGTTCCAGCCGTTCACACATCTGGATTTATACGACTCTCAAAGGTGTGCAGTTCAGCAGATTATGACCCTCTGGACATGGCAGGGGTTTCAGTCCTGGGGCTGGCAGAGTAATCATATCACGGTTGGTCCCTTGAGTATGGCCCTTAACCCCAACTGCTCTGGGGATCCTGCCATCTGACCCCGGACTTTCTTCAGTTATATATTGCTTTGGACCAAAGCATCTGCTAAACAGATAACTGGAAATGTTCTGCAGGGGTCTCACTAGGGAATTCCACTATCTTACTATGCTACACTATACATGTAAAAATGTTTTCAAAAAATGAACATTGCAATTTGCCATTGTCACCATCCCTCTGTCACTGTTTTCCTTCAGTCCTCTTAGCTCTTCCCAAAGCTCCCTACTGCTCCTTTTATTTTTATTATTTGGGGTGGGGGCATGTGGCCTTCAATCCATCATGAATTACAAAAGCAGGTGGTCCAGACTGAAGGACTCCTTTAGCGGATGAGGGATCATCTGTAAGATCTCAGTGATCAGAGAGCTTCTCCCCTCTGTCCAACATGCCAAGGGAAGTCAGAAATAGAGGGGGGGGGGGCAACATCTCCCCCAGTCTCAGCAGACCCTTTCCCCCCCTGCTGCTTTTACTCCTCAGTTAAAATCACATTTGGTTCTCCATGCGGCTTCAGAGATCTACGCCTTCTACAGTTTGCCCCCCCCCCCCCAAACTCCTTTCCATGCTACTGAACATGCCACATGCTGATGTGATGACTCCAGGGATGCCAGTTGAAAGTTGAACCATAATGGTCCTGAACTTCCTACCTCCTTAGTGACACACCTCCCACCGGCCTGAAATATAATCTCAGTGTTCAGGCTTGGTGGAAGCAAAAGGAGTGAGTGATGACTTCATCAATACATTGCTACAAATTTAGTGGGGCACTTAATCTAGCTGGCTGTCTCATTCAGAAAGGCTCCTGCAGAATTCAGCTTCATTTTCTGACAAATGGTCTCCATCGACAGGTGGCATGGAGCTTCAGAGGTCTACAGTGTGACCTCATCGTTAGAGAGCTTTGGGTCTGATTCCTGCCCTGGTTCTGTGTATGTTGGCTTTGCTGGATCCCCATCAGTCTGCATGGGTTTCCTACTGCAGCTCCAGCTTCATCTGAAGGTTAGAAAAGTTTAAGATGAGCTGATCTAGGTTTAAGAATTTGAAAAAAGTTTAATAATTCACTTTTTACGTAATTAATTTCAGAATTTTTATTATTGTAGTTTTGATAGAGGATGAACAGCTAAAAGCAGATATTCTCCCCAATTTCTCATTCAAAGGAAAACATTTTGCTTTCCAGATTGTTTAAACGCAGGAGTTAAAGGGCTATTTTCAGTTTGAAAACTGAAAATGGATTTGAATTTTCAAACGCATCAGCTTCTAACCACAAATGCTTTATGGCACTTGAAAAATTTCAAATTCAAATATGTGCAGAAAGCTGTTCAACCACTAAATTTAATAGAAAACACTTACCATTGTGTTTAAAAAGGGGAACAAAATTAAAATGACATGGTCAGTCCAGACTGCTGCTCTCAATCATTTATGGCAGGGGTCTCAAACTCCAGTCCTGGGTGGGCGGAGCCCTGTGTAGCTTAGTTCTTTCCCTGTTCCACCACAAATGATTCAGCTCAAGAGCTGTGTGGTAATTAACACAAGGAATTGTCAGCCTTGATGTCTGCAGTATCACCAGTGAACAGATACATCTGAATCTGGAGCTCAGCCATAAAAATGAACGCCTTTATTGTCAGTATACGAGCAACAGATTTTTAAAGAAATTAAATTTTCACGTATCCCACTTTGTTCTCCTAAGAGACACACAGGTGAGGAGCAAGTTTGAGGCCAGAGTGCTGGGTGAGCCATCTGTTCGGCACCTCTGAAGCAGTTTTTGGGGTTTGAAAGTGTGACGTGCTACTTTGTCGAATCAACTTTGTAGCACTGTTTGCAGAGGATTATCGATGGCCAACTCGGTATGTGTGTGTTGACCAGCGCGAATGTGTTCAGCGGCCATTGAGAGGAGGGGCTGCACGAGTGTGTGTGTGTGTGAGCGTGCGTGCACCTGCGCTGTAGCGGTGCTATGTGAAGTGTGGTGAATTAGGCGAAAACTGCACTGTTGGTATCAATAATGGTGAAAATGAGTAATCAGATAATTTTAAATTTTTAAAATCGCTTAGTATCTGAGAAACAATTTTTTGAGAACCCCAGTGTCTCGTTATTTTCAACTCCAGCATTGGCTATATCTTCCGTTTCTGATCTTTCGTGGCACATTTTTTAGCAGTGCAGCAGTGAAAAAGTTCCCCCCTTAAACAGTTTCCAGCTGCGCCACTTTCAGAATGTTGTGTTGGTTATTTAAACCGGTATTGCGGTATTAAAAAATTAAAAAAATTATATCATAACAATAATACAAAACGGTTTTCAGTATAAACCGGTATATAATGAGCCGCATACACAAAAAGTTACCCTTTTCATACAGTCAACACACCTTTTTTTTAACACACTTATCACCTTACAGATAAAAGCCTCGAGGTAATGAAGTAATACATATCAATTATTGCAACAGCCAAGAGAACTGTTCAACATCTCAAAATTTGACTGCTCAAAACAACCTACTTTTGCTTTGATGACAGCATTGTAGACTATTACCGTTCTTTCAACCAGCTTTCAGATGTGGCTACCTGGAATATTTGTCCAACAGTCCTGAAGAAATTTCCACAAGTTTTGGGCCCAAAGTACCTACTTTGCTCTTAGTCTTCGCTCCAAAACCAGCTGTATAGGGTTTGTGAGAACCAGGTCGTCTGTCACAGCACTCCATCTCTTTCCTTATTCACAAAATACCACATAACATCGAAGTCTGCTCAGGGTCATGAAACTGCTGAAAAACATGATTTTCAGTAGGTGTGCCCTGAATTTGGACTGGCACTGTATGTATCAGAGCAGTGCTGACCTTACACTGCGGAATAACAGTAGTGATGTCATCAGTAAATTAAGCCATGATTATCCTCAGCTGGGGGGGTGACTTACTTAAGTCCCTTGTCTCCATTTCCCAGTTTCTGAGTCTTGAGCTCTTCAGCTCAAACTACAGTTCAATGCTCCTTGTGTCTGGAGGTCCCTTGTTCTTATTTTTTTTTGTTTTGGTTTCCTAGCTAATAAACCCTTGAAATGACCTTAACCCTCATCCTGAATGCTTCATCCCCTCCTCTCTTTGGTCAGGACCCAGCGCCCACATGACTGTAGCTAAGCTTGTATTCGGATCCACCAAAGCATGACTCATGTAATGAATTTTGGAGCCAATGACTGTGTCCAACAAGCCAATTTAACAGTGAACATTTAGATTCAGCTATTTTCTCTGTATCATTTTAAGTTTTCCATAATTGCCTGTTGGGCATGTCAGCTGAACCAGCAGACTTTAAAAAACTACAAATTAAACTTTCTTAGTGTCATCAAAATCTATTTCATTGACAGAAGCTAACAGCACATGAGTGTTAAATATCACAATGATGAAAGGTATTAAAGACAAAACATGCTGTTTGTTTGTTGATTCTACTCCATACTGCTATAAAACTTAAAGACTCTAATGCTGTTTCTTACAGGAGTGGGTACTGAAAAAAATAACCTGCTTTTACAGAGACCAAATGAATCTGAACATCAGTGAATGGAAATATTTTGACCTTTAAGTAAGATTTTTGCTCAACTTTGGATTGTTGCGTAGCAACAGCACATGACAACGCGAACAAGGATTACGTAGACAATGTAATCTGTTATACAATCATGTAATAAAAAAGGAAGTAGCTGGATCTGAACCTGGGCGACTGCATCAGTCCCAAGGCCCTCATATTTTCTGTTTCTAGTGTTTTGCTGAAAGCAGTAAAATTGCTGTAGATAGCAGCGTTAAAAATTGTGCTTCATCAGAGCTGATGGCCGAGGCGCTGCTGCAATGTACATTTTGCACACAATTGGCCCCGGGAGACCCCACAGTAACCAGCAGCTGCCATCACAGTGTGCATCTGCACTCTGCAGGAATCAACTGCATCCCATACAAGTGAAAGTGCTGTACAAAGTTTAAGTAGACCTATACTGGCGGTGTGAATGGTGCCCTCTGTAGGATAGCACCATAATTTATTACAGCTTAAACCTCAGGATTCCCCCCAGTGATGCTTTTGGAAATTAATAAGATGTACCAATTAAAATCCAGATCAACTTAGAAATTACAAAGCATTTGTGCATTCCTGTGTATATATAAACAGCATATAGGACTATTTGACAATTGAGCATAATAAAAATGTGCTGGTGAGTAGTTTTTGCTTATATAAATTAATTATTCATTGTTAATAATTCAAGTATATCAGTAGAAACAACATTACTTCATTTATAAGTATTTACAACAAATATGTTATTGTTGCTTGAGTAATAAGTCTTCTTACACAAACCGCTTATTTGTTACGGCACTCTGTATTGCTGCATATATCTGCAATCTACAATATAATGCTAATCCCTATTAAAATACAAATGTGTCCTGTACTTACAACCTATGTGATTTATGATGACTTATTATGAAAAAAAAATTTAACAATAAATTAAATGAATAATTTCCGGCAGTCGTACTCCTGGCTACAGTACTCTGCCGAGAGTGTGCTGTGCTCCGTGCGATAGCTGCCGCAGGACAGTCCTGTACCGTACGGCAGCACCGTCATCCCAACCTCACATGCATCTTCAGGCTCATTCTCACCTAAAACGCAATTATCCTATTCTGACTTCCATCCATTTCAACTTACGACCCATCTCTTGCAACGGAACTCATTTGTAAGTTGGGGACAGTCTGTGCTAGTTCATATCACTGCTCTCTTAAACTATGACAAATACTTTGTACGTTGTACAGAGTTAATGTTGTATAATGTTGTATAATAGTGTTTGTATATTTTGTTAGTGAACTAGATCTTCTAGATGTCTTTCAGTTTTACAAATCTGATCTTTATGACAAGCTTGGTACGGTTAGCTGGCCCCACTGCTGCAACACTGCATCATCATACAAAACAAGTCATGCTGAGCTTGTTATCAGACCCGTAAAGCTATGGCTACGGGTTCTGCGGAGCGCTGTACCGGATGAGGTCGAGCAGCGCATCTGCAGAGCTCATGATGGGCTTGCCGCTGTCCTCCGAGTCTTCCTTCTGCGCTGCGCCGCCCGGGTGGATGACAGACACCATGACGATCCCCACCACCACTGCCACAAAGGTGGTCCACAGGTAGTAGGAGATGGTGATGAGACCCAGGCGACTGGAACACTTAGCATCCAGGGCAGCCAGGCCTGACATCAAGCTGGGGAGATAAAAACACCTTCAGTCAGTAAAACATCTTCTCCCAGATTGCTAGATGCACCAATACGGAATGGTAATTCAACAGTGGGGCTTCTTTAATTAACACCAACTTTTGCTATGGATGGTAGGGATGTTTAATACAGTGTTTAAGGGGCAGGGGATTCAGGACTGATTTGGTATATGTGCATCCCCATCTCTGAGGTCATGTGATACACATCTCGATGCATTGCCAACAATCCCATACATTAAAGATACATATAAAACAATTACTATCGTGATAACATACGATTCACCCCTATTGGGATACAGCACAATTCGACAGGATACCATGCATCAATGGACACACCTCCACCTTGGGCAAGACTTGGCCTAAATCTTTTTCAAAAATAAGTTTTCAAAGAATAAAACGGCAAAACAAAAAACAAACCGATAAACTATCTACTGTATTAAAGACTCCTCCCATTTCCCATAAACACTAGAACGATTCTTCTCTCTTCACAGGCACAACAGAGAGCTTGTTCTGCGCAAGTTTACGATAGTCACAAACTTTTTGTCAAAAAAATAGTCAAAAAAATTTCAATGCTGGCTTTATAAAATATGGACAAATAAAACCAAATTATATGAAGTAATTTTAAGCCAGATATAGTAGTTATACTTATTTGCGCTCACTGCTAATTGATTTAACCATAATTGGCACTTGAGATATGCGCATAATTTTCAAAACCACAAAACATATTACATTTAATCGAAATCTTCTAAATGAACCAAATTAACTTCCCCCCAGCTCATTACCAAACATGGTTCAGGATATGAACATAGAGATGAGTTTTATCATCCCTAAAGTCGGATGAGCTACATTACAGTTTCCCAAACAAAGACACAAAGGAAACCTTTATTTTGTGTGTGACAACTTACAAACAGAAGCAAGTATGTGATAAATGACAAAGCCTCGATCCTGTGGTCTGGAAACATAATGACCCCCAAAAGCATTAATGACACCAGCTGTGAGATGAATAATATGAAATTAATAAAATAAATGACTTTTCTGCATTAATAAATTGAATTTAACTGATGCGAAGGTTTTAGAAGTGATGTATGCTGAGTTCATCCCAAATCGCATCCAACGCAGACTTTTCTAACCTTTCATGCCAAGGCACCGATGCGAATTTGTAAATCTTACAGCCCCTGGTCCATACCAGTGAAACTGGAATCAAACCTACGCCCTTGCATTATCAATATAACATTTACCTTCAACATGCTCATCTTACAAAATAATACAATATAGCTACCAAACAGTCTGATGCAACGAGAGGGCTCTCTCTACCTCATTTTCAGCCTGCTATAATTACTAATAAGCTGGGAATGGAAGTAATACACAGGCTAATGTAAGTTATCAGGCTGCCAGAAACACTTCTCACTATCGCAGGGACAATTTATAAACTATATTTCAATCTCAGTCATTAAATATTCAACTTTCTGAGATTCTGACTATGTTAACTCTTAAAGCAACACATTAGAATGAAAAAAAGCCAGAAGTCAATGTACACTACATGTACTATCTGCCCAGCAAATTACGTAATAGGACCCACACTTAAAAAGTAGCTTTAGGTACTGTCCTGGATCAGTGTAGCGACGCGTTAATTAGTCTAATGCTTAAGAAGTCAAAAACGTAGATGACTTGTCAGACAAGAACTCAGTAAATACATTTATTATTTGATAATCAGAGTCCAGGCCAGACCAGAGCAGACCAGTGCAGCCCAAACTTGTTCATCCATCCGCAGCATCAGGTTTTCTGTCTCTGGGTCCTGAGACCATTGGGTGGCACCCTGCAGTAAGCAGGTACTAAACAGGACTTGGGCTGGCTGACTTGGTTGTGGGGCTTTAGGATGAGGTGCACAAAAAGCAAAAGCATGAAGGAGCACCATGGAAATGGCGAGCAAGGCTGAAACACAGCGAATCTACAAGCATTGTGGCTTCTGCTGGGAGCACTGGCTGTTCAGGTCCGTCTCATCGAGACCGGGATGATGCTGCCAGCTAACCAGGACCAGTAACTCCAGACAGGGCGTGGATCACCCAGAACGATGGACCCAGAACCAAGACACCGGAACCCAGGGGCATACCTGGAAATTCCAAGCCCCCCATCCCCACCCCTGCCAAATTTTACATATAATTTAATGTATTCAAGGACTCGTGTCAAGTGCTGGGTCTCCTGAATCTGTCAGAGTATCCATGCCCCTTCAAGATCCCTGCTGACACCTAAAACTGCAAAGCTGCTTACGATGTCATCAAAACCCTGACCCAACCCTAGGAGCAAATCACAAACAAACTAAACCCAGTCCTACAAACTAAACTCTACACAAACAACGCAAACCCTGCCCTTAAAGGGTAATGATGATGACTATGTACTGAGCAAGACTCATCGCTCTCTGTAAATAACATTCAGAGTGAGCTAGTACTGACTTAAAGCAAGATCACACAGACCAGGCTCAGTCACCTGATTACCAAAGCAGGGCTGGCTGTACTGCTTAAAATAGTGACAAATGACCCTGCACTTCAGACAAACTTATCTTTCGAATTAAAATAATTAGAAATCAAACCCAGAATAAAGCTGCTGGTGTTGTGTGAATGAGCTTTTTTTTAAAGGCAATCAGCAAAAATTGTAAAAATGAGTTTGGTGGTATTTTGTTGGTGTCACAGTGACTAGGAGTCCCCAAGAAATTTTTGAAAATGACTCAAGCATGAGATAAAATCTAAAATAGGCTTCAGCCCTTTGATTACAGCCCTGCATGACCTGGGTATTTTAATCTTAAACTGTCTACCTCACAACAGCAGCAGGAATTGAAACTCAGTTGGGTAAATATGACCCATTAGCACCTCTTTTAATGCCTCTGCAATGGCTTCAGGTTGAACACCAAAGGTTCAAGCCCCTGCTTATTCGATTGCAGACCAGAATATCTAAGGACGTTTCTCTTAGAATGTGCACATACTTTACAGTACTTTTTTTTTTCTTTGCATTCAGGGGTGAAAATTACAAATCAAAAACCAAACCACCAAATAATAAAAAGATTACAAAGTATCAGCACCTTGGACCTGAAAGTATCACGTCCAAGTCAAAGAATCTAAATTGTAGGCTTCAGATGCAGGATCCATAAGTTATACACTGAGATAAAATTTTCATCTTGGTCGTAGTGCAAGAATCAGCAATAAACATACAGTAATATAAATATGCAAACATAAATATATCACTCAGCCTCAGATTCCCAGATCAGCACCTCAGAGGCACCCAGATAATCCCTCCCTGCTCACCATGATGCCAGAGCTCAGCTTCGTCACATATGGCAGGAGTCATTTAGAAATTGCCATACCCCAGCTTAATCTGGCTTTAACTCAATTGAAATGTTTCCAGGGCAACACCAAGGAAAGGACATCATGTGAACTCTGATTGGAGTCCACACGGAGTTGTTCTGTCTCAGCCAATCACAACCCATGCTTATGTAGATATGTGAATGCCACGCCTCACGCCTGGATTCTGCGGGCTGACCCTAAAAACTGTGTGGATGAGACTGTGCATACTAGAAAAATAACCAGAGCGTTTCAATAGACATCTTAAATATTTAATATAAATTGATTCATGAGTAAATTACTTACAATGAAACTAAGTGCTTCTGGTTAAGAACAAACCATTTACCTTGTAAAGAATCAATGGCAGACCTAATCAAAATAGGAGGACACTTCTTCAGTAAAACAGTTTAAGTAAGAATCCAGTTATATAACTGTATCATGTTGTTTATTTGATTAGGGAAATGTGACAGATTGGAAAATGAATGTTAGGTGTCCTTCTTTTGCAGAAATGAGCTCTGTCTGCCTTTGTCCTGCTCAGCACAGCAAATTAAACTTTTCTAAATGCAAAAAAGGTCCCCATCTTCATACTTGGCAGTAACTATACAGTACTGTGCGAAGGTCTGAGGCATAGAAAATGATCTTTAACTCAGTGGTGCTGTAAAACTATAATTTTACATCTATCAAAGTGTGTCAGCTTAGCCATTTCAAAACTTCCCCTAAAGTCACTCTACTATTTGCAGCAAACATACAACACATTCATGTATCTTTTGACCTGACCATTAGCACACCTCCTATAGCTGGTCAGTATATCATTGATCTTTTCTTTTAATTAAGTTAATTCAAGTGAGCTGGTGGTGAAATTTAATAAATACATAGAATGGCAGGGGTGCCCCTGAAGAGAGGTTTGGGAACTGAAGCGATGTTCATCTAGCCATCCAACAGGCTATCGGTGACTTTTGGGCATACGGGAAATTTTTATTAGTTTTTATTATGTTACTTTCAATTTGCATATGCTCTGGATTCAAGATTCAGGATTCTTTATTTGTCACATGCAGTTATACAGGTACAACAAGCAGTGAAATGTATCCTGAACTGCTCATACTTTGTGCAAATAACAAAGATAGTATAAAATAAAAATAGAAACAAAATAATGCAAAAAGATATGTGCAAAACTGTAGAAAATGTACACAGAAAAAGAAAAGAAATAAACTGGGAATTTGCAAGAGTATATACTTTGTGCAAATAACAAGAAGACTATAAAGTAAATATAGAAACAAAACAATTTAAAAAAATAAAAAAAGTTGCAGAAAATGTAAACAGAAAAAAGAAAGAAATAACCTATGAATTTGCAAAGAGTGTATATACAAATTACATGATGAAATACTGTGCAAGAAATGCTTATAGTCATTTTAAAGTGCAGTGTGCAGTGTCAGCACAGCAATGTCCTGATAACCATAACACTATGACTGGGAGAGTGGTCAAGAAGTGTTTTTGTTCTGAACCAGTATATATTTACAACCCAGATAAATAGCTTTAAACATTTCCTTTGACTGCCAAAGACTTTTGCAAAGTGCTACATGTCATGACAATAATCATGCCTGGGCACTGGTGAAGACCCAGTGTTGACATGTCTGTACCAATGAAATGAAACTGAAAGACCCCAGAATAAAATCCACTGTTGGCAAAATGATCCATTGTTGGCTAATAAATCCTTCTGTTGGCTATTAGAACCCATTGTTGGTCAAGGGATCCCACTGATAGCTTCCTTCCATGCCATGTTCTCTTCCTTGTCCACAAACATCCCTAAGGTTATGGTGAAAGGTCAGGCCTTCAGTAGTGGACATAGCTGTGCTGTGCCTGATTGCCACTTAATTGTACTGATGCCATTACATAGATTAAATGAGGCCTGGGTATTCCAGGCAGTGCAGGGCTCAAGACTTGGGTATCCCAGGCAGTGCAGGGCCCATGGCCTGAGTATCCCAGGCAATGCAGGGCCCAAGGCCCGGGTATCCCAGAAAGGGTGGAAGACTAAATATTGTACCTAAGTTTCCTATGTGGCTGTTGAGATTAGACTATGTTGACACATCACCACTTTTACCAGTATTGCAGCTGTAAATCACATACAATCAGTGCATAAAAACATATTAGTGATGACCTTTTAATATGTTTGTTTACATAAAATTCACAGCACTAATGGCTAAAGAATTCAGCAATGTGAAGCAGGCTCAGATTCCAGGCTGACTTGTCTTGCCCTGGATTCTGCTACTTCCTGTCAAGTTTCCTGTCCTGACGTTGCAGGATCTGGGTCAGATGCTTGGCGGCCTGCCCATGGTTTGGCTTAAAGGCCTCTGCAGTGGGTCGTAGGTCCATACGCAGCTCTTTAAGCAACAGCTGTTGTTCCTCTGCAGTTCTGACTGCTGTGGCCTAACTATTGCAGTGAACCCACCGTCAGGACATCAGGCTGACCCTACAATGCAGTCTAACTTTTGTGACTAGTTTCTTTGTGACTTTTGTCACTAGATTACAGGCTGGTTGAAACGCTACGCCTTTTCTTGCATTTCAGTTCTACATACAGTACAGCTGTCCTGAGTAAACAGGATGTACTTTGTATTCATTCTTTTCAAGAAAAATAAAAATGTTAGCCCTACAAACCGATCACATAAACAAAAGTAGTAAAACTATAAAAAAATCTTTGGTAAAAGACTGATTCCTGGTCCCTAAAGGTTTTTCTCTGTTTATAAATGTCAAAGTTTATGGAAACAAATGTAGATAAATGGCATTTGAAAAAAAAGCTGTAGAATAAAATCAAAAACTCTGTGACCGACAGAGATTTGGAAAAATACACAAGAGTGAAAATATTGACTGGCCCTGGTTTAATAAAGAAACACTGCAAATATATTCTGATTTTAACACTCTGGTTTGAACACAACCAACCAGTATGCCGATAATAAATGTGTGCTGAGGTACATTTACAAACAGTACTATGCAAAAGTCTTAGGCAGTCACAGAAAATTATGTAAATGATCTTCAGGTTGGTGTAAAGCTATGTTATTTTCTCTGTCAAAGTGAGTCTGACTCTTCTAAATCACCATGGTATTTCCAGCAACCCTCCAATACCCCAATGCACCATGTATGTTTTGACTGGACCACTAGGACCTTATTTGGCCAAACAACACCCCATTGAATTATTTATCAAATGAAGTTAATTAATTAAGAGAACTGCTGAAAAAATTTAATAAATACCTAGAATGGTAGAAGGGGTGCCTAATAGGAGAGTTTTGGGAACTGAAGCAGACTTTATCTAACTATCCAACAAGATAACACCTCTTTTTGGAGAACAGACAAAATTCTTGTTCATTTTTTATTGTGTTACTGTTAATTTGTATTTGTTGTAATGTTCATTTCCCCCCCAAATATACTCAAATATGCACTTACTACCAAGATAAACAGCCATAAATATTTTCTTTGACTGCCTAAGACTTTTGCACAGTACTGCACATCTGCTGTTTTTAAATTGTAGCCATCAATATATTTTACTGATTTTGAAAATCAGTAAAAGATTTGTGTAGGTAAAAACAATATGTTATGTCTTATTTCTATATAGTACAGATAATGCAAAGAAACCCATTACAGAAAGAACTTTGGATGCATCATCATGATTTAACTGGTTTGAGCAAACAGTTCAGTGAGTGATGATTTTCTAGTAATTTCTTTGAGCTTTTTAAATACACTGCCCCTTTTTCAGAAATTAATTAGCCTCTTATTGTAGTTCACAGAAGATGAAGATTGGATAGCAGTATTTTTCATCTTGCTGCCCAGACATCACATTGGGTTTAGTATTACAACCAGAAAATGAGCTGATGTTTAAGGAACATCCTGCCTTAGCATACAAATGAGATTGACAAGCCTCTTTTTCTTTTTTGGAGCGGGGACATGGCATGACACAGAGACAAAATAACAAAAACCAAATGTACATCTAAACACAGAGAATCTCAAACTATCAAACGTCACAAACATCAAACAACAACAATGAACCACCAGGGAACAAGACCAAAGCAGGGACTAAAATACTGAGGGGAATCGAGACTAGCACATGAAGGGTGAGGCTAATTAACAAAGACCGGGAAAACGGGGACAGATGAAACTAATAAACTCAAAGGAACTAAAACAGGGAATCTAAGAACTAACCAAGGAAACAGGGAAACAGAAACTAACACTGGGGAATTACAGACAGGTAAAAACACAAGCAGGGGCACAAGGAACAAAACCAAAAACCAAATACAAAATGAGACACAAGAACTAGAAAAACTCAAATGAAACACTGGGGAGCAAAATACAAATACAGGACAAGGATCACTGGTAACCACATGATCGACACATTGATCCATGTGGCCAAACAAGTAACAGAAGAGACAAAGATTAACATGAAAAATGGGATGACCAGCAATGGAGAACAAGGACTGACCCTGACAATTCGCTTCAGATACATTTGGAAGCTTTGTACTGAAGGACATTAATGGTAACCTTAAGTGTAATTCATGATGTACTTTTAACTGTTATTTAAAATAAAACTCACTTGAATTAGCCATTATCTTCTGCACAAGCTATTATCTCTATCATGATAGTCCAGCAGTTTTTCAAAAGGTCTGGAATTTTGGAGGTGCTGGATATCTTGTACTTTTCAGCCAGATAAAGCCAGACAAGCACATTCTGTTTACTTTGGGTGCTCCAAGTTTGGACTGAGAAAGAAACTCCAGATCCAAATATGGGAATTATGTTATTATTAAGAATATTACTGGGGGAGAGTCACAAGAAAAGGGTCCACGTTAGAGGGACTCTGTTCAACAAAATATCTGTTTAAATGGACTGCATTTATAAAATGCTTTTTGATTCCTACAAGTACTCAAAGCACTTTACAATTCATGCCTCATATTCACCCATCAGTGGCAGAAGCTGCCATGCAAGGCACCAACCTGCACTCTGGGAACAATTTGATGGGGTCAGGAGCAACCAGGACTTGAACCTGCAACCCTCTGGTTGCCAAATGATAGCACTACCTTACTTGATGTAAGTGCCGGGGGGGGATGAATAATACATATAATTTGTACTAGTACTTTGTTGCACCTCCTCTGGCTTTTATGACAGCTTGAATTCTTTGAGGCATGGACTTCACT
>JAODKE010000035.1:18066338-18078195 GCA_026779605.1 Mormyrus hasselquistii | reverse complement strand
ATATGCCTTTCTTGAAGAAAAGTTTTAACGCTGAATGCTCAGTGGTAAGATGCATTATCATCCTGAAAAATGACTTACATGTAATCATCACTGAACCCACATTTGACTGATGGAATGAGAAAATTGTCTAAAATTTCAACATACACCTGAGCATTTACTGTGGAGGTAATTACTGCCATCTGTCCTGGACCTTTACCTGACATGCAACCCCATATCATCAGCCAAAATGTTCAGCTATTACGTAAAATGGTTTTGTGTCATATCTGTGATTTCTTTTATGGACTACATAGGACAACGACTGACAGAACATCCTCCAACAGTAGTGATTCCATATTTTTTGCCAGGGGTTGTATAATGGAATAAAACAAACAGGAAAAACTTAAAAAAGCTTTAATTTGCTACAATTTCAGCCACAACATGAAGTGAAATGTGTTAAATATCTGTTCTTCCATCCATAGTGTCAGGGACAGCTCATGTTGTCTCAGTCTTTTGTGTCCCTCCCCTGTTTGGCCAGCAAGCATTGCTGGCCATCCTGTCAGTCTTTGAGTTCTCCCTGTTTCCTGTTAGCTGCATAGCTCAATGTGTTGAGCATGTGGCTGCTTGCAAATCCCTTTGTCCTGTGTTTGAATCCCACCTTTTCTATTTTGTTCCCTAGTGATTCTTTTTGAGTTTTTGTAATTCCCGTGTTTGGTGATTTTTGTATTCTACTTTGGTTTCTTGTTTTGAGCCTTAGCTGTTTTATTGGGTTTTATTACTCCCAGTGTTAGATTCTGTGCTTCCTGTTTTCTTGGTTAGTTCTCGTTTCCCTGTTTTAGTTCCTTTGCGTTAATTAGTTTCACCTATGACCTGTTTTCCCAGTCTCTGTTAATTATTCTCACATGTACCATGTTAGTCTTGTTACTCAGTTTTAGTTTCAGTATTTAAGTCCCTGCTTCTGTTCAGTTCTGAAGTGTTTCGTTAATTGTTATGATTCTATTAATGCGATTGTTAATGATTGGTGTTAGACGTATGTTCTGCTTACTTGTCTGTTTATCCCTATTTACTTTTGACGCCTCGTGATCCTTTGTTTTCTTAGTGTTTTTTTTGTGTGTTTCTTAGTTCAGTCAATAAACCCTGTTTGTCCTTTGAGCCGCAAGTGGGTCGTCCACATTTCTGCCTGAACAATGCCTAGTCCTCACTCCAAACCTGCCCGGATCCGGACATGACTGCATTTTCCCCGATTGTGCGGACCTGATCATAAAATAAACAGTGAGCTCACCTAGAAACGACGAGTGGGAGGATGAGCATCTTCAACATCCTCATCAGCAATTCTCCCGGGAACTGGAAATATTTCACCTCCTGCAGAAAAGCAGAAAGCCAGAAATGACAACCATTAGCCGAAACTTTCAAGTGCCGGACAAAATTACTATACTTGTGTATTATTGTCATCGATCAACGATCAACCTCAACCTTCTATATCCACTTGTCCTATGCAGGATCCAGGAGACCAGAACCTATTCTGAATGTTACAAGCACAAGGCAGGGAATAACCTAGGATGGGGTGCCAACCTATTGGAAGGCACACACACAAACACACACAGACAAATTAAACTGTACTTCAAGACATCACAGGGAGAACATGCCAATTCCAAACAATGAGGTATCGGGGGTGGAGACTCAAACCCAAACCCTCATGTAAGACAGCAGTGTTAACCACTGTGCCATCATGCTGACACAACAACAACAACAACAACAACAACAACAGACTTGCCCATTAGTATGGATTTTTTAGGCTTAAAAGATGACATAAAAATAAATGATACAGAGGCACATTAGCATGGTTGTCTGAAGACTTCAGCATTGGTAAACATCTGCATCAAAGTGCCCCAGGATATATATCAAATGTGCCCCACCCAACCAGACTCACAGTCAAAATTAAGTATATTTTTCTATATTCTACTTTAATTCTCCTTTGCTTTCATCCTGTTTGAGCAATAATGTAATACAGAGAATTTCTCTCTGTTTCCATCTCAGCCTGGCATATCACAAAAAATAACATTGTGTGGCATTCAATTCCATAAATACTCTCATAATTCTTAAAGAAAAAATGAGCGCATTATACATAGTGAAAGTTAAATGTTGCTGTAATTAAACATAATATTAATACAAAGTTCCTCATCTCACTCTTATCAAAGTGGAATATTATTAAAGTAATTACTCTTAGCAGCAGAGATTGAAATGAGCTGCAATGGCACTGTGGTAATGTGGTAATGAGCCTGTGCCTAGTCTCCCCTCAGAAGCCAGCAGGGCTGTATTCAGGGGCAGGGTCACAGGCTAAAGCACTGGTTACAGCTGAAACCTGATTGGTCCCCAAAGTGTCCCCTCGCTTTTCACACACTGATTCAAGACATATCATTGGCTAACAATATTGCCTCTCTGTATGAATTATGGCCCGTTTTATGCCTCCTTCAAAAAAAAAAATTTAATTCTAGAAGTCAGGGTGGAGCGTTTAAGGGTGTCTCTGTGTAACAGGATGGGGAAACCTTTAGACCGCGAACATCCTGCACAAATATCTATGGCGGAGAAAACTTGGCATTCCAGCAAAGTGACATAATTTTCTCTTACACATTGGCACTTGTTGGATAAGACATAATAGTTCTCAAATTTCACTTTACCAGTTATAGTGTATATATGAGGAAAAATGATACGATAAATGTTCAATATTAGACTCTAAAACTGTTGAGTCTGTGTTCAGTGGATCATAAACTAAACAATGCTTTTCTATTGAAATTTCTTTCAAATAAAGTAATAAAAATATATGAATATATAAAGCGATACATTGCTGCCTATCAAATAACTTCAAGAAGTTCAAAGATATTCATTTCCGCCTGGCACTAAGTATTCCTTCATAATATTAAGCCATAGAAAGTTCCTCAATGAAATCCTGCATTCTCATATCATAGAGACTCTAATCTCAATAATTATATTTGCAGTTCCTGCAAATTTTTATATTATAGATGAGACTAAAAATCACAAGGCACAAGTAATTTTTCTTCATAAGGATGATATCAATACTTACACATCAAATTATGGAACATCTGAGTAGCCCTGAATGTCCATGAAGCCCATGAAACAAAAGCATGAAGACTATGTGGCTAAATAACTCCTGTACACACAATGTAATAACCCAAAAATCAAAGGGATAGAAAAACACTCAAAAATGGATACAGTTCAAATCATTAACACAATACTGTGATTGGGTGTAAAATGGTCTGCTTCAAAATTCAAATGCAACCAGCATTGTGTCATGATCAGCCCGAACGATCATCCTGTGTGCCACGCCCACCTCGTTACCTCATGTTCCTACCCTGATTGTTCTTACCTGTGCCTTGTTCGGTTTGCTCTTTCTTTTGTATTTAGTCTGTGTCTCGGTTAGTTTCCCCAGATCCGTCATTGTATTGTCAATGCTTGTTCGTGGATGTCTGCCCCGGTCCAAATAAACCCCGTTTATCCTGTCCGTCCGGCTCCATTCGCCTCCTTGCCTGCTTGCCTGCCTACGATGGCCCGCGACTGTGACATATTGTTCTTTGTACAGAAGCATTTATATAGATTTTTTTTGTTTTTAAAACTCCATGGTTCAAATTATACTTTGACCAAATTTTAGACGATTATGCCTAACCCCAAGATGGTGCCTATGCTCCACATTTTATAGTGTATCGTGTTATGTAGACTCAAACATTAGCCTGTTTCTGATCTTGACTTGGTCTCGCCCTGCCTTGGTCTTGGTCTTGTCTCAGTCTCGATACACAATAGTCTTAGTAATGACTTGGTCTTGGTTTAGGTGGTCTTGTCTGCATCACTAACCTCAACCTCAAATCCAGTTCTTCTGTCACACTCTAACAACTTTTTCCCTTCTTACAAACAGCAGAAGAGTTATTTTCAGACATCAGAGTCCCACTCAACATTAATAATGATTTTCTAACACAACACAACAGCATCTATTATTACTCTGTTTTTGTCTTGAAATGATGGAACTATAAATTACAAATAATACTCTTGCTAGATGCTAGAATTCTCCAAGTTTTCTGATTTATAGTTTTTGTGAGTTATTTACTCCCTGAAACACCAAGGAATCCACCCTTTATTTTCCCTAGTCTTGTACGTTACCCCAAAAATCTCCAGCTGCAGCCAAGAATCAGATCAAGGACCCACGTGATAAAGAAATGAGAAATCTGAATTTGTCTATGCTTTCTGACATGGAATCAGTTTAAATTATGTTTGTTTGTAGGTGGGAGATACAGATGCAGAGGAAGGACAGGATACGAAGAAATGGACAATAATGGTTACTTGTTAAAGGAGAGGAACACCTTCCTGCGGCTGTCTGGAATGTCTACATTCACACAGAGAGAACTTGAAGGTGACGTGATGGACACCGGCGTGGCTCAGTCACTGGACACTATCATAGCTTGTGTGGTGTCCATCAAGCCCATGATTTCAGCTCATTGCTATTAGAAAGTTCCTTTTAAATCATAAAATAAGTAAGTAAAACAAGGCTCTGAAATTCAAATAAATGCAAAGGCCTCAGATGACTATTGAACACTTTCAAGCTATTAAAAAGACAGGGAAAAAAAACGACTGCACTGTTATTTGGCTAATTATAATAGCCAATTATTCCATTAATTTTTAATCAGAGTTATGGGGGGAGATCTGGAGCCCATCCTGCACACAGTGTTTAAAGATTATTTAGAATGCAAGTTATGTTCAGGTCACGTCTTTGGAACCCCATGTGACATAGATCATCTATTCCCACACATAGAGCAGCAACACATAGAGCAGCAACACACTTATAACCAGTGACCCACCATTAGGCAAGCAATTCCTGATCTGTGTCAGGATTTCTAAAGTACCTATAGTGTCTGTAATGTTTTAAAAGTGATGGACCATCTTTATGTATGTTTCTCTGCTATGTCCCTGCCTGTGGTCTACTGACCATGCTTGACTGAGCCAAATGTTAAACCCTAAAACGCACGCCCCCCTCCCCCATTACTCGCTGCATAGGGCATTACTGGGCTGTAATCCTGCAGTCTGTCCTCTTCAGCGCAGTAAACTCCAGTGACACATGCACAGACACACACGCACACACACACAGCCCCCCCCCTCCCCCACTTTACTGAAGGCACTCTGCTCTCTCGCTAATGTTTTAATCTGTTCTCCGCCTGCCCAGAGCCTCTGCAGTTACAAGTTAATAGCGACTCACATGCTCCATTCACAGGAAGCTTCCTGTGACCCTCTTGAACAACTTGTCCCCCCCAAACCCACCCACATACCCCGGTTGTCTTAGCAACCTCCGTCTTCCGATGATAGGGCCAAAGGACAAAAAATATTTCACCTCTTTCACTCTGGATTACCCATTTATAGCCGTTTGCTGCCGGCCTGGGGACAACATAAGGACTTGCTGCTCTCATTAGAGACCGTCTACGGTTAATGAGATGCTAGCTTGGTTTAAGACTTGGTCCATGGAGACTCCACCTCAAACAGCACTGTGAACAGTGTGCTGACCAACTGGTTCACATCCCGCATTACTGGTCCTTGACTCTGCATTTAACGCAGCACGAAACATTTATTCTGTGCATTTGAACCCCAATGCTATCATTCAGCAGAAACATTTAAAAACAATAATATATATGTTAAAAAGTTAAAACACAATTACATAAACATGAAAATGGATATCTAGTATTGTACAGACATCTTAGGCAATCAAAGAAAATCATATTTAAATAATATTCATGTTGGTGTGAAACTGATTTTATATCTTTTTCTGAGCAAAAATATAGCTTTAAACTGCCTTTTGCACATTACTGTATGCTTTCGCTATGTTGCGTGACTTTCCTATAAATATTCCAGTTTCCTCCCACAGGGCACTGACATGCATTCAGGTTAATTGGTGCCTCTACATAGCCCATAGAGTATGGTTGTATGTGAAACAGTGTGTGTATGTGTCCTGTGAGGGACTAGAATCCGGTTCAAGGTGTTCCTCAAGCTTTTGCCCTGTGCTGCCTGGCATAAGCTTCAGGTCCTCTGTGAGTAAAATGAGATGAGTAGATGGATGGACGGACAGATGGACGGATGGATGGATGAATAAAATTGCTTATTCAACTTTTTCCATCAACCTTTTGGATTTTTAGATTAGTTTTTACCAGATTACCAATTAATCTTCTTGAAAAGCCACTGACTGTTTTCAAAACTAAAGCCAAGAATAGGTTAGGAGTATTGTGGGTTATTGGAACGTCACACAGTGTTTTGCATGAACCCTGCCATCTAGTGGAGTAAGCATACTAATCACTGATTAAAAAAAAAATATAAAGGTTTCGCAGTAATCATTTGAGACTAGATAGCAAACATTTTACTCTCAAACTGCTAAGATTAAATAGTATCCAGCTGGTGATGCTCTGCACAGTATTTGGTAAGCATTAACAAGGGTAAACATTGGTACAGTTAGTTCTTGGGTAACAGGTAACCTAGCAGTTGAAGGGATGAAGCCAAAAGTCCCAAGAATGGACCTATTATTGGGCAAAGCATTTACCCTGCAAATCTTCTACAAAGTGTAAACGTCTTAATAGTTCAATGTTATTGCCAAAGTAATAAATCATGTGATGGAAGAAGATTACTAGTAAATTATTTTTGCTATTTTATGTTTCTCCGCCGTATTATTCCTGAACATATCACGTTTGATTAACCTTTACATCTTCCATTCCAAATAATTCCATAATATCAGATATATCACACTGAAAGGACACTTTTTGCACAATGTCATTCAGTTTAATGTCATGGTGGGGTGGTTCTAGGGACTTTTTTAAAAATATAAAAGTACTTTTTGTGCAGTCAGTGCATAGAAAAAGAAATGAGAGCACTATAGAGTGCTAGTTTAAGGGGGAGTAAAAAGGCTTTATGATCAAGAGAACCATCTACGTTGAAACATCATTCAGGATGAAGGTGAGGTCCATACACTACGGAGAAGGGCGGCAGGAAAAAGTGGCGAGATGTTTCTTCCAACATAGTGGTCAAAGATAAAAAATTCAAGCCATTTCTGCTCTCAGGAATAGGGTTTAGGCATAACCTGACACAGCACTTATAACTGAAAATTATTAATAATTTGAATACCAAATAAAGTGGAAATGGAGAGGACAGTACAGTAGTACCATTCAGAGAGTCACAGTTGAGAGCAGAAGGTGAGTGTGCGGCTCTGTGGATTAGGATGCTGCAGCTGTGATCAGAAGGTTATTGGTCTGAATCTCAGGGTTGGCAAAATGATCCCACCTCTGGGTTCTTCTGCAAGACCCATAACCCCCAATTGTTACAGGGACGGGCTGAACCAGCTTCTGGATAAAATGGTCAGCTAAATGAATGTAAAGTGAATTTTCAGATCAGCAACTGGTGACACAATTTGGATATTATACTGTAGTTATAATGCTGGCAGGTGCATTGTGTGGCATTGTCCTCTCCCACCACCTGGATTTTGGGGTCCTGCACTCGTGTCCAGTGAACCTGCCCCCTGCGTCATCTTCATACAACTCAAAGACATACTTCATATTCATTGTGACCTTCAAATGCCCTTGGAAATTAAATTAAATGATATTATCCTTTTTTGCTGTGCAATATGTTCCAGTTGTGCACTTTGTAAAAGCCTTGGAGAGACATTCCAAGGCAGATAAGACACAGAGAAGAGTAATTTACTGATTATTAGTCATTATCGTGCTGTCATCACTCATTTGACCAAATATATTCAAAAAGTCCTAAAATATACTTAAACCACTTCTTGACTCTAGAATTGAATTTTTGGGAACATCCCATCCTATAAGTTAGTTTCTCTGCCACAATCATCACTATATGTGCTACTAAGGTGTAGTAAAAGATAGATTACTGTATTATTATTTAGCCAACACAAAACATCATTTAATTGCAGGCTAATGCTATGTTATGTTCATATAAATCCTTTATGAACTGACTTGGGCGGTGGTAGCTTGATGGTTAGGGAAGTGCACTTGTAACTGAAAGATTACAGGTTCGAATCCCCAAGCACTGCTCCCCGGGCGTTGAATTAGCTGTCCATTGCTATGTCACTAAAAAAATATGGATTAAATGCAGATCGCCAAATTATATTAGCCTGACTTACAACTCTCTACAGTGTTTTGTTCTTTAACAAAGAAATCAGTCTTGCAGTACTTACTGTAGGCCGTTAAAGAAAATGTTTAAAGCTATTTATCAGGATATTTGCCCTCAGTTTAATATTAAATAATATGCAATTTAACTGCATCACAAGAAAAACAATCAAGAATTTCTTCTGTTCTCCAAAAAGTTACTGATATCTAGTTGGATGGCTAGATGAACACTGCCTCAGATCCCAAACCTCTCCTTAGGGGCACCTCAGCCATTCCATGTATTTATTTCACCACCAGTTCAATTGATTGATTGAATAATTAATTAAACAATTCATTCATTTAGTTTACTCAGTGAGGTATTAATTAGCCAAACATGGTATGTCAACAAATGCATTGGTGTCTGGAATGGTTGCTGCAAATATGTTTTGCAAAGACTTTCGGAGAAGTCTAAACTGACATACTTTGACAGATATAAAAGCATAGTTTTACACCAACATGATCAACATCATTTTAACATCATTTCTTTAATTACCTAAGACTTTTGCACAGTACTGTACCTAAAATGAACTTGAAAAGGTGATTTCACTTCTATACCGCATATTGAAAAATGATGATAATCACAGAAGATGTAGCTCCTTTCAGTAGATACCTACGTATGATGCGTCTATTACTGACATTTTATACAAAGCAGCACTAATTAATTAATTAATTAATGTTTGACTTTCACAGTCATGTCTGTTTTCCAATATGACCAAAACATGCTTGAATTAAGGGCATCTTCTAAGTTTTGAGGGTTTAACATTTTAAAAAGGATTGTTTTTATGAATGTCTCTTTTGAGCAACCATTTGCATAATCCCTGAGAGGTAAAGTAGGACACCTCTATTCTGAAACCACCTTCTGCTATTACACTATGAGTTTCATAGACCTTCCCGTCAGAACAGACACTATACTTAAGTCACATTCCTCATGGCCGAGATGTCTCGGCAAACCCTACTATCATTTATAGACAATTCCCAGGGATGTAGGCCTGTCAACTGTCAACTGAGTAAAACTGAGACATTTTTATGTGTCACAGAAATAAAGCATTTCTCTGTAATTTCTCTTCATGCATGGCCACCGCAAAGAGAACCTGGGAACTACCATACCGTCAAGGATACACCACGCGATCAGAAAGCTGGGAAGTTCATAGATATTTGCTAGCCAAATGAGAGACTTAAGAACTTCAACAATGATGCCTAGGCAGTATGCTACAAAAAGTTAATGGTGTACAAACCTGCTCAGAAAGGTGGCGAGAGCGGAGAAAAAAGCCCAACAGGCATCCAATGACGACGGCCAAGACAGACAAGATCAGGAGGCCATTCTGCTTGCACACGTTCTTCACCCGGACCCACACTGCATCCAGTGCCACAGCCATGGTGACAGGCCAACTCGAGTGAAATCAACACCCCATATACAGGTAAGGCAATCCAAATAGAAAGATCAGCAAGAAAGGCAAAAAAGGACAATTCACAAGACAGAGAGGCAAAAATCAGACCAAGCAAGGAGATTTGAGATCCACACAGTCTAGAGTACATTAGGCTTTCGTCTGCCAATTCGTGGCTTAGGAGATCATCGCACTTTCCAGGCATATTCCCTCGCTCCACCCACCATACACAACCAGACCCCCCCACATTCGTGAATCCAGCAGACTCGAGGGCCTGTGACAGTTGGCAGCATTGTCCTTGGGGTTAATACTGCCAATCCTATTCCGGAGATGGATTAGAGACCTCGGGAACAATTGGATAGGAGGATCACCTCAATGGCAGGAAAAATGGGAAGGGACTGGGTAACGATAAAGAGCGAAACTGATGCAGGCTTGGATGCGATCATCTCGAGGGAGAGCTGAATGCCAAGAAATGAGCATGCCAGAGGGAGATGTTGTACATAAATGCTTTTCAAAATCGGTCATTATGAAGACTTATTAACTACAAATAATTGTTAAATGCCGACTGTTAGCATAATGGTTAATCTTTCAGCCATCTGTAGTAGAACATGTTTTCTTGGTCGCAAAAGTGTCATATGCGGTGTACTCTTAAAAACTTACTTCCTCAGAGCTAAAATATAAACTACTGTATATTACACTGCTAAAATAGATGCTTCCTTTAATAGAGACGATGTATAGATTTGATATAGATACTTGTTTCACCATCCATGTCTTCGTAGAGGAGATGTGGACTTTCACATATCCCTCACATAGCTCTCTGAGCTGAAGTTTAAAACTGATAAAAATAATGTGGTTTTTAGACTGTTTTTTCTGCCCATGACGTGATGGCCCAAGCAGAGAAACGAATTATGACGACCTCTGCCTTTTATGTAAATCCATCCATCCGTCTATCTTCTAACTGCTTATCTCGGTCGAGGTCACAAAAGGGCTG
This sequence comes from Mormyrus hasselquistii, assembly GCA_026779605.1. Lineage (NCBI taxonomy): Eukaryota > Metazoa > Chordata > Actinopteri > Osteoglossiformes > Mormyridae > Mormyrus > Mormyrus hasselquistii. Next base: position 18,067,642 of record JAODKE010000035.1, on the reverse strand, counting down.
CAGCCTTCTTTTCAATACATGATTCCCCATATTAACACAATAAATTCTAACTGAATGAATTTGAACTGAATGTCGATTCTGTGTCTCAAGCTGTACTGTCGGTCTTTTGTTGGTTTGTGTTGCAAAGAAACTTGGAGAGAGAGGAGCTCTGGGTGAAAAACAGGCTCACCAGTGTTAGTGCACTTTTTTGTATTTATCAGCATAAAATGGCAACCATAAATAAAGATATTTTTGGGACTCTGAATTTCCCTAATTTGGTGATTTAAAAAAATACAATATTATTATAGGATGACAACTGATGTAAAATGGCCCAGAGCTGTTTCAGGTGTTAGCCTGCACTGGATAATCAATTGGATGATAATGACTGGATGAATACACTCACTATATAAAAAGCTGTGATAGCAATTAAATGACAGTTGCAAGACCAACTGGTGAATGGTTGTGAGAATGGTTGTTGTGTGGCAGATTACATAAACCCTGACCTTCCTTTCACATTAATCTATATTTAGATGCTGTCCATTTAATATTTCAGACTTAATGTCCTGCAAAGAGCTTAATGTAATGTGCTGCTAAAATGCTACGCTTGTGGGATGTGCGCTTAATAATCTTTGCCACTATGATGTATTTATTCTCTCTGCAAAAAACAGACTTAATCTTGTATGGACCCAAACTTTAAAATACGCTCTGGTCCACCAAATCGAAAATAAACACATTTTCTGTGTCAGTTTAATAGCTTTAATGCTAATATGTGAGATTTTGAGTTTTTTTTTTTTTTTAAAAATTCAATGAATATTCAAGCATTATGACACTGGGAGGGTATCTTAGTGGGAGGTACTGTTACCTTATGCAACCAAGGGTTGGGGATTTTATTCTCTTCCATGCAGTGTGTGTCCAGTTTGCATGCTCTCCCTGTGTCACGTGGGCTTCCTCCCGCAGACCAAAGACCTACAGTTAGACTAATTTACGTCTTTAAAACTGCCAATAGTGTGCATACACTGCTATGGACCGGCATCCCATGCAGGATGTACCCCAGCTATCACGGATGGAAAATGTAGATCAGGAGAAAATAGAGTACTGAGGACAATCAAAAATCTTGAAACAGGGAATTAAGCCAAAGGACCATACACTAGGCAATCAACAATCAAATCAAAAGCTTGGGCCATATCTCAAGAGAGGGTTTGTTTGTGTGGCAGAATGATTAGGTAACCGTGCCTTTAAATCTGCGGGGTGATTATTGCATTGAGTGGTAGCACCTTATAAAAAGGGCAGTGGTTGGCTGGGGGTTTAACGCTGGCAAGGTGTTC
>JAODKE010000035.1:18050182-18060749 GCA_026779605.1 Mormyrus hasselquistii | reverse complement strand
TAATAGCTCAGAGTTGCTAAAATCTTATCTAGCTCTGATTTAAAGGAACCTAAGGATTCAGCTTGCACTACATTATCTGGGTATCTACACTACAGTATCTGGGTTTGTCCGAGAAGGGGTGACGACAGTCAGGGATCTGATAGATCTGGACACGGGACAGTGGCGTTCAGAGGCGGAGCTAACTGCTCGGGTTGGGATGCGATCTGAAAGAACGGTACAGAGTATAATTGGCAAGCTTAAATCTTCCTTACCCCCAGACTTAATGGGGTTTATTACTCTCCGGTAAATCTGCGTGTGTCCCGTTCCCAGACCTGCAGATCACCCCATTTGTTGCCAGCTCAGGCTCTGAGGGGCGCTTCCTCTCATTCAGGGGGCTGCAGGGCATGGCCTTCTCAACAGCTGGTAAAACGGTGTTGTATCAGAGCTGCGTGAGATCCTTGGTTTTCAATGAGTTGAGAGGTAGACCTGATACTAGGTGGAGAGTTCATCTCTCTGTCCCTGAGAGTCTACAGCCTTCATGGAGACTCTTTTATAAAGCTCCTTCACCCAAGCGATCAGGAGACCTGCAGTGGAGGCTCCTGCACTGTGTGCTGGGTACCAAACGCCTTTGTGTCGAAATTCAACCCTGATGTTACTCCACTTTGTGTTTCCTGTCACAATGTTGATACTGTGTTCCACGCTTTTTCTGAGTGTTCTAGACTGCTTCCACTCTTCCAGCTCCTGAGTCGAGTTCTGAGAGGGTCTGACCTGGTTTTTTTTAACCTGATTATGTTTGTTTTTGGCTGTAAATACTCTAAGACTCACCGTTCTAAGTGTGTTTTGGTAAATTTCTTAGTGGGGCAGGCGAAGCTGGCTGTGTGAATCTTTCAGACTGAAGTTGAAGGGGCAGGACACAGATCTGCTCCAGCTGTTTAAAGCTCTGGTGGAATCTCGTATAAGAGCTGAGTTTGTTTCTTATGAAAGTACAGACAATGTTTCTGCTTTTAAAAAGAAATGGTGTGTTAATCCAGACTTTGTTTCTGTTCATACAGGTGTGCTACATGTGAACTGGTGATGCTTTTAGCTTGTGTTTTAATGGTATATAAATAAATGGGGTTAAAAGTCTCTTTTCTGAGTGTTTGAAGCATCATATCTGTTACTGTAATTGGCTGAGTGTTTCATATCACACCATGGACATTGGGCATGATGTATTAAGACTTCAAGAGAGGGGGAAACCTACAAGGGAGGGAGCCACCAGAATTGTCTAGCAGGACTCTTTCATTTTGATCCAAGACCTTTTTGCACTTTCCTTTCCTGTTGGCTTTAGATCTAATGAATTCATTTTATTATATTGCTCTTGTTAAAAGGCATTTTTCCCCTTAGTACTGAATGGAGCTTTTTATTAACACCACCACTATAGTGTGTGAAAATCCACAGGATGGTGGCTGGAATCAGCACGTCTGCCATCAACAATCAGAAACGTGTTACAAATAGCACAGACTATATTTATTGTCCATTTGCTTTAGAATAGGCAATACTGTATATACCAAAGTGAGTAGAAAATATCCACCATGTATTCATTCACACCCATGATGCTGCTAACCTTCGTTGACCATCAGTGTTAATGAGATGGTGGACTGTGATGTCATGGAGTCAGAATAAGTTAGGATCACTTTATCCAATTTACAAAGGAACTGGATGATGCTTTAACTGGAACATCACACATTACAGCCAAAGGCAAAATACACTGGTATTGAAATCAAGAAACTGAAGTCACTTTATAGATTCACAAAATGTACTAAGAATTTTTGCTGTAATAAAATCTCTAGGAAATCCTGCTTGGATTAATAAGAAGCCGAATGCCTACTGAGGAGCTTAAATAGCACACTATCCATTCTGTGCAGAGGAGTCTCCAGCCTGCTGAAGCCTGTCATGATTGGACTCCTCACATCTCTTGTCAGTCTTAGTTGCTTCCATATACCACATTGTCTTCCATCTTTCCATTTTCTTTTCATGAACTTCTTCATGTTTTACATAAATTGTAGTTAGCAACTGAGTAATGTATTGTTATGCTTGGTTTCATAGAAATTTTCCTTCCTCCACCCCAGGCAGCAAACATTCCCACTGTCCAACTCTCCCTTTCCGTCTAAGCCTGGTGATTCATCTTTGTGTCATCAGTCCCTCCTCCTTCTCCTGTTCTCATACCCCCTTGGCTCTCCTGTATATTCCAGGTAAACACCTGATCACAAGGTTTCTACTGACAAGGCCTCCATCCATTTTCTAACAGTTCATCCTGCTCAGGGACATGGGAATGATGGCAGAGCGAATGCCATTTGTAAACAGTATCCAGATAATGTCATAAATTACCATGACTTCCAAATCATCAATTTTCAAATTAAAAAATCTGCCAAAGGCAAACAGGAACAAATCATCAGAGAGTGTCCAGTGGAACAGCTTAACACAGAATTAATTAAGAGGTTTCGTTAAAGCCATTTTACAAGCCGCCTATCTTGAAGCTGGGCACAGTGCCTGGCTTTATTTCCACCATGAATAATGTATCACTTTCCCCCAGAAAGAACCTCCCCCCACGCGCCATTACCCACATAACTAAGAATAATGTCTGTGATGCCTGCTTAAACAAAGTTGCTATGTAAGTCCAGCACTCTGGCCCTATAACTGCCCAGTAATGCATTACTCTGGCTGAAAGTAATGGCTCTCGTTCTTTTACGCAGCTTAGTGCATTATTTTTAATTACACTTCCTTTTTACACACTACAGAAGACACACGGAAACAGTCCCTATCTGGTGAGGGGAGACACTGCTACCTTGGATAGCTCTCAGGCAGGGCTGGACTGCGATTACAAACTGGCTCTGGATTTTTGGTTGGAGGTGGTCCAGCCAGGATCTCTTCAATAAGCTGTTTCGGTGGAATGCCAATTTTAAAGACCTGTGTATAGTTTGTCCTTAACATATTTTGGCACAATGCAGAGTGCTGCATACAGAATGTTGTTACATGGCCAATTAACCAACTTGATACATTAATACTGTTTTAAGTAATGTCACATATACATATAGTACACAACTGATCCATATTTGTACTTTGTTGCAGCACAATTTTTTGTGGAAAAAAAAATGCAAAACTATACAGGTATGACAAAGTTGCTCATGCGGCCATCATGGATTGGGGGGGTAGGGGGGCGGTGGGACTTGTCACGCCAGGGGGATAATGGATAATAGCCTTGCTTTTTTAGCAAAACAGGAAACAAAACTCAGAAACTACTGAGAAATACTGGACCGCACAAAGACGTACAGTACTGTGCAAAAGTCTTAGGCAGGCAAAGAAAATGTTTAAATTATCCTTGTGTTGGTGTAAAACTATGATATTATGCCTGTCAAAGTTTGTCAGCTTAGCCATTTCAGAACCTCTGCTAAAATCACCCCAGTATTTGCAGCAACCATCCAGTATAGCCATGTATTTTTCAACTAGGCCAATAGCACACCTCATACAGTTAGTCAATCTGTCACTGACTTTTTAAACCAATTAAATTATTTAATTGAGTTGTTGGTGAAATTTAACAAAATCATGGAATGGCTGAGTTGCCCCTGAGGAGAGGCTTGGGAACTGAAGCAGTGTTCATCTAGCCATCCAACTAGACATCAGTAACTTTTTACAGTAGAAAACAGAAGAAATTATTACTAGTTTTTATTGTGTTACTCTTAATTTGCATATGTTCTTGTTTTTGTTCTAAGCCAAACTATACTTTTGCACAGTACTGTACACCAAACACAAGGAAACGGAATTAAAAAATAACAAGATCGTCAAATGCATGCAAATCAAATAACACACAGAAAAGAAATTCAATGGCCAACAAGAGCAAAGGTTATACTGTAAGAGCAGGCATACTTATACACGTTGTCACGTCGGGTGCAGGCAAAGGGAGCCGTGAATGCGAGCAAACAGGGTTTATTGATGGGGAAAACACTCCAAACAAGCAACATTACGTTAATGACAAACCTAGGGAAACGTACTCGAACGCGGACTGAAATACACAGGACAAGCAAAATAATATAAAACAGCTGGTAACAATCAAGGTTTCACACGAGGTACATGAGATGGTAGTACGAGCCGGTCATGTCACATGTGTAACAAGGGCTAAACAAGGGACAGATGTGAACCATTACAATTAACTAAACGCTAAAGACTAGAGGGAACAAGAAACAACTGTGGGTCATTAACAATGAACAAGAATTGAAACATTAGTAACAGGATGGTCAGCGAAACCTACTGGCCAAACAGGGAAACTACAGCAACTGATCCTGACAGCTTTGACCATCACTATTTCTTCAGAAAACTCTTGAGTGTGTTTTGCTGAATTTCTCACACAGACCAATTTTCTGGACCATCTTGAGTTTGATTTCAGGCGGGGACTGCCACCTTTTCTGTTGTGGATGCTGTCGGAGCTGTAAAAGCTCCATCTGCACATTCTTTAGATTTATGTTTCCCCTCTTTCCTGCCCAGGAAAAGCAATTATAAGCTGGATGGATGGTTAGATGGATGAAAGTATTTTTATATTAAATTCTTCTAGTTCTTATGTTCAATATTTATATTAGCCATCAATTCACTTCCAATAACCAACTATCCAGTACAGGGTGCTATTTATATTATATTAATATTTGCATTTACTAGTCAAGGTAGTTCATTTTCATAACACTTTAATCCAGTAAAACCAATGAAATATCAATTTTATTTGCTAGGTTCCTGCTTGGAAATGCCCCAATAATTTGTTGTAATAATACTCTTTTCTCCTTTCATATATATCATTAGAAAATGCATAACATAATAAAGAGAATTGAATATAATGACGTTTATTAGTGTGTTATGAGAAAACTGAGCTGCCCGAGTATTTATTGTATTTAGACTGAAAGGGAGGAAATGTGAACGCGTCACTTAAGAACATAAACGCAGGCAAACGAGTTTATAAAAAGATTAAAAGCAAATTATTACAGTCCATATTGCCAAATAATAAAGACAAACAAAACGTGTATCGACTACTATATATAAATTTAGAAACTGCAAATTATCTTATCGTAAATAAAATGAAGACGTGTTTATATTGTGTCATGGGCTTATTTTATTGCGTTAATTGGTGCTTTACTGAAATACTAGGAGTAATCAATACGTCACTTTTCTGCTTATCATTGTACTCTCGTAAAACACATAGAAATAGAATAATAAATTCTTTACACGTAAGATGCATATAAAGTAGCCTTTATCGCGGCACGGACGATAACCACATATCTAATGCATTGCGACGTATTTCCACCTTGTGTTATGCAAATTACTCAAATAAAAGCTTCCGAAAAACGTCCTGCTGCTGAATAGAAAGTAACAGCCAACTACACCAGATTCTGACTGAATACTGATGTGCAGAATCATTGTCAGTCGCACCAACACTAATTTTATAGCATCCGTAAGTATTATTTATTATTCAGTTACATTGCAATATTAGGATGGCAATTCTTAAACGGTTTAGGTTCTTGATTTTTGAAAGAAAAGGTCCAGCCCTAATACAACACAAGACTTGTTGGCGAGAGAGAGAGAGAGAGCGAGAGAGAGAGAGAGAGGCAGCGCACGCTGAAACGGTGGGTCTAACGTTTTTAATTGCTTTTTCATTTTATTAAAAAAAATACCCACCGAAGCCTGACTATGCTTCTTGTGCCATCGACCGGTACAGCACTTTTAAAGGCCAGACAGACTTCTGCGGGCTAGGAAGCTTATATTTAAAGCATTATTGGGCTCTTATTTCACCTGGATAAACGAGAAACACTTGGAACCGCAACAGGACACTCCTGAGGACACATTTAAACACTTTCCGGCAATTAAAACCTCTGCTGAGCCTTTTGCAGTGAGTATGAGTGCGGACTGCAGCGGCTATTACAGTGCAGAGAAGGTGTTTGTGGATGCCTTCACCTGTCCCAAAGCCGAGAGTGACGCCAGGGCTGTCTTCTGCTGTGGCTTTAATGACATTAAGTACTGCTGCGACGACCCGAATAGCTTCTTTCCCTATGAATATAGATACATGTGGTGGCTGAGGTAAGTAACTCAATCACATAGAAAGGTGTATTTAAAAATCTGTAACATTATTTCAGAACGGGTTTCCTATCGCATCGGGCACGTAGATCTAGCGCTATTTTTTATTTGTGTGTTTCATGCATATTTTCAAGGAGACATTTCGATACTGATCTACAGTTTTCACTAACCAGCCGTCGGCAAACGTGCGTTTCCACGTAAAAAGTTTGCTGCTTTTTACCGGTAAATACAAGAACACCTGTTGCATGCATGTAAATGAACTCAAGTTAAACATGAACATTTATCGCTTGATAGACATATATTAAGTTTGTGAATTTCTGTACCAGCCCAATGCCTCTTTATGTTCCTTGGATGTTCTTTTGTTGCACATATGATCTGAAATAATCTTATTAGGTTCTTGCTTGTTGTGTAGCTCCTTTTCCAATACTGCTTACACTTATACCTGCATGTCAGTCACTGGAAGTGCAGCACAGCCGCATTTATGCCGAGTAAACTCCTTGACAGTATGTTTGTAATGTACTGTTCGCCTCCCTCGTATATGACTTTGGACAAAAGCGTCTGCTGTAAAATGTACAATCATGTGTCGCTTAACTATAGGAATATATTCTAAGAAATGCGTCAATAAGCGATTTCCTCGTTGTATGAACATCATAAAGTGTACTTACACAATCCTAAATGTTAGGCCTATTCCTTACTACATATATAGGCTACAATACACTTTTTCGTAATAGAAAGGACATACAATCCCATTTCGCGTTTCGACTTTCGCGGCTTCCCTATATTGCGGTTTTTTGGATATTCATTAAAAAGTTGATCAAGACAGTGAAAATGATACATCGCTACGCATCGGAAGCATCTTTTGCGCTTCGTAATTAAATGTACAATGGTAGGCTATGATCTCCAAAATGAAGATGATGAAACTTTGACAGGAGGCTGCTGTCCGTGGTACTGAGCGAGGATCACAGCCGCCCATCTTTTGAATGAATAGTATGATATTTGTAACATCTGTCTTATTTCAAGGGCGTAACTTTGGTTGGAACATTGTGGGGGGGGGGGGGTGATTTCTCTACCCTTTACGGGGAAAACATGATTATTGGTGGGTTGTATTAGCTGGTTTTAATTTATTGTTGGGGGGGGCTACAACCCCCCCCCGTAATTTACGCCCATGTCTTATTTTCTCTTATTTCATTTAATATATTTGGTAATACGAGTGTAATTGTCATGACCTGCCTGAACGATCCTCTTGTGTGCCACGCCCCCTTATTAACCAGGTGTGCAACCCCGATTGTGACCAGCTGTTTTCTGTCAGTTCGATTCGTTCGATGTATTTAAGTCCACTACCGAGTCTGTGACCCCAGGTCTGTCATTGACGTTTTGATGTTACGTTTTCCTGTGTCCTCCATTTGGCTTGATTCCAAATAAACCCTTCGATCCTGATTCCTCGTCTGCCCGTTCTTGCTTCCGTGTCCAGCAATCATAACAGTAATGGTGACTAAAGGTGTTTTTTCATATCTAGAGGGCTCCAATAATGATAAAAACCGTATTTAGAGGGTCGTAAACAGGTTTTCTATGTTCTAACTACGAAAATATTCGATTTGTAAATAAAGAATCCTACTTCGTAGAAATTCGCTTATCGCGGTACAGTCTGGAACTGATTAACCGCGATAAACGAGGGCCGAGTGTACTCCAAAATATTGATAAAGGTATACAGTATAGTAAACATATAAAACAGTAACATAATTATCACCATCAGATTTTATGTACTGTACATAATTGTGTGTGCTATACTTTTATATGTCTGGCAGTGTAAGAGGTTTGTTTACACCAGCATCATCACAAACATGCAAATAATGTGAATAATAAGTGCTAAAATGCTAAAGTGGTAAATGTCAGTAAGCAATAGGAATTTTTCTGTTCTATTAGAGTGTAATTTTATGTGCGGTCTGAAAAAAGGGTACACTACTGGGAGTTTTGTTTCCCAATTTACAAACAAGATTAATGTACCCCCAATTGTACAAAAGTGTTCCTCAGATTCAATTTCTGTACTTTAAAAGGTACATTTACCTACAGCTAGGGTACAATTGGTTGGCCCTTGAGTGCACTGCCTCATGGAAAGTAATTGTACCCTCAAAGATTCAGGACCACTGTTGTATATGAGGTCCGTCGTTGACCGAAATGTCATTATGCGGCGTATAAACAACTTTCTATAGAAAGAAAATGAGTACAAGGGAGGATTTAAAACTTGGCCAGTGCCGAAGGGCTGTGTGGTCCAGTGGGTTTAGGCATTCCCATTATGGTACGACTTTATTAATGTTTTGCAGACTGCCTTTGAGGGAGTCTCACTTTGGGCTGCTTCTCAAATGGGAGCCAGCTGGGGCCCTTAGTGGGTGCCAGGCATGGAGGGTTAGGGGAGAAGCGACCTTCGCCAGCTGGTCCAAAATGGAGATACTGAAACTTTGACAGGAGGCTGCTGTTCGTGGTACTGAGCGAGGATCACAGCCGGCCATCTTTTGGCAGAAGTGGCAGAACTTTCTGGGCTTCAGAGGTAATGTCATGACAATATTCAGCATAGGGGCAGGGTTAGGAGATTCAGTTATGGAGCCCCTAAGCACTGTAACAACTAAGGTGCATAACCTAACTGATATTGAACGTACTGTGTGTCACGTTCGCGGGCGGTGAGCAGGCAAAAGAGGAGAGAGAGCAGCCAGTTCAATACGGAACACAGGAGTTTAATGGAGATAGGACGGGATAGGCAGAACAGAACTCACAGCAGACACGAACTGGGATTAACGATAATGACAGATCTGGGGTAGACTGATCGAGACGCGGACTAAATACACAAGACAAGCAGCAGTAACAAGAAACAGGTGATTACAATCAGGGATAAACAGTAGGTAATGAGGTGGACGTGGCACACAGGAGGATCGAACGGAGTGGATCATGACACTGTGATTGTTGGTGCTACATATTATGGTTACAGCATCTCAAAGAAAGAGGTCAGAGGAGAACAGCCCAATTCGTTGAAGTTAACAGGAAGACCACAAGTACTAAATTCCTGAATGACGCTGTTGACGCTTCAAAGTGCGCGTGGAGACACCTATTAAAGTGGCCACTGAGTTTGTAATCAGCATTTTAACTTTCTGTTTGAAGTTTAAGAAAAAAGATGTTAAATATAGAATATCTTGGATAATCTGAGTTATCTTAGAAGAAAACATGTAACTGAGCAAAACATGGTTTTCAGTAATGCTGAAAAAAACATCTGCGATTCTGACTGCCTAATGGATACTATGAAAATAAGAAGCTCTTTCACTTCTGGTAACGTCTTGTGTTCCCTGAACCATATAGTGCGATTAAGCAGAGATGGGAAACTTCTGTATGTTAAAGAAAAGGCAATTAAAAATATAGCAGCAAAATGTAAAATACTAATGTCAAGCTATGGTCAAGTATCCCAGACAGTCCTGCATCTCCTAGGCTGAATTGTTGTCTTGGAAACACAGAGTATGATGATTCAAATGCCATTTTCCATCAAAGCAGATCGATTGATGCTCGGAAAATGATGGCACCAGAATTGAGGGTTCTTGGAAGTATGGCTGGATACAGAGACATTGTATACAGACTACATTTAATTGTTATACTGCCCCTCTCTGTGTGTACCTCAGGCCTGTGCTGCTTTGGACAGACCCCTGCGTGACCCTGACCAGTTGTAGTGGTTGGATGATGGCTGAGTGTAACTTTGACTCAAGGCTGGTGTAAAAACTGGACAGGATGATTGACTGGCACTTGGGCAAAGTCATATTCTCTAGCATTGGTGTCTAGGTATCTGTTGTTCTAAACCTATCCTGCGTTTGTCTGTTGGTTGTGTAGCTTTTTTTCAGTCTACAATGTCACTATAGCTTTATTCAAAGTCAAGGCACAATCTAATTCTGCTGTACACCCAGAGCACTAAACATCCTATTTATTGTTATAAAAGACTTTGTCATTCTACACATATTTCTTTCACATATTTTCTTTTCCACCAGTTACACTCCTACAACCATGTCTGTTTGGAATAATTTGTTTTCTTGCATTGATATATTGCTTTTCCATTTTTCTTGGTATGTTGGGGCAAAGATAAGTTCAACCATGTCAGTATTAATCCTCCGACTAAAAATACCTACTTCTTTGGTCCCAGCATGTTCTAAGGTGCATAGTGGGATTTGGTTTGTGACATTAAAGAGATTTTGAAGCATCCATAGAGGACAGATGTCGCAGAAGGTCTGTAGGAAAATAAATCTGAATCTTTCATCCCAGCAGAATGGAAGGAGCCAAAGATAACAATGGAGGTATTTCACAGGTGGTCTGACTGAAGTTTAGCCTGATATGGGCCCCTAAGCTGTTGTACTGTTTAATTTCTCACAAAAAAAAAAAAAAAAAAAAAAAAAAAAAAAAAAAATTAAAAAAAAAAAAAAGGATGAAAAAAAACCACTATATTACAATAATAGAAAAATATGCAAAAAAC
>JAODKE010000035.1:18009592-18025710 GCA_026779605.1 Mormyrus hasselquistii | reverse complement strand
TATGAACGCAGGCCCACTGTGACATTGTGCCTCTTATAACTACTCGCTGCTTCCTATCTGTTAACCAGTTATCAATCTAGGTCGCTACAATTCCTAAAATACCTGTCGCTTTGAGTTTAAGTAGGAGCCTCTTGTGGGGGACAACATCAGAAGCCTTTTGGAAATTTAAGTAGATGACATCATAGGCCTTCTTATCATGATTTGTGCTCATAGTAATGGAAAATCCCACGACCCTGAACAAAATAAGAGAGTAGAAGATGGGGAGATGAATTTTGCAAAAAGTATAATCATTTGTGCTCCGATAAATTTTACCTGAACTTGCTTGTTTCGTGACCTTCCGTGGATACCGTTCATGGCATCTCAGTATTAAAGCCAGTTATGTTAACATAGCTGACTAATACTGAGACGCTAGTGAAGGCCCTGGTTATCTGGATCAGGTGTGTTAAATTTGGGTGACACCTAAGCCATGCAGGGTGGTAGATCTCCAGATGCAGGAACCTTGGGTTGGGGAGCAAACCATAGCATATTCACATTTCACCAAGCTTTAAAGCCCGTCTTAAAAGCCATAGATTTTGACGTTAAGTCTATAGTAAGGATGAAAAAAACAAGTTAAGTCATATTCATTGTGATATATATTCCCCCAGGACCGGTCCACAGATGTTCCCTCCCTCCCTTAGCTGATCACTTGAAGGAAACCCATGGGAGAAAATGATCATATACACACAGAACCAATTGGACTCAACTATTCCAAACCCTAAGAACAAAAGCCCTAGAAACCGAGCTTCCATGCCAGTGAGATTCACCCTTCATCAGATACTGAAAAAACAAGACTTTAGCCTGGGGCTTTTCAAATTTGGACCTGAATTCCAAGTACAGGCCTTGTTTCCAGTTTTCCCAGGTAGTTATTTTAATAATTACTGATTCTCATTGGCCAGGGGATTCACAGGTATAAGGAGCCTGGAAATCAGCAGTGGCTGGATCTTGAGGATCGTGATTTGAATAGCCCTGCTTTAGGTACTGTGATTTTTGCCATCCTGACCAGATGTGACCCCTGTCTCATGGCTTGTGCATTCTGAGATAAGGTCCAGGAATACTGTAGGTCTGCACCAGGCAAAAAATTATGGAAAGCACACTGATGGGCCCATTTTTGTTCTGTAGAATGGAGCTTTGACTTATATACTGAGACAGTGAGGCCTTCTAGAGAGAGGAGGCAAGCAAGCCTTGCTGCTTCAGCATCCTGAATCCCTTCATTACATGGAACGGCAATATCAATTTTGAGCATGTTGTCATTTCCCTTCATAACAGGTGTCACAAGAATGTATTGAAAGATGGAAGAGTGTTTTCATTGTTTATCCACAATGCATGGTCAAAAACCTTCATGAATAATATATGTCATTTATTAATTTCCCAAAGTATCCACTTGATCTAAGATGGGAACATCCAGCACTAAAATTTCTTTGTAGTAACATTTTCACATCCCCAAAGAATCACACCCCTATTCACATAATAACGTCATAAAAACTAGTCACTCACACAGTGGATTTAAATTAGTAATTCCAAACTGTATTTAAAAAGTCCATTTGGAACTGCAAAATAAACCAACATGTGACACTACCAAAACACTGTCAAAGTGTATAAAGAAAATGAAAGGAAGATTGTTACTCCAGTAAATTATATGTAAAAAAAAAAAATACAGTTGGCATAATTTGTACAAAACCTACAGAATCTGGCAAATAAATCAGTCATTTCCTCTTCGGCTTTTCTTGTGACTCTTCTTCGACCTGTTGAGAAAGACACGGTTACCCAGCAACCCCCACCGCACATGGCCGACGCATGGGCGGGGCGCCCAGCCACCTCACTCACCTGTCGGGGGACTTGGAGTGGCTGCGGTGTCTGTGGCTCCTGTGGTGACCTGAAGCGACAAACAGGAAGTGGTGAGCGACTGTCTCCCATGCCGGAGTGAGGGGGAGAGGGAAGCCCAACACCCCGTTTCTCCACTTACCCGGGGACTTGGAGCGATGGCGCCTCTCTCTGGAGCGGCTGTGATGTCTGCGCGGACTCTTGCTGCGATGGCGCTCCCTTCTTGGAGAAGGGCTACAGAAGAAGTGGAGAGAAGGTTTGGATGAAATCTTCAGTGTCCTGGATGCACTGTCTTCAGTGTGACACACAAAAAAGGGCTTGCAAAAAACAAAGATGGGAATTCCCAATATTTATAACTCACTCATTGTTCTCCCACACCCCAGTTTGGTAAATGTCAATTTAGGCTTATACATTTACTGCTAATCACAAAAAATGCTGTCTGGGGAATGTTTACCCTGCAGCTCATCAGTGCTAACGAACTAATTAACATATGTTATCTTATCACTGTTATCCCATTACTAAATCAACGGGAGTACTTGAATGTATTATTAACCGAATTCATTGAAATGTAACCCGAAAGGGAAAAAAATTGCAAGTTATACCTTCGTCTCTTCGGTGACCTACTTCTCCTAAGAAAGAAAGGAAAAAAAATGTTTTAGTTTTAAATTACCGATACTGTGAATCACTTGTTAAAAAAAGGTCGTATAATTAAGTCCAATCTCACCTCCTGGGTGAGCGGCTGCGTCTGTAGCGCGGAGATGGTGAGCGGCGGGGTCGATCGTTGTCACGGTAACTCCGTCTGTGGGGTTCTGGAGACTGTCCTCTCTCAGGCTAATGAACCCAACATGGGAGGTTAGATACCCAGAAGATGTCAAGACCATTTTTGCCAATTTTGCTCCTGGAACACTGAAGCAGCCACATCTCACCCGCTCCTCTTCTTCATCCTCCTCCTCACTGCTCTCAACTTCATCCAGATCTTCTTCCAGGGCACTGATGCGTGTGTCCAGAAGCTCAGCCTCCTCCAGTACCTGCCTTTTCTATAGTAAACAGTAAAGTTAATTGCAGGAGTTGACTATGTCACTTGGAACCAGAAGTAAATGGAATAGACTGGAAGCTGAAGCAGACATACCTGAAGCCTGGGTAAGATAACGTCACACACTCTCTCGCTATTCAGCAGATCATCTATGAACTCATCAACATGCATCAGCTCAAACTCTGCAAATAAAAACGCACGTTTTTATAACAAAGTCCCCCCAACATCAGCCATCCACAAACTGTAAATCTCAAAGACAGGGGACAAACACACACAGCTCACCTCCATTTCTGTTCTGTTGTTTGATTTTCCTATAGTCATTGTACAGTGGTTCCAGGTATTTGTAACAGTCCACAGACGAGCCAGTTAATCTCATGTACATGGCTCCAAGCAGACGGACATACCTGTAACGTAAGCAATCAAAGTTCCCTTAAACACCACAAAAAATTACATGCAATGTTTATTAAAAAGCATGAAAGGCTGTAACACGAGCGTATGTAATCAACTGACACCTACTTAAAATCCTCATTCTTGATGAACTCCACAATGATATCTTTTTCCGGTTGTATTTGAAGCATCTTCAAAGTAAGACAGAGGAATGGCGTCGGTTTGATGTTGCCTCCATAAACTCCACCGACGTACTTCAGTTCCATGGCTTTGTCCACAACCAGCTCAGCTTATAGGACAAAGATCCATAGCAGCACAGACAAATTAATACTGACAAACAAGGAACGATTCACACAAGTACGTAAGGAGGAACCAGGCGACACACAACTACGTTATCATCCTCTATGGTAATTTTTTGTAAGATTAGAGAGAGTTCGCCAATCAAATAATTAATACATCACCGTTTAAAGAAACGGTGTCACACCAGGACAAGCACACGTTAATCACGTTAGTACAGCCAATTACTGAACTACATGCAACCAGCTAACTAGCTTCATCATCTCGCTATTATTAAACTAGAAAAATTACCCGTTAGTCCGAAACATTCCTCCTTCCAGTATTTCGATTCATAAATTCGGGTTCTTATAATTTTCTCCACCAAATACTGTGGATTTGTCCCGTGGATACTGTTGGCATCTTTAACCGTCCTATTCGCCATTTTGACTCGCGGGGGGAAAAAAAACAAAAAAGACTGACGTTTTCGAAATTAACACAAGCGTTTCCGGCTCAAAGGTTAAAACTTCCGGGTGCTCTGGGCGGATTCTAGGGTTACTGGCTGTATCACGTGTCAGAAGAAGAGCCCTCCCATTGCGTAATATCGGCAGCTTAGAGGGCAGCGCGGGAAAAAGCAGCGTGTGCGATACTGTCAGACTAAGATGTGCATAGGCAGCGATAAGGAAGCCAACTGAATGGGCGAAATACAACACGAAAAAGTTTTATTTTTAATGCACATCCTGCATCTTTCCAGTGTTTCGTGTTATTTTAATTGTTTTATCAGGAACTTATTTCTTGTATAAAGGTCAATTTTTTACTTTTTTTTTTTTTTACTGCACGTTAGTTTTCTATCTGTGGTTTTACGGTTATAGTTTATTCAGTTTCCGTTTACAAAGTAAGTATATATTCCCTTAACGTGTTAAAATGATCAGTTGTCAGTTTATAATGATATTATCATGTATGTTGATAATTTTTGCAGTTGTGTTAATGTAGTCAGACTTTCAGCTTTCGTGTTTTGGCTTTTAATTTATAAAAATCATACTGCGGTTTGGTAAACGTGATTCATTGTCTATACTGTAAACTTACATTTAGGCTGTTAATTAAAAACATGAACTGTAATTAAAATACAACGTCAAGTAATTTGATTTTGAAGAGTAGCTGTTTTATTTCTTCAGGTCATAATAAAAGATGAGCCGGTACTTCACCCGACTAAGAATTAAACGATTTTACTCTTGGGGAGGAAGACCGCACAGCGTCAACAGGAAGCTGAAAACGTTTTATTACGAGTATGTTGTTTTATATCACTAATAGTAAAACCCAGCAGATCTACAAAAGCTTGTTGGGTCAAAAACGTTAACTCTTGGATCGGTAAAATTACAGATGTTAAGGCTTCATCTGTGACGCTGAATGGGATAATACTGCGACATGCTTATTTACCTGTTTGTTTAGTTCTCTGTGCTTGAAAACGGACGGACACTCAGAACCGTGTCTCATAAAACCTGGACAATACATCTTGATTGAAGGCGACGATGATGATTACCCCTACGTGGCGAAACTACTGAAGCTTTTCGGTAGCGGTAAGGAAATACTGTCAGAATTGTTGTATTTCTCTGAAATACGTGTGACCCGTCAAAATCGGTCAGGGAGATCGAGTCTGACCCCTGATCTGCGTTTGTTTTCATCCCCAGAGACTGGCAAGAGGAAGCTGGCAGAAGTGCAGTGGTTCATACGCTTCCATGAAATCCCTTTCAAAAAAAGGAGGCTTCTGGGCAGAGAGGCCCATCCCCAGGAAGTCTTCTCCTACCAGGACAAGACGTGTGACACTGAGATAGATGCTGAGACCATCATAAACACCGTGCAGGTTGTTGGGGGGGCTACTGGGTGACGTTAACCTGTGGATTCCCACCCAACGTCAGGGGAAGCCATTTACCTCTGGCCGTCTGTCCCAGGTGGTGTTTCTCGCACCAGATGCCGCCTTCCCTGACAATGGGAGCAAGAGCACGCTGTATGTCAAGCTGTGCTGGGACACGAAGGCCTTCAGGCCAGTGGAAGTGGAGAGGGTCCAGGCAGGGCCGAAGCCTGTGGCCCCCCCACCAGCCCCCGTGGCCCGTAGCCTGCCCACGCCCGACGTAGCGGTGATGAAGCGGGCACGCGCCATCTCCCTCAGGCAGCTCTCCAGGAGTGTCGGCAAGGTGGGCACTGGCGAGGCGGAGTCCAGCCACTCGGCTTCCAAGCTGTCAGCCTCCAAAGTGCTGAGCTGCAAACGCAGGGACAGCTGTGAGGCCACGCCAGGGGTCCGCAAGAAGCTCGACCTCAGCAGTGAGTGCAGTGCGCGCCCTTGTTCAACATCCAGGCCACCGTTTTTAATATTTTGTATGCTGATTATTCCCTCTGCATATTCATTTTTTTAATTAAGAGGTAAGAAGGCTCAAAACACAAACTTTAACTTTTTTTTTAGTGGCCGAGTGCAGCAGCTGAAATGTTGTAACGGTGTCTTACCGACTTCTTAGAGTGAATCAGTTTATCAATTTCATGTTTTTATTCACTTATGGGTTTATTTTGAAATAATTCATTTTACTTAATGTTTGTATTTGTAGATACATTTAAATTGGATTTGAATTGTATGAGATCAAGCTGGTGGAATTATCAGTATTCCAGAATTAAAACGCATAAATATTTATATAAATATTTAAAATGCATCTTCAGGCATAAATAGATGCCTCGTCACATGTCACAGCTCTCTGTAAAATGCTGTTCTTCATTTTTGTTCCTGCAGTGGCTGTCTTAAGCTTTATGCAGTAATGTTATGTCTGGGGTTCTGTTTGCTGGGACGGTGTCGGCTCCTGTAAGTGACCTGTCCCCACCGGTGGTGTCACCTCAGGTCCTGGGAAGAGGCTGACGACGGATGACGTTCTGGACGAGCTGCTGCTGGAGGAGGTCGAGTCCCAGGTGGAGCTGGCCAGGAGGATGCCGGCCTCTCCACCTCGGAGCCCGGCTCGCGTCTTCTCCCTTTCTCCCATGAAGGTCCCGAATAAGTCCGCTGCTGTCATGAGCCCGTCCCGGCTGACAGGCCAGAGCCCCCCCTGTCACACTCGCATCTCCCCGCTTCCCAAGCAGGACTCTGCCAGGTGGGCTGCAGCGAATCGCTGAAGTGTCCTTGAGTTTGTATTCATTG
Organism: Mormyrus hasselquistii; assembly: GCA_026779605.1. Lineage (NCBI taxonomy): Eukaryota > Metazoa > Chordata > Actinopteri > Osteoglossiformes > Mormyridae > Mormyrus > Mormyrus hasselquistii. The sequence goes on along the minus strand of JAODKE010000035.1, from coordinate 18,018,982 downwards.
CCATGGTGGTTCTGCTGATTTAAAGGCAGAGGTGCAGTATGGTCACTTTGATGGGGATGCATGTGTGACAGAACGCATCACTATGAAAGGAATGTAGCATGTTAATAGCAGTAAGCTATATAAATAAATAGCAATCATTGTAAATTTCCAAATGTTTATTCTTCTCTTATAGTCTGTGGCTGTCAGGGCCAGTTAGCCCATTATGGGATACCATTGGCTGCCTAGGGGGGTGCTGACTTTTAACCCCCCCCCATACAATTTCACTCATCCTGCATCAGCCCGGTGTGTCCTGCACGTGTAGTATCCCATCTGACACTGCATCCTGCAAAACCCTGGAGTTACAGCGCCATGCACTGTGTGTGACGTATCCATGGTGTATTGCCAGCCCGTTTGTGGTCACTCTGAGATCAGGGTCGTCTGGCCTATTTTCAGGGGCTTTGGCTCCACCCCTCCGGGAGAGGAGGCCAGGCTGGGGGATGCCACTGGGTCCTCCAGCGCCGTGACGCCCCGGAGGAGCAGTCGAAGGGCACCGAAGTGAGTCATGTGCCATGAGAGTGTGGGTGATGGACTGAACCATTCGGGCTGAGGATGGGGGTGCACTGTGACTGTCTGTACTGAGCAAGCACAGATGGAACTTGGTCGGTTGTTAGTAGGTAAATTAGCTCTGCATGTTGTCACTGTCACCTTTGTGGTCACCCATGGTAAGATACTTAATGCACCCCTCACCCACCCACATTGGTACTGGAGATAAAAGATAATTTAATGGTTTAAGTATACTGCTGTATGTTCACCTTTCTTGTGTGAATTATGTCAAGTGCAATTGAAATTTAAAGCTGGGGTAGGTGTGCATGGTGCTTGAAAGGCAAGAAGGAATTTTTCATCTAATAAGATTTTTTTAGGTTTTGTCTGATCACTTTCTGTACTGACCATGCTTTTTTTAAAACTGCCGTGCTGGATTGACATCAGCTGAGTGTTCAGCACAGTTGCAGGGGTGCTGAGGATCTTTCTTGAGCTGTGGTGTCTTGCTCTCGTCCTTCAGGACCTGGACACCGTCCCTCCGGAAGGTGTCGTCCTCCTCTGCCTTGAGAGAGCCAGCTCTTGGGTCTGTGTAAGTCAATACCCTTATTTATGACTGCTATGTACTACGGGGTGAAAATGGATCTGATTTCAGTATTCTATGAACCGGCAGAGCTGAGGAGCCTCCAGTGGACCAGGCAGCCATGACGCCACGCTCAAAGAGAAAGTCTGCTCTGTTGGTTTCCTCTCGTATCAGGAAGCAGCTGTAAGTGAAGTGCGATTATCTGGCTTGTTAAGCATGATGGCAAGCTAAAGGCCGTTTGCTCAGATGGGGTGGTGGGGGCAGAGGGGTCCTGATAAACATGCCCGTTTAAACCAGAGGTGTGTCTCCCTAGCAATCTGCTGAACACCAGTGCGAACCCCGTCTCTGATGACAGCGAGGACGACTGCTTCCTTCCATCCCAGGAGCCGAAGAGCAGCAGTGGGGATGAGGAGGGTGAGGAGGAGGGGAGCGACAATGACAGCATTACAGTGAAGAAGAGGAGGCAGACCTCACACACACCGAGATCCAACCGTAAAGGGCTGGCCTTGGCCAGGACTCCACGCAGAACTCCCAGTAAGAAGGTGGGATGCTTGCTTAAGATACGCAGGCTGGAAACTGCATGGACATACGGGCTGATGACTTCCTGTTGCTCCCTGCAGGCTCTGCCCACCACTCCCCGCACCCCCCGGCATGCCACTCCCAGCATCCCTGCCAGGTCCCTCCCTGCTCGGAAACCCAGAAATGTGCTGGAGGAAGCCAGAGAGAGGTGATTCAGTGCAGAACCTTCCACAGTTCTCTTGAACCATTCCGGGGTTTTACAGTTTTGTCTGTGCCTCAGTGCAGCTCTTTGCTCAGGAAATTAGGAATGGCAGATTTAAGGCTGGCTTGAAGTTTAATGTCTGACTGTCCTACCACTGGTTGCCATGATATCGTTTCATATTTCAAACACTAAACTGCTGGCTTTGTTTTGTTAGATTTACTTTTAAGCCATGTACAAAGGACAATTGACTTGTTAATCATTTAATATTTGTGCATTATTAGCTGACTTTCTGTGTCTGACATTTCACATTTCCTCATGTGAAAAGCATTCGAGGAGGCCTTTTGCTGTATAGTACATTATGTGTTAGGTTCTGTATTTTATCGTGTGTACTCTATGAATAATTCTTTGGATGTATTGCTTTTGAACCAGTGTCAGTGAGACATATGTATTGTAGGCATACTTTCTCCTTTGTTGTGTATTTCAATTCCTGCCACCATTTTGTTCTTTAGAAACAAATCTATACGAAGCTAGCAGTGCCTTTTGCCCAGTTCTTTTATGATGATTTATGATGATTTTTTTGTTTGGCTATAAAAGAAAATTCTTGATGTTTCTCGATGGTAGATCAGGCCAGGTTTAAGGAGCGCAAAAACGGGAAGTCTGGAACAGTGTGATTGGTATGTTGGGTCGTCCATCTTTTTCCTGATGGTCACTGGGTCGTGCGCCTTCTCTCCAGACTGCATGTCTCCTCGGTGCCCGAATCGCTTCCATGTCGGGAACAGGAGTTTCAAGACATCTACAGTTTTGTGGAGAGCAAGATCGTTGATGGGATCGGAGGGTAGGCAGACCTTCGTTGGCACAGCTGTAGCCTTGATGCAATCGCAGGTGTCCTGCATGGTCGCTAGGGTTGTAAAATTCCTGGAATTTTCAAAATTTCAATTTTCAAATTTTCCATGGGAATTAAGTGGAAATCTGCAAAATTGCAGGATAGTCCATAACAGGGAACTTAAATGTAGTTGAGGGGGATAAGCATCTTCATGTGTCATCATTGTGTAACCAAGTGCTTGTGAGTAATTGTGTGTGTAAAAACACCCTAAAATAAGTATCTGTACACACTGCTTATAAGACTTGTTCTGTTTTGTATTATTTATGCAGTTTGCTTTCTTTGTCATTTGTGACAGTTCAGGCAGAGTTCTACAGAGTTCAATATTTCCAAAATTCTCCGGCTTAACTTCCCATGGGAAGTTTCTGGAAATTTTCCTCCCCTTTGAATCGCTAATGGTTGCAGGCCGGAGCCTTGTAATGCTGAGGTTGCATATCGCTGTTTTTGGCTGACTCTGATCCTCCGGCAGGTGCATGTACATCTCGGGTGTGCCGGGCACGGGAAAGACGGCCACCGTGCATGAGGTTATCCGCAGCCTGCAGCAGGCGGCCGAGCTGGATGAGATACCTGCCTTCCGCTTCATTGAAATCAATGGCATGAAGATGACTGACCCGCACCAAGCCTACGTTCAGATACTGCAGGTGGGGTCGGCGTGGGTGCAGTGAGGTGCACTTTGTTGTGGTGAATCTCAACATATGTACTTGACCGTACTAGTGCTGTTGTGTACTTGTTTTACAACATCATCCATTGCTGAAGACCATTAACAATACTAAGAACAGAAGTACTGAAGAAAAATCCCCAGGTATCGGTCTTGCTCTGCCCTGAATAGGAAGGATACGTTGGTTGCATCCTAGAACTAGAGCGATTTTTATGATTCATTGAGTCCCAAGTTCATTCTTAGGAGACCTGTTAACAAGACCGTTATTGCCAAGACCACAAGCACGATCTTGGCGTTATTTGTATTATGATTCCCTTCTGGCCACCATCAGCCCTTCAGTTCCACTTTTGGTTTTCTGAATTTTTTGTCACTCTTCTTGTATTTTTGATACACATTAGGAATAATGATTTCTGGTAACCTTGTCCTTCCCATTATACTAATGGCACTGTTGACAAACTTCCCTTAATTTTAACCCCTTGGTACATGACCAAATTGTTTGCCTCCCCCCCACCCCCAGAAACTAACAGACCAGAAGGCCACAGCAGACCATGCCGCCACCCTGCTGGCGAAACGTTTCAATAACCCCGCCCCCAAGAAGGAGACCACAGTCCTCTTGGTAGATGAGGTAGGGTCATTTTAGATCTGGCAAGGTCAGTAGTTTGGAAAAAAAACTTGTACATTAATTTAGATATCGGCTGACTGAATAGTGTCCATTATGGAAGTGCCAAACAATTTTTTAACTTTTCCCTTCCTAGCTGGACCTGTTGTGGACGAGGAAGCAGAACGTGATGTACAACCTGTTTGACTGGCCTACACGGCGACATGCCCGTCTGGTGGTGCTGGCCATTGCCAACACAATGGACCTTCCAGAAAGGATCATGATAAATCGAGTGGCCAGTCGCCTTGTAGGTCCTTTATATGGGTGCTGGGGTCTTTCGGAGACACTGTGTACTTGTGTAATAATATTACAGATCTTCTGAAGGCCTAGTTGTTGCTGCAGTTTGATTGAACTGTTAAAGTCGAATGTTGTGTAGACCCTGTCTGTGTTTCCATAGGGCCTCACCCGCATGTCCTTCCAGCCGTACACCTTCAAGCAGCTCCAGCAGATCATCACATCCCGCCTGAACCACATCAAGGCCTTCGAAGAAGACGCCCTCCAGCTGGTGTCTAGGAAGGTAGAGATCTTCTCACCTCATGCTCAGTGCCATAGTGCCCTGGGCTTGTGGGTCTGAATGAATCAGTCTTGGGGCTTTGGGGATTGATATTGATCATACATCCCCTACTTGTAATGTGCCTAAACACAGGACATGAATACAGATGAGTAGGTTAAATATGGCACCACAATGGCTCAGCATGTACTCTCACACCTCCAGGTTGATGTGTGAAGTTTGTGTGTTCTCCACCTCTCACATTGCTTTCCTGCTGTAGACCAAAGACATGGTTGGTCTGCTTCTCTAGAATGCCCCCTCGTGTGTGTGTGTGTGTGTGTGTGTGTGTGTGTGTGTCTGCTCTAATATGCAATGTCAAGGCTGTACCTCTGCCTTCTGCCCTGGGCTGGGGGCTCCGGGTCTGACCAGGACAAGTGGCTGGTAGATAGGTGGATGGTGAGGAGGTTAAGTCCTTCCATTTGTTATTTTTGGGTTTCACACAGTGAGGTCAACTCTGGACTAAAGCAGTTGTAGTCCGGTTCTTATCATATGATGTGAACCTGCTTTGGTAGTGTGCCAGGTCATGTGACTTTGGATTTTGAACATTTTCGAAGTCGTCCCCACGCTTGTTGTCCCCATCCAGGTGGCAGCCCTGTCCGGAGATGCTCGCAGGTGCCTGGATATCTGCAGACGTGCCACGGAGATCTGCGAGTACTCTGCTGCTCAGCAGTCAGGCTCGGGATTGGTGAGCATGAGTCACGTGATGGAGGCCCTAGACGAGATGTTCTCTTCCTCCTACATCACAGCTATAAGGTCAGGCCACGCAGTGGGTGGAGTCTGCTTGTTCTTTAACTTGTCGGTGCTTCAACCGCTGGTAAACTAACGCCCCCTATTGACTCCATCTAACCCTGGCAGGTGTGCCTCTGTCCAGGAACAGATCTTTCTACGAGCGGTCCTTGCCGAGTTTCGCCGACTGGGTTTGGAGGAGGCCACTTTCCAGCAGGTAGGATAGAGCCTGGCAAGGTCACAAGGTTAAAGAATAACTATGGATTTGTGTGTCATAATAAAAGAAACACAGTCCTCACTGACACTGTTTTTGTCTGCGTGGTTATACACTGTGCAGTCTGTAATTGTAAGCAGTCTCCAGTGGGATTATGAGTGTTCTGTTTCACCTCTGGCGCCCCCTGTAGGTGTTTGTACAGCACCAGGCTCTGTGCCGGGTGGAGGGCCTGCAACCCATCGGCATCTCCGAAGGCCTGGCCGTGTGCCAGCGCCTGGGTGCCTGTCGCCTTCTGCTGCTCGAGCCGAGCCGCCTGGACGTGCTGCTCCGCGTACGTCTCAACGTCAGCCAAGACGACGTGCTCTACGCCCTCAAGGAGGAATGACAGCCCCCGGGACCTAGGGTGGGCCTGCAAGAATGTTCTCTGACCTGGAGCTGGCAAAGCTTACATCAAATTTCACTTCTGGGCCCCGTGGGAAAAAGTTCTGTCGTTGACGCAGATTTATGACTCCTGCACGTTTGACTGCACATGACGTCCTCCTCAGAGATTGGCGTACAAGCTGTTGAAGTCGTTTTTTTTTTTATTTTTTAAATGAGTGAAATCACTTGACCATGCAGTGTGTTGAAATCAGCTTTTGAGGCAAATGCATTGTTGGATTAGGGTAACCAGATGTTAATTGATTTTAGTTTTAACTCCTTCACCTTCCAGACCTCGATGGGTGTGTGTTTTTTTTTTTTTTTTTTTTGTCCTGGAAGCACTTAAGTTGGTTTCTGTACGCTGTCATGAGTTTTCGGAACATTTTGAGGCCAAATGAGAATTATGCACCTCTGATTTTAGTGTGGCTTACTTTTAAATTGTTTCAACTGTAATGTCTTTGTTTAATAAAAAAATGACACTCCTATTGTGAAGCCTGCTAGCGTTTGTGGTCACAGATGTTTCAAAACCAATAATAGACACTTTCTGTCAGGCGGGGCAGAAACCAGCCGTCTGCCAGCTCAGAAGCAGATGGTTGGGTTTGACTTTTGCCGCCGTTCTGACAGACTTGTCAGAAGTCGAGCAGACTTGGCTGTTCTGCAGGGGCTGCTGGACATGGTGTACTTTCCCCAGCAGGACAGATTAAAGCGATTTCCCCCACTTCTCCTCTGCCGTAGCCGTGCCAAAACAGATTCGCTGCCTCTACCTGCATCCCGATTAGGGTGTTGTAAAATGAGGTGCATGTGAGTGTTTCCCCACTGCCTGTGTCCCCAGAAGTGAAATGTCACCAGGTGTTTAATAAGTTACACAGCATAACAAGTAATGGTTTGATTACTTTAATCTGTATGAATAAAAACAAACTTGCAGTAATACCAGTTCTATATGCCTCAGATATTACTGGGTAAGCTTACATGATGCCTCGTAACGTGCTCTCAAGCCTGCCTGTCCCAACCCCTTTATATTGTGTATTTGTGGAAACCCCATGGAAATGGCCACTTATTAAATGCTTCTCAAAATCCATATGCTTTTAGTAGGTACAGGTCACATGTAACCCATGGTAACCAGGAGATATGCACTTATACCCGCCTGAGTCTCCTACTGCCGCCCTGCTGCCATGATAACCTCACATCAGCCTGCCTCTCTCTGTCATGTGACCACTTCAGTGACATGCGGTGGTGGTGCAACATTGTCGTTGTTATATATGTATATAGAGCAGAAATTTACAAGCCCTCATTTTACAATATCTTGTGCAAAACAATTGCAGTTTTAAAATATGAATGGATATATAGTATGTGTAGCATACATAACACTAAAGAATATGTAATAAAACCAGGGTCTATAATAGGATCATAAAATATTGGTGAGTAAGCAATAATTTACAATTTATGATTGTACTGGATGAGCAGATATGGAAAATTGAACAATGGACGTAAGTCTTAGATTTGCTATTTGATATTCTTAAAAGAACTTGGATACATACATATAAGTAGTTGGTTTGTATTTTTAAACTAGTTCTTGCTGGAATCATAGATATCCATCAATCTTCCACAAACACTCAAGGTCATGGTGAGCATGTATATCTCAGCAAGTTGGGGGAAATTATGAACAGGATGCCAGTTCATCTCAGGACACAAACAATTCAGAAGCACCATTTCACTGAACTGCATAGTTTTGGACTGTAGGAGGAAACCTCAAGCCTTATTCTTGCTCATAAGACCTATAGAACTATGACAACGAGGTGAAATGTTACTTCATTTCACGCAGTTTGGTTTCTGTGTATCCAGACAAGGAATGATAACCTTGCCGTTACACAAAGTACAACCAGTGTTTATGTGCAGCAAACACTAGAAACCATAGTGGTGCTGATGAATAAGCTATCGTGTACACCATGTCTGTGCCGCATAGCTGGTGGCCCCCGAGCCTGTCAGTCCGAGGTAGCTGGGTAAGTCGCCAGCTCCAGATTGGTGTATCTGCTGGCCAGCTCTCTGACCTCTCTGAAGCCCAGGCCCTTGCCCATCTCGGCTGGTAAAAGGTAAGAGTGGTTCAGTAGGTCCATGGACTGAGTGAAGCCACTGCTGGGACAGGGGCAGGAGCAGGGGTGGCTGGCTTGCCACACCTCCAGGCCGACACCCACCAGATGCCCACCCCCAGACACATATTCGTTACTCCTCAGGCTTGAGATGACATTCTCCGGGTTCAGGGTTATGTAGTCTGGGCAGGTCTCCAGCGGGGTGACGCACTCCCCCACTGTCTTCCCCTCCAGCAGGAGCTGAAGGACACCCTCCTTGGGGCCTTTTCCTCCTCCAAATGGCTCTTTCTCATGCACGATCTCCACCACTGACGCTGGGGTCTCCTCATAGCACTGCTTCACACTGAAGGTTTGACTCTGCAAAAGTGCAGGAAATTCACACAATGATAAAGTAACAAAAGCAACCTTTTTTAGTTAAAGGGCATTTTATATAAATTATAGTAGCTTAGTGGGATACAAAGCAATGACAAGGGGTCAATTTGTCTAATCATATATTTCTCAAAGCGATTGCTTATAAGGTTTAGCTATTGTAACTTAACTGACCAAGATTAGGCTGACCATTAAGATTAAGTTGGTGGGATTTAAATATTGTCAGCTGAGATGATAAATGGGTATGTGCTTGGTAAGGTGGTGCCCTTTAGGTGTGTTCACACTGGAGGAACTTTTTTCAGGAACCAGAACCTTTTCTGAACCAGGGACTTTTGTCCTGTTCACACCGGAGGAACTCGGCCTGATTGTCGTTCTTTGGAGACAGTTCCAGAACCCTTTTTTAGTACCTACTCCAGACTTGGTACTTTTCATGTGAACACAAACTTCAATATACTTTTGTGTAATATTGCCAGTGCTAGTGGTGAAATTTGTCAGTGCTTAATAGCAAGATAACTTTCCATCATATTTTATTTTGTGTAAAACGAAAGGCCAGATTTAATAAGAATCATAAACATCCATTTTCAGAAACCGTTCAGAGTTGCAGGGGGTCTAGAATCTTTATTGGTGGCTGCAGGCACTTGGCAGAGAACAACCCAGGATGAGGTACCAAACCATTGCAGAGCACACTCACCACTCTCTCATCCAAGCACACCTATGGACAATTTGAAGTAGCTGGAGGAAATCCCATAACAGAATGGGGAGAACATGCAAATTCCACACACATGGGAGCCTGACAGAGTCTTGAACTCAAGTTTCAGAGGTGTGACGTAACAATGCTAACCACTGCACCACCGTGCCACCCTTATGTTGTGGTTTGTATTCATAAAATATAAATAAGAAAATAAGAACATAAGAACTATACAAACGAGACGACGTCATTCGGCCCATCAAGCTCGCTTGGGGAGAACTTAACTAATAGCTCAGAGTTGTTAAAATCTTATCTAGCTCTGA
>JAODKE010000035.1:17992564-18004841 GCA_026779605.1 Mormyrus hasselquistii | reverse complement strand
TATGCACACATACTGTGTGTGTGTGTGTGTGTGTATATATATATATATATATATATATATATATATATATATATATATATATAGGCATTTTCTATCTAGTGGACCAGATACTTAATTTTAATTCAAAGTCACATGGGAGGTGTGTCACAAACATATTTTCTAGAAAAAAATGATTTTTTGCACAAAATGCAAAAACAGGGTTTGCTTCCCAGTTTGCAAATGTACAACTATTCAGCATAGACATTTTCATTATTTACAAACATAAGTCCCGACATAACAACAAACTAAATTATGCCTAAATGGGTTCCATAAAGCTGCCGCAACCTAAAACTGTTTCACCCCACTATGTCTGTCAACAATATAATCAGTTTATGACGTTACTCTTTAAAAAGAAGATGAATGTTTACAAAAAACAAAACTCAAATCTAAATCTAAAACTTTTGGCAAATGGCTCTAAAAGCAAGACTGAGAACCATTGAAAGTTCACTTAGTAACTGGAAAGACCCTCATTTTGAGTTATTACCCTACAACAAAATAAAACAGACGTTACATATTACGGTATGTTTAACCTGTTTGCCATGTGTCAATGTTTTAAAACAAAATGAAACAAGGATGGGTCCCACTCATGACACCGAGCTGGATGGATTATACAAATGAAGATAACTTTTTGACCTAAAATATAACTTTCTGTAAAGTGCATTGGTGTGACCCTCACCAAAATCCTGCTGCCCACTAGGTTGTTGGAGGAATGCCGTATCTCGTACTGCACTTTGCTCCGCCAAGAAGCATCCATGTGCCAGGTCACATGGAGCTGTGCCACCTCCCCTGTAAAGCTGAGTGAGACGTTTGTCGGGGGGTCTAGTAGCACTTTAAAAAGAACATGCAAAGAAGAAAAATGAACAGAAAAAGGGTTTGTGACGTGCTTTGGTTTTCTGCAGGTGTTTCTTTCTGGCCTAAAGTTAGCGAGTCATCAGAGGGGTAAAGGGCCGCTTAGACTGGAGGAGAAGCAGAAGTGAAGCGGACGCGACACCGGTTTCGGGGAAAACGTGATGCCGGAGTCAGCAGATGGGGCAGCCCTGCGTACCTTGGTCCTCCACGCTGACGCTGCGGTTCAGAGCCGTCCGGTTGGTGCTTCTCTCCACGACTCTGATGTCTGTGACAGTGTAGAGAAAGACATCGGAGGCAGGGAGGGAGCAAACTTGGAGAAACTGGTCCCTGCCAGTTTTCTGGAGTGTGAGGTTGCATGTGGTCTCTTGTCTGAAGAAAGAGTCATCGCACCGAAGCGGGAGGTTCATCGAAAGCATTACTTTTCATCGATTCATTTGTCATTTTTATTAATTATCATTAATTAATAAAATTTATTCACGCTCCACCTCTGGGGGTGGAGTTTGCGTATTCTCCCAGGTTCTCTCCTCCTCTTCAATTTGGTGAATCGGTGTCACTAAATTGCCCTTGATATAGTGTATGTGTTTGTGTACCTGGGCATAGTGTGCCTTGTGCTACCTGGGCTAATCTCCTGACACCTCAGAGAACCTGTACTGGATAAGCGGTTAGATTACAAGGGTCACGGACGAAATATATTAAAATAGTGATGGTGTCTTTAGGTTCTGTCTCACTAAAATAACAACTACAATAATACCATTGTTCCCTTTTTCTTTACCATCCCAGACCGTTATTCAATGTGTGGAGCTGAGGAAGCATTTCACAGGTTGGAGATAACACACAAATCACAGTGCTACCTGAAAAGTCAGCACTTTGGTAATACCTTACTTAAAACCATGTTTTTAGAAATGTATAAACACATTCATAATAAATAATAATGCATTCATAAAGCATTATAAACATGGCTATAAATATTTATCAAAAGGCATAACACGTTATGCATTATGAATGCTTTATGAAGCTCTACTGTTTAATGCACTATAGATACCTTCATGATGCATTATAATAGTCTTTATAAGCATTATGGATGCTTTGTACTGCATTATAAAGGTATTTATAGTGCATTATAGATGAGAGCTTCATAAAGCATTCATAATGCATGATGAACATGGCTATAATGTGTTATCCATTTTTATAAATATTTATAGTCATGTGTATAATGCTTTATGAATGCATTATAATGCATTGTGAACGTGTTTATAAATGACTAAAAACATGCCCTAAAGTGTTACCAAAAAGTGTTTTGTCTATATTCGAAGTTATGAGTCATAATATAAGTAGAATCCATGTGAGATGCGTGATTAAATTTTTGTTTGCATGTGGAGCTCCCAAGTATTTAACATTTTTGTGGTTTTGCATCGAGTCTGAAATTTTTATCCTGGTTATCTAAGTCACATAATCTGCAACTTACTCATCGGTTTTGTAGAAGAAGTCATATGACGTGTCGTCTGAAACCTCCCAAAAGCAAGTGAAATCTTCCAGGGTTCGAGTGAAACATTTTGGATTTCTATCTTCCTCCAAGAGTGAAATGTCTGTTGACAGAACAAACTTGAATTTGTTACAAAAGACACTAATAATGTAATGTCCTATGATGGCACTGATTTCCTTAAACAATTTTTAGGATTTCCCCCTTAAATTTACTTTTTGCTGAACTATAATTATTATTATACTGTCAATATATTTCTCAGAATGCAGAGAGAGGTACTGATTAAAGTTTATTTTTAACCTTTTACAAATTACATGATTTATTATTGCTTGTATGCTTAAAATTTTCTTTTCCGTCCCCATATCATTCACAGGGTAACTTGCATGTTGAAATTAGAAGTTTCTTTCCTAAAACTTGGACCTGACTTTAAATTAGTGTAATGCAATGTTAACAAAGACTCACTAAGATTATCTATGGTACGTTCCACCTCAGTGTCTAGAATCCTGAGCTTTTACTAATTTTTTTTTTATTAAAACTGTGGAGACTTGTTTCTCAGTAAAGCCAAACTTCTACTGCTGATTTACATTACAACCTTTTTAAAATTTCGTAATGAATAAAAGTTGCAGTATCAGAAAGATACGATTTATTGATGATTTTTATGCTTGTATCTTGCAATTAGGAAAGGTAGTCATTTTGCTATCCATACGATGCATATTTTAAGGCTTTGTGGCATTTTAAAATCATTTTAATCTATTTTGGATGTGTGTTTTGTAAACATTTCCTATATATTCCTTTCCTAAACTTTGCTTGGATCGTACTCAAAGGCATATTTCGGACTTCTCTAAAACAGATAAAACAAAAGCTCATTTGTTCTGTGTAGACTGACGTTAATTTTAAACTAAGGTCAGATCTCAGATCAAGATTTTTGTTCTTGTTTTCATCCATTAACATGGGGTGCTTTTATTGGTTCTCCCTACCTTTCTCTGACACGTAATCGACTGGTCCAGACTGATACCCCTGCACATCCCAGATCTGGGCCTGGATCCAGACGTATGTCATCCAGCTGATGAGGCGGACATCCATGGCACCACAGGTGTGTACTTATCCCATCACCGCTCTCTGGAGACTGGCGTCTTCTGTGTGCATGTGTGTGTGTGTGTGTTGGTGTGTAATGTAGTGAGGGTGGGTAGGTCACTGGGGGGTGGTTTTGTACAGAGTTAACAGGCGCTATCTCACAGGACCCAGTGAAACAGGAAGCGTGTGTGAGGTGACTGAGGCAGCCAACCTCAGATTGGGGCCCCACTGCCGGCCGCGGACACTGGCACAATGTGTGACACACACACACACACACACACACACACACACACACACACAGTCGTATAACCATATCTTTTTGGGGACTGCACACACACATGCACACACACACACACACACACATGTAGCAATGCCTGAGGAAGGTGTATGCTCTTAACCTACAATTGGTAGCTCATTGTGGGGTCAGGTGTGTTTGGGGGTCATTTGTGACATGGTGCGGGCAGCCAGGTTCCTGTATGAGTGTCATTTGGGGTCTTTGAGCTATACTCCAGAATTGTCCTCAGTAATCATTGAGCTATACTCCAGAATTGTCCTCGGTGACTAATCCTCTGTCTCAGTGATTTTCACCTGACTGGTTGCAATCCAGAAGCGGGTTATTGGTTATTTTTATTGCTGTCACACCCCATCCAGTCAAAAGTTTAGCATCCCCCCCAATCAAGAACTTTTATCATGAATCTAGCTCACTGACCAAAGAATACTGTGGGTGCTGAGCCTAAACCAGTGGAGATCCTCTGCCCATTGTTGTCAGTCTTTAACCTCCTGCAATGGAAATATTTAGAAAATGTATGTTCTTCAACAAACAGAGTCTCAGCATGGCAATGTTTGAACTCACGGTTATCATGCATTTGGAATTAGCTTTCTAATCTAAACACGATCACAGCTGATTCTTAACTGCCAATAAACCTAATAAAGAAAACGGTTAAAAGCAAAGTACCTACATATTTCACATTTCTACATGATAAAGCATGGATATATGAAGCCTTTGTACGAAAGGTAGCTGAACAAAAAGGAAAAGCAAGAAAATGAGCCTTATTTACCAATGTGGCACAAATATATCGCAATGTGAGCAGTCTAGTAGCCCCCAAGACAGACATCCAAAGCGGCATGGGAGATGCCCAAAGACCAAACTCCGCCCACTCCCCTGTAAACACCAGAGGCCCAGCAGCCACAGGAAGCATGTGAGCTGCGGACAGCAGCTACGAGACACCGGATGCTGGCACCATACCCCCTGCGTGACAGCTCCTGGCCTGTGGCTCACTGCAGCAGGAAATCTCCTGACAGATCAGCGAGCTGCAGCAGTGAAAACGCCAGGCCCTCACAGACCACAAGCTTCTGAGTAGCTGACACGTGGGCAGCTCCACCCCCCCCAGCCCCCTTACCCCCGGCACTGGGTGAGAAATTTGTCTCACAATAGAGGCCAACACAAAGAAGTTGCAATTGAAAAATGGCTTCTTGTGCAACAGGAATATGATCCATTCTGGTGAACTGTTCAGAGTAGTGCGAGGAGCTCCTCTAGTGTACAATGTGACTATTGTATCCCTGGTCAATTCTTATGACCTCAAAGGACTGAAGTGAACTGGTGAAGGAAGCACCTTTAGAGATATTCTCCTTTGATGAAGGGCCACATTAAGAAGAGAAGTATCGTCTCAGAATGCATGACCGCTTCTTCTACCTACAAATGTTCTTCACAGACAACACCTTGGTGGTGTAACATCTGTAGATCATGTGTTCTCCACAAGTCCATGCCATTTTTGGGTAAATGTAGTCATCACAGAGACACTTTATTAAAAAAAAATTGAGAAATACACAATTTGTACATTTTCACTTGATAACAACAAATACATATTTGCTGATAGTGACATGCAAGGAAGAAATAACCAGGTCAAATTCAACACTGAAAAATAAATCACGGTTATTTGCACAGAAAATATTCAATTTTAAAAAGACTCATAATGAAGTGCTTTACAGATTTGATAAAACTGGTTTTCATATCAGCAAGTTATGTTGATTAATTATAAATGCAAGAAAACATATTTACATTTCATTCCATTTGTATGACTTTGCTTTGCATTTCCCTTTTTGGTTCTTTTTACGACAGAAAAACAGCACACAGTAAGTGCAAAACAAAAGGTATCCTACAAGATATACACCACGGACCCAGCTTGACAAAGTAGCATTAACCACTATTCCATCCACCCTCACATCTGTAGAGAAGAGCCAACGCTCATTTTCGGAGGCATAGAAGCTCAGCAATGACTATCAAAGCACCTTTTGTTGGCTCTGAGAACTCACAGCTTTTCTATCCGGACATTCTTGTCAGTGTCCATTCCCACTGTTTCAGCTACAGTCTTTGTGCCCCACGTGATATCCTTAGTCCGTCAGTGCGGTGATCTTCAGGTGGAAGACAGTAACGGTCTGAGGTGATACAGCTACCAAGGCTTCCAGGGTCCGGGTGGGCTGGTAGTCAGGCTTCCTCTGCAGTGGCATCTATTCCAGCGTAGGTGAAGTTCTCGAACAGCGCCATGTTGACATACGCCTGTATGGAGACAGCGAGGGGTCTTGGGTAATTTCTAAGTCATTCCAGGCCAGCAGCCAGCAGATGCTCTGCTTTTGAGAAACTGAAGCAAACCTAAATATGGGTTAGGGTTAGGTTTTGTGGCTTACCTTTCTGGCCTCCTGCATTCTGTTGAGCTGCACGGAAATCTGGGTGAAAGGGGGTCTCTCATAGGGCCGATCCCTCCAGCACTGTCTCATTAGCTCATACCTGCAGATGCAACAAGTTTTCACATGCTATATAACAGCAGGGGGCTATGGGTGGCTGCCCTTCACAGACAACTTAGACTATCGATTATTATTACTACTTGGGGGTAGTGTGTGGTTCAGTGGAATAGGTCTCTGTGCCTATGATCAGATGGCTGCTGGTTTGAATCTCATGCTTGGCAAAATAGTCACATGGTCAGTGAGCCAATGAAAAAGGCGTCTAACCAGCCCCCCCCCACCAAAAAATGGCTGATCTCACAATCAGACCCTGAACTTCACTCTTACTTGTACTGTATGTATGTGTGTGTGTCTCTCAGAGGAGAGCAGGAGATGCGAGACGTGAAAAGAAGCATTCCAATGTATCTGTACTTCAACATGCTGCTAGGCTTATAACAAGGCCCAGTAAATGGTTACAACTCACTGTCATTTTATTCTCTTTACATTAGCTTCATGTTAAAATCCTGTATTTAACGTACAGAGCCCTGGCCAGGCTTCGGAATATGTCACGGACCTTCTACACATTGTCACTGCAAGCCGGTCCCTTGGGTCATCAGCTCAGGGACATTTAACGGTTCCTCATACACAATTAAAGACCCAGGGTGACCTTTGCAGCTGCTGCACCCAGACTTTGGAATGATCTTCCAGTACCCCTGTAGTCTGAAGACTATGTTGATAAGTTTAAATGTCTGCTGAAAGCGAATTGCTTTTAAACTCGCCGTTGGCTAGCATGTAGCATTAGTGCATTACTCACGCCTGTGCCAACCCCAGCACCTCAGTACAGGCGTATCCCTGGGGAGTTTCATTTTCATGATGCATTGTGACACTGCCCTTTGTTTTTATTGGTATTAGCCTCATTTCTATAAATTTATTTATGTACCAGTTTTAAAATGAAAAACACCTTGTGACTCTGTCTATGAAAGGCGCTTTATACAGTAAATAAACTTTACTTACTGTACTCATACTTGGCAAATGAACAATTTCCTTTCATATATTGAGACTGTCAAAGGTCCTTCTACCCAGTGAGGGTGCTTTTCCACTGCACCAGGTACTGTACTTTTCGGTACGTTCCCTTTTCCCATTGACTTCTGGTCGAGTACCAGTACTAAAAGTTCCAGTAAAGTGCCAAATCAACTGGGGTAATTTTTTGGTACGTTGGGGGGGGATTTGAAATTATTATTTTTTTGTCAATTTATTATGCAAATAGCCTGCTTCTGTAATAGAAATTTACCACATTGTTGAAAAAAGTTACGAACTCAAAAAAAACAACAGTAAACAAAGTAAAACAATAAATTAGAGTAGTAATAATGGATGCATGGACAAATTAAGTGATCCAAGCTTTGAGATCTGGTCCAAAGAACAGATACATCAAAATCGGAATGTCATGACAAGAAATATATTATTTTGTATAATATACTAGGGCAGCACAGCTTTGGAAAGTGATTTTGTTTTTATAAATACTGGGGTTTTTATAAAGCAAAAAAGTCTCAGAAACCCATCTAGGAGTGATTTAAACAACAAGGATGAAACTGATGAGTGTCTCAGAGAATGCATGCAGCGCTCATGCAAAAAAGCAGCTGATGTAAACTTTAAACTGATTTTTAAACATACACTTGATAACCCTGAAAAGGAATAATCTTTTAAATAGTATGGTATCTGGTGCAGTGGAATACTTTGCCATCGCTGATCCTTAGTGCGAGTACTTACACTCCGTGTGAGTATTTATACTTGGCTTGATGTGAGTACTTACACTTCATCATCACAGTTTTTGGGCTGCTCCATCCTGTAGCCCTGAGGCAACTTTTCGTAAAGTTCAGCGCAGGTCATCCCACAATACGGGGTCCCACCTGAGGGAGACAGGATAGTCAGTATCAGGTCCTGTATCTCTGCGTGTTGTATAAATAGTCAGTTATACATAATCAGTGGATAATGGATAATGAACAAGGCAGTGGGGTTTTAGGGTGGCTGAATGTGTGGCCTTGATAAATAGATAAACCTTAAATTAAATTAAGGTTGAGGGTTAGTCTTTTAAGCATCAGGGTTGACCCCGCTATGTACCTTTGATAAAGTTCCATCCACCCATTCATCAATCCATCCATCCATTTTCTATACTCGCTTGTCCAGTGCTAGGTTGCTACAGTCTGAAGACGATACCATAAGCTACGAACCCAAGGTAGGGAGTAACCCAGCACGGGGTACCAACACATTGCATTACACACACCATTCACACCAATAGACAATTTGGTAACTCCAATTCACCTGTGTGTGGAATCATGTTTCTGAACAGGGGTGGATTCGAGAATACTCAAAGTGAATCCCACAGCAACATGGGGAGAACAGATTCCACACACAACTGAATTTCTTCATACCTACATGGCAAAAATAACTGACCTAGTCTGGATGATGGTATCTGTTTGACAATAAGAGCACTAAAAATACCTACTTCAGTATTAATTTTCATGAAATCTAACCTTAATTACCAGACAGATAACCATTATTCCTGACTGCAGGCACAGTTATGAAATTTCCTTATCAGAGATGTTTCTACATCTTCCCACAGGACCTATCTGGTTGCATGTGGTACTAGATCTGTGGTAGTAACTGAAATCAGAGCTCCTCTAATAAGTCAACAGCTGTAGTTGACATGATTAAGATCTGCTACCTCAGGAGATAGAAAAGCCAATAAACTTCAACAGGCATTAATTATCTGTTTAGCTTACTGTTCATTTACCTAAACTTACAATCTCCCAAAGAAGCACTCCAAAGGACCACCTGAAATAAAGGAAGGGGAAACATTTAGCAACAATGTGCTCAAATGAACTCCTCAAGCATGCTGCACAGGTGTCAGAGCACAGCTGCATGCTGCACAGGTGTCAGAGCACAGCTGCATGCTGCACAGGTGTCAGAGCACAACTGCTTTAAGGATTTTCCTGTCAGGGGAATTTAAAATTCCATGTGTGTTTTTTTTATTATTAAATAAACACTGGACATGAACACCACTTTGCCCAGAACCATTAAGATCCTTCTTGGTTGCTGGTAAAATCAGCTGCAAAGCACATTTTACTTCTCTGTTAAGTAAACAGTAAGTAACGGTCAGCCACTTGTGGCTTTAGGTTATCTCCAGTTCTCTGTGGTGTGCAAGATGTACCACTCTCTGGTACAGTCAGACAGGCCCAACTGCAGCCCTATAATTCATAGAAGCACAAGCTTCATGGTGGCTGAGCCTCCAGTTTCCTTTTCATTTCCAATTTAGGCACAGAATGTTCCTTGGCGCATAAAAATAGTGGCGCCAGTCACCATGTTTTGCTTTTCCATCCTGGTAATGTTATCTGCACCCTACATGCAATTATCAGCAGGGCAACACTACCCGTGCCATGACCAGCTTGTTGAACTGTGTGAAACTGGCACTGCAAAAACATGCCGATTTGCCTTTGATTGGTAGGATATAAACCTAAACCCATGTAATTTAAAGTGTACACCGATCTCATGTTGAAGATGCACGACTTACACGTCACTCTTGGTAGTGTAGACACTGTAATTTAATGATTCAATTGCCATCCATCGTACAGGTAACCTTCCCTGAAAGAAAAAAAATGAGGAATGTAAAAAAAAAAAAAAAAAATGTTTAACTAATCTTTATAGTACTACCATAGCAACATAAAGTCATGAATAGTAAATATATTCATACCATTCTACCCTGAATAAGAGATTTGATCAAAGTGCCGGATAAAAAGACAGAAAAGGGATAGATATTATGGAAAAACATAATAAACCCAAAGGTCCTGGTGTGAGTCTGATCCTTAATATTAACGTGCTTGATAATCAGCCAAAATAATCTTTTTTCAGAAGGCAGATAAGCTGAGCAGGAACTGGAACCAGAGGAACTAACCCCAGACTGCTTAGTAAAACCAATCAGGCCACCCATACACACCAAGCAGTGCACGTCATGTACAATTGTATTAAGGGAAATCAATAATAAGATGTTCTTCCAAGTCATTCTGCCAGATCAATAGAGGTAGAGATTTCAGGTCCAGAAAGTACAAATCCAGACCAAGATTTTGTTTCAACCAACCAGTTGAGTTTAAAGAGTCTCAATCACAGAGTACTCAACTGGTTGATTGAAACAAATGGATTTGTACTCTCTGGACCTGAAATCTCCACCACTGCAGACCACCATACCTAGAATCCACAACCTAGTGATTGGTGGCAATGGTCTTTATAAAATCTGCATTCATTTCTCATCAAATAGTGAAGCTTATAATGTAATATAAAATTGTGAAAAGAATTGAATGTTGTTTTTAATAATATGATTGGGTTTTGCGCATAACAGGAAATTTACATGATTGAAACAAGTAGATTAATATGGGAATCATAGACAAGAAGCAATTACAAGTAATATATATGGGTAGTGAAGAGGTACAGAAAGTTTTCAAACATTGTCTTAGGTGAGCATCCATCCATCCATCCATCCCTAGCATCAATGCCTGTGTTTACTGAATAATGTTACCCTCCAAACTCATAATATCACATTTACAACAAAATCCATTCTAGCTCAGCATGGCATCTAGCTGGTCTGGCGACTCCCACCATGGTCTTCTTCACGTACACCTCCTCTCCCCTGGACAGCCCAAAATCAGCAATCTTAGCCATCAGGTTCTCTCCCACCAGCACGTTCCTGGCCGCCAAATCTCTGTGAATAAACTGGATAGATGGGCAAATGGGACATCACTGAGTGTGACCCAGATCCCTCTCTTAATGTCTTTTTACCATTCTCTTGTATTAATACATTTGACCAATTCACTGATAACTGTGAATCAGGTTTTCTGGAAGGTGGAGAAAAAACAATTAAGAGTCAAGGATTTTCTTAATTTAGTTACAGTATAAATAGAAAAAAGTACAACAGCCTAGTCAGCACAGAGGCAGAAACAAACCTTATAAGGTAAAACTCAGTCACATCTCGACTAGCCACCAGAGGAAACTGAGGGAAAACTCACTCAAGCTCACCTGCTTACAAGTTAATTAAATAATTAGTAGTTAAAGATGCACCAGACTGTGTGTGTTGCTCATTATTTAGGCTAATGGGCTCCAGGACACTGCGCAAATGTTGTGGTTTTTCATACAATTTGAGTAAACAGAAGTTTTACTTTTACTGTGTCTATTCAGATTCAGTTTCTATTATGCAGCTGGGTTCTTACCTTCACTGGAAAAAGAGATTATCCAATAAACCTTCTGACAATTTCTTGTGTTTTGAGTGGTAGTATAAGTTTTGGGAACTTAAGCAAAGAAATATTTTTGCATACGATGAATTACAATGAATTATATATCTTTTAACTTAATCAAATATTGGGAAATGGTTTAATAGTTATTTTTCCCCTCTAAAATTGTTTTTAACTTTGCTTTTTTAATTATGATTTGCTTGCTTATCAACAGAAGTGAGTACTCAGCAGGCTTTGCTATCTAGCAACGAGCCACAGCAATGCTTAAAAGGTACGGCACACTCAAGTCCTGCCAAGTCAGACAAGCTAAGACTGGAAGACTGTTGATGCTTTGGACCCCATAAAGCACCTGGGAGCAGCCCAGTGTTTGGTAGGACCACTTGTGGGCCGTTTAATGATAATCTGCTTGTTAAGTCATGATGTTTGAATCATATGACAGTATCATTTCTGGGCTCAAGTTGGGTACAAGCTAATATGCTGCAGTGTTGTGTGCCTCAGTGTTCTAATTGACCTAAAACAAAAAAAAAAAAAAATCTAAAAAAATTGACCTTATACTGCTTTCCATGCACCCAGAAGGCAAAGAGGAAGTGGCTATGCGAACTAAACAGTCATTTTTCGCAACTTTCATGTTTAGTACCAAGGGTGTAATGGTAAACAAAATTCAAGGTTTGGTACAAACCTTGGGTTTGAGTTCATGGTTTCAGTACAGCAAGGAAAACACAATTTATTCTGAGAGTTCATTATTAATACCGCAAACACAATTTGGAAAGCAAAGACAATGTGTCCATTGACATGTCTGAATAAACACAAGAGATGCTTATTTGCACATTGCAATAAATTT
>JAODKE010000035.1:17970882-17985028 GCA_026779605.1 Mormyrus hasselquistii | reverse complement strand
TGGATGGACAGAGGAAGCACTGTGCCTGCAGACTGGCAGATCTGCTCGGGTGGGGTTAAAGCTGTGTGGATGGACAGAAGGCACTGTGCCCGCAGACTGGCAGATCTGCTCGGGTGGGGTTAGAGCTGTATGGATGGACAGAGGCACTGGGCCCGCAGACTGGCAGCTCTGCTCAGGTGGGGATAGAGCTGTGTGGATGGACAGAGGAAGCACTGTGCCTGCAGACTGGCAGATCTGCTCGGATGGGGTTAAAGCTGTGTGGA
This sequence comes from Mormyrus hasselquistii, assembly GCA_026779605.1. NCBI lineage: Eukaryota > Metazoa > Chordata > Actinopteri > Osteoglossiformes > Mormyridae > Mormyrus > Mormyrus hasselquistii. Next base: position 17,984,765 of record JAODKE010000035.1, on the reverse strand, counting down.
TGGACAGGAGGCACTGTGCCTGCAGACTGGCAGATCTGCTCAGGTGGGGTTAGAGCTGGGTGGCATGGCAGTGTTTCATCCATCCATGTATGTCTCAAATGAATGTGCTGGGATTTGCGCGTCTGCCCAAGTCATCTTGGGGTTACCTCTGGTTTCCAAAATCATGCTAAGGTTAACTGGAGTTTCCAAATTCCCCACAGGCATGAATAGTGGGAGTGCCCTGCAATGAACTGGTGCCCCATCCTGCATTAACGTCATACATTTTTTAATCAATCCACCACGTCCTGACCCAAGGTCTAAAAATATGAATTAATGTGACTGTGATGCCCATCTTAACTGTAATCAGTCTGCCTGCATAGAGATGTGACGACTTGTTTCAATTATTTGCACAAGGGTGTAGTTCTTGATATGGTTCTTCGAGTGAAGGTGATCCTCACCATCCCCGTATGTTGATGCCAGGACAAATTTGCTCCACTCGCCCAGCATCTTGGAGACGGCTCGCACCCGGAACTGGTAGAGTGTGCTGCTGTTGAGCTCCATCACGTGCTTGCTGGTCTTGTTGCCGTCGTCTGTATCCACCCACGGGATCAGGCTGTCCTGGCCCACTGGGAGGTATTCAACAATGTACTTGACGATGCCGCCGTTGGGGTCCTCTGGTGGCTGCCATTTTAGCAGAACAGTGGTGCTGGAGATGGGGCTGGCTTGTACATTTCTGGGTGGTGATGGTCCTGGGGAGGGACAAACCATCTTTGTCAGTGTTTCCCAACGCAGTCCTTGTTGACCCAGATATGGTCCACATTTCCGCTCCTTCCCAGCTCCTCAAAAACGTAGGCCCCAAAGATTTAGAAACACTGATCTATGTTGCTTTTGCAAAATACATGCTTAACAACATTTTGACTGGTGTTCCACATATAACATTCGCTTCTTTTAAACAAAATGTAGTTTGATTTTCTAAAGCAAATGTTATGTGAGGCAGCTTGGGAGGTTGATGTAATCTGTCACCTTCCAGGAAGTGACGAAAGTTAAAATGAATAAGAATGTTGAATGCTGGAGGGACTGAAGGAAATGAGTGCCCTCTGCTGGCTGAAAAGGTGAAAGTTACCCAGGCTGTTGAGTCGGATGGAGAGGGGTTTCGAGGCTGGACCAAAGCTGCCACAGTTGATTAGTCTGACGATAACTTGGTAGTCCTGGTAGTACTCCAGGTTGTAGAACTTGGTAGAGTGCACATTAAGCAGGGTCTGCTCATTGGCCAGATTCACACCCTGGGGTCCGTAGAGCTCGACCAAAAAGCCAGTGGCCACGTCAGAACTTCTGGGAGATGACCAGCGGACTGTGACGTTATGGCCCTCCTGTGAGCTGGAATCAATCTCTGGCCTCACCGTGGGTTCTATCAATGCGTGATACTCAGTCAGAAAGGCAATGCTACATAATCCTGTCCTGTTCTCCATGTTTCATTCATGAGATTTCATTTTAGCTTCATAAATATTTATGGATTTCAAAACATGGTGAATGGTAATTGGCAGGCCTAACACCCCCGGGTATCCCCTCCCAGCCCCCGCCCCCCGGACTTTGACCAGGAAAACTAGTTAGAAGATGAATATATGAAAAGTGGGTGAAGCGTTCTGTGTACTCACCCGGGCAGTCCGTTTCCATGATCGCTTCAGGTCCAGGAGGACCCTCTCCTCCCTCCCCAGGACGTGTGAGCTGGAGCTTAACAAAGTACCTGGTGGACGGCTTCAGGTTCATTAAAGTGATGGGCTCCGTGCCATAAACTGAAAGGTGATAGGGTAAAAGGTCATCACTCAGAGAGATAACTTGTATGTTTCTATGTCAAGGATTCCAGATGAGATAATGTGGCATTTATAATTTTTACACATACTGTGCTCAGCAACACCCAACTTCCATTACTTTTTTAATGTGATTTCTTGGTTTCTTTTGTCTACCTATGATGGAAGACCAAGACACTTCAGCTTCCATTGGTTTGTAGAGGAGCTTGGTGGAGATAATTGGCCCATCGCCTTTGTAAGTGACCACAGGATTGACAATCAGCTGTTTGCTCCTCCTTTCCAGTAGTTTTGGAGAGGTCAGGGGACAAGGAGGCTCTGATGGAAAAGAAACGAATGCTGAAATGTCTATAGTAAACCAACAAAGTCAAGTCAACAAACAGCCAAAAGTTAAGATGGGCATTAAAGCACACTCTTCAAATCACTGTTGTTAATTAATGCAAGTGTTTAAACAGCTTTCAATTTGCTTCTATTTTATTAGTACAGTACAGGTATATAGAAATTCTTTGGTTTCCGAAGATCCAATGTCGGTATTCTAAGAGGCACACATGTACATGTCAGAGCAAAGCTTGGGGACAGAGGGCTGGGTCACCATCCAGTAACTCCTGATGCAAGTTTTGGGGTTACATTAATATACAGCCTTTAGCTTATTTCAAAACTTCTTAGTGAAGGAGAGAGTTAAAGACACAAAAGAGCTGTGATGGGTCATGCAAAAGCACGTTTGAAAAAAAGGATTCAGGTGACCTTACCTTTGACGGTCAGGTTGAATTTGCGAGTGTCCTGCCCCCCATTGGTGGCAACACGACATTCCCAAACCCCCCCATGCTCCAAGGATAGATGTGGAATCTCAAATTGGGCTGTGCTCTTGTTGGAATCCATTGTCGTATGGGAGGCCTGAGTGTTTGTCAGACAGGGGTGTTTGCATAAAAAATGTATGGAATATCGATCCCTCCTGCCATTGATACAATCCCAACTAATAATGTCACATGAGATCCCTTCTGACCTTCAGAATGGTGCTGTCCATTTTGCGGAGCTCGATGCTGGTGTGGCTCGGCAAGGGGGTGCCCTTGGCAGAGCACAGGATCTTCGGGCTGGAATTGCGGTTCCACTCGAGACTGCTCGCCATGTCCAGGATCTGGGGTGCATGGTCTGCCATAAGAACATGTGGAATTGAGGGTCAGGAGTTTGCCGTTAGCTGACTGAGTGGATTTTTAATGATCCCATATCTCCAAGATTCATATTTACCTGATTTCTCGCAGTTGTGCCCACGCCAACCGGTAGGACACTGGCACCCGCTGAATCGATTACAGACCCCGTTGTTCTTGCACCTACAGTGTAACTTGCAACCGGCGCCATATGTGTCTTTGCCACAAGCTGCCGGATTGGGGAGGCACACTTAGAGTGGAAGAGTGCTCCCTCTACTACTGGCATGTCAATTGACCTAGTCTATTATACTTTGAATATGCAAACTGTAAAAGTAATGAAACACTTAGATATCAAAAAAACTTGAAATCTCACATTTGCTAGAGTTGGTTTTGTGGTGGGTTGAAAAGAAATAGAAAGCAATAGAAACGAAAGTTGCAAATTGGTAGATATGTAGGACGTGATAATTAGTTCATCTAGACCTACAAACTCATACACAGTTTGCTCCATGTTGAAGTACGAGACATAGATCTTAATCTTGCAGGATTATAAATCATGCAATTTATTTGCATGACATGCATTAATGGAAACAACACATTCACGATTCAACTTTGTCATCTTATACTGTAGAAAATTTGTTTATGCTTTGTGCAAAACTTTAACAAAATTCCAGAAATAGAACAAAAAAACTCTTACGTCTGGTGCAGTGAGCTCCATGCCACCCCCTGGCACAGGTGCAGCCAAAAGGATCCGAGAGGCAGAAGGTCAATCCTTTGCAGTTCTGCTCCGACTGGCACGATTCCTGGCAGTTCTGCCCGAACATTCCCTCTCTGCAAGCTTAAAGAAAATGAGAAAACCAGAATAGCCAACAGGAGTGTTTTACAGCGGAGAAAGAAATAATACCCACGTGTATCAGCAGTCTATAAATCTATATAGGTTCACGAGAGAATAAATCAAGAAAATGGTGCAGTCCCCAAGTTGAATTTTTGGTGATTTTTGATGTCCAGCAGAAGCTTCTACACGTTTGATATATAGTCTTGAAACATTAATCATCAAAATTATGTTACTGCACTTTGCATTTATTTTTTCTTAAAAATGCAAACGGCATTTGAAACCCTCAAAGCTCAAAAACAAAATCATTTAGAAGCGCAACAAAAACTACTTATAAATTACACATTGGCTCGAACAACTTTTATCTTTGTGTGGCAATTGTGATTTGATTTTGAAATAGAGAAAATCACTGTTTTAGGACTCTAGGTCAACCTGTCAATTTACAGGATATAATCAGCCAGAAATACAAAACAGCTGTGTAAATGACTTCATCTTAGTTGCATAAGGGTAAACCCCAATGGAATTTGCCCCAAACTAAAAACTAACTACAAGGAACCCAGTAATTAGCATGAAATCTTTTACTAGCAAGTTGCACGCAGTCAGTTTAAATACAGAGATATGGCTAAAGGAATCAGCAAAACAGGGTATGCTACCCGTTCCCACCAAAAATGTCAGCAGCAGAAAGAATCACTACAGAAACCCGACAGTATGTCATCTCTTTGGGAAGCTTGTCATGATCAAAAGGATGCAAACTAAATGCAAGACTGCTGAGGGAACCATTCATAGTCTGGAGGGCAATTAAAACCTGAAAAGCAGAGATAGCCACAGAGGCCCAACAAGAAGAATAAGGTTCCTGTCATGAATCCTAAGGCGATTCAGTCTGAGAAAAACAAGCTGCAGATATACCCATTTCTGTGGGATGATAATAAAGGCTTTATCACTGTAACAGTCACTGACATTTCAATTTATTTTTCAGTGATAATGTCACAGTAGAATATTCATGCAAACCACTTTTCCTGTACAATTAGTCTATCCCAGGAAACAGCCAGGACCAGATGCCAGTTTAACATCGGGCACACGGACAAATTATGGGCAGTTTAGTGTTTTTTGGAAAGCCATATAACATGACTTGAACCCCAACCCTGAAAGCCTAAGCAAACAGAGCAACCCACTGATCCACTGTCACAATCAATCTGTGCTCAGAACTAAGAAAATAAATGCTTTTGCATTCTTTTTATACTTTCCAGCTTTGGGCCGATAAGCCTGCCTTGATAGTATTGCCTCACCGGTTTCGCAGTGTGTTCCCATGAAGCCCGGTGGACAGATGCAGTCACCCTCTTTGTCATGACAAACGCCTCCATTCAGGCAGTTGGGACAGTCCTGGTCACAACTAGGACCCCACTTCTTATCTCTGCATGCTGGTGAATGCAAACACACATGTTGTTGGCAGTATAGAAATGTAGCAGGTTTCAGCATGGACATGGAGAACGGCGACCATACCTCTAACGATAAGCCTCATGTAAGTGCCATACAGGGGGCTGTCTCCCATGTAGTTGGCACTGTAGACACCTTCATGGACTTTCGTCAGTCTCTCTATAACCAAGGTGGCTGTGTTGTTCATAAACTCAGTCCAGTGTGTAGTATAGTAAAAGTTTCCTGCAGGACCCCAGTACATGTGGACAGTCAGTGAGATAGACTGTCTTTATATGAACAAGATACATCTTTAAACTAGGGCTGTCAATCAATTTTTAAAAATGAACTAATTAATCAATTAATCAATGCACATTTTGCAATGAATTAATCATGATTAATCACAATTAAAACTTGTTTTACTTCTTAAGGCTAAAGCTTGTTATAATGCATATTTAAATGTAAAAATCAATCACAAAATGTATGCTGAATAATCAGAAAGGATGTATATTTCTGCTATAACAACATAGTAGCTCATAAATGACAGCAGTACAAAAAAACGTCTCATGCGATCATTTACATAGTTTATATAGTTGCCACACAATATATGGTGTGATGACATAATTTATTGCGTTAATCACTTTAATTATGTCCAATTTTTTTAACTGGATAAGTATTTTAAATTAATTGTAATGATTAACGTGTTTATTTTGACAGCCCTACCTAAAACACAGAATTTGTTATTTGAAAAGCCAGTCAGACAGTCAATGAAGCAATTTAGTGCCTTGCTCAGTGAATCTGGAAAATTGATGATTTCAGATGGTGACTCACCATTAAATTTCCATGTCACATCTCTCTTTTGGGGAGCTAGAACATGCATGACCAGATTGACTGTATCTCCAGGGTTGGCTGTTACTGTAAGGTGACTTGGATGAAATTGTTCTTGCACAAAGAAAATCAAAAAACCAAATTGTTATAAGAAATATGCATAATACAGTTAGCAAAATTACTTACACTTGGCAACATAGTGTACATATTGTATCGGGGCACCTGCCTTCACACACACATGAACTTCAATGACATCCCATTCTTAATACATAGGCTTCACTATGGAGTTAGCCCACCCATTGCAGCTATAACAGTTTCAACTGTTCTGGGAAGACTGTCCACAAAGTTTAGGAGTGTGTTTATAAGAATTTTTGATAAGGATGCACGACATGAAAAATTTTAACTGATACCCGATAATTAAGTCCTTGTCTTGTCCGATACCAATCCTGATAACCAATACGTTCATATTATTATTTTTACTATAATTTTCACATAATCTGCAGTTTGTGCATCCAGAACACTAAAAAAATCTAAGATGCACTGATGCCTATAACTATAACAGTAAACTATAAAATCGTACTGGTCAAAAAAACGTTACTTTCAAGTTAAATATAAAGACTTTTTCTTAATTAAAATATTTTTTAAACATTCATAAACATATTTTATGTAAGTAATAACCAATAAAGCATGTTGTTATCCAGCTAAAAATATGCTTGTAATAAAACATGGTTGTCACACCCTGATCATGCCTTTCCTCCTGTGTGCCACACCCCCTCGTTTACCTAGTGTGGAATCCTCCTGGTTACCAGCTGTTTCTAGTTTTGTCTAATGATTCAGTGTATTTCAGAGCTTCCCTGTGAGTCTTTCCTTAGTCGGGTCATTAACCTTTTCTTTAAGTTCTCTGTGGTCCTGAGCGTTTAGCCCCTATACCTTTGAAATCCTGCACTGTGTCATTGATTGTACTATTGAGCTAAATGCAAACAAGCTCTTAATTAATAAAAACGCAATTTTAGAAACACATTTATGAATGTAGTTTACTGATCTGAATTCTTGCTGCAGCAGTTAGAGTGCACTATGAAACATCAATTGCTATTGAGCTAAATGTACATTAATATACTAATAAAACATGTTGCTTGTACTGTAAGGCTAAGTGCAAACAAGTTCGTCATAGTAATTAATAAAAACGCACTTTTAAAAAGACATTTATAAACATATTTTATTGATGTAAAATTGCTGCAGTGGTAAGGGTGAACTTCAAATTTTCGGGGTACCTTAAAACTGCATCATCGCAAATGCATCATCGGCCTAACAGCTGAGCTGTAACATCACAACTGGAAGAAATTTCGCATGACAGTGTGCTGGAGCTCATTATCACTCAGACGTTATGAGCGCAACACAGCCTGTTTTAAAAGGCACTACCTGCCAGCAAGCACTTTCACAAATTCTATGAGCCTACTTTATTAGATCTATTTATCGGACGTCATTTATTTATCGGCACAATAAAAATGATTTCAATTTTACCACATATCAGCTGATATTTTATCTGTCCTATAAATATCGTGCATCTTTATTTTTTGACCATTCTTCAGGAGAGCATTTGTGAGGTGAGGCACTGATGTAGGATGATAAGGCCTGGCTTGCTCTAATTTAAAGGTCCATCCCCAATCTGTTCCCACAAAGCTGGGAGTATGAAATTGTCCAAAATGACTTAAAATGCTGCAGTATTAAGAGCTCCTTTCAGTGGAAACAAGGGGCCAAGCCCAATCACTGAAAAACAACCCCACACCATATTCCCCTCTGCACCAAACTCTACACTTGGCACAATGCAGTCAGGCAAGTACCATTCTCCTGGCAGCCACCAAACCCAGCCTCATCCATCGGATTGACAGACAGAGAAGTGTGATTCATCATTCCAGGGAACACTGCTCTAGTGGTGAATGGACTTACACAGGTGGCATCCTATAGTGGTACCATGCTTGAATTCACTGAGCTGCTGAGAGAGACCCATTCTTTTGCAAATGCTTGTACTGTAGAAACAGTCTGCATGCCTTGGTATTTAATTTTATATACCAGTGCCTATGGAAATGATTGTAGCACCTGAATTTAATGATTTGGAGCACCCCTCCAAATCATTGAATTCAGGTGCTACAATTATTCCAGCACTTTTGGCAATATTGTATGTACTATATTTAAATTAAGCAACTAAATTAGAACACCATTATAAACAGAGTTGGATAGTTCAGTTCCAGATAGTATATCTAGTTGGTTGAAACAAAATCATAGTCTCTATTCTTAATTTCTGGGCATCCTATGTATGTCTGGTTATAAATGTAACATTCACCAAGTAAATGGCACAAGAAGCAGCATATTATTTAGCATAACAAAAAAAAAAACAGACTTAATTGGTAAAACATACTCAGTTACAACATAGTAGAAATCCACCAAGTCCTACAGCCCAGCTAGCACATTCACCAACGGTGTGTTTAAACTTTACCCTCATGGATAATCTATTAATATATAGTACATTACTACAAAACAAGAGAAATGAAACAAAGCAAAAAAATAAGTGTCTGAATGCAAGTTATAAATGAACTCTTCTACTCTCAGAATGCTGCTCTCTAAACAGGAAGTTATGGCCATATAGGGAGAGGATTGGTGAAATAAATGAGCATCTGTCTACATATCCATCTTCCATATCACTTATCGTGTATGGCAGTGATTCTCAAATTCTTTGACACTGGTCGGGAGGGGGGGGGGGCAGGTTGTGACAAAATTCGTCAACCGAAAACTAAACTGATTGCTCATGACAAAATCTGCCAGGTGGTGGGGGGTGACATAAAATAAAACTCGTGACCATTCTGAATTATTTAAAGACCCTGAAGACCCCCCAGGTGTCAATAACCCATGGTTCTGCTGTATAGGATGGGTCCTGGTATCTATCCTAACAAGCACAGGGCAACTGGCCGAGGAACACCCCAAACCAGACGCCAACACTATGCATTATGTGACATTATTTTTGAACTGTGGGAGCAGCAGGGCAAACATGGAGAAAACTCTACACACACAAGACTGGGGGTTCTATCACCAATGAATCAGCTGAATTACTTGGTTTTACCAAGTCTTATGTCAGATGTCATCACATCATTCAGAGTACAGGTATGGTACCTTTCTCAAAGTTGCTGATAAGTGTGACAGTTGTAAGCCGCTTCTGGTCCTTCTGAGCAATGCAGTAGAAGATGCCTTGCTTGTTCAAGTTGTGGAACTCGTTTACTTTGATCTCCTGCGGACGGGACTGCTCTGTTTTATATGTGGGCATGAATGACACCTGGACGATGCTGTTGTCCCTTTTAATTTGCAGCTCGACCTGCTCAGGGTCAGGCTCTCCTGATATGCAGGTCAGGAAGAATTTCGAGACTGAGGAAGCTCCAATATTGGATATTAACGTTAAGTCCATAACTGCACCTGTAGGGAGTACAAAACACACAATCGTGAGGCTATTATGTTCATATTCATTTTACCTTATTAAATCATTTTATTACATTTATTACATTTTTGAAACAGAAACCAAGCAAAAAAAATCTAAAGAAAAAAAAATGATCTTATGTGATCCTCCCGCAGCCACAGTCCTTCAAAGAATTAAATCCTGAAGCTACAAAATCATACTGATTTTGGGTAGGTGAATGAGGGGGAATTGGGAGGGGGAGGGATGGGGGGCATTCTGTGTGTGAAATTGACTGGGAGGGCAGTGCTGACGGTAAAAGTTGTCGACAGGGTGGGAGAGAGGGGAGAAGATCTGTAGTCACACCCCTGTTTAAGTTTGTTATTAATTCTGTGGCCAGATTTCTGGGACACTGCCAGACTGAACGTCACTGCCACTAAGGATGTTTGAATTTTATTGATTTCTTCTATCTGAATGTTTCATTTTGAGAATCGATTTTAGCATTAATATATATATATATATTTCTAACCTAGTAATTTAAATTTTTATATTATAGCTCTCAAGCACATAATCTACTACCAGACAGGGTCACCCTTAAGGTGGAAAAAAAGGAAGACTTTCAGGGGCACAGACACTAGCGACTATGAAAATGGAACAATCCATTTGATAGCACTTGCCCTCCTCAGTCAGCAAATTCTATCATCAGGGTCAGGCTAGTACCGAATATCGGTATTGGTGATAAAGACTTTAGTATTGAATCGAATCAGATCAAAAACTAAATCAGAGGCATTAACTACACCTATTGGCCACATGCATACAAAATGGACAAATTAGCCTAAATGCAGGTGGAAACCCAGACTGCACTGGGAGAAAGTGCCAACTCTGGTGAAGCAGAGACAGGATTCAAGCCCCAAAACCTGTAGGTGCAAGGCAACGACAAAACCCACTGAGCCATTAGGAATGGAATTTAAATATTTTAAACATGTATTTCCACAGTAAGTTTTATTTAACCACACCCCACCTCACCATGGTCCCTGCCAAAAAATGTAGAAAAACAAAGGACCTGTGAAGAACGTGAAGAAGGTACCACGTTATATGCCCAGTATATAGGCTACAGCTTATGAATAGCATTTAGATATAACAGTATTTACTCCTGCACGATATTAACCAGTTGTACCTATTCTAAAACGCATAGTTCTGGTTTTAGTGGACATTCCATAAGCAAATTTTCAAGGGTTTAATTAAACAGCATTGCTGAGTGGTGGCTGTAATACCTTATTTAATTTACGGAGTGTTCGGCTTGCAACGCATACGACGCCTAATTGTTACAGTAGTAACAACAGTCTTAAGACCCATCCTCACAGACAGGTAAAGAGTGGGGAGCAAATAAAAAAATAAAGCACCACAAAATAAGACAAAAAAGTAAATAAGGCAAAATAACGTTATACTGGAATTTCCACAATAGTTACTCCTTTTATATTTATGAATCCAATATTCAAACACATTTATTAACGTGTATTATGAAAAATGTAAATTTTAACACAGTATTTCAGATCTCCTTTACGTTTATGCAATATACCAAACAACTGCACAGTATAAATGATTTATCGAGTTAAAGTCAACTTTTTTACATTTCAAATCGCCGGTTCATCAACGAACCCTTAAATACAGACAAAACCTACAATAAAAAGAAGTAATATATTTTCCCATACCCGATCCTGAGATGCAGAATAAGAAATAAATCAGGCCGGTCATAATTTAAATGTTTGAAGCGTGTCCGTCGAATTAGTGACAATGCCCCGCGCTGTTTTTCTGTCAGAAATATTCACTTTCCAGCTTACAGTCCTCGCATGTACAGTAGTTTAGCCCTTTGATGCGCATTTCTTTTTATTCCTCTTAATTTGGGGGCTTCACTTCTTCTGGACTTTCTTCTTTGGGACGCAAAAAAGTTGCGAGGGGAGAGCTACTATTCCGCTACCTTTCACTGACGCAGTGAGGCGATTATTGTGGGTGGGAAAGCAAAGGAAATGAAAGGAAGGAAAAGCATCACCGACGGAAAAGACGCCAATGAAGCTCAAATGGCGCAGGTTGTGCCACTTGGATTAAAAAGAAAAAAAAGTTAAACTAATAGTACCGCAGAAATGAGTTCCACCCAGTATAGTGCTTAATGTGTTTCGCATATGATTTGTGACGCTCTTTAAAAACTATTTGAAATGACTGAATCATAAGTATCAAACATATAATTTATCCTAGCGTTTACACCACGTTCCTAGGTCTACATTTTGCATACAAAAATAATGGAAGTACAAAATCACTTTATTGGATTAATGTGGAAGCATCTTAACTACGGTCCTCTATTTCATATCACAGCCCTGACATGAAGTGAGTTCGGTAAAGTTGGAAAGACATTGGCAGATTCGAACTTTGCAGCTCAATAAATCTTAAACAAAACGTTCTTACAACACAATATAACGGTCGATTTAACAGTGGTAAGGTAGACAATGAGCTACAACCGGATTTTCGTCCAAACGATATGAATTAAAAGAAATACGGATAACATTGCTCCCTATGAGCTGTCCGCTGTCAGAGGAGATCTTAAGGACCGTCTGCAAAGTGCAAAACGAAAACGATAATGTCAATAACTTCACTTCCAAGTGGCAATAAAATTGATGACACCCTAGATGTGTAGAGTGATTTTGGTGGAACTACACTTTACAGTAAGAAAGTTATTGAATTTTATTGGCAATAAAAATCATTAAAAACAGACTAAAGTAAATTTCCCCAAACTAAGTGCTGTAGTATGACCATAATGAGACTGTAGAAGTGTGTAGTAATTTTAGTGGAACTACACTCTACAGTAAGAACGTTATTGAATTTTATTGCTACTAAAATCCCTTTAACAATAGACTAAGCCACATTTTCCCAACCTAAGTGGTGCAGTCCTACCATAATTAATTTGCAAAAGTACATAGTAATTTTGGTGGCTTTACAATTGTTAGGAGCAAAGTTATTGCATTTTATTTAATGATTATTTTTTTCACCAAACTAAGGGGTGTAGTATGACCATGATAACCAAAAGCCTTTGGTGATTTTGGTGGCTCTTCACTCTTTGGAAGTGAAGTTTTTGACATTATCGTTTTCGTTTTGCACTTTGCAGACGGTCCCTAAACTCTCCTCTGACAGTGGACAGCTCATAGGGAGCAATGTTATCCGTATTTCTTTTAATTCATATCGTTTGGACGAAAATCCGGTTGTAGCGCATTGCCTACCTTACCACTGTCACATCGACCGGTATATTGTGTTGTAAGAACGTTTTGTTTAAGATTTATTGAGCCGCGAAGTTCGAATCTGCCAATGTCTTTCCAACTTTACCGAACTCATGAAATGAACGTTATAGCCTGTAGTATTTACACCATGCGACAAAAAGCATTGGCACTCGTACATTATACTCCAGTGTTTGCTGTAGATCAAGAGGTTCTGTGTGGGGGCAATGTGATGGGGGGACACCTTTTAAAAAATGCAGACAGTAGATCAGTAGATTGCGTCTGCTCGCAAGCACTAAGCAACCGGCACGCCGGAAACATTCATAGTATTAAGAACACACCATCATATGCATGAAATCTAAAAAGTACTTTTTAATGCAATCAGAACAGTGGATCAGCGTTTGCATTTAGCACAGTCCCTGTAACATTCAACATCAAAGCATTATGTTTTGGGCAGCTTGGGCAAATATATATCGATAGATAGATAGATAGATAGATAGATAGATAGATAGATAGATAGATAGATAGATAGATAGATAGATAGATAAGGAGCATGTACTGATTACAGTGCATTGCTGTACCCACCACACGACAAACCACATCTGGGATGAAAATCTAAGTGCAGCCATGTGGTGGGTGATACCTCAGCACCACACTAGTCCGAATGAACCAGTGTGAGGTTTTGTTCGGTGGCTGGAGTGCCAATCTTGCCCCCAATCCCCAAGTTTTTCCCTGTAAATTGGAGGACCTGCTTATAGGGCTAGATGCAGATTAACTTCATACCCAGGACAAAGCAATTGCAGGTTAAGGGTCTTGCTCAAGGGCCCAATGGAGTAGAATCACTCTGGGCATTAACGGGACCTTCTAGTTGCTGGCACAGATCCCTGGCTTCAGAGCCACCACAGATAAATAGATAGGTAAAATAAAAAAAAATAAATAAAGAATAAAATGCTAATATTGGAAGCAAAGAAGCACATCGCTGTTATATTACACAAAAAATGAGTGATATTGGAGAGCTCCAGGCTATACGCCTGTGCACACCGCCATCTTGGTTCATCATTCTCGTCTTACCTTGTTGCACTGCAGTGGAAGAGTGGCTGAAGATAGATTATGCAATGCAATGCAATGCAATTTTATTTATATAGCGCGTTATCACAACATTACATTGTCTCAATGCGCTTCACA